>CM053027.1:315308097-315908097 GCA_028564925.1 Lithobates sylvaticus
GTAGCTTCTGTAATCTGAATAGATCCTGCTTGAATATGAGGAGGGGTTGTTACTCACTGCTGTTTATTACATTTCCTATATTTAACTGCAATACAAAAAAAAAAAAAGTATCAGGCCTGTTGCTGAGTGACAAGGGGGCAAGGAATTCTGATCTAAAAAAATCTATTCACAACTATGTGTTTTATTGCAGCGCAGTGGTGTTATACAAATCCTGCTTGCTGCATTCCGTAAGGATGAATGGTGATGCATGTAAAAGGCCACTTACATTGCAGAAGTGTTATAAAACTACAAGTTTGCTACTATAGTGAATTTACTAATGGATCTTCAAAGACCCATTTTAATCTATTAATTTTTTTTTGGGGGGGGGGGGGGGGACATTATTGTAATATTTGCTAATGTTGACACTAAGATAGTAGTTGTGAAATATTCAAAATTTTTAGGGTGATGAAACAATTTAAAGTACTATCCATGGTCCTGAATCGGTACAGTAAAACTATTTTCAGAGAAGCGGCACTGTTATATATATATATATATATATATATATATATATATATATATAATATAATATAATTTTTTTTATAATTTTTTTTATATTTTTTTTTTTTGGTCTATTACGATTTTTCAAGTTTGCCCACTTACAAAGAATAATTTTTATCATAGGTTTTTTTTAAATGTTAGAAACAAATTCAACAAAAAAATCCACATAAAACAAATGCTATAAATGAAGTTGCAGCTCAGTGAGTAAAATAAGTGTATTTGATCCCCAAGCAAAACATGACTTAGTACTTTGGTGGAGAACCCTTGTTGGCATGCACAGAAACGTTTCTTGTAGTTGATCAGGTTTGCACACATCTCAGGAGGGATTTTAGTCCACTGTTCTTTACAAACCTTCTCTAAATTCTTAAGGTTTCTTTGTTGTCTCTTGGCAACTAGAAGTTTCAGCTCCCTCCCATAAATTTTCTGTAGGATTAAGGTCTCAAGACTTACTAGGCCACGTCATGACCTTAATGTGCTTCTTCTTGGGCCACTCCTTTGTTTCCTTGGCAGTATGTTTTGGGTCATTGTCATGCTGGAAGACCCATCCACAACCCATCTTCAGTGTTCTGGCGGACGGAAGAAGGTTCTCATCCAAGATTTTACTTTACATTGCCCCGTTCATTGGCCCCTTAATGCGGCAAAGTCGACCTGTACCTCTTAGCAGAGAAACCCCCCAAAATAGAATGCTTCCACCTCCCTGCTTACCTGTAGGGATGGTGTTCTTAGGGTCATAGTCAGCAGTTTTCTTCCTCCAAACACGGCGAGTCCTTCTCTGAATCATTTAGATGTTCATTGGCATGATTGCACATGTGCCTTCTTGAGGAGGGGGACTAGCTGTGTTTGGAGGAAGAAAAATGCTGACTATGACCTTAAGAACACCATCCCTACAGTCAAGCAAGGTGGTGGAAACATGATGCTTTGGGGCTGTTTCTCTGCTATAGGTACAGACTGACTTTGCCGCATTGAGGGGCCAATGGATGGGGCCATGTATTGTAAAATTTTGGATGAGAACCTTCTTCCCTTAGCCAGAGCACCTGAAGATGGGTCTTTCAGCATGACAATGACCCAAAACATACCGACACGGCAACAAAGAAGTGGCTCAAGAAGAAGCACATTAAAGTCATGGAGTGGACTAGACAGTCTCCAGACCTTAATCCTAAAGAAAATTTATGGCGGGAGGCGGGAGCTGAAACTTCGAGTTGCCAAGCAACAGCCAAGAAACCTTAAGGCTTTATACAAGATCTGTAAAAAATAAAAAAAATCCCCAAATCCCTCCTGAGATGTGTGCAAACCTGGTCACTAACTACAAGAAAAGTCTTACCTTTTGTGCTTGCCAACAAGGGTTTTGCCAATAAGTACTAAGTCATGTTTCGCTTGGGGATCAAATACTTATTTTTCTCACTGAACTGCAACTGAATTTATAACATTTGTATTGTGTTTATCCTGGATTTTTGGTTGATATTCTGTCTCCATCATTTAAAATACACTTATAAAAATGATAGACCCTTCATTTCTTTGCAAGTGGGCAAATTTACAAAATCTACAGGGGATCAAATAACAATTTTCCCCATTGTATCATACGATCTGTCAGTAGCAATAATACAGCAGTCCCTCCTGTAAAATAGCTTTACCTGGTAACCCAGCCAGTAAGGGTTCTTTCAGACACAGTATAGCAGTGGCTGACAGGTGCTCAGAAGGCACCAATTTTTTTTTTAATGCTTCTAAAAATGCCACGGCCACAAAGCAAATCATTGTGGCTGCAGCATGTGTACAGCCCTGTCTGGCTGTAATGTTTAGAATTTGGGTGGACAGCAGGGGCGTATTGAGGGTCAGGTTCACACTTATGCATTTTTGGTGCTTTTTGCAGAAGCAAACTACATGGTTTCCTATAGGACACGTTCACATCTATGATTTTTTTCAGCCACTGCGTTTTTTGGAAATGGTCAGAGACTTTTTTTAAACGCAAAACTGTGCTTCTTTTTTTGGTTCAATAAACCTCAATGGAGAAGCTGCAGAAAAGCATTTAGTGCATTTTTGCCATGATTTTGCCTCAATTTGCATTTTTTAATCTGCTGAACAACAAATTGGCTAAAAAAAAAAAAGCATAAAAAATGCAAAATCGCAGTAAAACCGTGTGTGCAAAATGGAAAAATACACAGTAAAAAGCACTCCAGAAATGATCAAAAGAAAACTGCATGGGTGTGAACCGAGCCTTAAACCACGGCTCAGCTTCCTGTTTTTACTGCCCCCAACCACCTAAGTTGGAACAACCCCTGTTTTTTATTAAGCTGCTTTTGACAGTCATGCTGTCCAGCAAAAGTGGCAGTTAGTGTTGGCACAAACTATTTAAAATTGACAGGGGTGATTACAATGGTCAGATTTTATTCATTTATGTAAAACCTTTATGCCAAAAGGAAAAAAACTGTTGCTGTAACTGATTAATAAATGTTATATGTAATTGGGCTTTACATTGTTAGTCAGGAAAATATAAAGTCCCTCCTATTAGTTATTATTAACATCTATTAGTCCGAACTAGGGATGAGCCGAACACCCCCTGGTTCGGTTAACAGGCAAAAAATTTGGCAGAACACACGAACATCGTTAAAGTTTATGGGATACGAACATGAATAATCAAAAGTGTTCTTTTAAATGCTTATATCATTTGCTTATATGCAAGTTATTGTCATAAACAGTGTTTGGGGACCGGGTCCTGCCCCAGGGGACATGTATCAATGCAAAATATTTTTTTTTTAAATGCCTGTTTTTTTGGGAGCAGTGTTTTTTATTTTTATTTTTTTATTTTTATTTTAATGCTTGAAGTGAAACAATAAAAATTAAATATACCTTTAAATAATATGCCTGTAAAGTGCCGCAGTTTTGTTATGACATTTCTAAAGGAAAAATTTGTCATTTAAAACTGCTCGCGGCTGTAATGAATTATCGGGTCTTGGCAATATAGATAAAACTCATTGCATTCCCCCAGTCCATTACTAGGCCCTTTGGGTCAGGTATGAATATTAAGGGAACCCCGAACCAAAATAAAAAAAAAATAAAAATTGCGTGGGGGTCCCCCTAAAATCCATACCAGGCCCTTTGGGTCTGATATGGAAATTAAGGGAAACCCTGCGCCAATTTTTTTTTTTTTTAAATGGCGTATGGGTCCCCCCAAAATCCATGCCAGACCCTTATCCTAGCATGCAACCTGGCAGGCCCAGGAGAAGAGGGGGGGAAGAGAGAGCACCCCTCCCTCCTGAACCATACCAGGACAAGGGCTGTGGGGATGAGGCCATGTTGAGGGCATGTGGCCTGGTACAGTTCTGGTGCATGTGGCCGGGTCTGGTCCCCCCCCCATCTTTTCCTGCGGCCTGCCAGGTTGCGTGCTCAGATAAGGGTCTGGTATGGATTTTGGAGGGGACCCCTACGCCATATTTTATTTATTTTTTTAATTTTGTGCTTTTAAAATTCAACATCTAAACAGTCAGACGGATTTTTAAATACTGTATTTCACTATATAAGCTCAATTTACTGTTAAAAATAAGTGTGAAATGCATGACTCCAGTGGGTGTAACTAGATTTCCGCTTGCCCCCTTCTCACTTTTCTATACAGTGGGTATAGAAAAGAATCACCCACTTTAAAATAATCACATTTTGTTGCTTTGCATCCTAAAATGAAGACCAACAGTTTTGTGTTATCCAGCTGTATTTACTAGTGCAACCTATAATAGCCAAGTGAAAGATACAACGCCAACATGTTGGAAAAAAATATAACAAAATTTAAAAACATAATTGAGTTGGAAAAAGGATCGCCCCCCTCCCATTATGTTAGCATTTTGTTGCACCCCCCTTTGCTTTAATTCGAGCCTTTAGTCTGTTGGAATATGTCTCTAATAACTTTGCACATCTAGACTTTGCAATATTTGCCCAATCTTCTTTGCAGAATTGCTCAAGTTAAGTTAATTAAGATGATGACCAGTTGTGGACTACAGTCTTCTATTCATTCCACAGATTTTCAATGGGGTTTAAGTCTGCGCTCTGACTAGGCCATGCAAGGACATTCACCTCTTTCTCCTTTAACCACTGTGTGGTCATTTTGCTGTGTGCTATGGGTCGTTGTCATGTTGGAAGGTAAATCTTCTTCCCATTGACCACTTTCTGGCAGAGGGCAGCAGATTTTACCCCTCCCCCACAGAATATTACCACCTCCATGCTTTACTGTAGAAATGGTGCTATTGGATAGTGAGCTGTATTGGATTTCCACCAGTCATATCGTTTGGTGTTGAGGCCAAATAAAAAAAATAAACAAAAGACAAAAATTTTATTTAAGTAATTACATTTTTAGTAACTATATAAGCCTTTTATGAAGAGTATTTTAAGAGTATTTATGAAGGCAATATTCTCTACAATGAATGATTATATACTGATAAATCTGTATTCCATATATGAGAAGTTGCATACATATCCCTTGATGATTAGAAATAAAGCTTTCTAATTGCTTTCCTCTGCTGCCTGTGTTTCGGCAGATTAGGTGACCCGTCAGATTTTGTAATGGAAGTGACATTCCGTCGCCGCCATCTTGCTACACCCCGCATTTGTCCCCAGTAAGGATACAGTGAGAAGGCGGCAAGTGGCATTTGTCCCCAGTAAGGATACAGTGAGAAGGCGGCAAGTGGACATCTAGTTACACCCACTGGAGTCATGCATTTCACACTTATTTTTAACAGTAAACTCAGCTTATATAGTGAAATACAGTATTTAAAAATCCGTCTGACTGTTTAGATGTTGAATTTTAAAATCAGCGGCAAGCCTGCTGATCTCACAGGTTTGCTAATCTGACAGAACACCGCTGCTTTGAAAAATCAACATCAAACAGTCTGACAGATTACAAAATACAGAATTTCACTATATAAGCTGAGTTCTGAGTTAATAAGTGTGAAATGCATGACTCCGGTAGGTGTAACAAGATGTCCGCTTGCCGCCTTCTCACTGTATCCTTACTGTGGACGAGTGTGGGGTGTAGCAAGATGGCGGCAACAGAACGTCACTTCTGCTACAAAATCTGACGGGTCACCTAATCTGACAAAACACCTGGATTTTCTCTTCAAACTAAAACGTCTGTTCCCAGTCAAATAGAAAACAAGTCATACAAGTGGCATAAAAGCTGGCTGCTCCAGGTTTTTCTAATGCTATGTAGCCTGGTGCTGGGTTACAGCAATATCGAGATGGAGACATTGTTCTGTATTCCTCTCTTCCCCTACTGACATACTGATGTTATTTCACACCATCCTCCTCCACCCAGCAGGGTGGGAGCTAAAGCCAAGCAAGCCCATTTATATGCAGAGCGCTGAGAATCCAGGAGGTTGCAGTTTGAGTCGGCAGCCATATAATGGCTATACTAGAATGATCATACCACAAATCCCGATAGGCACAATGCAGTAGGAGTGTAGAGATGATCTTTTATTAAATTCCCCAGGAAAGTTCTTCCTCTTGGTGCTGAGGGAGTTGGAGAGACCGTGTCTCTGTCTAAATAATATTCATCTGCCAGCAGGTGATCATACCAGGAAAGATCCAAGACCAAGATTGGGAGTAAGGACACCTGGGGCAGAGCAGCACCACCCCCATCACAGCACCTGCACAGTTGCCATAGGGAGACTGGAATGTCCACTCACCCCTTGCTTTGTACTGTTGATCACTAAAGGCTTTTGGGGAGAGATCAAGGGGGCACCCTTTCTACAGTTAGAGTTAAAGTAGAACTATAGGCAAAACTTTTTTTTTTCTTCCACTTTGGATAGAGAAAGGGAGGGATATAACCCCTGTTGTGATGAAATGTTTGCATACCCTGGCAGAGATTTTGGCATTAATATTGAAAATATGACTTATGCCAAAAAAAATTCTTTTGATTTATCACATAGTTTTTTGACTCCTTTTAAAATCCTAATAATAACAGAAATTACCCAAATGGCCCTGATGAAAAGTTTATATACCCTGAAATGTTTGACCTTGGTACAGACAGAAGGTGGCACACACAGGTTAAAATGGCTATTAAAGTGGTTGTAAACCCCTTACAACCACTTTAACCTACAGGTAAGCCTTAATCTTAACCTAAAAGGTTTAGGAGATATTTGCAGGAATATCGGCACCGATGTCTACGATGCATGCGCCATAGACATCTGGCACAGACGCACTGAGCGTGCCGTTTCTATCGGCGATCATGCTGTTAGTGGTGGCACCAGCGCACATGCACGGGAGTGACGTCATCGCGGCTCCAGCCAGTCACAGCGCCGGAGCCACAATACCCGGAAGTCACTCCAGGATAGATGGCGGCGAACGAGGGCCGATGCCGGGGCTTCAATCTCAGGTAAGTAATTCATAATGAGCTAGTATGCTATGCAGAGCAAAAAATAATTATATTTTGGTCAAAAAAAATCAGTAGATTGTAGTTGTAGTAGCTAGTAGTAAGACAAATGAACGCCCAATTTGTCTTACAAAAAAAAAAGGTATACTTCACCTGGATAAACTAAGTAGTTGTGGTGATATGTGCAGTTTTCCTAACACATGCCAAAGTTGCAAAACTGTGTTCAGGCATTAAGATGTGTTCTACACTCTGTCACGAAGGGGTTAAAGAACATTGTTTTTTTTTTGTTTTTTTTTCAAATGCATTTCCAAGTTTATGTTCGGTGTCTATAGTTTTGTTGTCAAGCTTCCACCCCCTGCCTCTGCTTGCCTATTCACAAAGCACTGTCTGTGATGATGCTGCAGCTGTGCTTTGGTATTGGCTAAGAAGAGAAAACTGGTGGAAGCACGATACCTAAAATACTGTTTGTAATAAACTGTTCCAGTGTGGCTGATACTAGCTTGAAATGTGGCAGCTGTTCGGTGGCGCGTATCCACATCCTTTCAGTAGGACCCGTTATTACTGTTCAAACAAGAATTTTACAAAATGGTAAACATGTTAATCATTGTGCTTGGCCTTTAATATTTAGCAATTTAATTTTTTTTTATTTTATTTTTTTTAGGCTTTTTTCATTTGAGAAGGGTGTGGCATGCTTGGGGTAGTCTTAATTAACTTGTGTGAATTGATGAGATATAAAGTATTAATTTGGCCAAATGCCTGGTATTAACTAGGGGTTTATTGCAGTGGGTTGTGCGTGATAATTGTTTTTACTGTGCAAACCATAGATTGTTAAATGGTAATCATTTATTTGAAATCAGAAAATTACCATTATGAAGGATTAGTATTTGTCCCCTTATCATCTCCCTATTGTGTTTTTCCTCTTTCTCAGAATGTGATTAGGCTTGATTCACACCTATGCATTTTTAGAGCATTTTGCAGATTTGCACTACAGCCCATTCAACATGGTTTCCTATGAAACACATTCTGTAGAGCAAATCTGCAAAAGCACTAAAAATGTATAGGTGTGAATCAAGCCAAATTCAGCATAGGTAACCCAAAGTCTAAGGCCAGATTCACACCTATGCATTTATAGCGCTTTTTGCATTTTGAAGATTTGCATAGGAAACCATGTTAAATGGACTGTAGTGCAAATCTGCAAAATGCAAAAAGCACTAAAACTGCATAGGTGTGAATCCAGCCTTATAGTTGCTGCTTTGTAAACTCCCTTATTTCATATACTCTCTCCCAGCTTCTACAGGTGTGCCTGTACACAGGGCCCAGGTGTATACTCCCATTACAATTATATAGATGTCTCATGTGTTTTGCTGTTGATCTTCAGTGCGCTTGCCACACCTGCACAGCAGCTTTCTATCGTTTTCTATGGGGTAGGCAAACAGAAACATTTAATGCCTGATTCCTCTTGTGTGGCATTTCAGATACATGTGGAGGAACCCAGAACAAATAAATTAAAGCACAGTTGTTGTGTTTTTTTTATTTATTTATTTTTTATACCTTTTTAAAATAAAACTTGCATGATTAACATATTCAGTTCAATCCTTTACCTAATTTGTGAAAAACAATGCCTATTCAAAACTATGCATTTTAACACATGTACAGGGGTTAGACATTGTTTACATTGCGCTAGTTCACATTTGTTTGATGTGCACTGGCTGGAAAACATGTTCTATTGTTCTAAAGTTCAGGGCCTATTGATGACAATGGTTGCACATTAACAATAGGTCACAAATTAGTGTCAGCTCATGTTAATGGTGTACAGAAAAATGCATGAGAACTTCTATGAAAAGGTGTAAATCTTCCCTAATATAATTTTGGTTGAAGGAAGGAGTAAGTAAACTGTGCTAATATGACTAACCTGAGTAATGTTACCTCTAGGTCTCAATCACTTGCTTTGTGTTGAACAGGTGTACCTATTTACTTTATCTGAACTTATCTAATAGACAGGGGGGAGATGTGCAGGAGTGGAGGTGAAAATGCCTGGGGGCTTCTGCAGCTATCATATGATGCATATTCATGCAGCGTCATATCAAGAGTGACACCAGGGTAATACTAACATTTTGTTTTACCTGGATATTCAGATTGAAAGTATTTATAGGGAAAAGGTGAGACCTTGTAATTTTTATATTGAAGTTATTTATGACAAGAAACAACGTCCTTGTTTACTTATCCCAAACTACATTCAGTTGTTGTAAACCTTAAAAGTGCCAGTTAGAAATAAAACCTATAAGGTCCCTTTCACACTGGGGCGGTTTTCAGGCGGTACAGCGCTAAAAATAGCGCCTGTACACCGCCTAAAAAAACAGGCCCCATTCACTCCAGTGTGAAAGCCGGCGGGCTTTCACACTGGAGCGGTGCGCTAGCAGGACGGCAAAAAAAGTCCTGCTAGCAGCATCTTTGGAGCGGGATAGGAGCGGTGTATTCACCGCTCCTATACCGCTCCTTCCCATTGATTTGAATGTAATACCGCGGCAATACCGCCGCAAAGCGCCGATACGGTGGCGCTCTGTGGGGGATTTTATCCCTTTTTCGGCCGTTCACGGGGGGTAAAACCGCACCGCGAGCGGCCGAATCCCGTGTGCAAAACGACGGTAAAGCAGCGCTAAATATAGCGCTGCTTTACCGTCACCGCGGCTTCCGCCCCAGTGTGAAAGGGGCCTAAAGGAATTTGAATATTCAATCCTGAATTACTATATGTGTACAGGTTTACTTATGAAGGATTTCTATACCACCTACTGACAAAAATGATGACGCACAGTATCATGGTGCTTTTCAGGACAAAAATGATAACGGTGTTTCAAACAGGGCACACTTATGTGGTGCTTTACAGCCAGCCAGTGATGGCGTGCATGTGGATGTGGTCAGCCCAGTATGGCGGCAATTGTCAGCCGCACAACAAGAGGCTGCAAAGGTGGCAGCTAGTGGTGGGGTGCTGCCTCATACAGGCAGGCACATGCATCAGTCGGTGGTCTCTCCGCGGGCAGCAGAGTCATCTTTTAGGTTACCTATGCCTTGCGACATTTCACCGCTGGGTTTTCATTTGTCAGATGCTATAAAAGAGAGGATTTGGAAAGGGGATTTTATTGATTTAATGTCATTATTGCCTGCTTCCAAAGAATTTTTTTCTAAAATGGATAAGCGTTCTGAAGAAAGATCCGATGAGGAGCGCAAAAAATCTGTTCCAAAAACTTTTCAAAATTGGTTGCAGGCCTTTTGCATTTACGCGGCCGTGCTGGGGGAACGTTCTCCTGAAAAGTGTTCAGGGCTTTTTCAGCATGTGGATATAATCGCTGAAGCTTTCCGCCACTTTGGGGGCATAGCGTGGTTCACATATGACGAGAACTTTAGGCAAAAATTAGCCGTCCACCCAGCATTAAAGTGGGGTTGCAAAGATGTGGGTCTGTGGCTAAACCTAATGCTACCACAGAAACCGCAGTTTGCACCAAGGGCCTTGCCCCCGCAGAATACTTTTCGCAAAGGATGCTGTTTTGCCTTCAATGAAGGGCAATGTAAATTTTTTGCAAATTGCAGGTTTAGGCACGAGTGCTCTTTCTGCAATGTGCACATCCAGCAAATAGATGTTTTCGTAGGTCAGCAGCATCTACCTCAGCAGCAGTTTCTAGGGATTCAGGAGAAAAGAGCCAAGACGCCAGTGGAGCTAGCAAACATGCGCCCCTGGCTAGAACGATACCCAGACCGCATGATGGCCAGGCTGCTAACTGAAGGTTTTTCTGAAGGTTTTATGGTCCCTTCCTTTTCAGGTTCTGGGTGCATCCTGGTGAAGAATCTACTCTCTGCCAGGCTGCACCCTGACATTGTGCGAGAGAAAATTGATAAAGAAATCGCTGAAGGCAGGGTAGCAGGCCCTTTTGAACTACCGCCTTTTAAGAACCTTCGCCTCTCCCCCTTGGGTATTGTTCCCAAGAGGGAGCAGGGGAGTTTCCGCCTCATACACCATTTATCTTACCCAACGGATGGTTCACTGAATGATGAAGTAGCAGGGGTTCTAGCCCCTGTGTCTTATACATCATTTGATGAGGCACTGTTGCTGTTGCGTAAGTTTGGGCGGGGGGCTTTATTGGCAAAAGCGGATATCAAGTCCGCTTTCCGGTTGCTCCCCGTTAATCCTCAGGGTTTTAATTCCCTGGGTTTTCATTTTCAGGACCAGTTTTATTTTGATAAGTGCATGCCTATGGGTTTTTTCTTTGTCATGTTTTTATTTTGAAGTTTTTTCTACTTTCTTACATTGGTAGTAGAGCAGTCCATACCGGACGGGGGCCTGTTGCACTATCTGGATGATTTTTTGTTCGTAGGTCCAGGAGGCTCACAGTTATGTGCCAGGTCACTAAATACCTTTTTTCTGGCATGCGATTCTTTTGGTATTCCTATCGCTCATGAGAAAACGGTGCTCCCATCTTCTACAATTGATTTCTTGGGCATCACGATTGACTCAGAGCGAATGGAGTTTAGACTACCAGAAGGGAAGTTGAGCCGCATGAGGTTATTGATCTCTATCTTTTTATCTAAACGTAAAGTATTGTTGAAAGAAGCTCAATCCCTATTGGGGCTTTTTGCTTTTGCAGCCAGGGTGATTCCAATTGCCAGGATTTTTTCAAGACGTTTTGCCTTGGCCACTAGTAATTTAAAGTCTCCTTATTCGCATGTTCACTTGTCATCGAATATAAAGGAGGACCTAAGGGTTTGGGATTCCTTTCTATCTAATTTCAATGGTGCCACAGTGTGGCAAAAATCGCTTACGGACGATTTTCAATTGAAATTCTTTACAGATGCGGCTGGGTCGTCAGGTTTTGGGGCCTTTTTGAACGGCAGTTGGTGTGCTTCAAAGTGGCACTCCAGCTGGCGTCAGGAGGAAGTGCTGAGGAATATAGTCCTGCTGGAGCTATTTCCAGTAGTAGTCTCCATTGTAGTGTGGAAAGAATTTTTCCAGAACCGAAGGGTGCTAGTGCATACGGATAGCAAAGGCGTTCTGTTTGCTATAAATATGCTATCATCTAAGTCAGAAATGGTGGTCAAACTTCTGCGTTTTGTGGTTTTACATTGTTTTCGTTTTAATATCTGGCTGAAGGCAAGTTACTTACCTGGCCTAGATAATGATATAGCTGACGCCTTATCTCGTTCTCAGTTCCAGCGTTTTCGGGAATTGGCACCTGCGGCGGATCCGGCGGGCACCCCATGCCCAGATTTCCTCTGGGGCTTGATATGGGACTGATGTCTGGTCATCTTCGAAATTCACTGGCACCGAAAACTTGGCAGGAGTATGGTTTGGCGTGGTCCAGATGGTGCTCTTTCTGCTCCCGGCAAGGTGTCGAGGTACTGGAGGTGAATGGTATTGTCGCATTAGCCTTCATGTCTTCCATGATAGAGGCCGGCATGAGTCCTGGCTCGGTCAGCAAGATAGTAGCTGGAGTTTCCTTCTTTTTAAAATTTTTTGACAGGCCAGCACTTCATTTTTTCAGGTTAAACAGATTCTTAAAGGATTCCGTAAATCAGCCCCTTCAAGGGACGGTCGCCGGCCTATTTCAGTAGATTTGTTGCTTAGACTATTATCCGTTCTTGAGGTGGTTTGTACTTCCGATTTCGAAGTGTGTCTTTTTAGGGCAGCATTTTCTGTCACTTTCTTTGGTGCTTTAAGGATCGGTGAGTGTACGGCCCGTAATAGGTCGTCACCTTCTTTTCTATTATTAGAGCATATAGTCTTGGGTGCCGACAGCCTTCGGGTATTTATATGCAGATCAAAGACTTTTGGTCTGGGTAACGGCCAATGGGTACCACTAGAGAGATCACCGGATCAGAGAATTTGTCCAGTTACGCTCGTATCAAAATTCTTGAGGGTACGCCCCTCATATGAAGGTTCCTTTTTTATTCACCAGGACCTGTCCCCATTAACCAGATTTCAGTTCTCAGCTGTCCTCGCTTCCTGCCTTAGGAAGCTCAACCTTACAGGGTTTAAATTTTCATCCCATTCATTTAGGGTTGGGGCCGCCACAGCGGCCAATCTGTTGGGTTTCCCCCCAGAAAGTCAGAAGAAGGTGGGTAGATGGTCTAGTGATAGGTATAAAATTTATGTTCGCCCGGAATTATTAATGGTATGATTTTATTTCAGATCCAGCTACAGAGGCAATTTGGATCGTAGGCCACTCCTACATTTTCTGGGCTGGTAAGCAGGCTTCCTCCAGGATTTACTCTAGTAATTTAGGATTGGATGATAAATTTACAGTTTTTTGGTCAGGCATTCGGGGTCTAAGATGGCGCAATCTTAGAGGACATCTGATCTATTTAGCTTCTATCTGGCCGCCTCCTAAAATTCTGGTGATTCATTTAGGGGCTAACGATGTGGGCAAGGTCAGAACCTGGGAACTACTGTGCGAAATCAAAAAGGATATACACGACTTTAAGCTTCTGTTCCCAGGTGCTACCTTGGCTTTTTCAGAGATGATCCCACGGCTCCTGTGGTCTCCGTGTGGTAACCTATTCTACATGGATAAAATTAGGAGACGGCTGAATAGAACCATAACTAATTTAATAATTTCTTTAGGCGGTGTGTCATTCCGCCATTTTGAGCTCGAAGGGTTTTTTCCGGGGCTTTTTAGGCAGGACCAGGTCCATTTATCTTCGATAGGTCTGGATATTTTTAACATGGGCCTGCAGGCCTTGATTGAGAGTGCCATGGTGGTGGGGGGACCTCAACCAGGAGTGTCGCCCCCGTTTTCGGTCAGTGGGGAGTAGTCGTCCAGCTTTGGCTGGATGGACAGCGTGTAAGTAAAAAATTTTAATTTATTGAGTTATAGCCGAGTTGGCTAAAATGAGATTTAATTTAAAGGTTACCCCTTGACCGACACCAGGGCCATAAAAAATCCATCAATAAAGTTATGGTTATAAAGTATTTGAGTTGTACTTGTTTTTTTATATATGGTTAATGACTCCGGAATGTTAGCCCATGGCAAGCCCTGCTATATGCAGGGCAGACATGGGAGAGCATGAGGGGAACACTGTGCTGTAATCCACAGGTTGCTATTGGAGGATACAACAGGCTAGCAACAGCGCCTGGTTGGTGGACAGCGGCGGGCGCGCTAAAAGCCCGCGAATTTCGGGACATTTAAGGAAGGAACAGTCCGGCCGTACCTTATCCTGGAAGCGAGACCGGGACCCCCACCCACCCTCCCTTTATTTATTTTTTATTTTCAAGTCATGGTGTTGGTTAGTGGGGGAGTAGTCGTCCAGCTTTGGCTGGATGGACAGCGTGTAAGTAAAAAATTTTAATTTATTGAGTTATTGCCGAGTTGGCTAAAATGAGATTTAATTTAAAGGTTACCCCTTGACCGACACCAGGGCCATACAATTACACTGGCTGAATAAGCAAAATTCTAGAGGTCTTCTAATGCCAGGCATTTGCTCTGTTGCCTCATTGCACATGATGCAAACTTAGAACATGGTAGACATTGGGCACCAAGGCTGCGCAGATGGGCAAAATCTATGCTCGTGAAATTTATCGATTGTCTGTGATATGCATGAGTGTTTTGCACACAGGCTGCACTGTATATGTGTGGAATTTTTAGGTGAATTTGCAATAGAATGTACAGTGCTTTGAAAAATATTCACACCCCTTCAAATTTTCCACATTTTGTCATGTTGCAACCAAAAACATAAATGTATTTTATGTGATAGACCAACACAAAGTGGCACATGATTGTGAAGTGGAAGGAAAATTATAAATGGTTAACAACATTTTTTTAATTATTTTTTTTTTTTTTAATTAAATAAATATGTGAAAAGTCAATACTTTGTACAACCACCTTTCTCTGCAATTACAGCTTCATGTCTTTTTGAGTATGTCTATACCAGCTTTGCACATCTAGAGAGTGAAATGTTTGCCCGTTCTTCTTTGTAAAATAGCTCAAGCTCTGTCAGAATGGATGGAGAGCATCTGCAAAAAGCAATTTTCAAGTCTTGCCACAGATTCTCAATTGGATTTAGGTCTGGATTTTGACTGGGCCATTCTAACACATGAATATGCTTTGATCTAAACCATCCCATTGTTGCTCTTGCTGTATCTTTAGGGTAGTTGTTCTGCTGGAAGATTAACCTCCACCCCAGTGGATTTGGCTCCATTCATCTTGCCACAAATGCTGACCAGCTTCCCTGTCCCTGCTGAAGAAAAGCATTCCCACAGCATGATGCTGCCACCACCATAGTTCAAGGTGGGGATGGTGTGCTCAGGGTGATGTGCAGAGTTCATTTTCCACCACACATAGCGTTTTGCTTTTAGGCCAAATAGTTCAATTATGGTCTAATCTGACCAGAGCACCTTCTTCCACATGTTTGCTGTGTCCCTCACATGGCTTATCGCAAACTGCAAACGTGACTTCTTATGGCTTTCTTCTTGCTACTCATCCTTAAAGTTCACATTTGTGGAGTGCACAACTAATAGTTGTCCTGTGGACAGATTCTCTCACCTGAGCTGTGGATCTCTGCAGCTCCTCTAGAGTTGCCATGGGCCTCTTGACTGCTTCTCTGATTAATGCTCTCCTTGCCCGGTCTGTCAGTTTAGGTGGACAGCCATGTCTTGGTATGTTTGCAGTTGGGAATACTCTTTCCATTTTCGGATGATGGATTGAACAGAGCTCCGTGAGATGTTCAAAGCTTGGGATATTTTTATTTTTTTTATATAACCTAACCCTGCTTTAAACTTCTCCACAACCTTATTCCTGAGCTGTCTGGTGTGTTCCTTGGCCTTCAATATGTTGTTTGTTCATTAAGGTTCTCTAACAAACCTCTGAGGGCTTTACAGAACAGCTGTATTTATACTGAGATTACACACAGGTACACTCTATTTACTAATTCGGTGACTTCGGAAAGCAATTGATTCCACTAGATTTTAGTTAGGGGTATCAGAGTAAGGCCTCATGTACACGGGTGTTTTTTGCAGCTTAAAAACGCCTGTCCATGTTAGTCTATGGCTTCATGCACACCTAGGCGTTTTTAAGCTGTAAAAAAAAAAACAGGACCAGTGCGGTCTGAGGCTCCAGCGTTAGAGCTGTAAAAATGTCAGACGGCAAAAGGTACTGAACCCAAACCCTTATCCGAGCACGCAGCCCCGTAGGTAAGGAAAGGGGGCGAACAGCGCCCCCCTCCTGAACCATACCAGGCCGCACGCCCTCAACATGGGGGGGGGGGTTGGTGCGGAGGGCCTTGCACCCCCCACCCCAAAGCACCTTGTCCCCATGTTGATGAGGACAAGGGCCTCTTCCCGACAACCCTTGCTCAGGGTCTGTGGGCGGGGGGCTTATCGGAATCTGGGAGCCCCCTTCAATAAGGGGGCCCCCAGATCCCGGCACACCACCCTATGTGAGCGAGTAAGGGGTATCGTACCCCTACCCATTCACCTGGGGGAAAAGTGTCAATAAAAAAAAAACACTACAAAGGTTTTTAAAGTAATTTTATTAGGCAGCTCCGGTGGTCTTCTTCTGACTTTGGGGGTCTCTTGCGACTTCTCCGGCCTCTGTTCCCGCTCTCTGGTACCTTCTGCCGGGCTCCAACGCTATCTTCTTTCAGCTCTTTTACTAGTGGAGGAGCCCGGTCTTCTCCACCGCCTTTCTCTTCTCTCTTCCGATGTTGACACGCCGCTGTAATGCGGTGCGTCGTTTCGATTTATATAGGCATGGGGGCATGGTCACCGGATGATGTCACCCGGTGACCCCACCCTCTTATGACGTCATAGCCCGGGGCATGATGGGACTCTGACGTCATCTGGGGCGGGGTCACCGAGTGACATCATCCGGTGACCACGCCCCCATGCCTATATAAATCGCACCGCATTACAGCGGGAGACAGCGTTGTGTCAACATCGGAAGAGAACGGCGGCGGTGGAGGAGGAGAAGACCGGGCTCCTCCGCTAGTAAAAGAACTGAAAGAAAATAGCGTTGGAGCCTGGCAGAAGGCACCAGAGAGCGGGAGAAGAGGCCGGAGAAGTCGAAGAGATCCCCAAAGTCGGAAGAAGACCACCTCGGCAGAAGGCACCAGAGAGCGGGAGAAGAGGCCGGAGAAGTCGCAAGAGACCCCCGAAGGTGGAAGAAGACCACCGGAGCTGCCTAATATATTACTTTAAAAACCTGTGTAGTGTATGTGTTTTTTTTTTTTTTTTTATTGACCTCTTTCCCCCAGGTGAATGGGTAGGGGTACGATGTACCCCTTACTTGTTCACATTGGGTGGGGTGCCGGGATCTGGGGGCCCCCTTATTGAAGGGGGCTCCCAGATTCCGATAAGCCCCTGCCCGCAGACCCCGACAACCACTGGGCAAGGGTTGTCGGGAAGAGGCTCTTGTCCTCATCAACATGGGGACAATGTGCTTTGGGGTGGGGGGCGCAGGGCCCCCTGCCCCAAAGCACCAACATACAACATTTTTACTATGCAATTGAAAGCCATATAACCTACTTTCCGTGCGTTTTTTGATGCAGAAAAAAATGCATAGGACTTCATGTGGTTTGAACTGGCCCTTAGTAAAACAAAACAACTTACGAGATATCAAGGAATTAAATAGTTAACTGTTCAAAAGGACGATTCAAATTAACAGAATATACAATAAATAGAGGGTCATGAAATAACTAGTTCATCTTCAGATTGTGTCATATGGTGAAAGGTAATTTAAGGTCTGGCAGTGGCTACTTTGTCAACTGCCTGATTTTACACACAAGGTTCTTTATTAGATAAAAAGTAAAATGCATAGCCTTTCATCTAGCGAGTCTGCATGTACACTTGTTCTGTGCGAATTGGACAAACGCAGGTGTTATGTCATTTTTCTCATCTGAATTAATATACCTTTATTATGGGCAGTAGTAAAATACCAGATTATGGCCATTAGGTGGATTTGAGGAGCATAGTAAACATATACTGTATGTCCTTGTAACAAGAGATGAAATGTAACAATTCTTTAGAATGTCAGAGGGAATTGGAAAATAAATGTAACCAGTCCCAGTTTCTGCCTGTGAGACCTTTTTGTAGTAAAGAGGAATGTAATCAACTACAGGGCCCTGTTTGATGCTGTTTTGCACATTCAAAATAGAACACCCGCCTAGGTTCGGTTCGCACCAGAACACCGCTAACAGCCAAAAAGTTCTAGCAAACATGCGAACCCTATTAAAATCTAAGGGACACGAACATGAAAAATCAAAAGTGCTCATTTTAAAGGCTTATATGCAAGTTATTGCCATAAAAAGTGTATGGGGACCCGGATCCTGCCCCAGGGCATGCCCCCCACCCTATAACACCTTGCCCCCATGTTGATGTGCTACGAACAGATGAACACCTGATCTTCGCGTCGAACTTACTTTCGACTCGAACATCGGAACCATCCCCAATTCAGAACCTGGAAGACTTTGTGGTTTATTTACTACAAGGTTATTCACTTAGCAAAGTAAATGTTTACTTTTAAAGCTTTGTTCGCTTTGAATACACAATGAGGTGCTGTATTTTATTTATTTAATTTTTTTTGTACATTGTTGAGTATTCAAAGTTAAGATACTATAGGTCCCCCTTATTTGCTAACATTCATATGCAAATTTACCATGTGCTTTGCTAGGTGAACAGCCTTTTTTCATCTAGCAAATTGACATAATTTTGTAAGATCAGGTAGAATATTGAGTACTAAGGCTGGCCATACACGGCTTCGAAACCTGCTGAGATTCGAACTATTAATGGGCAGGCTGAAAGTACCAAGTTGATTGATCGTTCAACTTGGGTACAACCAACCTGCCGGGAGCAGACAATTGCTCGGTAGGAGGAATTTCTGTCAGCACTGTTGGTGTTAATGAGGGATGTCATGTGAATTTCTTTCATGCAACCTATGCAGGAAAGAAATTCCCACCATGTGTGGCCTTGCCTAGCTGTCAAATTTAAGGTGTGTTTGTTTCTTCTCCCCCTTACTCAAGCTGAAAAATCAGACTTAAAACTATTTACATAATTATTAAAGAGTAACTCAACTTTTTTTTTTGAGAAATTCCCCTGTGGGTGATCTATGTACTGACACTGCACCTGCAGAGCTCAGAGGAAAGCTGCTGGGCCTGCATCCCTTTTAGATGCAATTTCCTATTGAGAGTATTGTAAATACATTTTTGTTACAGGGGATGCCTGAAATCTTACTTGTTTCTTAGTGCAGACTTCTGGGAAAATCGAAGAGCCAATCACACAAGTAGGAAATTATGCTTCTGGGGGGCGCTGTGTAGACCTTTTGTGTACAGAATACTTTCAGGTAGCCATATTGCATTGCATTTTCATAAAATTACAGCTGCTGCAGATTGAAAAGGAAATATTTTTAATAACATTCAATTAAAATATGACTTTTCGCAATTGTATACACTGTATTTTTTTGCTATTTTTTCCCCCCTACGAAAGTAGTTACCCTTTAAATATCAACAGATACCTAGAAATGCTTGTATGTACTTTCCTATACCTTGTTAAGAGCCGTGGGAGCCCCATTAACAAGGGTACTCTATAATACTAATTACTGAGTTTTTGAAGGCATACTTAGACTAACTCCTATTTCTTGAAGCTCATAACTGGCAAGTTAGTGTTAGTTCACCTTTTTACATTTTTTTTTTCTGTAAAGGTAAACTGACACTTTAACCATTTCATATACGTGAGCAGAATGGCACGGGCAGGCAAAATCCCGTACCTGTACGGGATCCTTTAAATGCCTGCCCATGGGTCGCGTGCGCGCCACCAGCGGCGCGCTCGCGACCCGGTCGGGAGCTCCGTGACCCCAGCCGTTGGACCAGCGGACCCGATCACCGCTGGTGTCACGGAGCTGAAGAACGGGGAGAGGTATGTGTAAACAAACCTCTCCCCACGCTTCCTACTCTGCCAGTCATTGATTGGCTGTTCCGGTCATCGGGAAAGCCGATCAATGACGTCAGACGTCAGCCCCGCCCCCTAATGTAAAAAAAACACACACACGTCACAGCCCATAACCCCCCCCCCCCTAGTGGTTAACCCCTTCACTGCCAGTGTCATTTATACAGGAATCAATGCATTTAAATAGCATTGATTGCTGTATAAATGACAATGGTCCAAAAATGTGTCAAAAATGTCCGATGTGTCTGCCATAATGTCGCAGTCACAATAAAAATCGCTGATCGCCGCCATTACTAGTAAAAAAAAAAAATATTAATAAAAATGCTATAAAACTATCCCCTATTTTGTAAGCGCTATAACTTTTGCGCAAACCAATCAATAATCGCTAATTGCAATTTTTTTTACCAAAAATATGTAGAAGAATACGTATCGGCTGAAACTGAGGAAAAAAAATGTTTTTTTATATATTTTTTGGGGATATTTATTATAGCAAAAAGCAAAAAAATATTGCATTTTTTTCAAAATTGTCGCTCTATTTTTGTTTATAGCGCAAAAAATAAAAACCGCAGGGGCGATCAAAAGCTCTATTTGTGGGAAAAAAAAGATGCCAATTTTGTTTTGGAGCCACGTCGCACGACCGCGCAATTGTCAGTTAAAGCAACGCATTGCCGAATCGCAAAAAGGGGCCTGGTCCTTTGGCTGCCAATTGGTCCGGGGCTGAAGTGGTTAACCGTGTTATCTCATCCTTCTGTGTTTAACCTTTACATGTAATGATATATTTAGTGCAACGTTTGCAAACTTTATATTTTAGCCACCTCAAAATTAGCTTGCTTCTTATTTTTAAATAATTATGGCAAATAAATAGGATATTTTATGGCATATCTTTTTCCAAAAAAGGATCTTTTATGTACCGTATTTATCGGCGTATAACACGCACTTTTTTCCCCTTTAAAATCAGGGGGAAATCGTGGGTGCGTGTTATACGCCGATCCCCCACCAATCCTGCGCCAATTGTGAGCTTCTCGGCGGTTTTGGACGTTCTCAGCTATTTTCGGATTTTCGAATTTGCCGGAAATAGCCGAAAGCCGCTGAGAATGGCCGAGAGTTACCGAGCGCCGCCGAGATACACAGGACATCCCCTCTGTATCTCGGCAGTGCCATTTTTAAACGGCAACCTGAGACTGACACTGGCAAGGCTGCAAATGAGTGGCAAGGCTGCAGATGGACACTGAGAAGGCTGCATTTAAATGTAAGTTTTTCTTTCCTTAAACTTCCCTCCTAAAAGTTTTTTTCCTTTAAAATTCACAACTAAACTTGGGGTGCGTGTTATACGCCGATTAAATACAGTATTTTATTTTATTTTTTATCATGTTGGATAGAGTACGGGAGTGTTATAACCCCTTTTCGTGTTTTTTTTTTTTTTTTTTTTTTTTTGCCATCTGGGTCCTTTGCAGAGATTTCCCCTCACTTCTGGTCCCAAACAGGAAGTGAGAGGAAATCCCTGAACCCCCCAGGTCAACAGACCAAGTGTCCCTATTGGAAGATTTCTCTATTACATTTCTGGGGACAACCCAAAATGTGGTATTTTTTCTTTTTACTTTCACTTTCAATAATAATGGTAAACAGGATAAATAGAGAGTGAATCTCCTTAACAGGGGCAGAGACAAGCCTCTTTCCATATCTGAGTCTGAAGTATGCCCCTGTGCCCAATGGGCGAATGAGAGTTTATGGGGTCTTTCCCTGTGATGTGCACCTGGGGTTTTTGTGCTGAAGTAGAGGGCCGTTCTTCTCCTTTAATATCCTTAATGGCTGACTGTAGTGATTGTAAATTAAAGGACATGAAGTAGAAGTCGAGAAAATCTCTGACGAAAGGTCAGGTTTCCTCATTGAATATTTTTTTTTCAGGCGTTTGTGGCAAAGCAGTTTGTCACTATCTCTGAGGGAATTTCGACTCCGCAGGTGCGGCGATATTTATTTTTTCTGTCTTGTCTGCAGCATCGGAATCCTCCTGATGTTTGGGCTGTTGGCGCTAAAGATCACAAGAGGCGAAGTCAGGAAAGTGAACGACTCCTTTCCCCCTAGTACACTGGCTGGTTCCAAAGCAAGGTAAAGACCCCTCTTTAAAACTCTGGGGGTCTTCACCAGCCTACTTGTTCCCTTTCTCCCCCTACCGGTAGAAGGCTGGGGCCAGGTTTCGCAGCATCAGGTTTTGTGGCCTGTTCCCCTGCCATTGGACCGCCCCCTTCCCATGTTCCTCTGTGCCAGTGTTTTGAGGACAGAGGAACCAAAAGAACTCAGGAGAAGCATGGGCCGACCTTTTTAAATATTTATGGGCTTGTGTTTCCTGTAGGAGGTGGAACCTATCTCTCATGTTACTAGCCTGAAGGATAGATATGATGGGTGCCATGATTTGTGTGTGTATGTATGTGTGTGTATATATAGAGCGAGAGAGAGAGACCCCAGGTTACAAACAAGATGGACTGTAGGTTTGTTCTTAAGTTGAATCTGTTTTGTAAGTCGGAACAGGTACATTTTTAAGTGTAGCTCCAGCCAAAAAATCTATTTTTAAGTTTGTTCGATAACATAGGGAAGGGTTATCACCCCTGTAACATTTGTTTTGCTGTCTGTGCCCCTGTTCAGAAGATTTCACCTCACCTTCTGTCCCAATGACAATTGGATTTTGAAAATTTTGGGTTGTTAAGGAAACATGGACTGGTGATAACGCATTAGTGGAGACACCTTTTTCCCATATTAACTCTTACAGGAGTCAATTTCCCTTCCTAGGGGTGGATTTCCTCTCACTTCCTGTTGTCTCCCTCCGTTTGTAAGTAGGAGTCGTTTGTAAGTCGGATGTTTGTAAGTAGGGGACCCCCTGTGTGTGTGTATTACAGTGGATATAAAAAGTCTACAAAGATAAAGCATTTCAGAACTTTTTCTACCTTTTTAATGTGACCTATAAACTGTACAACTCAGTTGAACAATAAACTGAAATCTTTTAGGTGGAGGAAAGTAAAAATAAAAAGCTAAAATAAAATGGTTGCATAAGTGTGCACACTGGAGCGTTTTGCAGGCACTAAAGCATTAAAAAATAGCGCCTGCAAACCGCCCTTGAACCGCTGCTCCATTCACTCCAGTGTGAAAGCCCTTTTACACTGGAGTGGTGCACTGGCAGGACGTCAGAAAAAGTCCTGCCAGCAGCTTCTTGGATTGGTGAACTCACTGCTCCTCCACCGCTGCTCCCCATTGAAATCAATGGGGCATCCCCACCGCTCTGGTGGTGATTTTCAGCCGCTAGCGGGGGGTTAAAACCGCCCTGCTAGCCGAATAGCGGTAAAGTGGCGCTAAAAATAGCGCTGCTTTACTGCTGACAGTGGTGGCGGCACAGTGTGAAAGGAGTCTTAAACTAATACTTTGAAGCATCTTTTGGTTTTATTACAGCACTCAGTCTTTGGGTATGAGTATCAGCATGGCACATCTTGACTTGGCAATATTTGCCAGCTTTTCTTTGCATAAACACTCCAAATCTGTCAGATTGAGAGGGCATCTCCTGTGCACAGCCCTCTTCAGATCACCACTCAGATTTTCAATGGGATTTAGGTCTGGGCTCTGCCTGGGCCATTCCAAAACGTTAATCTTCCTCTGGTGAAGCCATTCCTTTGTTGATTTGGATGTATACTTTGGGTCGTTGTCATGCTAAAAGATGAAGTTACTCTTCATGTTCAGATTTCTAGCAGAAGCCTGAATGTTGTGTCCATATTGACTGGTATTTGGAATCGTTCATAATTCCCTCTACCTTGACTAAGGCCCCTGTTCCAGCTAAAGAAAAACAGCCCAAAGCATGATCCTGCCACCACCACGCCTAACTGTGGGTATGGTGTTCTTTTGGTGATGTGCAGTGTTTTTGCGCCAAATATATCTTTTGGAATTATGGCCAAAACTTTCAACTTGGGTTTCATTAGACCATAACACATTTTCCCACATGCTTTTAGGAGACTTCAGATGTGTTTTTGCAAAATTTAGCCGGGCTTGGATGTTTTTCTTCGCAAGAAAAGGATTCCGTCTTGCCACTCTATCCCATAGCCCAGACATATGAAGAATACGGGAAATTGTTGTCACGTGTACCACACAGCCAGTGCTTGCCAGATATTCCTGCAGCTCCTTTAACTAGTTGCCGCCCGCCCACCGTCTAATAATGGCTCTCATTCTGGGATGCCGTCATATGTTGCTAGGACACGGCGCGCAACCCGGATCTCTGTAAAGAGCCACATCCGCGTTTTTTTTTTTAAACCATGTGATCGGCTGTTTCCAATCAGCCAGTCACATGTAAACAGGGAGATGCCAGTAATCGGCGCTCCTCGCCTCACACTGACAGTCTGGCGAGGAGGGCCGATCAGCGGCATATACTCACAGGAGACATCTACACATGTAATCAGGACACTGATCATCAGTGCCCTGATTACAATAGTGACACCAGTGCCACAAATCAGTGCCCACAAGTGCCACCAATCAGTGCCCATTAGTGATGCCAGTCGGTGCTGGCTATCAGTCCCGCCTATCGCTGCTGTCCATCAATGCCCATCAGTGTCGCCTATCCGCCCCGTCTATCAGTGCCCACTGGTTCTGCCTATCAGTGCCCATAAGTGCAGCATATTGGTGCCTCATCAGTGCCCATAAGTGCTACCTCATCAATGCCCACCAATTCAGCCTATCGGTGCCGCCTCATCAGCACACATTACTTGATTACAAAATTTACTGACAAACTAAGTTTTTTTCTTTCAAATTTTTGTATTTTTTACAAAAAAACAGCAGTGACTGAATACCACCAAAAGAAAGCTCTATTTGTGTGAAGAAAATGATAAAAATTTCATCTGGGTACAGTGTAGCATGACCGTGCAATTGTTCAAAGTACGACAGCGCTGGAAAATGGCCTGGGCAGGAAGAGTGCAAGTGCCCTGTAGGCAAGTGGTTAGTGTTGCTGTCGGCCTATTGGCAGCCTCCCTGACCAGTTTTCTTCTCGTTTTTTTCATCAATTTTGGGGTAACGTCCAGTTCTTGGTAATGTCACTGTTGTGCCATGTTTTCTCCACTTGACTGTTCACTGTGTTCCATGGTATATCTAATGCCTTCTTTTGTACCCTTCTCCTGACTGATACCTTTTAACAATGAGATCCCTTTGATGCTTTGGAAGCTCTCTGCGGCCCATGGCTTTTGCTGTAGGATGCGACTAAGAAAATGTCACAAAAGACCTACTAGAACAGTTGAACTTTATTTGAGGTTAATCAGATGCACTTTTAAATGATGGCAGGTGTGTACTGACTCCTATTTAACCTGAGTTTGAATGTGATTGCTTAACCACTTCCCGACCGCCCCATGTACATATACGTCAACAGAATGGCACGTACAGGCAAAAGGACGTACCTGTACGTGCGATTCTTCAGGCGGTTGGGGAGTCCGATCGGACCCCCCTCCGCCGGCGGGGACGGTCGGGATCGTGTCAGGAGCGATGCGGGAAGAGGGGACGGCCAGTGGTTTCTGGCCACCCCCTCGCGATCGCTCCTGGCGAATCACATTCTCCCTTGCCTGTGTAATTGTAAACACAGGCAAGGGGAAGTGACGTCACGCTCCTCGTATCGGTCTTTCTGACCAGGACGCCGAGCGGTGAAGACACAGCAAGTAAGTGCACAACAGTACACTGACACCAGGACACTTAGGCACACAATCCACCCCCCTGTCACCCCCAGATCACCCCCCAGATCACCCCCTGCCCCCCCAGTCACAGTGTCACTGATTGCAGTGATCATTTATTTACTGATCACTGCATTTAGTGTCAGTGTGACTGTAATAACTGTCAGGGCAGTTAGTTTTAGGCCCCTTTAGGTCTAAGGTAGCCCCCTACCCCCCCAATAACGGTTTAACCCCTTGAATGCCCCCTAGGTAACCCTTTCACCCCCTTTTGCCAGTGTCACTAAGCGATCGTTTTTCTGATCGCTGTATTAGTGTCACTGGTGTCGCTAGGTAGCCAGTTTTTTTTTTTTTTAGGTAACCACCAGGTTTATATAGGATTATAAATAGGTTTATAGGTCAGGTACCCCCATATTACAACCTAAATAAAGGTTTTAACCCCTTGATTGCCCCTAGAGTTAACTCTTTCACCAGTGATCACCGTATAAGTGTCACTGGTTAGCCAGTTAGTTATTTAGTTATTTAGGTTCCCCGTCAGGTTTTTATATATCGTCAGGTACCCCCATATATTACCTAATAAAGGTTTTAACCCCCTGATTGCCCCTAGTTAACCCTTTCACCAGTGATCACCGTATTACTGTTACGGGTGACGCTGGTTAGATAGTTTGTTTTTTATACTGTCAGGACACCCGCCATTTATTACCCTATAACGGTTTAACCCCCTGATCGCCCGGCGGGTGATATCAATTAGGTTTTAGGGTCAAATAAGGTCTGCGTCGCCCCAGGTTAGTGCCAGCACCGCAAACACCCACGCGCAAAGCATACACCTCCCTTAGTGGTATAGTATCTGAACAGATCAATATCTGATCTGATCAGATCTATACTAGCGTCCCAGCAGTTTAGGGTTCCAAAAAACGCATTGTTAGCGGGATCAGCCCAGATACCTGCTAGCACCTGCGTTTTCCCCCTCCGCCCAGCCCAGCCCACCCAAGTGCAGTATCGATCGATCACTGTCACTTACAAAACACTAAGCACACATAACTGCAGCGTTCGCAGAGTCAGGCCTAATCCCTGCGATCGCTAACAGTTTTTTTAGTAGCGTTTTGATTCAGTCGCCAGCAGCCTAGGAGCTTTTTTTCCTGTGAATCTCACTAGTGTACTACTAAATTTAGAGCCCAAAATGGCAAATCGCAAGTACACTAGTGAACAGGCCTACTTGTTTCTGAGTATGTCAGATAGTGAAGAGGAGGTCACTCATCTGTCAGAATCAGGCTCAGAATACGACCCAGTAGACGACAGCGGCTCCATGACAGATAGCCCTGGCGACGGAGGTGAGGTCCCTGCTAAGGTCAGGCGTACCAGATCCCGATCTTCTGCTGTTGTTGAGGTGCAGGAACTGCAGGTCTCTCGTATGGAGCAGAGAAGTACTAGCGCCGCTATTCCTTCTGGTGAACTGGCAAGCACCAGCGGCCTAGTACACCCTGGACGTAGTCAAACCAGCACTGCAGTAACACTTGGTGACGTGGCGAGTCCCATAAGTGCAGTTCAAGCTGGCGAGGTGGCAAGCACAAGTAGTGTCCCGCTGCCACCAAGAAGAAGACAAAGGCAGGCCCGTCGATCACATAGTGCCCTTCCTGCAGAATTCGCCAATCCTGATTGGGTGCCCACCACTTCTGCAGGACCCGTACTTCCCCCCATTCACTGGCCAACCTGGTATTCAGGTGGAAACAGCTGATTTTAAGCCATCCGATTTTTTTATCGCGGTTTTTCACGGAAGATCTCTATAGATCTTCTGTGGACCAAAGTAATATATACGCTGGTCAATACATCGCCGCTAATCCCCAAGTGCCTTCCCTTGCCAGAGATTGGAAACCAATTACGGTTTCCGAATTTAAGTCCTTTCTGGGCCTTTCCCTCAACATGGGCATGCATAAATTCCCCGACGCTGAGGTCTTATTGGTCCACCCTCGCACTCCACCATATGCCCGTGTTCTCTCGCTCCATGTCCAGGGCACGATACGAACAGATCTTGCGGTTCATGCACTTCAGGGACAATGAACTCTGTCGTCCTCGTGGAGACCCTGAATTTGATCGGCTCTACAAAATTCGGCCCCTCATAAACCACTTCAACCAACGTTTTGCAGCCTTGTTTAGTCCCAATCAAGTTGTCTGCGTTGACGAGTCCCTGATTAAGTTTTCTGGCCGCTTGTCTTTCAAACAGTTCCTTCCCAGCAAGCGTGCCAGATACGGGGTCAAGCTCTACAAGCTCTGTGACAGGGCAACAGGCTATACGTGGAGCTTTTCGGTTTATGAGGGAAAAGATAGTCACGTAGAGCCGGAGAACTGTCCAGATTACATAGGGAGCGCTGGCAAGATAGTGTGGAACTTGGTGTCACCCTTATTCGGAAAGGGGTACCACTTGTACGTGGACAATTATTACACGAGCGTGCCACTGTTTAGTCACTTGTTTGATCATCAGATTGGAGCATGTGGCACCGTGCGACCTAATCGCCGGGGCTTTCCCCAGCGGCTTGTAGATTCCCCTCTTAGGCTGGGGGAGAGAGCCTGCTTGAAGTGTAATAATTTGCTCGCTGTGAAGTGGAGGGATAATAGGAATGTTTTCGTTCTTACCTCCCTTCATGCAGACACGACAGTCCAAATTCGTACGGCGGCTGGTGTTGTGACGAAACCCCTCTGTGTCCACGAGTATAACCTTAATATGGGAGGGGTGGACCTCAACGACCAGTTGTTGGCGCCGTACCTAGTTGTCCGTAAGGCTAGACGCTGGTACAAAAAAGTGTCTATTTATTTGTTCCAATTGGCTTTTCTGAATGCTCATGTGCTATACGGAGCTTCAGGCGTGAGGTTACCCTTCCTTGAATTCCAGGAAGAGGTTCTCACAGACCTTCTGTTTCCAGACGGTTCTGCACCTCACCATTCCGATTCAAATGCAGTTAGCCGGCTGTATGAGAGGCATTATCCTTATGTCCTCCCGAGTACCCCTACCCAACGAGCCCCCCAAAAAAGATGTTGTGTCTGTACCAAGCGCGGATGTAGGCGTGACACCCGTTATTATTGTCCACGCTGTCCTGACAATCCTGGTCTCTGCGTTGGTGAATGTTTTGAACGCTACCACTCACTAGTGAGGTATTAGTGTAGGGTACAGCATTTCACAGGCTAGGATACACTTTCACAGGGTCTCAAGAATGCCATCGCATTTTGAGACCCGACCGTTACAGTTAAAATTATAGTTGTAGTTTAAAAAAAAGTACAAAAAAAAATACCCCCCAAAAAAATATAAAATAAAAAAAACCAAAAATAGTTGTCGTCTCTCTCTCTCTCTCTCCCTCTCTCCTCTCTCTCCTCTCTCTCTCTCTCTCCCTCTCTCCCTCTCTCCCTCTCTCCCTCTCTCTCCCTCTCTCCCTCTCGATACATAAAGCCACGACTCCAACGCTGTAGGAGGTGATTTCACCACCACAGTTAAAAAAAAGAAGCATATATGCCGAAGCATGGGGGCAGCAGAGGGCGGAGGAGCGATTTTGCTCCTAATGCCACGTACATATGGTCGAAAAAAGTCCGACCATGTGTACGTGGCATAACTTTTTTGCGGGAGGATGCCCCCATGCTTTGGCATATATAAATGGTGCATGTATGCCCATCATTAGAAGTGGGTGGATGAAGGGAGGTATTCTAATGGTGGGCATACCCACCGCACCATTGGGAAAGCATTTTATCACACCGATCTTGGTGTGGTCAGATGCTTTGAGGGCAGAGGAAAGATCTAGGGTCTAATAGACCCTTTTTTTCAAAAAAAAAAAGAGTACCTGTCACTGCCTATTGCTATCATAGGGGATATTTACATTCCCTGCGATAACAATAAAAATGATAACTAAGAAAAAAAAAATGGAAGGAACAGTTTAAAAAAGCTAAATAAAAAGAAAAAAAAAAAGAAAAAGAAAAAAAAAAGCACCCCTGTTCCCCCTTCTCTTGCGCAAAGGCGAACACAAGCGTTGGTCTGGCGTCATATGTAAACAGCAATTGCACCTCGCATGTGAGGTATCACCGCGAAGGTCAGATCGAGGGCAGTAATTTTAGCAGTAGACCTCCGTGAATCTAATGTGGTAACCTGTAAAGGCGTTTTTTTTACTAAAGACATGTGGCTGAATACATTTTGGCCCAAATGTTTGACTAAAATTGAGTTTATTGGATTTTTCTTATAACAAAAAGTAGAAAATATCTTTTTGTTTTTCAAAATTTGCGGTCTTTTTCCGTTTATAGCGCAAAAAATAAAAATCACAGAGGCAATCAAATACCATCAAAAGAAAGCTCTATTTGTGGGAAGAAAAGGACGCAAATTTAGTTTGGTTACAACATTGCATGACCGTGTAATTACCAGCTAAAGCAGTGCAGTGCAAAATTGAAAAAAGACCTCTGGTCCTTTGGCTGCCAAATGGTCCGGGGCTGAAGTGGTTAAAGGGGTTGTAAACCCTCAAGTTTGTTATTTAAAAAAAATATGTCATACTTACCTCCACTGTGGAGCTAGTTTTGCACAGAGTGGGCCCGAACAGTCTTCTGGGGTCCCACGGCGGCTCTCGCAGCTTCTCCTTGCGTCAGATAACCCCCTAGAAGCGATCTCCTGGGGGGGGGGGTTTAACTTGCGGGTGTGCTCCAGAGTCCAAAATTTGCGTCCATAGACACGAATGCCGGACTCGGCCCTGGTGCCTACGTCACTGGATTTGATTGACAGCAGCGGGAGCCAATGGCTGCGCTATCAATCTATCCAATCAAGAGCCGGGACCCCGTGGAGAGAGGGAGAAGCGCTTCTCTGCCGACTGAAGGGGCTCAGGTAAGTAAATCAGGGGGGCTGGGGGGGCCGGTCACTGCCAGTTGTTTTTTCACCTTAATGCATAGGATGTATCAAGGTGAAAAAAACATGAGGATTTACTGTGTGTGTGTGTGTGTGTGTGTGTATGTATATGTATATGTGTATGTATGTATATATGTACAGTGGTGTGAAAAAGTGTTTGCCCCCTTCCTCATTTCCTGTTCCTTTGCATGTTTGTCACACTTAAGTGTTTCGGAACATCAAACCAATTTAAACAATAGTCAAGGACAACACAAGTAAACACAAAATGCAATTTGTAAATGAAGGTGTTTATTATTAAAGGTGAAAAAAAATCCAAACCATCATGGCCCTGTGTGAAAAAGTGATTGCCCCCCTTGTTAAAACATACTATAACTGTGGTTGTCCACACCTGAGTTCAATTTCTCTAGCCACACCCAGGCCTGATTATTGCCACACCTGTTCACAATCAAGGCATCACTTAAATAGGAGCTGCTTGACACAGTAAGGTCCACCAGAAGATCCTTAAAAGCTACACATCATGCCGAGACCCAAAGAAATTCAGGAACAATTGAGAAAGAAAGTAATTGAGATCTATCAGTCTGGAAAGGGTTATAAAGCCATTTCCAAAGCTTTGGGAATCCAGCGAACCACAGTGAGAGCCATTATCCACAAATGGCGAAGACATGGAACAGTGGTGAACCTTCCCAGGAGTGGCCGGCCGCCCAAAATTACCCCAAGAGCGCAGCGACGACTCATCCAAGAGGTCACAAAAGACCCCACAACAACGTCCAAGGAACTGCAGGCCTCACTTGCCTCAGTTAAGGTCAGCGTTCATGCCTCCACCATCAGGAAAAGACTGGGCAAAAATGGCCTGCATGGCAGAGTTCCAAGGAGAAAACCACTGCTGAGCAAAAAGAACATCAAAGCTCGTCTCAATTTCTCCACAACACATCTTGATGATCCCCAAGACTTTTGGGACAACATTCTGTGGACCGATGAGACAAAAGTGGAACTCTTTGGAAGGTGTGTGTCCAAGTATATCTGGCGTAGAAGGAACACTGCATTTCAGAAAAAGAACATTATACCAACAGTAAAATATGGTGGTGGTAGTGTGATGGTCTGGGGCTGTTTTGCTGCTTCAGGACCTGGAAGACTTGCCGTGATAAAAGGAACTATGAATTCTGCTGTCTACCAAGAGATCCTGAAGGAGAATGTCCGACCATCTGTTCGTGTACTCAAGCTGAAACGAACTTGGGTTCTGCAGCAGGACAATAATCCTAAACACACCAGCAAGTCCACCACCGAATGGCTGAAGAAAAACAAAATGAAGACTTTGGAGTGGCCTAGCCAAAGTCCTGACCTGAATCCTATTGAGATGTTGTGGTATGACCTTAAAAAGGCCGTTCATGCTCGAAAACCCTCTAATGTAACTGAATTAGGACAATTCTGCAAAGATGAGTGGGCCAAAATTCCTCCAGGACGCTGTAAAAGCCTCATTGCACATTATCACAAACGCTTGGTTGCAGTTGTTGCTGCTAAGGGTGGCCCAACCAGTTATTGGTTTAGGGGGCAATCACTTTTTCACACAGGGCCATGATGGTTTGGATTTTTTTTCACCTTTAATAATAAACACCTTCATTTACAAATTGCATTTTGTGTTTACCTGTGTTGTCCTTGACTATCGTTTAAATTGGTTTGATGTTCCGAAACACTTAAGTGTGACAAACATGCAAAGGAACAGGAAATGAGGAAGGGGGCAAACACTTTTTCACACCACTGTATATATGTATATATGTATATATATATATATATATATATATATATATATATATATATATCTATATATATATATATATATATATATATATATATATATATATATATATATATATATATATATATATATATATATATATATATATAATAGCTTGGATCCTCCATCTTGGGTAGATGGAAATTGTTGCAACTCACCCACTTCTTCAAATCCCTCCCAGAAACCAGCGGATTTCACAGACTGCCGACGTCATTTGAAGACTTGTGCCTGGGAGATCAGCCGATACAGAAATCCCTCTTCTATTCATATAACATCTTGCTTGCTCATATATCTCAGCACAATCCACCGTACCTGAGGAAATGGGAGAGGGACCTCTGACCCCTTTCTGGAGACAAGTATTACAGATTATTTACAAGCTCACTGATATCGCTCTCCAGGATAATCCAGCAGCAATACTTCTGAACCTGACTCCCATGTCAGGAAAAAGATATCGCAAATCTCTTTTGAAACACCTCTTGAATGCAGCCAGAGCGTGTATCCCCAGCGCGTGGAAGCAACAGTCTCCACCGACGGTGTCACAGTGGTTTGCAAGGGTTTGCGATATTCAGCGGATGGAGCAGCTCACAGCTGCCCTGGGGAAAGAGAGGAGGAACACAATACCCGTTGAACACTGGATTCTCTTCAGATTTTCGGATGAATACAAGATTCACACCTGAGTACCCTGTCTTACGATAAATTAGAAGGTCGGGTCGTCGGCCCTGCCGGAGCTCTACATCCCTTCCCCCTTTCCCTACCCCTACCCGTTACTGCTTCTCCTCTTTTTTTTTTTCCCTCTTGTCATTTTCCTCTTTCTTATCCTTCCCCCTTCTGACCCGCTTACACCTTTATTTTCTTACATTACTGAAACATTTCTACGGACTGGGGGAACATTTCTGGTATTATTCCCACTGCTCCAATGCTGAGATCTATAACCTACTCGTAACATAATGTATGAACTCAGTCCTTTAAAGGGAGAGTCCCCTCTTTTGGTCTTACCCACTGGTCATACCTATGTTTTTTTTTCTGGATTAGAAATTCCCCTCGTTGTGCTGGTGTAGTGTCAGGGTTAGACAAAAGGATAAACTTTAGAATACAATTCCCCGTTTAACCACTTAAGCCCTGGACCAATTTGCAGCTAAAGGACCAGGCCCCTTTTTGCTATTTGGCACTGCGTCGCTTTAACTGACAATTGCGCAGTCATGCGACGTGGCTCCCAAACAATATTTGGCGTCCTTTTTTTTTTTTTCCCCACAAATGGAGCTTTCTTTTGGTGGTATTTGATCACCTCTGCGTTTTTTATTTTTTGCGATATAAATAAAATAGAGCGACAATTTTGAAAAAAATTCAATATTTTTTACTTTTTGCTTTAATAAATATCCCCCAAAAATATATAAAAAAAAAAACATTTTTTTTCCACCGTTTAGGCCGATACGTATTCTACTACATATTTTTTTGTAAAAAAAATCGCAATAAGCGATTGGTTTGCGCAAAAGTTAGTGTTTACAAAATGGGGGATAGTTTTATAGCATTTTAATTTTTTTACTAGTAATGGCGGCGATCAGCGATTTTTATTGCGACTGCGACATTATGGTGGACACATCGGACATTTTTGGGACCATTGTCATTTATACAGCAATCAGTGCTATTTAAATGCACTGATTACTGTGTAAATGACACTGGTGGTGAAGGGGTTAACCACTAGGGGGCAGTGTAGGGGTTAAGTGTGACCTATATTATTTTTTTATTTTTTTTTTTATTTTTTTTTTTACTGTGTACATGGCTTGGCGTGTGACATCACTGATTGTCTTTCCCTATGGCAGGGAACAGATGATCAGTGACTGCCTCACTAGGAAGCACAGGGAGAGGTTTGTTTACACTTACCTCTCCCCGTTCTTCAGCTCTGTGACCCGATCGCAGGCCACCAGCGGAGTCCCGGAGCTCAGGACCGGGTCGCGAGTGCGCTCTGTGGCTGGGCTCTTAAAGAGCAACGTACCTGTAAGTGCTTGTGCCCAGCTGTGCCATTCTACCGACGTAAATGTGCAGGAGGCGGACCTTAAGTGGTTAAATACATCGTAATAGTAGAAACTGAAATGCTGTTTCATCTACGTACAAAAATTGTCTTGTCATTGTTCAGTATTGAAGGAGGTTGGATGACATGCTTATTTAATTTCTTTTTGTATTACCTGCAATCCTTAAATTAAAAAAAAAATATATAAAATATATATATATATATAAATTACACATAATACACAGTATTCAGAATCGCCGTTTTCGGTGATCTGAATACTTTGAATTGCAAAGGAGGGATCGCGTATTTTTTTTTTTTTGTTTTTTTAATTTTTTTTTTTTTTTTTTTTTTTTTTTTTGTTTTTTAGACCATGATCCCTCCATAAAGAGTACCTGTCACCACCTATTACTGTCACAAGGGATGTTTGCACTCCTTGTGACAGCAATAAAAATTATCAATTTTTTCATTTTTTTTTAAAACATAATTTAATTATATAAAATTAAATTTAAAAAAAAGCTTTTTAAAGCGTCCCCGCGAGCTCTCGCAGCAAAGAAAACAGTTACGGAAGTCACTCCCGCATATGTAAACGGTGTTCAAATTACACATGTGAGGTATCGCCGCGATCGTCAGAGCGAGAGCAATAATTCTAGCACTAGACCCCCTCTGTAACTCTAACCTGGTAACCGTAAAACATTTTAAAACCGCGTCGCCTATGGAGATTTTTAGGTACCGTAGTTTGTCGCCATTCCACGAGTGCGCGCAATTATAAAGCGTGACATGTTTGGTATCTATTTACTCGGCATAACATCATCTTTCACATTATACAAAAAAATTGGGCCAACTTTACTGTTTAGTTTTTTTTTTTTTTTTTTAATTCATTAAAGTATCTTTTTCCCAAAAAGTTACGCTTAAAACACTGCTGCACATATACCGTGTGACATAAAATATTGCAACAATCGCCATTTTATTTTCTAGATTCTCTGCTAAAAAAATATATAATGTTTGGGGGTTCTAAGTAATTTTCTAGCAAAAAAATACGGATTTTAACTTGTAAACACCAAATGTCAGAAATGGGCTTAGTCATGAAAGGGTTAAGGGAAAAAAAGCTGTTCAAACCTGCCTGGCCCTATTTGAAAAAAAGCCTCACCCCCACTCAAACTTCTACCACATCTGCTTTGCAGAGTGGAGGCCGAGGGGATTCTGGTGATTCTGATTGCCCCAGATTGGCCTCTGCGTCCTTGGTACGCCGACATAGTTCGAATGGTGGCGGATGGTTCCTTGGCAGCTGCCGATGTGAAAGGACCTTCTGTCGCAAGGTCCAATACTTCATCCTGCTTTACAGTTGCTGGCTTTAACGGCATGGCTGTTGAAAGTCAGGTGCTAAGGGACCGAGGTCTGTCAGATTCTGTAATCTCCACTATGCTGAGGGCACGGAAGTCATCTTCTCGGAAGATTTATCATTGTACATGAAAGACCTACATCTCCTCCATGTGTGAGGGGATGGGGTGGCATCCGCTTACATATTCAGTTTCCAGGATCCTGCTGTTTTTGCGGCAAGAAGTGGATCAGAAACTTGCCTTAAGCACCATTAAGGGGCAGGTATCATCAGCTTTGGCTTTTTTTTTTTTTTCTCAGCGACCCTTGGCTACTCATTCATTAGTGAGTACGTTTGTGCAGGGGGTTCGAAATGTGGCCCCTCCGGTTCGACCACCGCTGCCCCTGTGGGATTTGAATCTGGTGCTCTCAGTGCTTCAGAAACCGCTGTTTGAAAACATTAGGGAGATCCCCCTATTGACACTCTCTCAGAAAGTAGTCTTTCTAGTGGCTATTACATCTGCCAGGAGGGTTTCTGAGTTGGCGGCCTAGTCTTGCAAGTCTCCCTACTTGATCCTCCACAAGGATAAGGCCGTGCTATGCCCGCAGCCTTTGTTTCTTCCTAAGGTTGTTTCGGCTTTCCATCTAAATGAGGACATTGTGCTTCCATCCTTATGTCCTCGGCCGTTGCATCCCAAAGAGGTTGCTTTGCATTCCTTGGACATGGTCCGGGCCCTGCGGGTGTATCGGTCTGCATTCCGGAGGTCAGATTCACTGTTTGTATCGGTGGCTGGTCCGAAGAAGGGCCTGGCGGTCTTGTCGGCCACCATTGCTCAGTGGATTAGACAGATCGTGATTCAGGCTTATGCCTTAATGGGGCCCCCCTTTCCTGTCACGGCACATTCGACCAGGACAATTGGTGCCTTCTGGGCTTTCCAAAATCAAGCGTCCATTTCTCAGGTGTGTAAGGCGGCGACCTGGTCGTCCGTTCACACTGTCACAAAATTTTACAAGGTTAATGTGAGCGGGGAGAGGTATGTGTAAACAAACCTCTCCCCGCGCTTCCTACTCTGCCTGTCATTGATTGGCTTTTCCCGGTCATCGGAAAAGCTGATCAGTGACGTCAGACGTCAGCCCCGCCCCCTAATGTAAAAAAACACACACATGTCACAGCCCATAACCCCTCCCCCTAGTGGTTAACTCTTTCACTACAACTGTCATTTATACAGGAATCAATGCATTTAAATAGCATTGATTGCTGTATAAATGACAATGGTCCCAAAAATGTCCGATGTGTCCGCCATAATGTCGCAGTACAATAAAAATCGCTGATCGCCGCCATTACTAGTAAAAAAAAAAATATTAATAAAAATGCTATAAAACTATCCCCTATTTTGTAAACGCTATAACTTTTGTGCAAAAATATGTAGAAGAATACGTATCGGCCTAAACTGAGAAAAAAAATGTTTTTTTTATATATTTTTGGGGGATATTTCTTATAGCAAAAAGCAAAAAAATGTTGCTTTTTTTTCAAAATTGTCGCTCTATTTTTGTTTATAGCGCAAAAAATAAAAACCGCAGGGGCGATCAAATACCACCAAAAGAAAGCTCTCTTTGTGGGGAAAAAAAGGACGCCAATTTTGTATGGGAGCCACGTTGCACGACCGTGCAATTGTCAGTTAAATCGACGCAGTGCCGAATCGCAAAAAGGGGCCTTGTCCTTTTGGCTGCCAATTGGTCCGGGGCTGAAGTGGTTAAGGTTGCAACTCCTCCGTTGAGGAGCTCTGGTTGTTATGAGTGGAGTTTATTTTCTTGCTATTCCCACCCCTCGTTCTTGACACTGCTTGGGGACATCCCTAAGGTCACGATTAAAGGTGCTGTGTCTGTTAATGAACGAAAGAGAAAATAGGATTTTTGTACTCATCGTAAAAGTTCATTGACGGACACCGCACCCAACCCTCCTATTTATGTTTGTACTGCTTTTTGATGAACTGAGCTGCTGGATGCAGTGTGAGGGGTTATAGCCAATAGGACCACCCCCTGGGCGGTACTGTGCAGTTTTGCTGTTTTTTTTTACATGTTCTGCCTAGTCCTCTCCTGAAGGTGGTGATATAACCCTAAGGTCCAGATTAAAGGTGCTGTGTCCATCAATGAACTTCAGAGAAGTATTTTACTGTGAGTACAAAAATCCTATTTTTTGGTAGCGTTTGTTACATTTGCTGACAGTCAGCTTTTTTACCTGTGAGTTTCGCTACTGTACCGGTAAATTTAGAGCCCAAAATGGGAAATCAAAGTTAAAGTAGTGAAGAGTAAATTAAGATAACTGGGGACGATGGCGCTCCCTGATGATGTAGTCAGTAAAAATGACTATGGAACACACAATACGTAAAAATACTCAAGGTAACCTCTGAAATGATAAAATAATTACCCACCATTCAACCTGGTGTATAACACCTACCACCACATGGTATATAACAAATAATAAATAAAATGTGGCCTGTTAAGTGAACAAAAAAAAGTCTGCAACTTCAAAGCAATAGGTGTGTAGTACCTTGCACCACCTGTAGGTGGTAATGTGAGCCTATGACACAAATAAACAGTGTAGAAATAAAAAAAAAAAAAATGTGTGTGTGTGAGACTACCTCATGTGCCAATAAAAATTATACTATATACCAAACTCCAGGCTTATTGTGAACTATCAGCAAATACCATATTTTACCATGAAAATCAAATATAATATCATGTGTTAAGCATCTAGCTTAAAATAGTGTTAAAAAGTCCAGTAACCACTCCAAGCAATTATGCAAATTGTGATGAAAAAAATTGTATATATGATGGAAAAAAAAGGGAAGGGAAAAAAAGTGTTCAGTAAACGGTGACTTTGGTGCTCTTGCAAATCAGGTGACTTGGTGCTTCCACTCGCTACTCCAGCATGTACAGAGATCAGTATGTGGTCTGTCAGGTTATGCACTGCGGGCTCCTCTTCGTGTCCACTTGGCTGGTGGGACCTTTGCAGCTCCTGGGTCCTGTGTGGGGTGTCCCTCTCGGTATCCTGATGGTCTGTCTGCCTTCGTGGTCAGTACTGACACTTCATCTGGAGTTAGTATTCAGGAAGCATGATTCCTTGCAGGAGAGAGATACAAAAGGACTCTCATAGTGTAATCAGATAAAACGGGTGTTTTATTAAAAATAAATCGTAAAAAACACAGGTGTTCCCTTCAATGGGTACAGCCTGGTTACGCTACACTATACAAACAAGGAAGCCGGTTCGCAGCGTGCGCTCCAACTGTGTTTCAAGCCTCCTCTTCCGTACCGGAAATTACGTAAGTGCGCCTTACGTGTTTCGTCATAGGACGTTTTTAAAGGCGATGCCATCTTACTCCACCTCACGGTATATAAGGCAGGCGCTGATGCGTGACCCTCCCATATTTTAATCAGCTGGTGAGCCAGCCCATACGAACAAGTTCAAAGCCACGGACCCGCCCACCCACATCTCCCCCTCTGTGCTATAGAGGCTGACGGGCGTAAATAAATAACTTAAATGTGGAACCGTCCACAATCAGCACGTACAAGTGCCGCAGATCCCCAGCTAGAATATGCAGTCTTGCATCTCTGCTTGCCTTTTAGAAAAAAGAGAGCGCATCAATAATTACACAGGTGCATACAATTAAACCACATTGTATATAATTGATCAACATTATAATGCAAGGGTAAGGCATATACATAAAGTCCATCAAAGTCAATTAGACAGGAGATAGGCTTGGTGGTAGGTGCAGGTATTACATCTAAAATGAAACCCAAACACCTTCCCACCGTATTATATACCAAACCCAGCTACTGCCCTGTAAAGCTCATTGGAAGAGGGAAAATTAATGCTAACTTAGGAGGGGGGTATACAAAAAAAAAGGAAGTACTAATCATAACCATAGTAGAATGGCACTAAATTCCCTTTGGAGGATACTCTATGAGCAGCCTATCTAAAGAAATAGGATAATAGGTATGTGTGTATATATGTAAATTTTATTATTAAAAATACCATCCCCGACATCCCAATATTATCTCTATGGATGGTAGGGGTTTGAGCCAAAAATACGGATAGATCAGAAAGCTACACTTTGCAAATTGTCAGTGATCTTGGAGTTCCAGAAAATGCCATCCCATATATTGAGTAGTATTCGATCTATAACCATTACTAAGTCTCTATGATCATTGGAAGACTTGGTCCAAAGGATTGTGTATAAAACACTGGAATACCTCATATCCTTATAAAGGGAGGGTTTGCAATTTATTTCACCTCCTCCATATATAACTACTGTAGGATATAAAATCCGTCATATGATAACATATCCACCGGCAGCCATGGACAAAGGGTCCCATAAAAAGAAAGAAAAGGGAAGAAAAAGAGGGGATCGCGGTCATAAATGTATCATGTAAGTTTGTGGCCAGTACATCCCCCCACAAGCTCCAAAAATTGGGTATAAATTTACCATTATATGTACCCGCCTGGTGCAGCACCAACAGCTTAAATGGGGGAAAAAATGATCTCAATCCCCAACCTTGGATTATGGGTCAGAAATAAATAGATAAACCAATATCAAGAATCTCACACAGATAACTTAATTGAGTAATAATTCCCTAAGGAGACCCTAATTTTTGTCTCCCAGATGGTTTAATTTTGCCCCATATGGAGATATATATGTGATACCCAGAATGGTCAACCAAAACATACCCATTTGCTAGTCTAAGGGTTCGCTATGAAGCAATTTAAATCTATCTCTAGGTTGAGGCCTTTAGGGGCAAGAGAACCCAGCCTATATATCCAGCCAGTCTCATTTCTGTAGATGAGGGTATGCTTATTACCCCCTCTCCAGTGGTCATCTATATGGTCAATACCATAGAAAATGAGCCCGGAGGGGTCCCTATGGTGCACCTCATCGAAGTGGCATTGTGTTTTGGGAACCCTTTCTGGATGTTGTTAATGTGCTCTCTGATTCTTACAGAGGGCGGGTGGTTCTGCCTATATACTGTAAGTGGCATGGGCACTCGATGACATAGGTGACGTGCGTGCTGTGACAGGTAATCAATTGCTTTATTTGATATTCTACTGTAGACTTAAACATTACTTTTTTCCTCGGTTGTCTTTTGCTGACCCTACAGGGTAGGCATCTTTGACACCTATAGAATCCCTTCATGTGTGCAAATATTTTGACTGGTTTTGGGGGGTCGATAACATTGTGCACAATGTGGGTACGAAGATTGGGCGCTTTCCTGTAGACAAATCTAGGTTTTACAGGGAGGATCTTAGACAGAGTACGGTCCTCTTTAAGGATGGGCCAGTATTTATTGATAATACTCTCAACAGACCTATACTGGTTGTTTTTTTTTTTTTTCTGTTCACTTAACAGGCCACATTTTATTTATTATTTGTTTTATATACCGTGTGGTGGTAGGTGTTCTACACCAGGTTGAATGGTGGGTAAATATTTTTATAATTTCAGAGGTTACCTTGAGTATTTTTACGTATTGTGTGTTACAGTATTTTTACTGACTACATCATCAGGGAGCGCCATCGTCCCCAGTTATCATTTTAATTTACATCTCATTGGCTCCCTAAGGGGTCCAATTAGGGGAGGCTGCATACCTTTGTTTTTTTTCTACTAAGTGCGGATATTTGTTGTTTTACAGTAGTGAAGAGGTCTATACGTTTCTGAGCATGACAGTGAAGAGGAAGTCACTCATCTGTCCGATTCAGGCTCAGAATACGATCCTGTAGACAACAGCGGCTCCATGACAGATAGCTCTGACGACAGAGTTGTGGTCCCTGCCAAGGTCCGGCGTACCAGACCCCGATCTTCTGCTGTTGTAGAGGTGCAAGAACCGCAGGGCTCTCGTATGGAGCAGAGAAGTACTAGCGCCGCTATTCCTTCTGGTGAACTGGCAAGCACCAGCGGCCTAGTACACCCTGGTCGTACATCCAGCACTGCAGTATCAAGTGGTGACGTGGCGAGTCCCACAAGTGCAGTTCAAGCTGGCGAGGGGGCAAGCACAAGTAGTGTCCCGCTGGCACCAAGAAGACAGACAGGCCCGTCGTGTCCTTCCTGCAGAATTTGCGAATCCGAATTGGGAGCCCACCACTTCTGCAGCACCCGTACTTCCCCTATTCACTGGCCAACCTGGCATTCAGGTGGAAACAGTTGATTTTACGTCACTTGATTTTTTTCGCTGTTTTTCACGAACATCTCTTTAGATCTATTGTGGACCAAAGCAATTTGTATGCTGGTCAATTGATCGCCGCTAATCCCCAGTCCTCCCTTGCCAGAGATTGGAGACCAATTATGGTCTCCAAATTTAAGACCTTTCTGGGCCTATCCCTCAATATGGGCATAGTTCAAATGAGTATGTTGCGGTGATGCCCGTGTTCTCTGCTTCCATGGCCAGGGCACGATATGAGCAGATTTCGCGGTTCATGCACTTCAACAACAATGGACTCTCGTTCTCGTGGAGAAATTCGGCCCCTCGTAAACCTCTTCAACCAACGTTTTGCAGACTTGTTGTCTGCGTTGATGAGTCCCTGATTACGTTTTCTGGCCGCTTGTCATTCAAACAGTATCTTCCCAGCAAGCGTGCCAGATACGGTTCAAGATGTATAAGCTCTGTGACAGGGCCACAGGCTATACATGTAGTTTTATGGTTTACGAGGGAGGAGATAGTCACGTAGAGCCGACAAACTGCCCTGACTACATAGGAAGCGCTGGCAAGATTGTGTGGGACTTGGTGTCACCCTTATTCGGAAAGGGGGACCATTTGTATGTGGACAATTATTACACGAGCGTGCCACTTTTTTTAGTCACTTGTTTGATCATCAGATTGGAGCATGTGGCACCGTGCAACCTAATCGCCGGGGCTTTCCCCATCGGCTTGTAGATTCCCGTCTTAGGCTGGGGGAAGAGAGCCTGCTTGAAGTGTAATAACTTGCTTGCTATGAAGTGGAGGGATAATAAGAATGTTTTTGTTCTTGCCTCCCTTCATGCAGAAGGGACGGTCCAAATTACTACAGCGACTGGTGTTAAAGTCACGTGACATGTGATGCATCGTGTCGGGAGGAGCCAGTGACGTCATCCTAAGGTATCTCTGTGGAACACAGCGGGCTGTGTGAGGAATGCTCTGAGCGGCTGATTGTTCGTAAGCGCTGGCATTAATCTTTTCACAAGTGAGTGGATCAGCTTGTGTTTGATGATCCGGTTTAATGATCATTGCGCAATGATTGCTTTCTCTGCTTTGTTTTAATGACATATATGCAACTAAGAACCAGAGGAATTGATGATAAAAGTGAAAACTCATAGGAGGATTGAGTAGGAACATCTGAAGTACTGTGGATATTGTTTTCATGTGATGAGAAGAGCAACATTTGTGGAAATGGACTGAGTTTTTTTCATTAACATTGTTAGTGTAATACCGGGACTAATGTGAACCTGATCATTTTTAATTTATATCCATATATTTTTCTTGGAGCTTGTGAAGGTGCATGTAGTAATTTTTTTTTTTTTTTTTATGTACAGCACTTTATTTATAATATTCACTTTATTGTGGTATGATTTACATATAGTATGTATTATTATAGCACTCAGCACTTTATTTCTTAACCACTTGACCACTGGGCACTTAAACACCCTTAATAACCAGACCAATTTTCAGCTTTCGGTGCTCTCACATTTTGAATGACAATTACTCAGTCATACAACACTGTACCCATATGAACTTTTTTGTCCTTTTTTTCACATAAATAGAGCTTTCTTTTGGTGGTATTTAATCACTGTTGGGTTTTTTATTTTTTGCGCTATAAGAAAAAAGACTGAAAATTCTGTAAAAAAAAAATGAATTTTTCTTTGTTATAAAATTTTGCAAATTTGTAATTTTTCTTGATAAATTTTGGCCAAAATGTATACTGCTACATATCTTTGGTAAACATAAGTACAAATTGGGGTATATTATTTGGTCTTTGTGAAAGTTATAGAGTCCACAAGCTATGGTGCCAATATCTGAAAATTGATCACACCTGATGCACTGACGGCCTATCATTTCTTTAGACCCTAACATGCCATAAAAGTACAAATACCCCCCAAATGACCCCTTTTTGGAAAGTAGACATTCCAAGGTATTTAGAAAGAGGCATGGTGAGTTTTTGAAGTTGTCATTTTTTCCCACAATTCTTTGCAAAATCAACATTTTTTTTTTTTTCACAAAATTGTCATAGTACCAGGTTATTTCTCACTCACAGCATATGCATACGGCAAATTACACCCCAAAACACATTCTGATATTACTCCCGAGTATGGCGATACCACATGTGTGAGACTTTTACACAGCGTGGCCACATACAGAGGCCCAACATGCAGGGAGCACCATCAGGTGTTCTGGAGCACCCAGGACAATTCTGACATTTCTCTCCTACATGTAAAAATCCACATTTATTTGCTAGAAAATTACATAGAACCCCAAAACATTATATATGTTTTTTAGCAAAGACCCTAGAGAATACGCCAAACTTCGCTACTTAAAAATCCCCATAGGCGACGGTTTAAATTTTTTTACTGGTTACATGTTTTGAGTTACATAGGAGGTCTAGGGACAAAATTATTCTCGCTATAACGTTCGCAGCGATACCTCATGTGTGGTTTGAACACCGTTTTCATATGTGGGCGGGACTTGCGTATGCGTTCGCTTCTGCATGCGAGCACACGGGGACAGGGGCGCTTTAAAAAAAAATATATATATATTTTATTGTTCATTTTACTTTATTTTAGTTTGACACTTTTTTTTTTTTTTTTTCCCCCAAAAATTTTTTGATCACTTTTATTCCAATTACAAGGAATGTGAACATCCCTTGTAATAGGAATATGGCATGACAGGTCCTCTTTACAGTGAGATATGGGGTCAATAAGACCTCACATCTCACCTCTAGGCTGGAAAGCCTGAAATAAAAAAAAAACGATCCTGGCTTTGATCATAGCGAGTATGGCAGAGTATTGCAGAGTATTGTTGGGTGTTGCAGAGTATTGTTGGGTATTGCAGAGTATTGTTTGGGTATTGCAGAGTATTGTTTGGGTATTGCAGAGTATTGTTTGGGTATTGCAGAGTATTGTTGGGTATTGCAGAGTATTGTTTGGGTATTGCAGAGTATTGTTGGGTATTGCAGAGTATTGTTGGGTATTGCAGAGTATTGTTGGGGTATTGCAGAGTATTGTTTGGGTATTGCAGAGTATTGTTGAATAATAGCAAGGAAGAAGGGACTGGGACTTTTTAGGCACCGTACGACAGTGTATTTAAACAAAGTATTTATTTCTTAAAAATAAATACAAAACACTTAAAACATTTTTTCCGCCAACATTGATATACCATGTAAATAACCGCAACTGCATCCTAATAAACATAACCATTAGGATAAATATAAACCAACTAGTGACGTTGACTATCCATATGTCATAGTGTCCAACGATGAGGCAGGGATGCAGTAATGGCGGTGATGTCATCACATAACAGGACAGATAGCTTTACATGTTTCGCGTCTAAATATACGCTTCATCTGGAGCTAAAAGTTAGGTAACTAGCGGAAAATGAATGACATAATGAATATACATACAATATAAATTTAAATTATACATATTATTTCAAAGGGATTAGATAACATTCAATACATGTGAAGTACGCGCTAAAATACTTAAATCTATGTATTAATTTGTCTAGTCCCTATAATGTTATTAGTCTGTTAAACCTATGAGCGCATGCTACTGTTAATATCACAATAATACGAGGTTAGCTATGAAGCCAAACACACGGCTAGGAATAATCAAATATTATTTATTTCCCAATAATCAAGAACGCTAACATAAAGTATTAAAAGACATTACAATATCACAAAGCTTACAATCAAATCATATAATATAAGAATATCAAAGATACTTATCACAGGGCCCTCCTTGTAGTCTCGAAAGATGGCCGCCAGACCATGAGGTGACTAGAGACATCCTCTCAAGACCCCATTCCCAGCAAAACAGGAAGAGGAGCTCTCTGCGAATTCCTTTTACCAAGCTCACTCATTCAAACTCCCACACCCACTCAAAGTCACCCCCCCTTTGCCTTTCAGGTATCCATAGCGACCTTATAGTAACCGTCTAATTACACATGTCACAGCAGGTGGGCTACAAAGCTTTTGGTGTGTCTTCCAGCCTGGCTACATTCCAATCCAGGGAATGCCTTCTGTCCTCAAAGATATTGGGAATGTGATATTACATGAGTTCATATTGAATCCAACATATGCCGCTTTGCGACTGAAAATCGCATAAAAACCCTTCTTCAGACACGGTTCCTATTGAACAGTCCATAACTGTTTTGTCCCTGACATGCGTTTCCAAACCAGTATCCATAGAACAGTCCTTTAAACGTCTTAACGTGTTGTATTTTTACAACGTGTCCCTGACATGCGTTTCCAAACCAGTATCCATAGAACAGTCCTTTAAATGTCTTAACGTGTTGTATTTTTACAACGTGTGCAGAAACAGCTCCTATGGAACAGTCCATTGTGGTCTTACCATGTTATGCTTCCCAACACGTGCCGCTTTGCCACTGAGTAACACATCCTTCTTCAGCGACAGCTTCCATGTCACCAGTATGTATCTTTGGTATCTTCTCCTTTCCGGTGTCTTCAGGACGGATGCAGTACAGGCAAGGGGTGTCCATTCATTCACCATTCACCAGTATACATTCAGAGCAACATATCAAACAGCTCTCAAACACTGATCTATTATCTAGATAAGTCTTGAGGAGGGCCTTATTCACCCACATTGATAACCTACAATACTCATAGGTCACACTATACCATAATATAAATCGACTTATTACCATACTATATACATATATATGTGTCCCGTCCATTTACGCACCCCGCTCCCAACCCTATAACCCTTTACTGTACATATGGGTTGGGATTAGGCAGGCTTGCTCACAACGGTATTGCAGGGCTCTGACTTGGCAGCAAGGTCTCTATTTTGAACACAGAGACCCTACCGTCAATTCGTCCCTCAACTTGCATAGACAAATGGGAGGTCCTTCTATATAAATACCGAGTCTAATATCACACATATAAATCTGCAAAAATGATTAAACAAAAAAAAAACACACTTCCATCCCTGTGCCTGGATTTCAGAGACCATGCCCAGGGTATACCATGCACCTCTACCTATGGTTAGGTTCAAGGAACCTTCCAGTTTTATGACTAGCGTTACATCGGTATTCTTTAGGACAAAGAAATAAACTCGTCTATGTCCCAAACGACACCCAGGTGCTTCCTCCCCAGCAATGATCCCTGAAATAACTTCCCAACATTTTTATGTTCACCACCATGATGTATTGACCCGGCATACAAAGGACATCATGGTCAGGCTTCCGACCGAGGGAAGTATCAACCTGCTTCCATCTCCTCTGATCACATGTGGGTGATTTAGCCTCAAATGCGACAAGATAGAATCCCCAATCAGTAAGCCCATTGATGCCACCAAATACACAGCCCAAGTCCGCACTTCTGTATATGGGATCATACAGCCCAACACCTTTCACCATCCAAACTGGTACAGCCCATCCAGGCATTCGACCACCATTTTGGATTAGTGTAATCGACGTGTTGTGGCAGAGTCTTACTGAGCGGTGATGTTAACTCATCAGGCCACTGCCCTTTAAACAGAGATTGCCCAATCAGCTTGATGCTGGTTGACACTTCCGCCCGTCACTGCGTGTACGCTAGAGCCCATAACCGATTTCTATCCTGTACCCTCACACCCTCCACCAACCTCTCAATATGGTTCACCAAATCTGGAGCTAATTTACCCTGGGTATTTTGTGAATGTTATTAAGGATGCCACCAATCTCTCTGAGTGACAAAGTCCCGCTCAAGCTATGGCTGAGAGTTTGTTCCTCAGGATACCGATGTCTACTCCATTACCAACACCCATCCCAGTTCCTATTCCCCCAATATAGTGCTGAATACATGCCTCCTCTTGTGGTTACTCCTCAGAGATAAGCATCCTGCATGCACCTTATTCCGTGTCCGCACATCTCTGGGAGTAAGTCACTGGTACGATGACAGCACTTGATTCAGCGTATACTCAGCAAATATAGGGTAATAAAACCACTGTGAGATGTCGCAGCACCATGTGGTGAAGGCATATTGTACTCTGGTAGTCAGCGTTTGCTCCCTTTATCTATCGGAGCATGCTCCTGTGTGTATACACTGGCATTCCCTGTGCAGGGTTTCAACTTCTCAGGTGAGACCTCAACCAGGCGCATCTCCCCCAGACAAGGAAATGTTCACCCCATTGTTGTGTCACCTGACACCCTCTAGTCCGGCCAACAGACACCTTATTATGTATAAGTGCTCGCCTCCTGGGTACCTGCACCATATAAACTCCGTTACGTCAATACATGTCATACATTACACAACTTTCCTTATTTCAACTCCTCCCTCCAACAAAAAAAACATATATATTTTACATTTCCATGTTCTGATGGATTGGATGTGTTATACTCCTTTCCCAACCTCCAACCCATTGTACGTATATTAATAACACGTTTGCATTCATCAGGAGAGAGTCCAGCAAAAAAAAATGTTTCAAGTCTTATTGATAGGCACAGTCTTTCAGATTCAGCACCAGATCGTCCATAGGAAAAGAAAAGTGTTAAAGTGAATCTTTTTGTTTGTCCCGTCTCTCCTGATATTTAGTGGAATAAATTTGGGGCGTGGTATGGCACAGACAAACTGCCAACCAGATGATCATCTGTCATCCATTTTTCCAGAACCTTTCCAATCTCGCTCCACCAGGATTCTGGAATTGAAAAAACAAGAGCAGAATCAAATTCTTATCCATAATATCTGCTTGCTTATTACATTTATCTCCCTCCTTGGAACCCAGGAACTTAGTATTCCTGGCTTCTGCAATTTGATCAAACTATCAAAATAACCATGACCTCTTTAGGCAGAACCCACTCTAAAATGGATCCCCACGGTATGGTCAAAACTTAAAAAAACGAACGTCACTGTTGTTTCTCAAAAATTCTCAATTTAAAAACGCAAAAAGAAAAAACAACCAATGCATTTATCTTTATCTTACGATCTATGCACTAACTTTATCTTACGATCTATGCACTAATTCCCCTTTCAGGTGTATAAAGCCTAAACCTTTTGGAGCTTTTTACACCTGAACAAAACAACAATAAAATAGTTGACTAAGCCAATACCCAAAAACAACAAAAAAAAAAAAAAATATTTTTTTTTTTTTTTTTTTTTTTTTTTTTCCAAAAAAAACAAAAATTTAAAAAAGGATAAACATTAAAAGTCTGGCCATTATCACCCAAGAACAACATGACAAGACAACCACCATACAACAATGACAAACACTCAACTTTTAAAGACATCCATGGATTTTCTCCTGAGAAGAGTACATGTTTCTTTTTTTTATCTGAAAGACAATAAGTTAATGGGAAAAACAACACAAACAAAACATTTGTAACTTCATCACAACATCTGCTACCTCATTTGTAACTCTTTAGTTTTGTCAGATTATTGTTTAAATATTTTCATTGTTTGCAAATCACTCATACCATTATCACGACTGTCCACAAGACGCTGCAATTCTTTCCTCCGCCCCTCTGCATCTGCTGAATTATCCTTAACCTGTGCCGATAACTGGCCTATCAAAGGTCCTGGTAGCCATGCTTTTAGAAGAGAGCATGCATCCTCATTACTCAACTGGAATTTACGGATTAGAGCCTCAAACTTATTGGACAGCGTCACTGGCGACTCCATGGCATTAAATTCACCCAGAATCTGGCATAACGTGAGTCTCTCTTGGATTGTAATCAAACTGTCATTCTGCTTTGACGCTATAGGCGCAATAGTAGACTGTGTTTCCTCACGGCTCTTTTCCTCACTGACTGTGCAGATATCGGCCAATTGGCATGTTGCTTTGTGCTCATTGAGCGATATTATACACTGTTCTTTAATAAGAAGTTGGGAGTGTGCGTTTGCTACTTTCCTTTCTAAAGACATAACCAATTCTTCCATCTCTGATAACTTTATTCGCAATGACTCTACAAGTTTATTCTTCATGACGCAGTCCATGCTGCACCTCTGAAGCTGTTCTCGTAGGTCACCATTTTTTTCTGACAACTCGCCGGCTTTTGCCTGCAATTTGTCAATCTCACTACTGGAGGCTGTTGCAAGCCTTAGAAGTTTTCCACTGATTCCATCTAAATCTTCGCCGAGATGTCTCCTTTCTGCTTCCCACTTCTCCCCCATGTGCTCAGATATAACTTTAATTCTGAGCAACACTGCAATCTCATTAGCCAATTTTTCCTTTTTCGCTTTCTTTTTTAGCTGTTTACCCAGTAATCTGCTATTCTGTTGCTGACACTGAGACACTAGTACATTACACTGGCTTTTAAGAGGTTCATCTGCACATGAATGATAACTGGCAGAGGCGTACTTCTTAACATATGTATACACAAGTTCCATTCTCACAAGCACACAATCCACACTTCTATTTGTACTAACGTTCCAACACTGCACTGAGTACTAAACCAAACCCAATTATCGTTAGCTCTTACAACTCACGGGAAACAAATAAAAATAAAAAAAATAATCGCTCCCATAGCATTCCAGATTCTTCATTCATTATCACTTTTACTTGATATCATTCTAAATAATACAACTTTTGCCTATCCATTGAAAAGACTAACCACATTTACTGTGGCATTATCAGCTGATTTTGTTAACGAAACTTTCAATGACTTCCATTGATATGCTAATTAGCCTACCCACATTGAAGTTGCTCAACCAGTTGCTTACACAATGCAATACAGATAGACAACCAACAGAAAAAAAAAACAGATACACATCCGTTTAAACACAAATTTGTTACTTGTAGTTTTACAACAAGACACAAGGCACATTCTAAGACACAATGCCTTCCTGTTAGGGTAAAAATCCTGTTAGGCCTTCCTGCCACATGGGTAAAAATGCAAAAAAATAAAAACAAAAAAAACTTGAAAATAACAATCTATTTCTCCCACTTTTCGTCAAAGATGCATGGTAATTCCTGTCAATCTTTAACCAAGGGTGATCAGCCCTCTTGACCAGCTACAAGTATTCTAACACTTTGCATTAGCAATACAACATTTAACATATATATACATATATATATCTCGGATAATAAAAAAAAAAAGGTCTCACCAGATTTGTCGCGCGTCCGCTATCCGATGAAATATTTCACAAAATTTTTATGATCATCCAAGCGTGGTTTCAGAATTCGCGAGCCAGCGCCAATCTTGTCCACACGAGAGACGATTTTCAGTTCTGGGTGTCTTTGATTACCAGGACTCAAAACAAAAATACATTAGTTTGTGGATTCTGTGTAAAAATACATTCTACACGCCTTGTGGGGTGCCATCTGAAGTACGCGCTAAAATACTTAAATCTATGTATTAATTTGTCTAGTCCCTATAATGTTATTAGTCTGTTAAACCTATGAGCGCATGCTACTGTTAATATCACAATAATACGAGGTTAGCTATGAAGCCAAACACACGGCTAGGAATAATCAAATATTATTTATTTCCCAATAATCAAGAACGCTAACATAAAGTATTAAAAGACATTACAATATCACAAAGCTTACAATCAAATCATATAATATAAGAATATCAAAGATACTTATCACAGGGCCCTCCTTGTAGTCTCGAAAGATGGCCGCCAGACCATGAGGTGACTAGAGACATCCTCTCAAGACCCCATTCCCAGCAAAACAGGAAGAGGAGCTCTCTGCGAATTCCTTTTACCAAGCTCACTCATTCAAACTCCCACACCCACTCAAAGTCACCCCCCCTTTGCCTTTCAGGTATCCATAGCGACCTTATAGTAACCGTCTAATTACACATGTCACAGCAGGTGGGCTACAAAGCTTTTGGTGTGTCTTCCAGCCTGGCTACATTCCAATCCAGGGAATGCCTTCTGTCCTCAAAGATATTGGGAATGTGATATTACATGTGTTCATATTGAATCCAACAACATGTTTAATCTATCAGCTTGCATGTGCTCTGAAGAATGTCAGTTAAATCAGGCCAGGCTGCAACAAAGGGAAGGAAACAAATGCATTGTGGGGGCGTGCATAATATGGTAATTATCAGCGACAAATAGACCATATATATATTATAATGTCACAATATTGAAAATGGCTTACTAGGTAATTAATGAGGAGGCATGTGGAATAGTCATAGAAAAGTCCCCAAAAAGGGGGCACCTTAGTGCCCAACGCCGCAGCTACAGTGTACCAGGCAATGTATATAGTTGGTGTTGAAGTATATATCTTTAGATATAAGCACTGTATTCCTCAGAGGATGTACTCCTGACAAAAATTGAGGGGTAAAGATAATGATAAAATTAAAAATATGATATAGGATAGTTTATGGTGTATAATTTTTTTTTTACAATGGGACTTACCAAGAGTGTTACACAGTGCTGACAGCAAATTAATTGATACTGCAGATGCTGGAGAATATTTGGTGGGCTGGATAGTGTGGGAGTGACAGCCTGTCACTTGAAAAAAACACTACAAATTCCAGAACATAAATCGCAACCAAGTCATGCAGGATCAGGCTGTGTGCCTACAACAGGAAAAGGTAGTAATATTATTGGATCGGTGGTAAAAGCAGAGTAGGGATGAGCCGAAAGTTTGTGCGAATTTTCGAACCCTATTCGTTACAATGGACGCGAACGTTCGAAATCAAAAGTGCTAATTATAACGGCCAATATGCCAGGGGACATATATCAATGCAAAAAGAACTTTTAAAAACTAACGTTTTTTTGGGAGCAGTCATTTTAACCGCTTCAGCACCGGGCCATTTTTTACCCTTCCTTACCATAGCACTTTTTGCGATTCGGCACTGCGTCGCTTTAACAATTGCGCGGTCGTGCGACGTTACACCCAAACAAAATTGACGTTCTTTTTTTCCCACAAATAGAGCTTTCTTTTGGTGGTATTTGATCACCTCTGCGGTTTTTATTTTTTGCGCTATAAACAAAAAAGAGCGACAATTTTGAAAAAAAAACACAATATTTTTTACTTTTTGCTATAATAAATATCCCATTTTTTTTAAAAAAAAATATTTTTTTTCCTCAGTTTAGGCCGATACGTATTCTTCTACATATTTTTGGTAAAAAAATCGCAATAAGCGTAAATTGATCGGTTTGCGCAAAAGTTATAGCAAAAGTTATAGCGTCTACAAAATAGGGGATAGATTTATTGAATTTTTTTTTTTTTTTTTTTTTACTAGTAATGGCGGCGATCTGCAATTTTTTTTTTTTTCGTGACTGCGACATTGCGGCGGACACTTCGGACACTTTTGACACATTTTTGGAACCATTCACATTTACACAGCGATCGTTGCTATAAAATTGCATTGATTACTGTGTAAATGTGACTGGCAGGGAAGGGGTTAACACTAGGGGGCGCTGTAGGGGTTAATGTGTGTCCCTATAGGAGTGATTCTAACTGTGGGGGGAGGGGACTCAAGGGGAGAAGACCGATCATGTGTTCCTCCATACTGGGATCACATGATTGGTCTCCTCCGCTGACAGGACGTGGAGCTGTGTGTTTACACACACAGCTCCACGGTCCCGTTGTTTTTTTAACGGGCAATCGCGGGTGCCCGGCGGACATCGCGGCCGCCGGGCACTCGCACCGGGTCCCGAGCGATGCCGCGGGCGCGCTCGCCCCCCAGGCGGCCGGGAATCCGAGGACGTCATAAGACGCCCACCCAGGATGGGAGATCCACCTTGTGGGCGTCATATGACAGTGAGCGGTATTGAAGTGGTTAATGATGCATAAAGTGAAAAGTGAAATATTCCTTTTAAATATGGTACCTGGGGGGTGTCTAAAGTATGCCTGTGAAGGGGCATGTGTTTCCCGTGTTTAGAACTGTCCCTGCACAAAATGACATTTGTAAAGGAAAAAAAGAAGCCATTTAAAACCACTTGCGGCTTTAATGTCATGTCTTGTCCTGGCAATATGGCTGAAAATCCTTGAGAAAAATGGCATGGCTACCCCATCACCCCCCCCCCCCACCCCAGCCCCTTTGGGTCTTGTATGGATATTAAGGGGAACCCCGCACCCAAAATAAAACCCTATACCTACAACCCTATATACTCTGAACAGCAGTATACAGGCGGTGCAAACAAGACAGGGACTGTAGGTTTGTTCTTAAGTAGAATCTATTTTTAAGCTTTTTGGAGAACATAGGGAGGGGTATCACCCCTGTAACATTTGCTGTCTTTGCACATCTGTTCAGAACATTTCACCTCACTTTCCGTCCCAATGCTAAATGTTTTTGGAAAAGTGGGGTTTTAATTGAAACAAGGATTGGTGATAAAGCATCAGTAGAGAGGAAATGCCTTGTTCCCAAATTAAATCTAAGAGGATAGAATTTCCCTTCCTAGGGGTAGATTTCCTCTCACTTCCTGTTTTCTCCTTCCGTTTGCAAGTAGGAGTCGTTTGTAAGTTGGATGTTTGAAAGCCTGCCGTATATACTCTGCAGAAATTTGCCCATTAGATGTTGGTGTAGCCACAACACTGTAAGCCCTCAAGTTACTCTTGGTGGGCACTGGAATTGGCCCTGCAGTGAATTATTAGATCAAGATTTGTAATTGCATGCACCTGTTCAACAGGGCAGAAAAATTGGGCCTGTGGTGGTGGTGGTGGACGGTGTTGCCACAAGACTGTAAGCCCTCACAGTTACTCTTGGTGGGCGCAAGAATGGGCCCTGCTGTGAACTATTAGATCAAGATTTGTAATTACACGCCCCTGTTAAACAGGGGCTGAAAAATTGTGTCTTAGGCACTGGTGCTGGTGCCACAACACTGCAACCCCTCACAGATACTGTACTCTGAGCACAGCAATGAGACCTGTTGCAAAGCATTGCATAAAAAATTGTAATTACACGCCCCTGTTAAACAGGGGCTGAAAAATTGTGTCTTAGGCACTGGTGTGGTGGCACCCAGAAACAAAAATGTTCTTCCAAGCTATCAAGGAATGGATCATTGAGGAGGAGGAAGAGGACAGTCGGTGAACATAACAGGACAGTCACTCAGCATCAGCATAGGCAGTCTTGAAGGGATGTGACATTATAAAATATTCCGTTATATCCGCTTCAGGTGCCTGGTAGCTGGTGGTGATCCAAGACTGATTCATCTTTATGAAGGTCAGTCGATCAACCAAGTCGGTGGACAGGCGCACCCTGTGATCGGTGACAAATCCTCCAGCAGCACTGAATGTGCGTTCGGAAAGAACGCTGGATGCAGGACAGGCCAGTAGCTCAATTGCATACTGTGCAAGCTCTGGCCAGTGATCCATCCTCAAGACCCAGTAAGCCAGAGGATTTTCGGTGGGAAAGGTGTCCAAGTCTGACCTTGCCCCTAGGTATTCCTGCACCATGTATATCAGACGCTGGCGATGGTTGCTGGAACCGATCATACCTTGGGGCTGCGGACTAAAAAATTGTCTGAACGCATCGGTCAGACGTCCACCTTTCCCACCGCTCCTTCTGCTACTGACCGAGGCCTCAGCAACTCGTCGTCCAGGACCAGGAGTTTGTAACCTCCCAGTTTCTGGGAACGCGTTGCACAGACCTTACCCCATTTTGGAAAGTAGACATCCCAAGCTATTTGCTGAGAGGCATGTCGAGTCCATGGAATATTTTATATTTTGACACAAGTTCCTGGAAAAAGACCTTTTTTTTTTTTTTTAGTTGTCACTAAATTATATATTGCTCAAACATGCCATTTTGGAAAGTAGACACCCCAAGCTATTTGCTGAGAGGCATGGTGAGTATTTTGCAGCTCTCATTTGTTTTTGAAAATGAAGAGAAAAAGTTTGTAATTTTCCCACAAAATATAAAATATTCCATGGACTCAACATGCCTCTCAGCAAATCGCTTGGGTTGTCTACTTTTCAAAATGGGGTCATTTGAGGGGGGGGGGGGGGTTGTGTCATCTTGGCATTTCATGGCCTTCAAATCTGTAATGTGTAGTGAGGAGTGAAATCAAAAATTTACGACCTTAGAAATCCTGAAGGCGGTGATTGGGTTTTCGGGGCCCCGTACGCGGCTAGGGGGAGCTCTTTTCCTAAAAAAACAAAAATATGTTGATAAATAATAAAACGTTAATTGGAAAAAAAAAAAAATTTACACATGTGGTATCCCCGTACTCAGGAGAAGCAGCAAAATTGTATTTTGGAGTGCAATTCCACATATAACCATGGCATGTTTGAGCAATATATCATTTAGTTTTTATTTTATTTTTTTGTCATTCAATCACTTGGAACAAAAAAATAAAATATTCAATGTGCTCAACATGCCTCTTAGGGTGTCTACTTTCCAAAATGGGGTCATTTGGGGGGGTTTTGTACTGCCCTGTCATTTTAGCACCTCAAACTAAAAGCTGCGTAAATTCCAGAAAATGTACCCTAGTTTGTAGATGCAATAACTTTTGCGCAAACCAATAAATATACGCTTATTGACATTTTTTTTACCAAAGACGTGTCTGAATACATTTTGGCCTAAATGTATGACTAAAATTGAGTTTATTGGATTTTTCTTATAACAAAAAGTAGAAAATATATTTTTTTTTCAGGCAATCAAATACCATCAAAAGAAAGCTCTATTTGTGGGGAAAAAAAAGGACGCAAATTTCATTTGGGTACAACATTGCATGACCGCGCAATTACCCGTTAAAGCAGCGCAGTGCCAATTTGTAAAAAGTCCTCTGGTCTTTGGTCCGGGGCTTAAGTGGTTTAGTCCTAATAAATGTATACGTGGTTGCCTTAAAGATTTGTGTTTACCCCTTTTATTTTAAAGTGGTTGTAGACCTGAAAAATCAAAATTAATGACTTAAAGGTGTTGTAAACTGTAGCGGATCCTCAAGTCCGCTGGGAAATCCTTGAAGCTGAGGAAGTGCTAACTTATCCATGGCCAACTTTTACCCCCCCCCCCCGTAACTGGACGACACACAGTTCGGGGAGTCAATGAACAACTTTATTTTAGCCACAGCTGGCTTTTTATATGCTTCCCCATGCAAGGGGTTTCTTAACTAGTTTTCCAGGGGCATTCCCCTAACAATAAAACCTTGCCCTACACATGACTAGGAGTGTAATTACATCTCGTACCAGATAATGGGTGGATTCATTAAAACACTGAACAATAGGTGAATGGAAAGCTGCCTTAGACCCTACTTAACCCAATTTACTTATTCAGACATCAGTAGACATTCCGTCTCCATCTCTCCTGGAATGCCCATACTAGGAGACACAGTTCCTGGCCATCAACGTCACATTGTAATGGGGACTAGATCTTTATATTTCACTACACTGCTCCCCCTTATCCACAAGCCGGCATACACAGTCTGATGCTTAACGGATCGGCTTGGGGATGTCCGGGGAGTACTCACGGATCACTTTTCCAGTTCAGTTTTCTGTGATAATCCGTCAGCATTGCCGTTCTGTTTCCCGGGCGGTAGTGGATAGTAAAGTCATACGGTTTTAACGACAGACTCTAGCGCAACAACCGGGCATTGTCCCCTGCCACTCGATTTAGCCATACCAACGGGTTGTGGTCTGTGAGTAGGGTGAACTGCTGTCTGTACAAGTAGGGCTGAAGCTTCTTTAGGGCCCACACCACAGCCAGACATTTCTATGGTGGCGTAGCTCACTTCCCTGGGGAGAAGCTTCCTGCTCAAGTAAACTACGGGGTGTTCTCCGCCATCTTCTCCAACCTGGCTTAATACGGCTCCCAATCCAAACATGGAAGCATCTGTGTGAACAAGAAATCGTTTAGATGGATTGGGAGCAGCTAGTACCGGACTATTAACCAGGGCCTGTTTGAGCTGTTGCAATGCCTGTTCACACTCTGGGGCCCATACTACTTGGCGGGGTAGGTTTTTTCTAGTAAGGTCAGTGAGTGGTTTGGCCAGGGTGCTGTAGTTCGGGACGAATTTGCGGTAGTAGCTAGCTGTTCCTAGGAATGCTAACACCTGGGTTTTGGTACGGGGGTTGGCCACTGGGCCATGGCCTCGAGTACAGCGGGTTCAGGCTTTTGTTTCCCACACCCCTCCCGGTGTCCCAAGTACTGCACTTCCGCCATCCCAATATGACATTTACTTGGTTTGAGAGTTAGGACGGCCTCTCTGATTCGGTCTAGCACTGCTCCTACATGCCCCAGATGCTCCTCCCAGGTCTCACTAAAAATTGTGATGTCATCCAAGTATGCACAGACATAATCCTGGAAGCCATCAAGCAGCCGGTCTACCATCCGTTGGAACGTCGCTGGGGGGGGGGGGGGGGGGGGGGGGGGGGGGGGGGGGGGGGGGGGGGGGGGGGGGGGGGGGGGGGGGGGGGGGGGGGGGGGGGGGGGGGGGGGGGGGGGGGGGGGGGGGGGGGGGGGGGGGGGGGGGGGGGGGGGGGGGGGGGGGGGGGGGGGGGGGGGGGGGGGGGGGGGGGGGGGGGGGGGGGGGGGGGGGGGGGGGGGGGGGGGGGGGGGGGGGGGGGGGGGGGGGGGGGGGGGGGGGGGGGGGGGGGGGGGGGGGGGGGGGGGGGGGGGGGGGGGGGGGGGGGGGGGGGGGGGGGGGGGGGGGGGGGGGGGGGGGGGGGGGGGGGGGGGGGGGGGGGGGGGGGGGGGGGGGGGGGGGGGGGGGGGGGGGGGGGGGGGGGGGGGGGGGGGGGGGGGGGGGGGGGGGGGGGGGGGGGGGGGGGGGGGGGGGGGGGGGGGGGGGGGGGGGGGGGGGGGGGGGGGGGGGGGGGGGGGGGGGGGGGGGGGGGGGGGGGGGGGGGGGGGGGGGGGGGGGGGGGGGGGGGGGGGGGGGGGGGGGGGGGGGGGGGGGGGGGGGGGGGGGGGGGGGGGGGGGGGGGGGGGGGGGGGGGGGGGGGGGGGGGGGGGGGGGGGGGGGGGGGGGGGGGGGGGGGGGGGGGGGGGGGGGGGGGGGGGGGGGGGGGGGGGGGGGGGGGGGGGGGGGGGGGGGGGGGGGGGGGGGGGGGGGGGGGGGGGGGGGGGGGGGGGGGGGGGGGGGGGGGGGGGGGGGGGGGGGGGGGGGGGGGGGGGGGGGGGGGGGGGGGGGGGGGGGGGGGGGGGGGGGGGGGGGGGGGGGGGGGGGGGGGGGGGGGGGGGGGGGGGGGGGGGGGGGGGGGGGGGGGGGGGGGGGGGGGGGGGGGGGGGGGGGGGGGGGGGGGGGGGGGGGGGGGGGGGGGGGGGGGGGGGGGGGGGGGGGGGGGGGGGGGGGGGGGGGGGGGGGGGGGGGGGGGGGGGGGGGGGGGGGGGGGGGGGGGGGGGGGGGGGGGGGGGGGGGGGGGGGGGGGGGGGGGGGGGGGGGGGGGGGGGGGGGGGGGGGGGGGGGGGGGGGGGGGGGGGGGGGGGGGGGGGGGGGGGGGGGGGGGGGGGGGGGGGGGGGGGGGGGGGGGGGGGGGGGGGGGGGGGGGGGGGGGGGGGGGGGGGGGGGGGGGGGGGGGGGGGGGGGGGGGGGGGGGGGGGGGGGGGGGGGGGGGGGGGGGGGGGGGGGGGGGGGGGGGGGGGGGGGGGGGGGGGGGGGGGGGGGGGGGGGGGGGGGGGGGGGGGGGGGGGGGGGGGGGGGGGGGGGGGGGGGGGGGGGGGGGGGGGGGGGGGGGGGGGGGGGGGGGGGGGGGGGGGGGGGGGGGGGGGGGGGGGGGGGGGGGGGGGGGGGGGGGGGGGGGGGGGGGGGGGGGGGGGGGGGGGGGGGGGGGGGGGGGGGGGGGGGGGGGGGGGGGGGGGGGGGGGGGGGGGGGGGGGGGGGGGGGGGGGGGGGGGGGGGGGGGGGGGGGGGGGGGGGGGGGGGGGGGGGGGGGGGGGGGGGGGGGGGGGGGGGGGGGGGGGGGGGGGGGGGGGGGGGGGGGGGGGGGGGGGGGGGGGGGGGGGGGGGGGGGGGGGGGGGGGGGGGGGGGGGGGGGGGGGGGGGGGGGGGGGGGGGGGGGGGGGGGGGGGGGGGGGGGGGGGGGGGGGGGGGGGGGGGGGGGGGGGGGGGGGGGGGGGGGGGGGGGGGGGGGGGGGGGGGGGGGGGGGGGGGGGGGGGGGGGGGGGGGGGGGGGGGGGGGGGGGGGGGGGGGGGGGGGGGGGGGGGGGGGGGGGGGGGGGGGGGGGGGGGGGGGGGGGGGGGGGGGGGGGGGGGGGGGGGGGGGGGGGGGGGGGGGGGGGGGGGGGGGGGGGGGGGGGGGGGGGGGGGGGGGGGGGGGGGGGGGGGGGGGGGGGGGGGGGGGGGGGGGGGGGGGGGGGGGGGGGGGGGGGGGGGGGGGGGGGGGGGGGGGGGGGGGGGGGGGGGGGGGGGGGGGGGGGGGGGGGGGGGGGGGGGGGGGGGGGGGGGGGGGGGGGGGGGGGGGGGGGGGGGGGGGGGGGGGGGGGGGGGGGGGGGGGGGGGGGGGGGGGGGGGGGGGGGGGGGGGGGGGGGGGGGGGGGGGGGGGGGGGGGGGGGGGGGGGGGGGGGGGGGGGGGGGGGGGGGGGGGGGGGGGGGGGGGGGGGGGGGGGGGGGGGGGGGGGGGGGGGGGGGGGGGGGGGGGGGGGGGGGGGGGGGGGGGGGGGGGGGGGGGGGGGGGGGGGGGGGGGGGGGGGGGGGGGGGGGGGGGGGGGGGGGGGGGGGGGGGGGGGGGGGGGGGGGGGGGGGGGGGGGGGGGGGGGGGGGGGGGGGGGGGGGGGGGGGGGGGGGGGGGGGGGGGGGGGGGGGGGGGGGGGGGGGGGGGGGGGGGGGGGGGGGGGGGGGGGGGGGGGGGGGGGGGGGGGGGGGGGGGGGGGGGGGGGGGGGGGGGGGGGGGGGGGGGGGGGGGGGGGGGGGGGGGGGGGGGGGGGGGGGGGGGGGGGGGGGGGGGGGGGGGGGGGGGGGGGGGGGGGGGGGGGGGGGGGGGGGGGGGGGGGGGGGGGGGGGGGGGGGGGGGGGGGGGGGGGGGGGGGGGGGGGGGGGGGGGGGGGGGGGGGGGGGGGGGGGGGGGGGGGGGGGGGGGGGGGGGGGGGGGGGGGGGGGGGGGGGGGGGGGGGGGGGGGGGGGGGGGGGGGGGGGGGGGGGGGGGGGGGGGGGGGGGGGGGGGGGGGGGGGGGGGGGGGGGGGGGGGGGGGGGGGGGGGGGGGGGGGGGGGGGGGGGGGGGGGGGGGGGGGGGGGGGGGGGGGGGGGGGGGGGGGGGGGGGGGGGGGGGGGGGGGGGGGGGGGGGGGGGGGGGGGGGGGGGGGGGGGGGGGGGGGGGGGGGGGGGGGGGGGGGGGGGGGGGGGGGGGGGGGGGGGGGGGGGGGGGGGGGGGGGGGGGGGGGGGGGGGGGGGGGGGGGGGGGGGGGGGGGGGGGGGGGGGGGGGGGGGGGGGGGGGGGGGGGGGGGGGGGGGGGGGGGGGGGGGGGGGGGGGGGGGGGGGGGGGGGGGGGGGGGGGGGGGGGGGGGGGGGGGGGGGGGGGGGGGGGGGGGGGGGGGGGGGGGGGGGGGGGGGGGGGGGGGGGGGGGGGGGGGGGGGGGGGGGGGGGGGGGGGGGGGGGGGGGGGGGGGGGGGGGGGGGGGGGGGGGGGGGGGGGGGGGGGGGGGGGGGGGGGGGGGGGGGGGGGGGGGGGGGGGGGGGGGGGGGGGGGGGGGGGGGGGGGGGGGGGGGGGGGGGGGGGGGGGGGGGGGGGGGGGGGGGGGGGGGGGGGGGGGGGGGGGGGGGGGGGGGGGGGGGGGGGGGGGGGGGGGGGGGGGGGGGGGGGGGGGGGGGGGGGGGGGGGGGGGGGGGGGGGGGGGGGGGGGGGGGGGGGGGGGGGGGGGGGGGGGGGGGGGGGGGGGGGGGGGGGGGGGGGGGGGGGGGGGGGGGGGGGGGGGGGGGGGGGGGGGGGGGGGGGGGGGGGGGGGGGGGGGGGGGGGGGGGGGGGGGGGGGGGGGGGGGGGGGGGGGGGGGGGGGGGGGGGGGGGGGGGGGGGGGGGGGGGGGGGGGGGGGGGGGGGGGGGGGGGGGGGGGGGGGGGGGGGGGGGGGGGGGGGGGGGGGGGGGGGGGGGGGGGGGGGGGGGGGGGGGGGGGGGGGGGGGGGGGGGGGGGGGGGGGGGGGGGGGGGGGGGGGGGGGGGGGGGGGGGGGGGGGGGGGGGGGGGGGGGGGGGGGGGGGGGGGGGGGGGGGGGGGGGGGGGGGGGGGGGGGGGGGGGGGGGGGGGGGGGGGGGGGGGGGGGGGGGGGGGGGGGGGGGGGGGGGGGGGGGGGGGGGGGGGGGGGGGGGGGGGGGGGGGGGGGGGGGGGGGGGGGGGGGGGGGGGGGGGGGGGGGGGGGGGGGGGGGGGGGGGGGGGGGGGGGGGGGGGGGGGGGGGGGGGGGGGGGGGGGGGGGGGGGGGGGGGGGGGGGGGGGGGGGGGGGGGGGGGGGGGGGGGGGGGGGGGGTGGGGGGGGGGTTTGCGTCGCTGGGGCGTTTCTTATCCAAATGGCATGACCTTAAACTGGTACGGGCCAAATGTGGTGACAAAGGCCGACTTGAGAATGGCATCTGGGGCAAGGGAAATTTGCCAATAGCCCTTACATAGATCGATGGTCGTGAGGTATTGACCTCTGGCCATTCGATCTAAGAGCTCATCTGTTCTGGGCATTGGGTAAGCATCGGATACTGTTTTGTCATTGAGTCGCCGGTAGTCTACACAGAAGCGGGTAGTTCCATCCCGCTTCGGTACCAAGACCACCGGAGAAGCCCAAGGACTATCCGATGGCTCTGTAACCCCCGAGACGCAGCATCTCTTGTATCTCCTGTCTCGTGCTCCCTGACTGAGGGGTGATTTTTCCAAGGTGTCTACTCGGTGCATTGCCAGCCGCGTGCATCCAGGTATGTTTGAGACAGTGGCTCCCTTAGTGACTAGCAATTGCCGAGCCTGGATGCGCTCTTGGGGGCTTAACCTTTCCCCCAGCTGAACCTCATCTAAAGGGCCCAGCGTCTCATCCTGCCCCAGAAGGTCTGGTAGAGGAAGGTTCTCAAACTCGTCGAAGGCGGGCGCACATATTGCAGCCACCTCCTCTATTCTCTCATAGTAAAGTTTGAGCATGTTCACGTGTAGCATGCGTCTACTCCTATTTCCCGAGCAAGGACCTATCACGTAAGTGGTATCGCATCTCTTCTCTAGCACTTGGTATGACAGGCAGCCTATAGCCTGTCATGGCGAACTGGTTTTAAATCAAAACCTTTTGGCCAATCTGAAAGCTACGTCCACTGGCGCCCCTGTCATACCAGTGGCACTGGCGAGTCTGCGCCGCCTGGAGGTTAGTACGCATCTTCTGAGTCAGTTCCTCCAAGCGGTCACCGAACTCCAACACATAGGGTATAACAGGGGTACCATCCTCCCCTTCTGCTCCTTCCCAGTGTTGCCGGATAAAATCAAGGGGTCCCCGTACTCTTTGTCCGAAAAGTAGTTCGTAGGGGGAGAATCCTGTAGATTCCTGCGGCACCTCCCTGTAAGCAAACAGAAGGTGTGGCAGGAATCTTTCCCAGTCCCGACTCGTGTCCGTGAAAGTCCGGAGCATTTGTTTTAACGTGCCATTGAACCTTTCACCTAGGCCATTTGTCTGGGGGCGATAGGGAGAACTAATAATTGACTTGATGCCACACAGTCTCCATAGCTGCTGGGTTACTTCCGCAGTGAACTGAGTGCCCTGGTCCGAGACTATCTCTCTAGGAAAGCCCATCTGGGAGAAGACCCGCATCAGCGCCTCAGCCACTGTCTCTGTGTATATTTGTCAGAGCCACCGCCTCGGGATACCGTGTTGCATAGTCCACTATTGTCAGGATGTAGTTTTTGGCGAGGGGTCCTACAATATCTACGGCTACCCGTCCGAACGGCTCCTCTATAATGGGTAGGGGTTGTAATTTGGCCTTGTGGCGGTCCCACCGTTTCCCTACCCGTTGACAGGTGTCACATGTTTGACAGTATTGTTTAACATCTTTGGAGATGCCAGGCCAAAAGAAGGTGTGGGTAAGCTGGTATCTAGTACGGCTGACCCCTAAGTGGCCAGACAGGGGAATATTGTGGGCTATCTGTAATAATTCTCTCCTGTATTTCTGTGGGACCACTAATTGTCGGGTGTGGACTGGTAAGGATCCAGCTGCGACCCTCTCGGAGTCGCGGTACAATAACCCCTGATGCCAGGAATATTTCTCTCCCTCTAATTCAGCTTGCGACTGGGTTACTTTGTCCCTATAGACCTGTAACGTGGGGTCGCTACGGGTTTCCTGCCAAAATGCTGCAGGGGTATCCCAGGAAAGGGGTTTAACAGTTCGGGGAAGTGTTCTTACCAGAGCCTCCGAGGGTGTGCTGTTTTCCGTGGTGTGGGCCTGGGACCGGGTAGTAACAGGGTAGATCTCGTTGGTGACCGGGGATGGTACAAAAGCAGAAGTCAAATGGCCGAAATCGTTCCTCAGCAGGACATCAGCGGGAGGTTCCTGGATCAACCCCACCTTAATTAATCCGTAGCCGGCACCCCAGTTCAGGTGTACTCTTGCCGCGGGTAGCCTGTGTACTGCTCCCCCTGCAACCCGCACGGCTACAGAACTCCCGGTGTGTTCGGCCTCTGGAACCAGGTGACGTTTGACCAGTGGGAGGGTGGTGCTGGAATCTCGTAGACCTTCAGCAGTCTTCCCGTTCAGCTGTACTGACTGGCGATGGTGTTGGCTGTTGTCGGTAGCAGCCTGTACAGGGTCAGCCTTGTGTAGGATACTCCAGTGTTCCTCCAATTCTTCAGTTCTGCGGTTGTCTGGGGCTGCTTCCGTGTGATAGCAATAAGCGGCCGCATGTGCTGGAGGGGGTGGCCCTGGTCGAATCCATGCAGCTTGGTCCTGGTTCTGAGTGCAGTCTCTCTGATAGTGCCCAAATCGCTTTCACAAATGACACTGCACTCCCTTGCGCCCAAGGTATCAATTTGCAGGGGCGCTAGGGATTAGCTTAGGTCGTTGTGTAGCTGGTGGCCCTGGGTTATTGTTCAGAGGTCTGATGTTTGGTCGGAAGCTAGTCTGTGCCTTCCGAGAGAGTGGTAGGTTTGCGGTCCCTTACCCACTCCTGTACCTCTGGGTTTAGTCCATTAAAGAATTGCTCCAGTAAAATCAGCTGGGTGATCGCCTCGGCTGTGGTTGCCTGACTGGCTTGTAGCCAAGCTAGGGCTGCCCTCTGCATTCGGCAAGCCCATTCCGTGTGGGAGTCATTCTCCTGTTTATTTGTTCCCCTGAAGCGTCTGGGGTGATGGCATATCTTGCCAAAATAACTTATTTTACCTGGCTATAGCTTGCGATTTCCTCCTCCTGGCACGGCTCTGTAGGCTTCTGCTGCACAGCCTGACAGCTTACCCGCTAAGATCCGTACCCAGTCTGTCTGGGGTACTTGGTACAGCTTGCATTGCCATTCAAAATCTTGCAGGAAGCTATCCATCTCTTCCTCTGCTTCCACAAACTTTTTAAAGGCATCAGGGGGTACTTTTAGTCTTGTCTCTGGTGACATTGTACTCGTTAGTAGGGATGAGCCGAACACCCCCGGGTTCGGTTCGAACCAGAACCTTCGAACGGAGCGAAAGTTCGCGCGAATTTTCGAACCCTATACGTTATAATGGACGCGAACGTTCGAAATCAAAAGTGCTAATTACAACGGCCAATATGCATGTTAATGTCATAAAACAGGTTTGGGGACCCGGGTCCTGCCCCAGGGGACATATATCAATGCAAAAAGAACTTTTAAAAACTAACGTTTTTTCGGGAGCAGTCATTTTAATGATGCATAAAGTGAAAAAAAAAAAGTGAAATTTTTCCTTTAAATATGGTACCTGGGGGGTGTCTAAAGTATGCCTGTGAAGTGGCATGTGTTTCCCGTGTTTAGAACTGTCCTTGCACAAAATGACATTTGTAAAGGAAAAAAAGAAGCCATTTAAAACCACTTGCGGCTTTAGGTTTGTTCTTAAGTAGAATCTGAACAGGTACATTATGAAGTGTAGCTCCATCCCAAAAAAATCTATTTTTAAGCTTTTTGGAGAACATAGGGAGGGGTTATCACCCCTGTAACATTTGCTGTCTTTGCACATCTGTTCAGAACATGTCACCTCACTTTCTGTCCCAATGACAAATGTTTTTGGAAAAGTGGGGTTTTAATTGAAACAAGGATTGGTGATAAAGTATCAGTAGAGAGGAGATACCTTTTTCCCAAATTAAATCTAACAGGATAGAATTTCCCTTCCTAGGGGTAGATTTCCTCTCACTTCCTGTTTTCTCTTTCCATTTGCAAGTAGGAGTCGTTTGTAAGTTGGATGTTTGAAAGTAGGGCCTGGCGTATATACTCTGCAGAAATTTGCCCTATTAGATGTTGGTGTAGCCACAAGACTGGTGGGCACAGGAATGGGCCCTGCTATGAGTTAATAGATCAAGATTTGTAATTGCATGCACCTGTTGAACAGGGCAGAAAAATTGGGGGTGGGTGGTGGTGGACGGTGTTGCCACAAGACTGTAAGCTCTCACAGTTACTCTTGGTGGGCGCAGGAATGGGCCCTGCTGTGAGTTATTAGATCAAGATTTGTAATTGCAAGCACCTGATGAACAGGGCAGAAAAATTGGGCCTTTGGCGGTGGTGGTGGACGGTGTTGCCACAAGACTGTAGGCCCTCATAGTTACTCTTGGTGGGCGCAGGAATGGGCCCTGCTGTGAGTTATTAGATCAAGATTTGTAATTGCAAGCACCTGATGAACAGGGCAGAAAAATTGGGCCTTTGGCGGTGGTGGTGGACGGTGTTGCCACAAGACTGTAGGCCCTCACAGTTACTCTTGGTGGGCGCAGGAATGGGCCCTGTTGTGAGTTATTAGATCAAGATTTGTAATTGCAAGCACCTGATGAACAGGGCAGAAAAATTGGGCCTTTGGCGGTGGTGGTGGACGGTGTTGCCACAAGACTGCAGGCCCTCATAGTTACTCTTGGTGGGCGCAGGAATGGGCCCTGCTGTGAACTATTAGATCAAGATTTGTAATTACCCGCCCCTGTTAAACAGGGGCTGAAAAATTGTGCCTTAGGCACTGGTGCTGGTGCCACAACACTGCAACCCCTCACAGAGACTGTACTTGGAGCACAGCAGTCACACGTGTTGCGAAGCATTTTTTTAAAAAATTGTAAGTACCCGCCCCTGTTAAACAGGGGCTGAAAAATTGTGCCTTAGGCACTGGTGCTGGTGCCACAACACTGCAACCCGGCCCTCACAGATACTGTACTTGGAGCACAGCAGTCACACGTGTTGCGAAGCATTTTTTTAAAAAAATTGTAAGTACCCGCCCCTGTTAAACAGGGGCTGAAAAATTGTGCCTTAGGCACTGGTGCTGGTGCCACAACACTGCAACCCGGCCCTCACAGATACTGTACTTGGAGCACAGCAGTCACACGTGTTGCGAAGCATTTTTTTAAAAAATTGGAAGTACCCCCCCCTGTTAAACAGGGGCTGAAAAATTGTGCCTTAGGCACTGGTGCTGGTGCCACAACACTGCAACCCGGCCCTCACAGATACTGTACTTGGAGCACAGCAGTCACACGTGTTGCGAAGCATTTTTTTAAAAAATTGTAAGTACCCGCCCCTGTTAAACAGGGGCTGAAAAATTGTGCCTTAGGCACTGGTGCTGGTGCCACAACACTGCAACCCGGCCCTCACAGATACTGTACTTGGAGCACAGCAGTCACACGTGTTGCGAAGCATTTTTTTAAAAAATTGTAAGTACCCGCCCCTGTTAAACAGGGCTGAAAAATTGTGCCTTTGGCACTGGTGCTGGTGCCACAACACTGCAACCCCTCACAGAGACTGTACTTGGAGCACAGCAGTCACACGTGTTGCGAAGCATTTTTTTAAAAAATTGGAAGTACACGCCCCTGTTAAACAGGGGCTGAAAAATTGTGCCTTAGGCACTGGTGTGGTGGCATGGATCATTGAGGAGGAGGAAGAGGATAGTCAGTGAACATAAGAGGACAGTCACTCAGCATCAGCATAGGCAGTCTTGAAGGGATGTGACATTAAAAATTATTCGGTTATATCCGCCTCAGGTGCCTGGTAGCTGGTGGTGATCCAAGACTGATTCATTTGATGAATGTCAGTCGATCAACCGAGGCGGTGGACAGGCGCACCCTATGATCAGTCACAAATCCTCCAGCAGCACTGAATGTGCGTTCGGAAAGAACGCTGGAGGCAGGACAGGCCAGTAGCTCAATTGCATACTGTGCAAGCTCTGGCCAGTGATCCATCCTCAGGACCCAGTAAGCCAGAGGATTTTCGGTGGGAAAGGTGTCCAAGTCTGACCTTGCCCCAAGGTATTCCTGCACCATGTATATCAGACGCTGGCGATGGTTGCTGGAACCGATCATACCTTGGGGCTGCGGACTAAAAAATTGTCTGAACGCATCGGTCAGACGTCCACCTTCCCCACCGCTCCTTCTGCCACTGACCGAAGCCTCAGCAACTCGTCGCCCAGGACCAGGAGTTTGTAGCCTCCCAGTTTCTGGGAACGCGTTGCACAGACCTTTCTGCAAGGCCTCCCTGAGATGTCTCATCCTCTGCTCCCTCTGCGACGGCAAGATAAGGTCCGCAACCTTACCCTTGTACCGCGGATCAAGGAGAGTGGCCAGCCAGTAATGGTCCCTCTCCTTGATCCGAAGAACACGAGGATCCTTCCGCAGGCTTTGCAGGATCAGGGAGGCCATGCAGCGTAGGTTAGCTGAGGCATTCGGTCCGGAGTCTTCTGGGTCACTGAGGATGACATGATCGCCAGCCACCTCCTCCCAGCCACGTACAAGTCCACTGGTTTGTTGGGACTGTACATCATCCCTAAAAGACTGCTGCTGCTGATGCTGAGTGCCAGGCTCCACCTCCATGCTCACACAATCCTCCTCCTCCTCCTCCTCCTCCTCCTCATCCTCTTCCTGTGTGATGGGCGGGACAGAAGGAACACTGTCCGGATAAAGGGGGCCTTGAGAGGCAAGGAAGTCCTCCTCTTCCTGCCTCTGTTCTGCCTCAAGTGCCCTGTCCATTATCCCATGCAGCGTATGCTCCAACAGGTGGACAAGAGGGACAGTGTCACTGATGCATGCACTGTCACTGCTCACCATCCTCGTGGCCTCCTCAAATGGTGAGAGGACAGTGCATGCATCCCTGATCATGCTCCACTGACGTGGGGAAAAAAAACCAAGCTCCCCTGACCCTGTCCTGGTGCCGTAGTCGCAAAGGTACTCATTGATGGCCCTCTGCTGCGTGTGCAGTCGCTGCAGCATGGCCAACGTTGAGTTCCACCTGGTGGGCATGTCACATATTAGGCGGTTCTTGGGCAGGTTCAGCTCCTTTGCAGCTCAGTCAGCCGAGCACTGGCATTATAAGATCGGCGGAAATGCACACAGACTTTCCTGCCTGCCTCAGGACATCCTGTAAGCCTGGGAACCTGCCCAAGAACCGCTGCACCACCAGGTTGAGGACGTGAGCCATGCAGGGCACATGGGTGAGCTGCCCCTGTCGCAGGGCGGAGAGGAGGTTGGTGCCATTGTCAGAAACGACCATTCCTGGCTTAAGCTGACGTGGCGTCAACCACCTCTCGGCCTGCCCCTGCAGAGCTGCCAGAACCTCTCTGTTCCAAGGACAGAGCACTGGAGGAAGAAGAAGAGGAGGAGGAAGTGGAGGAGAGAGGTGTGTCACAACCAGTAGCAGTAGTCGCGTTTGGAGGCGTGGTGGCGGAACAACCTCCAACACTACTGCACCTTGTCCTGCATCCCTCCCAGCTGCCAATAGAGTGACCCAATGGGCCGTGAAAGAAAGGTACCGTCCCTGTCCATGCCTGCTGGACCATGAGTCAGCGGTAATATGCACCTTACCGCTGACCGCCCTGTCCAGCGAGGCATGGACATTGCCCTCCACATGCCGGTAGAGAGACGGAATCGCCTTCCGCGAGAAAAAGTGGCGTTTGGAACCTGCCACTGAGGAACCGCACATTGAACAAACTCACGGAAGGGGGCCGAGTCTACCAACTGAAAAGGCAGCAGTTGAAGTGCTAGCAATTTAGCAAGGCTAGCATTCAACCGCTGGGCATGTGGATGGCTGGGAGTGTACTTCTTTCTACGGTCCAGCAGCTGGGGCAGGGAAATTTGCCTGCTGCAATCGGACGTCGGTGTACTGCAAGTACTTGGTTGTGACACACCGAATTCTACACTTCAGTCCTCTCAGAGCAGCTTTCAGAGAGGACTGAAGGTGTAGTGGGGATGGAGATCCCAGCTGAGGAGGAGCAAGGAGAGGTCCGCTTAGTTCTTTGGTGTGGGTCTTTTATGTGTGCCTGCCAACGAGCTGCATGGCAGGTCGCCATATGTCTGGTCATGCTTGTCGTGCCCAAGCGGCTGATGTTTTGGCCACGCGAGATACGCTTGAGACAAATATTGCAAATAGCAGTGGTGCGATCTGCTGCACTCGTCTCAAAAAAGGCCCACACCAAAGAACTTTTCTGATAACGTGCAGAGGCAGCGCCCTGCACAGGCGGAGCTCTGCGGTGTTGTACAGTTGCTGTGCTGGCCTCTACCTGGCCTCCAGGGGCATCCTGCCTCGTTGGACATGTGACGCCGCATCCTCCTCCTCCTCGTCCTCCTCCTCCTCGTCCTCCTCCTCCTCGTCCTCCTCCTCATCCTCTCTCCCTTGAGGCACCCACGTGGAGTCAGTGACCTCATCATCCCCTCCCTCTTCACCACTAGAGCAAACCTGGCAGTAAGCTGCAGCTGGTGGAACAGTACTGCCAGATTCCTCAAGCTGGGTATCGTCATCCGAGCCTTCGAATCGTTGGGCATCCTCCTGGAGCATGTACCCAACACTGTGCTCAAAGAGTTCGGGGGACTCCTCAGGAGGACATGGTGGGTCTAGGGAAGGGGTGGCTGATGATGCTCTGTCAGTACCCTGAGCCTGGGTGAGAGAGGATGAGGAGGATGAGGAGGGCTTGGTCATCCATTCTACCAAGCCTTCAGCATGATGCGGCTCCACATGTCCAGCTGCCGAAAACAAAGACGCGCGTGTCCCATGGCCACGTGCTGATGACGATGCACGACCACGTCCACGTCCACGGCCACGTCCACTAGAAACAGAGCCTGCCTGCCCTGTGTTCTTGGCTCTGCACGCTCTGCCTCCCCTTGGCGGTATTCCAGCCATTGTAGTCGGTAGTCCTGTGGGTGCTGCTGAGAAGAAAATATAGGTGAGCTCTGTGTGATGCCACTAACACACTAGAAGTCCTATGGGTGCTTCTGCAAAGAAAATAGAGGAGCTCTGTGTGATGCCACTAACACACTAGAAGTCCTGTGGGTGCTTATGCAAAGAAAATAGAGGAGCTCTGTGTGATGCCACTAACACACACTAGAAGTCCTATGGTGTGCTTCTGCAAAGAAAATAGAGGAGCTCTGTGTGATGCCACTAACACACTAGAAGTCCTGTGGATGCTTCTGCAAAAAAAATAGAGGAGCTCTGTGTGATGCCACTAACACACTAGAAGTCCTGTGGTGCTTATGCAAAGAAAATCGAGGAGCTCTGTGTGATGCCACTAACACACTAGAAAAAAAAAATAGAGGAGCTTCTGCAAAGAAATAGAGGAGCTCTGTGTGATGCCACTAACACACTAGAAGTCCTGTGGTTGCTTATGCAAAGAAAATAGAGGAGCTCTGTGTGATGCCACTAACACACTAAGTCCTGTGGGTGCTTCTGCAAGAAAATAGAGGAGCTCTGTGTGATGCCACTAACACACTAGAAGTGCTGTGGGAGCTTATGCAAAGAAAATAGAGGAGCTCTGTGTGATGCCACTAAACACACTAGAAGTCCTGTGGGTGCTTCTGCAAAGAAAATAGAGGAGCTCTGTGTGATGCCACTAACACACTAGAAGTCCTGTGGGTGCTTCTGCAAAGAAAATAGAGGAGCTCTGTGTGATGCCACTAACACACTAGAAGTCCTGTGGTGCTTCTGCAAAGAAAATAGAGGAGCTCTGTGTGATGCCACTAACACACTAGAAGTCCTGTGGGTGCTTATGCAAAGAAAATAGAGGAGCTCTGTGTGATGCCACTAACACACTAGAAGTCCTGTGGGCTAACAACACACTAAAGTCCTGTGGGTGCTTCTGCAAGAAAATAGAGGAGCTCTGTGTGATGCCACTAACACACTAGAAGTCCTGTGGGTGCTTCTGCAAAGAAAAATAGAGGAGCTCTGTGTGATGCCACTAACACACTAGAAGTCCTGTGGGTGCTTATGCAAAGAAAATAGAGGAGCTCTGTGTGATGCCACTAACACACTAGAAGTCCTGTGGTGCTTCTGCAAAGAAAATAGAGGAGCTCTGTGTGATGCCACTAACACACTAGAAGTCCTGTGGGTGCTTCTGCAAAGAAAATAGAGGAGCTCTGTGTGATGCCACTAACACACTAGAAGTCCTGTGGGTGCTTATGCAAAGAAAATAGAGGAGCTCTGTGTGATGCCACTAACACACTAGAAGTCCTGTGGGTGCTGCAAAGAAAATAGAGGAGCTCTGTGTGATGCCACTAACACACTAGAAGTCCTGTGGATGCTTCTGCAAAGAAAATAGAGGAGCTCTGTGTGATGCCACTAACACACTAGAAGTCCTGTGGGTGCTTCTGCAAAGAAAATATAGAGGAGCTCTGTGTGATGCCACTAACACACTAGAAGTCCTGTGGGTGCTTCTGCAAAGAAAATAGAGGAGCTCTGTGTGATGCCACTAACACACTAGAAGTCCTGTGGGTGCTTCTGCAAAGAAAATAGAGGAGCTCTGTGTGATGCCACTAACACACTAGAAGTCCTGTGGGTGCTGCTGCAAAGAATATATAGGAGCTCTGTGTGATGCCACTAACACACTAGAAGTCCTATGGGTGCTTCTGCAAAGAAAATAGAGGAGCTCTGTGTGATGCCACTAACACACTAGAAGTCCTGTGGGTGCTTCTGCAAAGAAAATATAAGGAGCTCTGTGTGATGCCACTACACACTAGAAGTCCTGTGTGTGCTGCTGAGAAGAACATATAGGAGCTCTGTGTGATGCCACTAACACACTAGAAGTCCTGTGGGTGCTGCTGTATAGGAGCTCTGTGTGATGCCCACTAACACACTAGAAGTCCTATAGATGCTTCTGCAAAGAAAATAGAGGAGCTCTGTGTGATGGGACTAACACACTTCAAGTCCTATAGGTGCTTCTGGGAAGAAAATATAGGTCTGTGTGATGGGCTAACACACTTCAAGTCCTATAGTTGCTTCTGGGAACAAAATATAGCTCTGTGTGTGTGATGGGACTAACACACTTCAAGTCCTATAGGTGCTTCTGGAACAAAATATAGCTCTGTGTGTGTGATGGGACTAACACACTTCAAGTCCTATAGGTGCTTCTGGAACAAAATATAGCTCTGTGTGTGTGATGGGACTAACACACTTCAAGTCCTATAGGTGCTTCTGGGAAAAAAATATAGCTCTGTGTGTGTAATGGGACTAACACACTTCAAGTCCTATAGGTGCTTCTGGGAACAAAATATAGCTCTGTGTGTGTGATGGGACTAACACACTTCAAGTCCTATAGGTGCTTCTGGGAACAAAATATAGCTCTGTGTGTGTGATGGACTAACACACTTCAAGTCCTATAGGTGCTTCTGGGAACAAAATATAGCTCTGTGTGTGTGATGGGACTAACACACTTCAAGTCCTATAGTGCTTCTGGGAACAAAAATATAGCTGTGTGTGTGATGGGACTAACACACTTCAAGTCCTATAGGTGCTTCTGGGAACAAAATATAGCTCTGTGTGTGTGATGGACTAACACACTTCAAGTCCTATAGGTGCTTCTGGGAAGAAAATATAGCTCTGTGTGTGTAATGGACTAACACACTTCAAGTCCTATAGGTGCCTCTGGAACAAAATATAGCTCTGTGTGTGTGATGGGACTAACACACTTCAAGTCCTATAGGTGCTTCTGCAAACAAAATATAGCTCTGTGTGTGTGATGGGACTAACACACTTCAAGTCCTATAGTGCTTCTGGGAAGAAAATATAGCTCTGTGTGTGTGATGGGACTAACACACTTCAAGTCCTATAGGTGCTTCTGGGAAGAAAATATAGCTCTGTGTGTGTGATGGGACTAACACACTTCAAGTCCTATAGGTGCTTCTGGGAACAAAATATAGCTCTGTGTGTGTGATGGGACTAACACACTTCAAGTCCTATAGGTGCTTCTGGGAACAAAAATATAGCTCTGTGTGTGTGATGGGACTAACACACTTCAAGTCCTATAGGTGCTTCTGGGAACAAAATAGAGCTCTGTGTGTGTGATGGGACTAACACACTTCAAGTCCTATAGGTGCTTCTGGGAACAAAATATAGCTCTGTGTGTGTGATGGGACTAACACACTACAAGTCCTATAGGTGCTTCTGGGAACAAAATATAGGAGCTCTGCCTGCCTGCCACGAACACACTACAAGTCCTATAGGTGCTTCTGGTAACAAAATATAGGAGCTCTGCCTGCCTGCCACGAACACACTACAAGTCCTATAGGTGCTTCTGGTAACAAAATATAGGAGCTCTGCCTGCCTGCCACGAACACACTACAAGTCCTATAGGTGCTTCTGGTAACAAAATATAGGAGCTCTGCCTGCCTGCCACGAACACACTACAAGTCCCTCTTTCTCAATCAATCTTTGTAACTGAATCTATCTAACTCAATTTCTGTAAGTGAATCTCTCTACCTAACTAAATCGAGCAGAGTGTCACAGAATCAGCCTGCTCAATCTGCGCCGGAACAGCATGTGACCGGCGCAGACGGCGTGGCGCGGCCTTTTATAGGGGGGGCGTGTACTACAGCCCCTGAGCTGTAATTGGCTACAGGCGTCCTGCCTGTAGCCAATTATGGCTCTTCGAGTTTCCGGGGCTGTGATTGGCCAAGCATGCGGGGTCACAGTGCATGCTTGGCCAATCATCAGCCAGCAATGCACTGCGCCGGCCGCGCCGGCCGCAATGCATTGCGGGGGCCGCTCGCATCACACGAACGTGATGCGAGCGGCCAAAATAGTTCTGGGCTCGCCGAGCGAGCGAACGCCCGGTGCTCGATGCGAACGTGGGTTCGCATCGAGCACCGGGCCCATCCCTACGTTAGTCGTCTCTCAGAGGTACGCTGTTCCGCCAGCCGGAGTTGGTTCTCCCACTCTTCTCTCGTCGTGATAAAGGCATCTACTTGGGCTAACGTTGCCTGTACCAGCTCTGTTGAGGGGTTTTCTCCATAAAACGCTAGCCTGCATTTCACTTCTTGGTCAAACTCGGTCTCCGTGGTTTCTGTAGCCATACTGCGTGCCCGATCCCCCTCAGTCAGTTCTGCAATCACCACGGCTTTGGTTTTATTGCTGGCTGTCTTCCCTCTTGCTTCCAGCAAATCCTTTAAAGTTGCTCGTTTTAATCCAGCATAGTTTGTCTCCATTCACACTTCCATTCGTGTAACCGAATTTGCATGAACGCTGCTTCCTCTTGCTGCAAGGCTTTAGTCCCACTGCTGCCACCACTGTAGCGGATCCTCAAGTCCGCTGGGAAATCCTTGAAGCTGAGGAAGTGCTAACTTATCCACGGCCACCTTTTACCCTCCCCCCCCCCCAGTAACTGGACGACACAGTTCGGGGAGTCAATGAACAACTTTATTTTAGCCACAGCTGTCTTTTTATATGCTTCCCCATGCAAGGGGTTTCTTAACTCATTTTCCAGGGGCATTCCCCTAACAATTAAAACCTTGCCCTACACATGACTAGGAGTGTAATTACATCTCGTAGCAGATAATGGGTGGCTTCATTAAAACACTGAACAATAGGTGAATAAAAAGCTGCCTCAATTTACTTATTCAGACATCAGTAGACATTCCGTCTCCACCTCTCCTGGAATGCCCATACTAGGAGACAGAGTTCCTGGCTATCAACATCACAGTGTAACGGGGACTAGATCTTTATATTTCGCTACATAAACCCTTTTGTTTTTTCACCTTAATGCATCCTATGCATTAAGTTGAAAAAACTTCTGCCAGTGACCAGCCCCCCCGTTTTACTTACCTGAGCCCCTTCATTCACTCAGCATAGACGCGCTCTCCCTCTATGCACGGGGTCCCGGCTCTTGATTGGATAGATTGATAGCAGCGCTGCCATTGGTTCCCACTGCTGATTTGATCACCTCTGCGTTTTATTTTTTGCGCTATAAACAAAAAAAAACGTCAATTTTGAAAAAAAAAAATATTTTTTACTTTTTTGCTATAATTTTCAATGTAAAAAAAATTGAATTTATTCATCAGTTTAGGTCAAAATGTGTTGTTCTACATATCTTTTGATAAAAAAATCGCAATAAGCGTATATTGATTGGTTTGCGTAAAACAAAATAGTGGATGGATTTATAGCATATTCATTTTTTTTTTTTTTTTAAACCTCCCATCTCAGCAAAGCAGGAGAACTGTCCCCAGTCTGGCCGGGAAAAGAGCAGCCTGTCTTTTTAAGCCTCCCTTGTTTCCTACAGTGAAAAAATCTGACTAATTATTAATGGGGTCGACCTTCCCCCTCTTATCCTGTCCTCCTGTGATTGACAGACCGAATGGGGAGACTCGCGCACGAGCATGAAGAGCGCGTGACTCCCACAGCCTGACTATGCTCGAGATTAAAAAGCCTGTCCCGTCACTTCTCCCTGCTCATCTCCTCTGGACCATCACCAGCATACTCGCCCTGAATACATTGAATTTGTAACTTATACAGAGGTGCGGGTGGGATGGGTAACACACACTCAGCACATTTACACAGATCCCTCTCCCTACCTCCTCTGACTCCACTAGCAGTAGATGTTTGGGTTTCAGTATTGTGGGACTCAAGGAAGACAGGTGGTGTCTTCCTAGATGTCTGGTCAGGATCGGTGAGGGGGGGGGGGGGGGCGTGGTCACATGCACACTGGCCATGTGAGCTACTACTGCACGCTAGGGAGAGCTATGGGGGCGTATACAGCTGCGAGGGGAGTCCGGTGATGTCACAACACAGTTTCCTGAGCTCTGGGCCATCGATGCACCCACGGATCTGGAGATATTCAGCCTGTTGTAACCGCAATACACATTGAAATAATGAGGTACAAATAATGCATTATACATGATTATTCTACAAACTTTTATACTTCTGGCTTTAAGCCCGGTTCACACTGGTGCAACATGCGCTCCGACTTTGGGGAGCACATGTTGCATGACGTGAACAATTCAATGGTTCCCTATGAGAGCCGTCTTAATTGGTCCGACACAAGTCAGTATTACTTTAAAAAAGGTTCCTGCACTACTTTTGGTCCGTTTTCAGCCCATTCAATATCATTGAAGTCGGATCCTCCTCCTAAGTCTCCGACTTGTGACATCCAACGTGATTACAGCAGCAGAAAAAGAAATTTGTCACACTGGGATTGTTTTCATTGGTCTAAGGACAAGTCAAACTATCTCAAAGTCTGACCAAAAAAGTAGGACTGATGTCGCAGGGCAAAGTAGGATGACAGTCGTGTTGTACTAGTGTGAACCCGGCCTCAAGTTTGATTCTTCAACTCGAGTGCCAGGGGTCAGAGAACAGCTGAACTCTGCCCTGGAAATTGTTTGAACTTGCACGATGTCACCTATTTTAACCACTTGCCTGCCAGAAGATTCCCCCTTCATGACCAGGCCATTTTTTTGCTTTTTGGCACTGCGTTACTTTAACTGACAATTGCGTAGTCATGCAACGCTGTGCATAAATTAAATTGTCCAAAAATAGAGCTTTCTTTTGGTGGTATTTGCTCACCACTATATTTTTTCTTTTGCGCTATAAACAAAGGGAAAAAATCAACAAGTTTGAAAAAAATATATTTTGTTTACTTTCTGCTATAAAACATATCCAATAAATAAAAATAAAATTTCTTTATAAATTTAGGCCAATATGTTTTGGTAAAAATGTGCTAATCATCAGATCACTTATATGAATTCTTTGCAGTTATGATCCATCTCTATGGTGAAAGTTTGATGTTAGACTAGCGAGGCATTTAGGTCACAATCAACATCATCATGCTGTGATGGAACATGTGGACATTTGTGAATCAATAATGTGCTACCAATTAGCATTACTTTTTATTACTCTAGTATCTCATGATGGAACATGTGTACATGGATGAATTAATAAATGTGACCCTATCTATTTGTATTATGTTATGATTGAGCATGTATACATATATGACTTAATAAATGTGATCTTTATATATCTGCCTATTTTACCAGATTGTAGCCCTGTGTTTCATATAAAGTCCCAATTCCCCCCTGTTTTAATTATCTTGTAATAGGGATGGAGGCATATGACCTTACCCTGTCATCGCCTCATTTAAAGTCCCAAAAAAGTCCCCCTCCTTCCCCCCCAGACTAAACAGCAATGTACCCTTGTGGTGTGGACACAACCCCACTTCAAGGGATCGTTTTTAAGATTCCCAGAGTTGGGATTTCAAGTAATTCATCCAAAAAGTGCTGTTGACCGGTATTGCATGCAGACAGCTAGAGGAGTTTATACATACACTATATTGTCAAAAGTATTGGAACACCCAGTCCATCAGGGTTCAATATTGAGTTGGCCCACCATTTGCCGCTATAACAGCTTTAACTCTGGGAAGGCTGTCCACAAGGTTTAGGAGTGTCTATGGGAATGTTTTTTTTTTTTTTTTTTTTTTTTTTTTCAAATTCTTTATTTATATAAAGGACACAGAAACATGAAACTTAAAATACAACATCCAATTGTAACAACAGGTGTATATTTATCATTGAGGACATGGTAGGGATGAGAATTATATCTCAAGTGGCACAGCTATATTTCTGTAGTGTGGGGGGGTCCCCTGAAGCCTCAGGGTTTCCCCTTATGTATCTTTTGCCGCTGCAACCTAACGAGTCTCCTAAGGTGCGACCCTCTTCTGCTTTCTTAATTTGCATTGCTGTGGCCACTTGTAATCATCTTAACCAACTGATGGTTCCATGAGTCCTGTCCTCGTTTTCGGAAATATGAGAGAAGAAGAGCGGAAAACAGAGAAAGGGAATCAAGAATAAGTGAAGGGAGGGGCAGAGGGGGGAGGGGAGACGTGGAAGGAGAGCTGCAAGGGGTAGGGACGGGAGGAGTTTTGGGGGGGAGCCAGGAGGTATCGACCATCACCTGCCTAGATCTGTTCTCTGAGGCAACCCGGCCCCACAACCTCTGATTAACAACCCACACCTCCGGGGGGGCTGTGCTAATTCGGGGTACCATTCTCCATAAGGGACTGCCCCTCAGTAGAGAATATGAACATGTTCCATCCTAGCCACACCTTAGTGAATTGTTCGTTTTGATTCCTAGCTGTGAGGATAAGGTCCTCCATTCTTTTAATGTCCTCCACTTTTTTGAGCCACATGTTAATTGTTGGGGGTTGCGTGGACTTCCAGCGCAGTGGAATGCACGCTTTGGCAGCATCTAGGAGGTGTCGGGTCAGCGACTTCTTGTACCTTTTTTGTGAGGCTTCAGAGGCGTGGAGTAGAAAAAGTGCTGGGTCGTGCTGAATGGGACGGTCTGTAAACTTCTGCATTGTACTCCGTACTGTCCTCCAGAACTGCTCCAACAGGGGGCAGGTCCAGAAGATGTGGAGAATTGTTCCCCTGTCTCTCTGGCATCTCCAGCATCTGTCTGACGTTAAGGGGAAGAATTTCTGCAATTTCGCGGGTGTATTATACCACCTGGTGACTAGTTTGTAGTTTGTTTCTTGCATCCTTGTGCAAATGGAGGATTTGTACGTAAAATGGAGTATATTCTGTTTTTGGCGTGTCGTGAAGGTGCATTGCATGTCTTTTTCCCAAGCCTCCAAACATCTCAGTTGATGTCCTTCTTGCGGCGTAATCAGTAGTTGGTATGTCGTGGATAGGGTGTGGGATACGGCTCCTTCACCTGAACAAAGTTCTTCAAATGCGGTCAGGGTTTGGTAGAAATTGGACGGAGGGGGGAGCGATTTCAGAAAGTGTGTCAGCTGAGATGCCCTTAGAAAGTTTAGCCTAAACGGGCCCTCCGGGCACATAAGTTCAGTGGGAGTGAGCCATCTGTCCCCCCTGAGGAAGTGAGATGCTTGTATGAACCCGGCTGACCTCAGGGAGCCGAAGGCTGGATCTGTACAACCAGGGGCGAATTCTGAGGTACCCAAGATAGGGCGTATAGGGGAGTTTAAAGATGTGAGGCGAGAGCTCGTAAAGAGGGAAGCACAGATTCGCGTGGTCGTCCCTATCAGTGGGTGGTTTTTCACGTCTCTTGTAAGGAAGCTGTGGCACCAGGGTGCCCTGTCAAGGGGTATGTCGCATTGGGCCTGTTCTAGTCTGGTCCATAGTTTGGTGGTTTGGTGGCGGTTCCAATCAATCAGCCTGGTCAAATGGGTAGCCTGGTAGTATTTGCGTAGGTCTGGTACTGCCAGGCCTCCGAATTGTTTTGGCAGGGAAAGCTGGCGTTTGTCGAGTCTAGGTCTCTTATGTGCCCAAATAAAGTTGAACAACAAGGCTCTAGTTTGATCAAAGTAATGGGAGGGTATTTGAATCGGGAGTGCTTGTAGAAGGTATAGGAATTTGGGGAGAATGCACATTTTAATTATGTTGCATCTCCCAAACCAGGAGTGCAATCCTGTGTGCCATTTGTTGAGGAGGGAGCGAACTGTTACCAGCAACTGAGGGAAATTCAGTGCAAACACTTGTGAGATTTTTGGAGGGATATATGTGCCCAGGTACTTCAAGGCGGTGTTCGTCCATTTAAATTTAAAGTTATTTTGTAGGGTTGTGAGGAGCTTAGGGTTTATCCCTACACCCATCGCTTCGGACTTATTGAAGTTTATTTTCATATTTGAGATGTCCCCATAGAATCTGAACTCTTGAAGTAAGTTTGGAAGGGAAATTTCAGGATTGGTGAGTACGAATAGCATGTCATCCGCATATGCGGCAATCTTCTGATGTGTACCCCTCAGGGAAACCCCCGTAATATTTGTATTGGCGCGAACAGTGCGCAGAAAAGGTTCCAGTGACAGGGTGAAGAGGAGCGGAGACAGTGGACAGCCCTGGCGGGTGCCATTCTTAATCATGAATGGTTCGGATAGAACCCCGTTGACTCGTACCCGAGCCGATGGATTGGTGTATAATGAGTTAATCCATGTCATCATTTTGTCTCCAAGTCCTATATGTCTCAAGACTGAGGTCATGTACCTCCAATTCACCCTGTCAAAGGCCTTCTCCGCGTCCGTGCTTAGGAATATGCATGGGGTATTGTTCTTGTTGACCACATGCAGCAGGTTGAGTACCTTTATCGTGTTGTCCCTCGCCTCCCTATTTTGGACGAAGCCCACCTGATCTAAGTGGATCAGGGAAGGGAGAAGGCCCTGCACTCTAGATGCCAATAGTTTAGTGAAAATTTTTAGGTCCGCATTAAGTAACGAGATCGGTCTGTAACTCCCACATTGCGCGGGATCTTTTCCCTCTTTGTGGATCACCGCAATGTGTGCCGTAAGGGCGTCTTGCGGGAAGGATGTGTCAGAGCCTAAGGAGTTAAAAAACTTTAGCATGAGATCCCCCAGGGCTGGTAGTAACATTTTATAGTATTGGGCCGTGAACCCATCTGGGCCCGGGGCTTTCCCTAGCTTTGCCAACCCCACTGCTGTGTGTAGTTCTTCCATGGAGATGGGTTCATCCATGGTCTCACTTAACTCTGTAGGGATTTGGGGCATGTCTGAAGCTATCAGATAGTTCTCAATTTGGGAAAGTGTCGGTGTCTGCGTCTGTAGGTTATATAGGTCTGTGTAGAATTCTTTGAATTCTCCTGCTATCTCACGTGGGAGTGTAACCTTTCGGTTGCGGGGTGAGGAAATATGTGGTACAAAGTTCGCTAGGGCTTGCTCTTTTAGCGATTTAGCCAGTAGTCTACCGCACTTGTTCCCCGATTCATATGATAGTCTTCGGCAGGATTGTATTGCCGCTTTTGCGCGGAATTGCATAAGGTCGGTGATTCTGGTGCGCAGGAGCAGAATCTTAGCTTCCCCTGACGGGGATTGGGCATGTTTGTGTCTGGCTTCGGCCAACTGTAAGTCATTGAGCAATGAAGTCAATTGGGCGGTTCGTTGTCTCTTAATACGAGCCCCATGTTTGATAAGTACTCCGCGGATGACCGCCTTATGAGCTTCCCAAACAATACCGGGGTCGCTGTCCGGGGTGTCATTGTTGCTAATATAGGACTCTATCTCCCTTACCACGTCTTTAAGTACCGTCTCGTTCTGTAAAAGACTCTCATTCAGTCTCCATGTCCTGCTCCTGTTAGTGAGATTATCCGTCAGAGAGTATGATAAGAGAACTGGGGCATGGTCTGACCATGTGATGGATCCTATGGATGTGTCCTTAATGGCGTGTAGATGGGCATGGGGTATTAAGAAGTAGTCGATCCTAGAGTATTGCTTGTGGGGTGTGGAGTAAAATGTATAGTCTCTTTCAGTCGGGTGGATTAGTCTCCAGGCGTCTATTAGTTGCGCTCTATGTAAGGAGCGGGCAATACGTTTTCTAATGTTGGGGGCAATTGAGGAATGTCCTGATGAGGTATCCTCTGTCGGTATCAGTGGGATATTCAGATCCCCTCCAACAATCAGTTGGCCTCTAGCAAATTCCTGTAGAATATCTAAGGTCTTTGCAATAAACTGGTCCTGTTGGCAATTAGGGGCGTATATGTTTGCTAACGTCACCTCTACTTCTCCAATCGTTCCTCTAAGGAACAAGAACCTGCCTCCCGGGTCTGTCTTAATATCTGTACACTGCCATGGAACCTTGCGGGAGATAAGTATAGATACCCCTTTCGACTTCGCAATTTCATTTGTGGAATGGTATATCATGGGGTATAGATTGTTTTTCAGAATGGGCAGGCTGCCTCCTCTAAAGTGCGTCTCTTGGATTAACGCTATGTCAATCTTAAGTCGGCGTAAATCCTGCATTAGCATCCGCCTCTTTTCGGGCACATTAAGGCCTTTTGTATTCAGTGAGAGGAGGTTCGCTACCTCCATGGCTCCGGGGCAGTTAGGGGGGGGGGGGATGTAGAGGGGGGTAGTAGAGGCTGGGAAGGGAGGGGGTGGGTAGAGAGGGTAGGTGGGTGGAGAGTAGAGCTAGATAAGTTAAAGACAGAGAAGAAAATTAGAATTTCCTCCTAAATTATCAGCACACTAGTGCTGGGACGCTCACCAGTGGGACACTGGTAATCGAGCGCAGTCCTAAGTGGGGTAGGGCAAAGCAAAAACCAGTGGGGAGTTGCCATCTCTCTCCCCATCAACTATGTAGTGGATTACTTAAAATCCAGTGATCGACGGCTTCTTTACATAAACTTATTCTATATACATATAAACAGGCATTTCCTCATATCACAATAATCTTATGCACGAGCAATGAAGAGGAAAAAGGTTAGTACAAACAGGCACGGTAGCAATTATTCTGTGTTTTAACCCCAATTCCCAGTAACCCTCAGCCTCTGTATAACAAAACTGTGCCCCCTCCCTCCGCCTCCCCCCCTCCATGAGCAGCGGTCACAAGTATCTGCACACAATAATCGTCTCCATCCCCCCCGCCTACCCCTCCACACCACCCACCGCAATGAGTGTATAGGATTATGCCCCCCTTCCCTCTCCCCCATCCCCTCAGAGGGTACTCCCCTACAGTCCCCAATACATCTCGGTGACCACCTGTGTTGCACCTCCGTGCTTGTCAGCGGGTAATGGCAGCTTGTGTTCCAGGCAGTCTTTTCCCCCCCCTTTTTGAGTCTATCCATTTGTTCTGGTAGAAGAGACCTGTTACCTCTTTCCTGCTTCCTATCCTCCTGTCCCGCAAGGGTTCTCCAGTCTCCTCTGTAGTAAGCGAAGCAATGATACAAGGACCCAGGTGTCTCTGTGGGGTCGGGCTGCCACATCAAGGTGCTGATCGTCAGTTGCTCTGGGGACTCAGGGTGCCTCCGCAGGGGGAGTCTCGGGACCGAGTTCTGGACCGGGGAGGGGAGAGGGGCGCACCAGGGACATTGGATCTGATACATCTGGGCGGCAAGGGAGCGGGGCGGTTCAGTTAAAGGAGTCTAGTTCCGTGTTCTGTGGCTTCTATGGGGGTGTGGGATGCGGGGTTCCTGTGTGCTTTCTACTCAGCGCAATAGGGGTACGGGTGACAGAGAGGGATCGGGGCAAACGAGACAACAAGGCACAATTAAGATCGGGTCACTGGGCATTGGTATGCAGGGGATTTAAGACTCACGTGTCCCCTCCGTAGACTGTGCCCGGGCTCTTCTCCTGGAGTAGTGTTGCCTCTGCGGATTGTGGCTCCGTTGACTCAGGGGACCCATGCGACCTGGATTGCGGGGTAGAAGGGCAAGCCAGTCAGGAATCGGTATCGGGTCTACCTCCAGAAAGGCGAAGAAGGCGGGTAGGTCCGTCATGGCGCGCAGAGTGTAGGCTGTAGTTCCATTACGGAAGGTGACTGCAAGCGGGTATCCCCATCGATATGTGCATCCTCTTCGTCTGGCCATCTCCAGCGCCGGTCTCAGCAGTGCTCTTCGCTGCAATGTGGCTCTTGAGAGGTCCGGGAGTATTTTAACTGTTGCCCCGTCGAAGCTCACCTCTCCATGGTCCCATGCCTTCTTCAGAATCAGCTCTTTGACGGAGTACCTGTGGACTCGGCAAAGCACATCCCGCGGTCTCTCGGGGTCATTAGGTTTCGGTCCCAGTGTTCTGTGGACCCGGTCCAGCTCCACCGCTGGCGCCGGCGTTCCACCCAGGATTTCTTGGAATATGGCTACTACTGTTGCCGCTAGGTCCTCCGTACCGGTGGCTTCAGGGAGGCCCCGCAGCCGCAAATTGTTCCGGCGGCTGCGGTCCTCCAAATCCTCCATATGTAGCTGAAGGTCCACTGCTGTGCGTTCCTGGGCGAGTCGGGCATTCTCTAGTTCTGTGACCCGTTGTGTTAGGGTTTGTAATGCCACTTCCCCCGATTCCACCCGGACAGATACTGCTTGGAGCTCCTCTCTGACCTCCTGTATGTCCCGGCTGTGCGCTTCCTCCACCCGGAGGATGAGGGCCTCTATGTCCGTTTTTGAGGGCAAGGCTTCAAAGTCTGCTTTCGTGGGTAAGGCCTGTAAAATCGCCCTTAAGTCCTCCGGTAGCATTGTCATTTGTTGCGACTGGCTGGCCATATCTGTGTCTGTAAGAATGGTTGTACCCGGCAGGGGATCAGAGTCTAAGGGCTGAGCAGATGGGACCGGTTCTTCTTCTCTGTTGCTTGCACGTGGCGCTGTGGTAATGGCGCCCGGAGAAGGCCTGTGCCGATCTGTAAAGAAGTGCTGTATGCTCCTCTGCGGGGTCTGAGCCGGGGTGCCGCTGGTAGAGGATCTTGTCTTGTACCTTTTGGTTGATATCATGCCTCCTATATCATATTATTTAGCCGTCTATGATATTTGATGGGATGGGGAGATCAGGAGCTCCCATAAAAAACCTCCTCACTCGGCCATTGCTAAGCCACGCCCCCCCCTATGGGAATGTTTGACCATTCTTCCAGAAGCACATTTGTGAGGTCAGGCACTGATGTTGGAGGAGAGAAGGCCTGGTGGCTCACAGTCTCTGCTCTAATTCATCCCAAAGGTGTTCTAATGGGTTGAGGTCAGGACTCTGTGCAGGCCAGTTAAGTTTCTCCACCCCAAACTCACTCATCCATGTCCATATGGATCTTGCTTTGTGCACCGGTGCGCAGTCATGTTGAAACAGAGACCATCCCCAAACTGTTTCCACAATGTTTGAAGCATGTTAATTCTAAAATGTCTTGACCAAACCCAACCCCTGAAAAAACAACCCCACACCATAACCCCCCCTCCTCCACCAAATGATTTGGACCAGTGCACAAAGCAAGGTCCACAAAGACATGGATGAGCGAGCTTGGGGAACTTGACTGACCTGCACAGAGTCTTGACCTCAACCAGATATAACATCTTTTGGATGGATTAGAGCAGAGACTGCAAGCCAGGCCTTCTTGTCCATATCAGCGCCTGACATAGTTTCATAGTTAGTAAGGTTGAATAAAGACATCAGTCCATCCAGTTCAACCTGAGTGAGTGTCTACAATTGTCCCCATCCCTGTACATTGCACACTCACATCAGTCCCCACCCTCAAGGAGCCCACAATCCAAGGTCCCCATTCATATACTAGGGTCAATTTTTTGGACAGAAGCCAATTAACCTACCTCCATGTCTTTGGATCACAAATGCGCTTCTTGAAGAATGGTCAAATGTTCACATAGACACACTCCTAAACCTTGTGGACAGCCTTCACACAAGAGTTGAAGCTGTTATAGCTGCAAAGGGTGGGCCAACTCAATATTGAACTCTATGGACTAAGACTGGGATGCCGTTAAACTTAATTTGTGTGTAAAGGCAGGTTTCCCAATACTTTTGAATTGGGTATAGCAGGTTTATATTTGAGGGTTTTATTCATTTTTTCAGTGTAAATTTAATCAGAATTGGACAGTATTACACTATAATAGACTTATTGTGAGGGAACAAGAAGATGGAATTTCCTAGTATGTTCCTTTTTGGATAATTAGGAATTGTAGTCCAATTGATGTGGACCAGACAGTTCCATACAGATGAAATAACAGGCACATTGGAGACTTTATTGTTATGGAGTTTATTTATCTCCGGACAAATATGAGGAATTCTAAATGGGACCTGAATTCAAAAAGTGAGGATTTTCTGTTAGAGAACATCTGTTAATTGTGCCTAATGAGTACCATGAGAAATATACCTTTTTGGTCTTTAGTTCCTCCTAAAATATAGCACTTCCTGGTATGCGAGTGTGCATAGGCACTCCTGTAACTACCTTATCATAGCTGTATAGGGATGAGCCGAACCCCCCCGGGTTCGGTTCGCACCAGAACCCATGAACGGACCTAAAGTTCGTGCGAACATTAGAACCCTATTAATTACAATGGACACTAACGTTCGAAATCAAAAGTGCTAATTTTAAAGGATAATATTCATGTTATTGTCATAAAAAGTGTTTGGAGACCTGGGTCCTGCCCAGGGGACATGTATCAATGCAAATTTTTTTTTTTTAAAACTGACGTTTTTTCAGGAGCAGTGATTTTAATAATGCTTAATGTGAAACAATAAAAGTGTAATATTCCTTTAAATTTTGTACCTGGGGGGTGTCTATAGTATGCCTGTGAAGGGGCGCATGTTTCCCGTGCTTAGAACTGTCCCAGCACAAAGTGTCATTTTTGCAGGAAAAAAAGCTATTTAAAATCACTTGCGGCTAATGAATTGTCGGCTCCCGTAACACAGAGAACAGTCATTCATTAAAAGTCATTGATAAAAAAAAAAAAAAAAAAAGCGTGGGGGTCCCCCCAAATTCAATTACCAGGCCCTTCAGGTCTGCTATGAATATTAAGGGGAACCCCGGCCAAAAAATGGCGCGGGGTCCTCCTCAAAATCCATACCAGACCCTTGAGGTCTGGGATGGATTTTAAGGGGAACCCCGGCCCAAAAAAAATGGCGTGAGGTCCCCCTCAAAATCCATACCAGACCCTTATCCGAGCACGCAACCTGGCAGGCCGCAGGAAAAGAGGGGGGGCGAGCGCGCCCCCCCCTCCTGAACCGTACCAGGCCACATGCCCTCAACATTGGGAGGGTGCTTTGGGGGTCTGTGACCCCTCAAAGCACCTTGTCCCCATGTTGACGAGGACAAGGGCCTCTTCCCCACAACCATGGCCATTGGTTGTGGGGGTCTGCGGGCGGGGGGCTTATCGGAATCTGGAAGCCCCCTTTAACAAGGGGACCCCCAGATCCCGCCCCCCGTGTGAAATGGTAAGGGGGTACAAATGTACCCCTACCATTTCACCAAAAAAGTGACAAAAATGGTAAAAATTACAGGAGACGGTCTTTGACAATTCTTTTATTAAAATCTTCTTTCATCTCCTTTCTTCTGGTCTTCTTCCTTCTTCATCCTTCGGTTTCTTCATCTTCTCCTTCCGGCATCTTCTTCCATCTTCTTCTTCCTCCAATCCGCTTCTTCTTGCTCTGGTCTTCTCGTCCGGCATCTTCTTCCACGGCGTCGGCGTCTCTTCTTGGGCTGCTCCGCGCAATGAGAGGCTCCTGCTGTGTGAGGCTTCACTGCGTCTGACAGGTCTTTTATAACGAAGGGCGGAGCCACCTGGTGACCCCGCCCCCCTCTGACGTCATGGGGAAAGCCATAGGGAAGTCCCCATGACCTCCCTGTGCGTCAGAGGGGGCAGGGTCACCAGGTGGCCCCGCCCTCCGTTATAAAAGACCTGTCAGACGCAGCGAAGCCTCACACAGCGGGAGCCTTCCATTGCGCAGAGCGGCCCAAGAAGAGACGCAGACGCCGTGGAAGATGATGCTGGATGAGAAGACCAGAGCAAGAAGAAGAAGATGGAAGAAGATGCCGGAAGGAGAAGATGAAGAAACCGAAGGATGAAGAAAGGAAGAAGACCAGAAGAAAGAAGATGAAAGAAGATTTTAATAAAGGAATTGTCAAAGACCAACTCCTGTCATTTTTACCATTTTTGTCACTTTTTTGGTGAAATGGTAGGGGTACTTTTGTACCCCCTTACCATTTCACACAGGGGGGTGCCGGGATCTGGGGGTCCCCTTGTTAAAGGGGGCTTCCAGATTCCGATAAGCCCCCCGCCCGCAGACCCCCACAACCAATGGCCAGGGTTGTGGGGGAAGAGGCCCTTGTCCTCATCAACATGGGGACAAGGTGCTTTGAGGGGTCACAGACCCCCAGAGCACCCTCCCAATGTTGAGGGCATGTGGCCTGGTACGGTTCATGGGGGAGGGGGGGGGGGGGCGCTCTCGTCCCCCCTCTTTTCCTGCGGCCTGCCAGGTTGCGTGCTCTGATAAGGGTCTGGTATGGATTTTGAGGGGGACCCCACGCCTTTTTTTTTGGCCGGGGTTCCCCTTAAAAATCCATCCCAGACCTCAAGGGTCTGGTATGGATTTTGAGGGGGACCCCACGCTTTTTTTTTTTTGGGCCGGGGTTCCCCTTAATATCCATAGCAGACCTGAAGGGCCTGGTAATTGAATTTGGGGGGACCCCCACGCTTTTTTTTTTTTTTTATCAATGACTTTTAATGAAATGACTGTTCTCTGTGTTACGGGAGCCGACAATTCATTAGCCGCAAGTGATTTTAAATAGCTTTTTTTCCTGCAAAAATTACACTTTACCCCTACTTCTACAAAGATGGCCACCTCCACATGGAAACAGTGCAAAACAAGGCATTGTAAGTCAGTAATGGGAGAAACAACCAGCTGTAGGGAGACCACATGCAGTGAGCAGTCACTGAAGATCTGTCACCAGGATGTTCCACTACGTCCTACCTCTTTAGTTAAATCTTGGAGTCCACAGTTCATAAAAAACAGAAGGCACATAGTGTAAAACTATTTCTCTGATGTACGTTTTCTACCTTTTAATAAATTCTGTGAGAAATGGTTTTACACTATGGAGGCCTTCTGTTTGAGTCCAAGATTTAACTAAAGGTATTGGACATGGTGGAATATTCTGGTGACCGATATTCAGTGACTGCTCTTTGGATGATCATTCTACCGTTCCATCCTTATGCCTGTTTGACTCTTTGCCGCTGGCAATAGTGTCCACGCATAAAAATCATAAAAAAAAAAATAATTACAAATTTTTTTTTTGCCTGTTGCTAGGGGGTCCCTCGTAGTCTGCCACCTTCAGGGTCCTGGCACTGACATCACTTCCCGCTGCGACGCACAGTCATCTGGGACCTGTCACGTGTCCCAGATGACTGTGCGGCGTATCACGGTGTGCGGCGCCGCTCGCGCATGCGCAGTGCCCACAGTAAGAATGCCGGCGCCACGAGTGGAGCAGGGAACGAGGGGGGGCTTCGTTCCCCTGCATCGCTGGACCCTGGGACAGGTAAGTGTTCGATCATTAAGTCAGCAGCTGCAGTATTTGTAGCTGCTGACTTTTCTTTTTTTTTTTTTTTTTTTAGGGGGCACCCCACTTTAAGAGGATCATGGATAACTTCCATCTGTACAGAGTTGATTCTACTTCAAATTTATTTTATCTGGACTGTTTTGATACACAGTGGCTGATTCCTTGAATAATATTAATGTGTGGACTTTTCTATATATTTTCTCAACTGTTTTGGACATTATTTTTGGCACTATGCACTTTATCAATTACTTATGGTAGTAATACCACCTTCACACATTTGAGTATATATAGGTTTATTTGCTCATTTGGACATTGAATTTACTTTTATATGCTTGTTTTGCATATTCATTTTGGTTCATATTTAGGGCTGCACTTTTTTGAATTTATATCCGGTTGGTCCAAGTCTGGTGAACAGTCATTTGGGAGTGCAGGCTAGGAAGGGGCTCATCTCAGGTCCATGTATGGAAACAAGGAGATGGAACATTCCAGGTGCCGCACATCCAAGACCCATCGGTAGTGATGGTAAGAGTAGCCTTAGCCCAGACTCCATACAGGCCAATCCCTGACTTGTTTCGCACTGCCTATGGGGCTTAGTCATGGAGTTCCTCAAAGACTAAAGCCAGTGGACTGGGTGCAATGCAATAGAGGAGACATGGCCTGGATGGAGTCTGAGCTAAGGCTGCTCTTACCATCATTACCTATGGTCTTGGATGTGCGGCACCTCCAGGAAATTGAGTATTTATTTCCTTGTTTAGTCAGTCTATGTTTTGGCCTCCCATCTTTTTTTTTTTTTCTTGCAGTTTGCACTTCCCGAGAACTTCATTAAAGTGGATGTAAACCCACTGTCATCAAATTTAAACTAACACATTTCTAATATTTAAGGCCTCCTGCATGTATCCTTATATTCCAAGTTCTGTGGGCGTTTTTTTTTTCCGGAGCTCGGTGGGCGGAGTCGTGACGTCAGAGGACTCCTCCGCCCACCACTGCACTCTTACGGCAAGCCAGCGTTGAGGACGAGCCTCGCGCCTGCTGAGACTGGCATGCATGTGCAGGAGTGACAGAGTGCGTTCTGTGAAGAAGCAGAGCACGCTCATGTTACTCCTGCACCACACCCCCACATCATGTTACTCCTGGAAACCCCAATTTTACCCCACATCCCCCGCTGTCTTCCTCTTCTTCCGCCCCCCCATGTTCCCTGCAGCCGGCTTCCCTCTCCCCTGTAATCCTCTCCTCTACCGCGGGCTGCGAGGGAGGGGGGGAATCTGTCAGGATGGAGAGCGGAGAAATGGGCTGGTATGTCAATTACCAGCCCCTTTCTTTTCACCACTGCCCCACTGACACTGTCCACTGCCCCACTGACACCAACCACTGACACCGTCCACTGACACCAACCACTACCCCACTGACACCAACCACTACCCCGCTGACAGCGTCCACTGACACCAACCACTACCCCGCTGACACCGACCACTACCCCGCTGACACCGTCCACTGACACCGACCTCTACCCTGCTGACACCGTCCACTGACACCGACCACTACCCCTACTGTCACCGACCACTACCCCCACTGACACTGACTCCGTCTACTGCCCCACTGACTCCGTCTACTGCCCCACTGACTCCGTCTACTGCCCCACTGACACAGACTCCGTCTACTGCCCCACTGACACAGACTCCGTCTACTGCCCCACTGACACAGACTCCGTCTACTGCCCCACTGACACAGACTCCGTCTACTGCCCCACTGACACAGACTCCGTCTACTGCCCCACTGACACAGACTCCGTCTACTGCCCCACTGACACAGACTCCGTCTACTGCCCCACTGACACAGACTCCGTCTACTGCCCCACTGACACAGACTCCGTCTACTGCCCCACTGACACAGACTCCGTCTACTGCCCCTCTGACACTGACTCCGTCTACTGCCCCACTGACACAGACTCCGTCTACTGCCCCACTGACACAGACTCCGTCTACTGCCCCACTGACACAGACTCCGTCTACTGCCCCACTGACACAGACTCCGTCTACTGCCCCACTGACAGACTCCGTCTACTGCCCCACTGACAGACTCCGTCTACTGCCCCACTGACAGACTCCGTCTACTGCCCCACTGACAGACTCCGTCTACTGCCCCACTGACACAGACTCCGTCTACTGCCCCACTGACTCCGTCTACTGCCCCACTGACACAGACTCCGTCTACTGCCCCACTGACACAGACTCCGTCTACTGCCCCACTGACTCCGTCTACTGCCCCACTGACACAGACTCCGTCTACTGCCCCACTGACACAGACTCCGTCTACTGCCCCACTGACACAGACTCCGTCTACTTCCCCACTGACACAGACTCCGTCTACTGCCCCACTGACACAGACTCCGTCTACTGCCCCACTGACTCCGTCTACTGCCCCACTGACACAGACTCCGTCTACTGCCCCACTGACACAGACTCCGTCTACTGCCCCACTGACACAGACTCCGTCTACTGCCCCACTGACACAGACTCCGTCTACTGCCCCACTGACTCCGTCTACTGCCCCACTGACACAGACTCCGTCTACTGCCCCACTGACTCCGTCTACTGCCCCACTGACACAGACTCCGTCTACTTCCCCACTGACACAGACTCCGTCTACTGCCCCACTGACACAGACTCCGTCTACTGCCCCACTGACACAGACTCCGTCTACTGCCCCACTGACACAGACTCCGTCTACTGCCCCACTGACACAGACTCCGTCTACTGCCCCACTGACTCCGTCTACTGCCCCACTGACTCCGTCTACTGCCCCACTGACTCCGTCTACTGCCCCACTGACAGACTCCGTCTACTGCCCAACTGACAGACTCCGTCTACTGCCCCACTGACACTGACTCCGTCTACTTCCCCACTGACACAGACTCCGTCTACTGCCCCACTGACACAGACTCCGTCTACTGCCCCACTGACACTGACTCCGTCTACTGCCCCACTGACACTGACTCCGTCTACTTCCCCACTGACACAGACTCCGTCTACTGCCCCACTGACACAGACTCCGTCTACTGCCCCACTGACTCCGTCTACTGCCCCACTGACACAGACTCCGTCTACTGCCCCACTGACTCCGTCTACTGCCCCACTGACACAGACTCCGTCTACTTCCCCACTGACACAGACTCCGTCTACTGCCCCACTGACACAGACTCCGTCTACTGCCCCACTGACACTGACTCCGTCTACTTCCCCACTGACACAGACTCCGTCTACTGCCCCACTGACACAGACTCCGTCTACTGCCCCACTGACTCCGTCTACTGCCCCACTGACTCCGTCTACTGCCCCACTGACAGACTCCGTCTACTGCCCCACTGACAGACTCCGTCTACTGCCCCACTGACACTGACTCCGTCTACTTCCCCACTGACACAGACTCCGTCTACTGCCCCACTGACACAGACTCCGTCTACTGCCCCACTGACTCCGTCTACTGCCCCACTGACACAGACTCCGTCTACTGCCCCACTGACTCCGTCTACTGCCCCACTGACACAGACTCCGTCTACTTCCCCACTGACACAGACTCCGTCTACTGCCCCACTGACACAGACTCAGTCTACTGCCCCACTGACTCCGTCTACTGCCCCACTGACACAGACTCCGTCTACTGCCCCACTGACACAGACTCCGTCTACTGCCCCACTGACACAGACTCCGTCTACTGCCCCACTGACACAGACTCCGTCTACTGCCCCACAGACTCCGTCTACTGCCCCACAGACTCCGTCTACTGCCCCACTGACTCCGTCTACTGCCCCACTGACTCCGTCTACTGCCCCACTGACTCCGTCTACTGCCCCACTGACTCCGTCTACTGCCCCACTGACTCCGTCTACTGCCCCACTGACACTGACTCCGTCTACTGCCCCACTGACACTGACTCCGTCTACTGCCCCACTGACACTGACTCCGTCTACTGCCCCACTGACACCGCCTACTGCCCCACTGACACTGACACCGTCTACTGCCCCACTGACACTGACACCGTCTACTGCCCCACTGACACTGACACCGTCTACTGCCCCACTGACTCCGTCTACTGCCCCACTGACTCCGTCTACTGCCCCACTGACTCCGTCTACTGCCCCACTGACTCCGTCTACTGCCCCACTGACTCCGTCTACTGCCCCACTGACTCCGTCTACTGCCCCACTGACACTGACTCCGTCTACTGCCCCACTGACTCCGTCTACTGCCCCACTGACTCCGTCTACTGCCCCACTGACTCCGTCTACTGCCCCACTGACTCCGTCTACTGCCCCACTGACACTGACTCCGTCTACTGCCCCACTGACACTGACTCCGTCTACTGCCCCACTGACACTGACTCCGTCTACTGCCCCACTGACACTGACTCCGTCTACTGCCCCACTGACTCCGTCTACTGCCCCACTGACTCCGTCTACGGCCCCACTGACTCCGTCTACTGCCCCACTGACTCCGTCTACTGCCCCACTGACTCCGTCTACTGCCCCACTGACACAGACTCCGTCTACTGCCCCACTGACACAGACTCCGTCTACTGCCCCACTGACTCCGTCTACTGCCCCACTGACACAGACTCCGTCTACTGCCCCACTGACACCGCCTACTGCCCCACTGACACTGACACCGTCTACTGCCCCACTGACACTGACACCGTCTACTGCCCCACTGACACTGACACCGTCTACTGCCCCACTGACTCCGTCTACTGCCCCACTGACTCCGTCTACTGCCCCACTGACTCCGTCTACTGCCCCACTGACTCCGTCTACTGCCCCACTGACTCCGTCTACTGCCCCACTGACACTGACTCCGTCTACTGCCCCACTGACTCCGTCTACTGCCCCACTGACTCCGTCTACTGCCCCACTGACTCCGTCTACTGCCCCACTGACTCCGTCTACTGCCCCACTGACTCCGTCTACTGCCCCACTGACACTGACTCCGTCTACTGCCCCACTGACTCCGTCTACTGCCCCACTGACTCCGTCTACTGCCCCACTGACTCCGTCTACTGCCCCACTGACTCCGTCTACTGCCCCACTGACTGACTCCGTCTACTGCCCCACTGACACTGACTCCGTCTACTGCCCCACTGACACTGACTCCGTCTACTGCCCCACTGACACTGACTCCGTCTACTGCCCCACTGACACTGACTCCGTCTACTGCCCCACTGACACTGACTCCGTCTACTGCCCCACTGACACTGACTCCGTCTACTGCCCCACTGACACTGACTCCGTCCACCCCCCCACTGACTCCGTCCACCCCCCCACTGACTCCGTCCACCCCCCCACTGACTCCATCCACCCCCCCACTGACTCCGTCCACCCCCCCACTGACTCCGTCCACCCCCCCCACTGACACCGACCACCCCTTTTCCCAAAAGCACTGTGAAAAAATATATTTAAAAAATAAAACCCCACACTCCCATCATTGTTAGAATAGTAAAAAAATGTATTGTAAAATTTTTTTTTTTTTTAAATGTAATTGAAAAAAAAATGTATAAAAATAAAAAAAAAACACTGGTCCCAAAAAACCTTTAGAAAAAAAAAATTAAATTGTAAAATAAAAAAATTATCTGACACTGTCCACTATCCTGACACCATCCTGCACGTACTACCCACCACTGTACACTCCGCATTCCTGTGATTCGCACCGCATTGCTGTTCAGATCACATGCGATGTCTGTGCGATGTGATTTCAGCCATACAAACTGTATAGCTGAAATCGCATCACATTCGGACCAAACTCGCATAGGACCCTTTTTTTGGTCCGCACCAGAATCGCATGGGTGTTCACACCTATGCGATCCGATTCATGTCCTAACTGTCAGTTTGCAGTGCGATATGCGAGTTGAAATGGGGGTGTTGTTAATATTGTATGACACTCCCCAGCAGTTCGCATATGGCAGTGTGAACTGCCGTGCAAGTCGGATGCGATGTGGGAACCCGCAGTGGATTTGCAGGGTTCACGAATCACAGCCTTGGTGGGAGCAGTCAGGTGACATTTGTAGGCTGTACGCTTTGAGGCTGTACGCTTTGAGGCTCGGTTCATTCTGGTGTGGACCAAAAAAAGGGTCCTGTGCGAGTTTAGTTGGAATGCGGTGCGATATCACACATACTATCTGTATGGCTGAAATCGCACTGCACGGACATTGCATGTGATTTGCAGTGCGGTGGGAATCACATGTAACCTGGCCCTAAGCGCATTCAGCCTTACTGGGTGTAATTATAAAAAGTGAGAAAGCCACCCCTCCCCCACATAACAAATCCTGGTGATGGAAAGGAATGTTGCAACTGTGATCAGGTGACCACACACACACACACACACACACACACACACACACACACACACACACACACACACACACACACACACACACTGCACTATAACAATCATCAGATCACTGGATGTTCTACTCTGCCCAGCTCTGACTACATACATCTCCCCTAAATCACTTGTCTGTCTATATTCTTTTTGCTGTTCACTGCATCCCATGATGAGAAACATCCAGTCAAAACACAGTAAAGGCAGCCAATCCTGTGAGAGCTGGAGGGGAGGGGGATGTGAATTGTGAACTTTTTACACAGGATGTGCATGTCTCAGGCTAGTGCATGAGATATGTAAATCACATGTCACTCACAGCAAGGGTAAGTTTTTCACAAAGTTTTCAAGACTTTGTCACGATTTCTCTAACTGAACAATAAAAGAGGATTGCTCAGGCCTCGAGTTAGGCCCCTTTCACACATGCGGACCGTATGTCCGTTTTTCATCCATCCGTTTTTGGATGAAAAACGGACATACATACATGTCTATGGGGCAGCGGGTGTCAGCGGATGAGCATCCGCTGACACCCGCTATTGTCCGCCTCCGCAATTGTCCGATTCTGCAGACGGAGGAAAACCCTATTTTTTCATCCGTCTGCAGAGCGGATCGGATGAACACGGACAGACGGTCCGTGTTCATCTGATCCCCCATAGGGGAAGAGCGGAGAACTGACAGGGCGGTCCCTGCACAGTGTGCAGGGACCGCCCTGTCATCAGCCGGCTCAGCGGGGAACAACTGTGCGATCCCCGCTGAGCAGCGGATCTTCACGGGGCGGATCATTACGGATCCGCCCCGTGTGAAAGAGCCCTAAATCTGTGTGACAAGACTGGGCTCAAATGAAAGGAAATTGTATTTTCTGCATTATGACATCACAAAAAAAACATCCACTTTAAGAGTCACAGATCATCCCCATCTATTATGATTTTCATGGCTGTTTCGGTGGGCTTTCGTTATTTATTTTACCTTTTTGTATCCTCCCTTTACTTTCATACTCCTCTTAGTACTACCACTCTCAGCTCCTGTTCAAAGTGGAATGGCCCACAGGGTGAAGAGTAATGACCTCCTTTTTGCTTGGTGTCCATCCTCCTGAGGGAAGGGCTTATACAGCAGAGGCCTGCTAAGTAGTACATTGAAACATCCCCTTTTAGCAGGCCTACATTTACAGCCATTTCTCCTCCTCCATCGTGTGGCTCTCTAAGGATTCAGTCACACATCTTTCCAAAATTCAGGCTTTGCCTGCTGTGCTGCCTGCCTCTTTAGATAACCCATAGTACTCCTGAGAATTTTTTTTCTTGTCATTAATTTGATGTTTATTGACAATAGAAAGATTGTATATGTATGTAGCCATGCTGGACTATACTTGTAATATTGTGTGTACTCCCCTTCTTCCTTTATCTATAGTCATATTGCTTTAATGCTGGGCGCCCGTGACTGTCGTCATAATTTGTGAGCTCAACACAATGGATTGTGGGATTAGTAGTTTAGTGCCTGGCAGAAAAAACATTGGAGAGATCACATTGCTGCAGTGGTACATGCTTACAATAGTACAGCAAATAACTCTACTGGATACTTCCCCCCTATTGGTTGATGTTTGGTAGGAAAGCTCGCTTGCCAGTGGATTTGGCTTTCTGAACATCATCAGATCACACTTCCCAGGCCTCCTATCGAGGATACGTTGACAGACTTCAAAAGAACTTAGACTGCTTATGAGAAAGCTAGGCAAGCATCTACCGCCAGAGAACAGAGAAACAAAATAAAAAAACGTTGATCTTAAAGTAAGAGTTCAAGACCTGCAACCACGATATCGGGTGTTGCATAATCTGGGGGAAACAAACGGCTGATCGATGGCGCTCCCAGCCCTATACTGCCTGCAAACGATTACCTGGGCTTCCCGTGTACCAGATCTGCCATAAAGGTCAGACTGGTCCCTTTAAGACTTGGCATCAAAACCACCTGCTGCCTATCTCCGAAGCTGTTAGAGTGTCTTCATCTCCTGGTCCAGAGGCTTATCAGACTCCCACACTGAGGCCCAGGATTGATCAGGGCTGTGAACCAACGCCTCTAGATGAGGAAGAACTAACCCTGGATTGGCTATGGGTCTCTCCATCTGTGGACCACCCTAAACCTCTTCAGGTGGTAGGGAGAAATAAGATGGAGTCTTCTGGAACAGAAGTCTAGTTTTCACTGCCAGGACTGAAAGGTTGGACCCTCCCCTGGTAAGAAGTAATGGGGAAGTAAAAAGGAGCACAGTGAAGCACCTAATGTGGCAGACATCCAGATTTTCTCTTGATAATGCAGTGAGAAGCGAGGGTGTTCATGACATCCAAGAGGAGCCAGAACCTGAGCCAAGACCCAAACATGAGTCCAGATGTAGCTTCTGGGGAACAGATCGTGGACCGGAGTCTTTCTGAGGCAGAAAATCTGTCCTCCCAAGAGATTCATTTATGATGCCTTTGGAGAAAACGCTGATGAACTTATCCATACCGCTCAACGTTCTAGTCAAGCACTTGCCTCCTTTATCAAATCTTTGGTAGAGGATGACCTTGATCCGCCTCCTGACACTGCTGGGTGGACCACAAATTTATTACTGGCCTGTCACAAAATCGATATGACATTACCTGACAATGTATATAAACTGCTTTTAGATAATCCTTCTTTGCACCAGTTGCTGTTACAGCTTCTGATTCATAATATAACTAATTGTTTACTGCATTATGTTACAGTAAAGTGGTCTCACAGGTTGTGTTTGTCAGGGCTGGGCTCAGCCCTTCCTTCTCTGAGCTGGCTGCTCAGCTGTCAGCTAATTGCCAGCTCCTATCTCTTCACAGTGACTCACCTGTTGATGATATCCTGCTCGTCAGTCCTGCCTACTTAAGCCATCCAGTCCAGATGATCTCTGCCTTTGCCTTAGTCACATCTTTAGAGACGCGCTCCTGTCTTTCCTGTTAAAGATCTGCTTGCCTTACATTCCTTCTGGCTCCAGATCCTACTTGCTGCTCTACTACGCTGGTCTCTGGCTCCCTGATGTTTTGGCTTGTCTATCTGTTCCGGTTCCTGAACTCTGGCTATGTTTTGACTACTTTTACTCTGTTTACCTTTTTTTATTATTAAACAAGTGTGATTTAACTGTTCTTCTGTCTGATTCATGGTTTATGACAGTAGGCAAAGGCCATGAATTCAAAAGATGCAGTCAATCCACTTGTTGGTTATTTTTTCCAGATTGGATGAGCAGGATCACTGCATGGATAAGTTTGCCATGGTGTTACAAACGCTCCTGAGTCGCACGGCTCACCTGGAATCTCCCACTGTGGCTGCTCCAGTACAACCTGTGTTGCAGGCCGTCCCTGCTGCTGCTCCAGTCTCTGTGCAGGCACCCGCCTCGATTATTACCTCTATAAGAGGTATGTCTGGTTCCGCTCCGCTTCCCCAGCGATTTGGGGGCAATCCAGTCCAATGCAAAGGGTTTCTCAACCAGGTTGATATATACTTTGAGATGCTGCCTCAGGTGTTTCCCACGGATAGAAGCAAAGTAGGTTTCGTGATATCTTTGCTTTCTGAGAGAGCCTTGGCATGGGCAAACGCTCTATGCGAGACGCAAAAACCTTGTGTCTTGAGTTACACTGAGTTTATGGCTGTTTTTAAAAGGGTAATTGACGTTCCCGCATGCCCCCGTGGCTGCTTTTTCTCATGGTCTCTTCGGATACCATCAAAAATGAGATGGTAGCTCGAGATATATCCACTGAGCTGGAAAAGTTTATCACGCTTGCCATCCTCATTAAATCCAGACTCGGAGAGACTCTTGACGTCACCATACGAACCACGCAGATCCCGGAAGCAAACGGGCAGCGAAATCGAGCCGGCCGGCTATTACAAATGCGGGTTAGCGAGAGCTCACACCATCCATTCTGAGCAACCTGGTAAAGTCTCTGGATTTCCCTGGCCGGGATTAAAGCCACAAGCCAGTGTTGTGGGGGGGGGGTGTGACTTTTTTTCTTTCTTTTTTTTTTTGTCTCAGAGCTTTGCAGTCCCACCCTTGCCTCCCTCACTTCCCATGCCTCCTGGTACCGAGTCGGTCAGTGAAGATTAACCCATGCACTTTGGCTCACATGTCTCTCTGCGGATGAGAGAACCCTTAGGAGGAGGAAGAGATTGTGCCTTTATTGTGGCCAGGCAGGTCACTTTTTGAAGTCTTGTCCTACCCGTCCAGGGAACGCCCGAACCTTGAGGTCCTGTCACGGACTGACATTAGGTGGCTTTGTTTCGTCCCCAGTTATCCAGAAGGATAAGCCCCTGGTTTGTTACCCTTTCTTGGGCTGAGTCGTCTATTGAGAATACAGCCTCTAATCGACTCTGGGGCTGCAGGCCTGTTCCATGATGCTGCCTTTGTATCGAAGCACTCGAATCCGCTGCAGCTGTGTGACACAACTTGCCATTGAGGCTCTTGATGGGAGACCTCTGCAGCCTGCCCATGTGACTCCTAAGACTGTTCCGTTGTCCATGGCCGTAGGGGCTCTTCACAAGCACAACCTCTCTTTTGATTGGCTCCGTGCTGAGGTTCTCTCCTGGTTGCCACAATGCAGTAAGACATGCTTCCAGAAGGTAGCCAAGGTCCTGTGCACCTCTTCACTCTCCTCCCTGCTGGAGGAGTACCGCGATTTTAGCGATGTCTTTGACAAAGGTCAAGCCGGTAGTTTGCCTCCACATCGGTCGTATGATTGCGCAATTGACCTTCAACCTGGTGCCATACCCCCTCGTGGCCCTCGGTCTTGGAGGATAAGGCCTTGGAGGATAAGGCCTTGGAGGAGTATGTTGCAGACGCACTTTCTCAAGGTTTCATCTGCAAATCCTCGTCTCCTGCTGGGGCTGTTTTCTTCTTTTGTGAAGAAGAAAAATGGTGAACTGAGACCTTGTATTGATTTATAGGGGTCTCAATCTTTCACGATTAAGAATGCCTATCCAATTCCGTTGTTTACAGAGTTATTTGACCGCCTCAAGGGAGCAACAGTTTTCACAAAGCTTGATTTGAGTGGGGTATATAATCTTGTGAGGATTAACCACTTCAGCCCCAGACCATTTGGCTGCCTAAAGACCAGAGGACTTTTTACAACTTAGCACTGCGCTGCTTTAACTGGTAATTGCACGGTCATGCAATGTTGTACCCAAACAAAATTTGCATCCTCCCCCCCCCCCCCCCCCCCCCACAAATAGAGCTATCTTTATGGTATTTGATTGCCTCTACGATTTTTATTTTTTGCGATTTATAAACGGAAAAATACATATTTCTACTTTTTGTTATAAGAAACATCTAATAAACTCAATTTTAGTCATACATTTAGGCCAAAATGTATTCAGCCACATGTCTTTGGTAAAGAAAAAAAAAATGTCTAGCTATTTATTTTTATTGGTTTACGCAAAAAAGTTATAGCGTCTACAAACTAGGGTACATTTTCTGGAATTTACGCAGCTTTTAGTTTGACTGCCTATCATTTCTTGAGGTGCTAAAATGACAGGGCAGTACAAACCGCCCCCAAATGACCCCATTTTGGAAAGTAGACACCCCAAGGAAATTGCTGAGAGGCATATTGAGGCCATTGAATATTATTTTTTTTTTGTCCCAAGTGATTGAAAAAAAAAAATTTTACAAAAATATGTGGAATTGCACCCCAAAATACATTCTTCTGCTTCTCCTGAGTACGGGGATACCACATGTCTGAGACTTTTTGGGAGCCTAGCTGCGTACGGGACTCCAAAAACCAAGCACCGCCTTCAAGCTTTCTAAGGGCGTACATTTTTGATTTCACTCCTCACTACCTATTACAGTTTTGAAGGCCATAAAATGCTAAGATAGAAGAAAATCCCCCCAAATGACCCAATTTTGGAAAGTAGATACCCCAAGCTACTTGCTGAGGCATGGTGAGTATTTTATAGCTCATTTTGTTTTTGAAAAAGAAAAACATTTTTTTTTTCTTTTTTCAATTTTCAAAACTTTGTGACAAAAAGCGAGATCTGCAAAATACTCACCATACCTCTCAGCAAATAGCTTGGGGTGTCTACTTTCCAAAATGGGGTCATTTGGGGGGGGGGGGGTTGTGCCATCTGGGCATTCCATAGCCTCAAACTGTAATAGGCAGTGAGGTGTGAAATCAAAAATGTACACCCTTAGAAAGCCTGAAGGCAGTGCTTGGTTTTTGGGGGAAGCAACAGAATGTATTTTCGGGTGTAATTTCACATATGGCCATGGCATGTTTGATTGATACATAATTTAGTGACAACTTTCTGTAAAAAAAAAATAGAAATATTTTTTTCCAGACACTTGTGGCAAAATATAAAATATTCCATGGACTCAACATGCCCCTCATCATATAGCTTGAAGTGTCTTCTTTCCAAAATGGGGTAATTTGGGGGGGGGGGGGTTGTGCTATCTTGACATTTCATGGCCTCCGTAACTGTGATGGGTAGTAAGGAAGTGAAATCATTTTGGGGGGGTTGAACTGTCATGGCATTTTATGCACAACATTTAGAAGCTTATGTCACACATCACTCGCTCTTCTAACCACTTGAAGACAAAGCCCTTTTTGACACTTTTTGTTTACATTTTTTTTGCAAGAAAATTACTTTGAACCCCAAAACATTATACATTTTTTTTTTTTTTTTTTTAAAGCAAAGGCCCTACAGAATAAAATGGTGGGTGTTGCATTTTTTTTTCCATACAGTGGAACAGTTATTTTTTGTTCAGGGAATGTAAATATCCCCTATGACAGCAATAGGTAGTTAAAGATACTCTTTTTTTGATAAAAAATTGGGGTCTATTAGACCCTAGATCTCTCCTCTGGCTTCAAAGCATCTGACCACACCAAGATCGGTGTGATAAAATGCTTTCCCAATGGCGCTGTTTATATCCGGTGAAATCTAAGTCATGACATGCTTGTATCATCCGGTTTCTTAGGCAATAGAGATGATTGGAGCCGTTCTGGTCTCTGATCAGCTCTATGGTTAGCTGGCGGAACCACTGGCTGCATTCTCAGGTTCCCTGTTGGGACAGGAGAGCCAGCGAAAACCATGGAAGACGGTGGGGGGGAGGGGACATTCCCTCCCACTGCTTGTAAAAGCAGTCTAGAGGCTAATTAGCCACTAGGATTGCTTTTACACGAAAGCCGACCACTGGCTGAAAAGAATGATACCTAAACCCGCAGGCATCATTCTGGTATAACCACTCAAAGTCCAGCAACAAACTAGTACATTGCTGGTCCTTGTTGGGCATATATTGTAATCTTCTTTTTTTTTTTTTTCATGCAGCCTGTGGGCTGAACAAAAAAAAGATTGATCAGTGGGTATGCCCACCATTAGAATACCTTCCTTCATCCACCCACTTCTAATGATGGGCATACATGCACCATTTTGTTTTTAACTGTGGTGGTGAAATCACCTCCTACAGCGCTGGAGTCACGGCTTTATGTATCGTGGGAGCAAACGCTGTTGCTGTCAAGATGAATAAATCTGCGCTGCAACTGAATGGCATACCTGCTAAGCAAATAATGTTTAACAATAAAACAAAGTAACATTACAGTATAACCATAAGACAATACCATACCTGCAAAGCAAATACAAAAAAAACAAAGTAAAAAATAAAAATTTTTTTAACGCAATCTGTGCCTAAAAGATATATATATTTTTGTGTGTGTGTGTGTGTGAGAGAGATTATATATATATATATATATATATATATATATATATATATATATATATATATGTGTGTGTGTGTGTGTGTGTGTATGTGTATGTATGTATGTATGTATGTATGTATGTATGTGTGTGTGTGTGTATGTACCGTATTTATCGGCGTATAACACGCACTTTTTCCCCCTTAATATCGGGGGAAAGTCGTGGGTGCGTGTTATACGCCGATACCCCCCAAAAAAATGACAAAAAATGGATTGCGGCGCCGAAAAAGGCCGAACCGCGGCCGAAAAAGGCCGAACCGCGGCCGAAAAAGGCCGGAAAAAGCCGAAGCGTGGCCGAAAAAGACCGAAGCCGGCTGTTCAGCTCCGCTCGTAGTCCCGCCTCCCTGCGCTCGCTCCCGAAACAGCAGGGAGGCGGGACTCCGAGCGGAGCCGAACAGTCGGCTCGGTCTTTTTCGGCCGCACTTCGGCCTTTTTCGGCCGCGGTTCGGTCTTTTTCGGCCACGCATGTGCGGTTTGTCTGGCGGCGGGAAATTTAAACGCTGGCAAACTGCAAATGACACTAGCAAGCTGCAAATGACACTGGGCAAGCTACAAATGAAGCTGGGCAAGCTACAAATGAAGCTGGGCAAGCTACAAATGACGCTGGGCAGGTTGCAAATGACGCTGGGAAAGGCTGCAAATGACGCTGGGCAAGCTGCAAATGACGCTGGGCAAGCTGCAAATGACGCTGGGCAAGCTACAAATGAAGCTGGGCAAGCTACAAATGACGCTGAGCAAGCTACAAATGACGATGGGCAAGCTACAAATGACGCTGGGCAGGTTGCAAATGACGCTGGGCAGGTTGCAAATGACGCTGGGCAGGTTGCAAATGACGCTGGGCAGGTTGCAAATGACGCTGGGAAAGGCTGCAAATGACGCTGGGCAAGCTGCAAATGACGCTGGGCAAGCCGCAAATGATGCTGGGCAAGCCGCAAATGACGCTGGGCAAGCTGCAAATGACGCTTAAATGTAAGTTTTTTTTTTTTTTTTCCCCTAAACTTCTCTCCTAAAACTTTTTTTCCTTAAAATTCCCTCCTAAACTTGGGGTGCGTGTTATACGCCAATAAATACTGTGTGTGTGTGTGTGTGTGTGTGTGTGTGTGTGTGTGTGTGTATATATATATATATATATATATATATATATATATATATATAATGTATGTGTATATATAAATTGTAACATCAGGGGATGTTTTAGCTTAAGGGTAGAGCTTACCAGTGAGCTGAGTCCATGCCAGATATGCCGGTTTAAGGGCTTGTAGGCCCACTTTTATTAAAGAAAGAAAATGTCCATAAAACAGATGAGTTGCCCACACAGGGGTTTCAGCTTTCCACAGCAACAATGTAAGTCAAACCAAAAATACCAAGCCACCTGGCTCTCTTTAGCAGCACTGCTGCTCAGACTTGTGCTTTAGCCCTCTCAGCTCTTTAACAAAGTTCTTGTACACCCAGTACCTCAGCATTCTTTTCCAGCTTCCTTTTCCAGCCCACAGGCTTGGACCCTCTGTCTGCTCAGACAGACAGACCTGTGCAGACAGACCGACAGACAGACAGACAGACAGACAGACAGACAGACAGACAGACAGACCTGTGCAGACAGACAGACAGACAGACTGACTTCTCCCTTGCTTGCCTGGACTCCTTGGGAGGGTGGAGCCCAGAACCATGGTCAGGTGTGTACAAATAGCCCAGCACACACACTGACCAGTCAGTATGCTGGTGGATCTCAAGATCTGGACCCAGGACTGGGGATTTCATCCCACCCGGATCGCTACAAAATCCCCGGGCTCCAGATCCCAAAACGGATTTTAGTAAACAGTGAGGAAACTGAAAAGCCAGTTTCCTCCCAAATATGCAAATAAACTGGAGCCCCTCAACCTGCCTGGTTGAGAATCCTCCGTCCAAACACTGGTACCTCACTACCACAATATATATATATATATATGTGTGTGTATATGTATATATGAGTGTGTGTATATGTATGTATGTATATATTGTGTATATATATGCGCACACACACACACAAGCATGGGGGCATCCGTCCCAAAAGTTAGGAGCAAATCGCTCCTCCACCCCTATGCTTCGGCATATATGCAATTTTTTTAAATTATTATTTTTATTTTTTTTAACTGTGGTGGTGAAATCACCTCTTACAGCGCTGGTGTCATGGCTTTATATATCGTGGGTGCAAACGCTGTTGCTGTCAAGATGAATAAATCCGCGCTGCAGCTGAATGGCGTACCTGAAAACAAAAAAAATGGTTAACAATAAAACACAGTAAACACTAAAGTATAAAAAAAATGACATACCTGAAAAGCAAACATGATAAAACATAATAACAATAAAACATTGCAGAATAGAATACAGTCAAAAAAGAGCAGAACAATAGAGAGAATAAAGAGAGAGAGAACAATAAAATGACAACTATTTTTGTTTTTTTTTTTTATATATATATATATATTTTTTTTTTTACACTTTTATTTGTAACTGTAACGGTTCGGGTCTCTCAAAATGCAATGGCATCTTGGGAGAGCCTGTGAAAGTGTGACCTATTCTGCGCAGTGCTGTACCCTACGCTAAAACTCCACTAGTGTATGGTAACGTTCAAAACATTCACCAATGCAAAGACCAGGATTGTCAGGACAGGAGGGACAATAATAGCGGGTGTTATGCCTATATCCGCGCTTGCTACAGACACGACATCTTCTTTGGGGGTCTCGTTGGGTAGGGGTACTAGGGAGGACATACGGAAAATGCCTCTCATGCAGCCGGCTTACTGCATTTGGATTGAGATGGTGAGGTGAAGCACTGTCTGTTAACAGAAGGGCTCTGACGATCTCTTCCTGGAATTTAAGGAAAGATCTAGTCTATCCTGAAGCTCTGTCTAGCACATGAGCGTTTAGCAAAGCCAATTGAAATAATTATACAGACACTTTTTTGTACCAGCGTCTGGCCTTACGGGCAACTAGGTACGGCACCAACAACTGGTCGCTGAGGTCCACCCCTCCCATATTTTGGTTATATTCGTGGACACAGAGGGGTTTCTCCACAACACCAGTCGCCGCATGAATTTAGACTGTCGTGTCTGCGTGAAGGGAGGACAGAACGAAAACATTCTTCTTATCCCTCCACTTCACAGAGAGCAAATTATTACACTTCAAGCAGGCTCTCTCCCCCAGCCTAAGACAGGAATCTACAAGCCGCTGGGGTAAGCCCCGGTGATTAGATCGCACAGAGCCACATGCGCCAATCTGATGATCAAACAAGTGAATAAATAGTGTCACGCTCGTGTAATAATTGTCCACATACAAATGGTACCCCTTTCTGAATAAGGGTAACATCAAGTCCCACACAGCTTCCTATGTAATCTGGGCAGTTCGGCGGCTCTACGTGACTTTCTCTTCCCTCGTAAACCATAAGACTATATGTATAGGCTGTGGCCCTGTCACAGAGCTTATACATCTTGACCCCATATCTGGCACGCTTGCTGGGAAGATACTGTTTGAAAGACAAGTGACCAGAAAATGTAATCAGGGACTCATCAACGCAGACAACTTGATCGGAAGTAAACAAGGTTGCAAAACGTTTGTTGAAGTGGTTTACGAGGGGCCAAATTTTGTAGAGCCAATCATATCCAGGGTCTCCACGAGAACGACAGAGTTCATTATCGTTGAAGTGCATGAACTGCAAGATCTGCTCGTATAGTGCCCTGGTTAAATTTGGAAACCGTAATTGGTTTCCAATCTCAAGGGAGGACAACTGGGGACTAGCGGCGATAAATTGACCAGCATACAAATTACTTTGGTCCACAATAGATCTATAGAGATCTTCTGTGGAAAACCGCAAATAAAAATCAAGTGACGTAAAATCAACTGTTTCCACGTAATTTTCCCGGGTTGACCAGTGAATAGAGGTATGGGTGCTGCAGAAGTGGTGGGCTCCCAATTAGGATTGACAAATTCTGCAAGAAGGACACTATGGGCACAACGGGCCTGTCTTTGTTTTCTTGGTGGCAGCGGGACACTACTTGTGCTTACCACCTCGCCAGCTTGAACTGCACTTATGGGACTCGCCACATCACCACGTGATACTGCAGTGCTGGATGTACGACCAGGGTGTACCAGTTCACCAGAAGGATGAGCGGCACTAGTAGTTCTCTGCTTCATATGAGAGCCCTGCGGTTCTTGCACCTCAACAACAACAGCAGAAGAAGAACGGGGTCGGGTATGCCTGACCTTGGCAGGGACCACAACTCCGTTGTCAGAGCTATCTGTCATGGAGCCGCTGGCGTCTACAGGATCGTATTCTGAGCCTGAATCTCTCAGATGAGTGACTTCCTCTTCACTATCTGTCATGCTCAGAAACGTGTAGGCCTCTTCACTAGTGTACCTTCGATTTGCCATTTTGGGCTCTAAATTTACTGGTACAGTAGTAAGATTTACAGTAAAAAAAAAGCTCTTAGGCTGTCAGCAACTGTATCAAACGCTACCAAAAAAAACTGTTAGCGATCGCAGGGTTTAGGCCTGACTGTGCAAACGCTGTAGTTATGTGTTTAGTGTTTTGTAAGTGAGAGTGATCGGTCGATACTGCACTTGGGTGGGCTGGGCGGAGGGGCAAAACGCCGGTGCTAGCAGGTATCTGGGCTGATCCCGCTAACACTGTGTTTTTGGAAACCCTAAACTGCTGGGGACGCTAGTATAGATCAGATCAGATATTGATCCGTTCAGACATTATACCACTAAGGGAGGTGTATGCTGTGTGCGTGGGTGTTAGCGCTACTGGCACTAATCTGATGCCTAGGGTGACGCAGACCCTAACTGACCCTAAAACCTAACTGATATCACCCGCTGGGCAATCAGGGGGGTTAAACCTTTAATGGGTAATAAATGGCGGGTTCCCTGACGCTATAAAAAAACAAACTAACCAGCATCACCCTTAAAGCGGTTCTGCACTGTGTGTTTTTTTTTTTTTTTTGGAATACAATGCAAGGATTAGGAGGTAAATTGGGGGACCCATCTTTATAATTGATTGCTCCCGGTTTTCCTCCTATAAAATAATTTATATAAACCCTTTCCTGCTGGGTGCCATCTTGCCTGTGGGCATGTGAAACCCCACAGGCACTTTAGATGGCCCAGCATGCACCGCCGTTACTGCGCCGAGCTCGCACGTGCGCAGTAACGGCAAAGTGCAGCTCACGTTATCCGAAATCTCACGAGATCTCGGCACATCTGCCGACATCTCGCGAGATTTCGGAAGATGTGTCCGAAATCTCGCGAGATTTCGGAAGCTGTGGCCGAAATCTCGCAAGATTTAGAAGATGTCCGCACTGACTCCTGGGATCAATGACACCAGATCCCAAGAGACAGTGCGGTGTGACGACGATCGACGCAGAGACCCCACCCACCGCCGCAGAGACAGAGGACAGGAAGTCAGCGATTACAAGGTAAGTGGAAAAAAATAAAAACACATTTCATTTAGTACTCTTTGCCTGATTTGGAAGGCAAAGAGATTTACTAAATGAAATGTGTGCAGAACCGCTTTAACACTTATACGGTGATCACTGGTGACAGGGGGTGAAAGTCTTAACTAGGGGGCAATCGGGGGTTAAAAACCTTTATTAGGTAGTATATGGGAGTACCTGATGCTATAAAAACCTGAAGGTGAACCTAAATAACTAACAGGCTAACGCGCTAATACGGCGATCAGAAAAAAGATTGCTTAGTGACACTGGCGACAGGGTCAAAGGGTTAACTGGGGGGCGATCAAGGGGTTAAACCTTTATTAGGGGCCTACCACTAACAGCCCTAACACTTATAACAGTCACAAAATGAATTTAAATTAAGGGATGGTGGCGCTGTTCAGGGTGGGTGTAAAGAGAGCAGGATAAAGATATGCGACACGTACGTATTGAATGGTAAAAACGAGTATGCGTATATCAAGTGGAATAGTATGTATCAAAGAGCAGTCAATCTGTTACACTCTATCACCAGTGAGATAAAGTATATAAAGTGACTACATGCAATAGCTAATGTACATAATAAAAGCAATTCATAAGTGTAAAATACCATAAAAACAAGAAGTGCCTCTGTGCAATAAAAAATAAATAAAAATTATTTGTATAGTGGAAATGTAAAATTGGATGAATGAATAAAAATCAAATGACGGTCTTCAAACACAAAAAGTGACTTTGTGCAATAGTGATAAAAACAGAGAAAAATATATATATATATATGGAAACCTACATAAATGAAAGAGGATCAAATAATGGTATCCACATAAAAAAAATATATATATATGAATATATAATATAGAGTGCATAATGTCCCGGTAAATAAATAAATGGGTCGAAAAAAATGTTTTAATTAAATAAAGTGGAGAAGTTGTGGACAATTATCACAAGTGAATAATGAAAAAAAATTAAATATAAAAAATAATATAATAATTGTCCCGAGTAAAAAAATTCTATCACAGATTAGATAAAGTGAAGTCTTGTGCTGTCTTGTGGGTCTTAAAAATATTGTAACATCAGATAACACATATAGTTGAACAGATGACTTGTACACAGTGACTTTTCAGGTGCTCCCCTCCATCCGCCGAGTGACCCCTAGTGTGAAAACACTCACCAGAGTGCCTAACCCCTGGGGTAATAGGCATATAATCTCCTGGATATATACGATGGAAATCCTCCTCTGTGGGGTCGGTATCCTCAGGAAAGCCTCTTCCGCTATCCAAGGATGGGGGGTAAAAATACCGGTGGGGTCCGTGTGTAAAAAAATATATATAACACTGATAGTGAAGTATTGTTAAAACAGTGTATAAATTTTATTAAAAATGGGTGAAGGACAAATTACATTATAGCCATGTAGGCTATAAGGACAACAAGGTATAAAAAATGCAATAATAAAGTTCAAAATGCAGAGCGCGCAGCTGGAGGGCAGAGCGATGACGGCACCGCAAAGCCCCGGGGACAGCGTGCGCTCCACTGGCGGCGGATCAAAAACCGGAAGCCGCACAAAGGGAAGTGGCGCGTAGTGTACCAAGGGTATCGCCTGACGTACCTTTCGTCAATAGGACGTCGTCGGAGGCGATACCATCTTGGTACACCTTGCGTCTTAAGTAAAGTGGGACGGGGCCGCGGCATCCAATGGGATGGTAAGGGGCGTGCTTACAGCATGAGTGCCGTGCCAATGGGGGATCAGCGTGTGCGGTCACACACCGAAGATGAATAGACAAAAGCCGCCTGATAAGTGGCGGAACCACCCCCAGGATGCGAAGAATTAACCCATCCCGTGGACCCCATAATGCAATTAGGACAACCGCAGCTCCTATCACCACAAGTTCAATAAAAAGGGGGAAGGGATATGTAACAAAGAAAAAACGGAAGAGGTCATGAATAATACAAACATGATGACTCTGAATTACATATACATAGTAGACACCTGGGTAAATATATAAATTTAATAGTGTGTGGAAATATGGAAAACGAAGGTGTCTAAGATGTGAAAGGTCAGCTCAAAAACATGTGGCTGTAAAAGCTGCTATGTAAGGCGCTACAGCCCCTCTATACCAGAAAAGAGGGGTGAGATAATTCCATCAAATGGTGGGTAATGTATATGTTTAAACAAGGAATGAAATAAATGGTATTAATTATATCATAAAAATGCACCAAGTAATATGTAAATGAATAGGTTAAAAATGGTGAGGGCAAAGGCATATGATTATTTAGTGGAAGGAAAAAAATGTTAATACTAATGCTGCCGAGCATGCAACGTTCAGTAGGATGTATACATGTATATAAAACGAAATGAGGGTCTTATGTTAAAGGACCAGATCTATGTAAAAATGGAAATAAAACTACAAATAAATAAATAAATATAAATATAATATAAATATATATCGGAAAGCTAGGTGGAATATGGGAATAAATCTGTTATATATAGTTGGCAATGAATACAACGTACAATCCTGTTGTCATATGGGTACCGTGTGGTTCAGGAGTGGGAAATAGAATCAAAAGATTAAAAGTATTGGAATCTAGTAAAAGTGGGAAAAAAAAAAAAAATATATATATATATATATATATATATATATATATATATATATATATAATAATGATACAAATATATATAGTATAATAGTAATAATAAAAGCACATGTGCAATCTGCAATATATAGAAAGGCATCAATGTGTCTGTGTATCATTAGAAAGCCATTATTAACAATAATATATCTATATAGGTCAAGACATCTGGAGAAACTCATGATCACATATATTAGAAGAAAAGTATTTAAATTATTTAAAATATTTTTACATTTAAAATATTTAAAACCAGGGGTGTTTAAAATTAAACAGTTGAGGTCTATATCAACATTTAACCCCTTGAGCACCAGGGACCCCAAACGATATATCCATTTGGTTTCGTTTTAGGATACCTGTATCATTTTATTGCCTCCTCACCAGTGATTATTAATGATATCTATACCATAAAAAAATAGTCCTGATGGATCTCTTTTGTGGAATTGATCAAAATGTCTAGATAAGTTGTGTTTGGGAAAACCCGTTTTTATATTATTGATGTGTTCTCTGATGCAAACACACAACGGCCTGGTAGTTCTCCCCACATATTGCAGCCGGCATGGGCATTCAATTACATATGTAACGTGGGTGCTGTTACAAGTGACAAGTTCCTTAATCTCGAATTCCTTCCCAGATCTGGACCTAAATTTGATCTTTCTTCTGGGTTGTTTCTTAGTAACTCGACATGCTAGGCATCTCTGACATTTATAGAAACCTTTTAATTCAGAAAGTATTCTCACTGGTCTGGGTGGGTCTATTACATTTTTCACTAACTGATTTCTCAAGGTAGGTGCCCTCCTATAAATGAATCTGTTTTTTTTTGCAAGGAGATTCGTTAAAGTACGATCTGCTTTTAGTATAGGCCAATATTTCCGAATAATGTGTTCTATAGACTTATATTGTGTGTTAAATCCGGTAATAAAGGCAATATTTGTCTGTTGGTCAGTTCTATTTTTCTTGTCTTTAGTAAGTAATAATGAATTTCGATCATATTTCCCAATTTCGTCTCTGAGTTGCAATAAGGGTTCCAAAGAATAACCCTTATCCACAAATTTTGTGATCAAAGTATCGGCTTGCATCTGATAATCATCCAGTCTTTGGCAGTTCCTACGCACTCTAAGTAGCTGTCCTTTAGGGACATTTTCTTTCCATTTTGGATGATGGCAACTTGAGGTAGGTATATAGCCATTCCGATCAGTTTGTTTAAAAAATGTTTTGGTTAAAATCACATCTCCTTCTTTAAAAACTTTCAGATCAAGATAATCCACTTGATTAAAATCACTTTTACCAGTAAAAGAAATTCCGTATTTGTTCGTATTTAATTCAGTTAAAAATTTATCAAATGATTCTGGTGTGCCTTCCCATATTATAAAAATGTCATCGATATATCTACGATAAAATTTTATCTGTGGGTGACTTCTTCTGTAGATATACCGATCCTCCCACATGTCCATAAAGAGGTTAGCTACGCTTGGAGCGTACTTGGCCCCCATGGCTACGCCTTTAGTCTGTACAAAAAACTCTTTTTGGTACCAGAAGTAGTTACTTTCCATAGCTAGTTTAAGGGCCTCCAAAATAAACCCAATTTGCTCCTGGCGGAGGTCCGTCTTATCATGTAGGGCTTTCTCAACACCCTCCAGACCATCCTTTTGTATAATACTAGTATATAATGAATTAACATCAATTGTAGCTAGTATACAATTACTCGTGTCCGGAATCAGACGGAGCTCATTGATCAGCTGTGTACTATCTCTGAGGTATGATTTCCCTTCTTTTACCAGGGGTTTTAGGAATTGGTCAATATACTCTCCGAGTCGTGAAAAAAGCGAGTCCATTCCACTGATTATAGGTCTACCCGGAGGTTTCTCCAATCTCTTGTGTATTTTGGGTAAATAATATATTACCGGAGTTCTGGTCGAATCTGGTATCAAGTATCTAGCCTCTTTTTTATTTAGGATGCCGGTTTCCCTTCCTCTTTTTACTAGAGCTTTCAGTTTTTTCATAAAGTGAGGTTTCGGATTTGATTTTAGTTTCTTATATGTATTGGGTACCTTTAGTAGATTCTCTATCTCTGTTTCGTAGTCCTCTTTCTTTAAAATCACGAGGCCTCCTCCCTTGTCAGCGGGGCGAATAACAACTTCCTTTCTTTTACCCAGGGCCTTAATGGTTTTCCATATATTTCCACCTCTTTTCTTTATTGCTAGTTTGTTGAGATCACTCTCAACCATCCTTTTAAAAGCTCCAATGCATTGATCACCCGGTACCTTGGGGTTCATAATGGAGTTATTTTTAAGTTTAGTATGTGAAAAAACTGAAGTTTCACCATCACTCGGTAGGTCCCCATTAAGTGCAAAGTGTTTCTTGATTTTTAATTTCCTAATAAAACGTTGTACATCAATAAAAACCTCAAACTTATCTATGTTTTTATCTGGTGCATATTTCAATCCTAAATCTAAAATTCGCATTTCCGCTTCCGTAAAAACAACATCAGTCAAGTTAAAAATTCCTTTTCCTAATACCCCCTTCTTCTTTTTCTTCTTCCCTCCACGTCTTCCTCTTGTCTGTTTCTTTCTGGGTTTCTTTGCATTTGTTCTTGCTCCCTCTCTGAATTTGTCATCCATCCATTCCTCATATTCGTTCGTTGATTCAGAGGATGTCCTTGGTTTCTGTTCCTTCCATCTTCTCTGTTCCCATCTCCCGGTGGTCCACCTCTCCTCCAAGGGGCACCTTGATCCATTCTCTGATTTCTCCATCCGGTAGTCCTGTATGGAACTCATGTATTCCATCTCCCAGGGGGTCTTCCTCTCTGTCTCCTTTGAAAAAATCATCGTCATCTTCTCTGTAATCCCTTCTGTTATTATAATTCCGATAGGGTGTTCTTTGCCCCCTTTCTCTAAAGGGGGAAAATCTATTTTGTGTAGGGATATTGTATCTGGGGGTACCAGGGGAACGTCCATAATCGTTACCCCGGTTTCCATTTCTTCCTCTCCCAGGAAAATTCGATGAGGGGTTAGGGGTTCTAGGCCCCCCTCCCCTTTCCCCATTAGGGACAAAGTCAAACCTGGTCTGGCGTATATTGACCGGATTCTGGGTCGGGGTTTCAGTATTATCTTCTGCTAGACCTTCATCCATTGAAATCTCATCAATGTCCACTTTAAGCTCTTCTACATCTACTTGCCATTTGTAAACTTTCTTGTTAGCGTAATCTAGTACATCTCTTTTAAATTTCTTTAGTTTTTTTGCTTGAATTTCAGCATCATATTTTTTAATAATATCCTGCAGGTCCTTATCCCTTGTTTTGTATTAATTTAATTCTGTATGAGGGGATAAGAGATCTTTTATCTCCTTGATATTATTCTCTATGCCTCTGAGTTTAAGTTGTCAATTATCCCCAATAGTTCTTTCTCACATTCATTGAAGAAGGTATACCACTCCCCCATGATGTCTGCATCAGTTATATTATCATTGGGATTAAGATCCCATCTAAGCCTCCGGGGGGTCATACCTTCCCCAATATACATCTCTAGTGTGGCTATATCCCACCATACCCTAAGTTGTTTTTCTAGGGTATGTCTTAATTGTTTGAAAAGACCATTAATATCTTGAGTATTGGTGACCTGTTCCTGATTAAAAATACCTTCTAGATCAATATTGCGGTTAGTCATATACCCAAATATATCCATAGCTGCAGAAAAAATATGGCACACCCGTAGGTATAAAAAATGAATAATACTAAAGATTCCGCGCTTAGGATTGGAACTACAGCCTCCCAGACAGGTACTACACACAAGGGTGTAGAAAAGGGTATGAATTTAAATTAAGGGATGGTGGCGCTGTTCAGGGTGGGTGTAAAGAGAGCAGGATAAAGATATGCGACACGTACGTATTGAATGGTAAAAACGAGTATGCGTATATCAAGTGGAATAGTATGTATCAAAGAGCAGTCAATCTGTTACACTCTATCACCAGTGAGATAAAATATATAAAGTGACTACATGCGATAGCTAATGAACATAATAATAAGCTGAATCCGTGAATATATGTAAATAAATACCAATGGCAAGCAATTCATAAGTGTAAAATACCATAAAAACAAGAAGTGCCTCTGTGCAATAAAAAATAAATAAAAATTATTTGTATAGTGGAAATGTAAAATTGGATGAATGAATAAAAATCAAATGATGGTCTCCAAACACAAAAAGTGACTTTGTGCAATAGTGATAAAAACAGAGAAAATATATATATATATGGAAACCTAAATCAATGAATGAGGATCAAATAATGGTATCCACATAAAAATATATATATATATGAATATATAATATAGAGTGCATAATGTCCCGGTAAATAAATAAATGGGTCGAAAAAATTTTTTTAATTAAATAAAGTGGAGAATTTGTGGACAATTATCACAAGTGAATAATGAAAAAAAATTAAATATAAAAAATAATATAATAATTGTCCCGAGTAAAAAAATTCTATCACAGATTAGATAAAGTGAAGTCTTGTGCTGTCTTGTGGGTCTTAAAAATCTTGTAACATCAGATAACACATATAGTTGAACAGATCACAAAATGACACCAATGCAGTGATCAGTAAAAAAATAAAAACTGCTATTGGTGTCACTGTGACATGGGGTGCATGGGGGGTGATTTGTGTGTACTGGTGTTAGTGTGCTGTTGGTGTAACTCACAGTGATGTCTTCTCTCCCTGGGCTCCGGAACGAAAAGGCTTCACAAGGAGAGATGACATCACTTTCTCTGCTTCTGTTTACAGTTTCAGACGCAGAGGAAGCTTCTCATTCGTCAGGAGCAATCGTGATGAAGAGGCCATGAATCAGTGGCCTCCCCTCAGGATGGATCGCTCCTGGAACGATGCCGACCGCCTCGGGCACCCCGTGGGCGCAATCATGCCCCCCGCCCATGGGAGGGAAGTAATGTACAGGTACGTTACTCTGCCTGCCTGTGCCATTCTGCCGATGTATATCCATATATGCCATAAATTGGCATTGTTCGCTGATGACGTCTTAATGTATGTCACGTCTCCTCATACCAGTCTCCCCAATCTATTCTCACTCCTGCACGGTTTAGCCTCCTTGTCGGGAAGTTAATCTCACTAAATCCCATGCACTAAATGTTTCACTGTCAGACTCGGTTCAATGTTCTTTGGCAACTAACCTCTCATTTCAATGGTTACCCTCTCTTCCCTATTTGGGAATTAATTTATCTGAAACGTAATATACTTTATATGGCTAATTATCCCTCCCTTATCAGATCACTCACTTGTTTAATGGCATCGTGGGAAAAGTCTATGATCTCTTGGTTGGGGCTGCATCCACGCGATCAAGATGACCCTTGTCCCGAAACTCCTGTATGCTTTTTGAGTCCTCCCACATACAGTTTACTTTACCCTGGTAGAATTTATGATTTCTTCATTTTTCAGAGAATATAATGATAAAACAAAAACCTTTCTTTCACTCATGGTTAGTGTTTGGCTGAAGCCATTTATTATCGATCAACTGTGTTTACTCTTTTTAAATCGTAATGGCAACATAAACTACCCAAATGACCCTGATCAAAAGTTTACATACCAGTTCTTAATACCGTTTATTGCCCCCTTTAACATCAATGACAGCTTGAAGTCTTTTGTGGTATTTGTGGATCAGGCTCTTTACCTTCTCAGATGGTAAAGCTGCCAAATTCCTCTTGGCAAAAAGCCTCCAGTTCCTGTAAATTCACGTTTGAGATCTCCCCAGAGTGGCTCAATTATATTGAGGTCAGGAGACTGAGATGGTCACTCCAGAAACTTCACTTTATTCTGCAATAACAGGTCGACTTGGCCTTGTGTTTTAGATCATTGTCATGTTGGAATTGTCCAAGTACGTCCAAGTACGTCCCATGCGCGCAGCTTGATGGCTGATGAATGCAAATGTTCCTCCAGTATTTTTTGATAACATACTGCATTCATCTTGCATTCAATTTTGACCAAATTTCCTGTGCCTTTTTAGCTCACACATCCCCAAAACATCAGCGATCCACCTCCGTGTTTCACAGTAGGAATCGTGTACTTTTCATCATAGTCCTTGTTGACTAAATTTTGTGGCCAAAAAGCTAAATTTTGGCCTCATCACTCCAAATGACTTTGTGCCAGAAGGTTTGAGGCTTTTCTCTTTGCTGTTTGGCATATTGTAAGCAGGATACTTTGTGGCATTTGCGTAGTAATGGCTTTCTTCTGGTGACTTGACCATGCAGCCCATCTTTCTTCAAGTGCCTCCTTATTGTGCATCTTGAAACAGCCACACCACATGTTTTCAGAGAGTCCTGTATTTCACCTGAAGTTATTTGTGGATCTTTCTTTGCATCACAAACAATTTTCCTGGCTGTTGTGGCTGACATTTTAGTTGGTCTACCTGACCGTAGTTTGGTTTCAACAGAACCCCTCATTTTCCACTTCTTGATTAGAGTTTGAACACTGCTGATTGGCATTCTCAATTCCTTGGATATCTTTTTATATCTCTTTCCTGTTTTATACAGTTCAACTACCTTTTCCCGCAGATCCTTTTGACAATTCTTTTGCTTTCCCCATGTCTCAAAATCCAGAAACGTCAGTGCAGCACTGGATGAAAGATGCAAGGGTCTGTCAGGAGTCCAGAAACTCATTGACCTTTTATACACACACTATATTTACAAGCAAACAGATCACAGGTGAGAATGGTTACCTTTAATAGCCATTCAAACCTCTTTGTGTCAACTTGTGTGCATGTTATCAGGCCAAAATCACCAGGGTATGTAAACTTTTGATCAGGGTCATTTGGGTAGTTTCTGTTGCCATTATGATTTAAAAAGAGTAAACACAGTTGATAGTGTTTGGCTGAAGCCATTTATTAACTATGAGTGAAAAATGTTTGTGTTATCATTCATATTCTCTGAAAAATGGTCAAGAAATCCTAAATTCTGCCATGGTATGTTAATTTAGGAGCACAACTGTATCTTGCGTTCTTTGCAACGTCATATTCTTAAATTTGTTTGTGGTTCGATCAGACCGAGTTTAAATCTGGTGGTGCTATACAAACAGAAGCCTGCAGGTGGTCTAGGAGTTTCAAATTTGATACATTACTATAAAGCAGCGCAAATTGCACCTTTGATACATCTACAGTATATGCTGGAGAATCGTCTCCTTTGTGGACGTGTATTGATCTAGTGGATGTGGACCCTATTCCGTTGTCGTTACTGTTATGGCTGCCCGCTCAACTTCGTCCTAAGCCTTTAAATCCCATTTTGTCTCATTCGCTAGCAATTTGTGACTTTGTGAAATTTTCTGCAGGGCTACTTTCACTAGATGTGCAATTCGTTTTGTTCTGAATTTGTTTAACAAATTTTGACTAATTCGTTCATTCTGAAATATCCAAAATTAATGAAAACCCGTTTTAACTAATTTTTCTGAATATTCGTAAATTCGGGCAGTGGTCATCTTGGAGGTGTGTTTGGGGTTGTTATCATGTTGGAATACTGCCCTGCGGCCCAGTCTTCAAAGGGAGGGGATCATGCTCTGCTTCAGTATGTCACAGACATACATGTTACATGTTGGTATTCATGGTTCCCTCAATGAACTGTAGCTCCCCAGTGCTGGCAGCACCAATGCAGCCCCAGAGCATGATACTCCCACCACCATGCTTGACTGTAGGCAAGACACACTTGTCTTTGTACTCCTCACCTGGATGACGCTACACGCTTGACACCATCTGAACCAAATAAGCTTATCTTGGTCTCATCAGACCACAGGACATGGTTCCAGTAATCCATGTCCTTAGTCTGCTTGTCTTCAGCATACTGTTTGCAGGCTTTCTTGTGCATCATCTTTAGAAGAGGCTTCCTTCTGGGAAGACAGCCATGCAGACCAATTTGATGCAGTGTGCGGCGTATGGTCTGAGCACTGACAGGCTGACCCCCCCTTCAACCTCTGCAGCAATGCTGACAGCACTCATGTGTCTATTTCCCAAAGACAATCTCTGGATATGACTCTGAGCACGTGTACTCTTCTTTGGTCGACCATGGTAAAGCCTGTTCTGAGTGGAAAAAGAAACAAAAAAGCTGCGCATACCAGTGATAAATAAAATTATAAATGTGTGCACACTCAAACTGATATCCAATATGGGTGTATCTTTCTATTAACAATTAAACCATGACATGATGGACTCGCCACACAAAGTACACCCGCATGACCTGTTAAACCCGTGAGCAAATTAAAGAATAAATGAAATAAATTCTAAATTAAACATTAAAAGGTACAGATTGAAAAATGCGAATAAAGTGATATGTGTAAATGATTACATGATTAAAAGTTCATATGTGAAAAATTAGAGTCCAATGAACAAATGACCCATCAAACAATAGAATTAATGGAACACTGCAGCGACACCCAAGTGTTCAAAAATTATCTTTAGGGGAACTTGATCCAGGATTATGTGAAATCTTGTGCACCACCACCACTGAGTAAGGTTCCTGCTTACCAAAATTAGTTGATCCCCCATCACAGAGGATCAAACAGGCAACACACAAGATGGCTTTAGTAGTGGCCTCCACTGGAACTGCAGGCAAAAGATTCTCCAAACTGATCACTCAATAGTCCTCCAGGGCTCATACACCGGTATGCATTATGTAAAGGAATGGAAGACTCCCATTGTGCATTATCATAAGGTTTATTTAAAAAAAACAGTAGCAAACTACTTACAATCAGGTTAAAATTGGTCAGCCTAAAATCCGGTGTACCGGCCGGTTACACACAGACTACCCGACAATCCTCAACGACACAGCAGTAGGTAACAAAGTGACAGCAGTGCGCCGCTTCGTCCAACGCGTATCGTGATAATTCACGTAGTCTGGGGACACTCCAGTGTCCCCAGACTACGTTTTATTTTACCAAAAATATGTAGAAGAATACGTATCGGCCTAAACTGAGGAAAAAAATTGTTATTTTTTTTAAAAATGGGATATTTCTTATAGCAAAAAGTAAAAAAATATTGTGTTTTTTTTTCAAAATTGTCGCTCTTCTTTTGTTTATAGCGCAAAAAATAAAAACTGCAGAGGTGATCAAATACCACCAAAAGAAATCTCTATTTGTGGGAAAAAAAGGACATCAATTTTGTTTGGGTGTAACGTCGCACGACCGCGCAATTGTTAGTTAAAGCGACGCAGTGCCGAATCGCAAAAAGTGCTCTGGTAAGGGTGAAAAATGGCCCGGTGCTGAAGTGGTTAAGGGCCAAGTCTCAACCTTATCGATTTGATTTCAAAGACTGCTTTCTACGCATTCTTTAGTCCAGGGTTTTATGCAAGAGGTGATGCGGATTAATCCGCCAGTTAAATCAACTTTAAGCCCTTGGGACTTGAACTTAGTTTTGTTAGTGTTACAAAAACAGCCATTTGAACAGATACAGCATATTCCCTTAGTCTTTCTGACAAGGAAGCTGGTATTTTTGGTTGCTATATCCTCAGCAAGGAGGGTATCAGAATTGGCTGCTCTTTCTTGTAAAGAACCATATTTGATCTTTCATGAGGACAGGGTGGTGGTATACCCTCGTCCGGGTTTTTTACCAAAAGTAGTCTCAGGTTTCCACCTGAACCAAGATATTGTCCTGCCATCGTTTTTTCCAAAACCATCTTCCAGTGAAGAGAAGTCACTACATTGTCTTGATGTGGTGATAGCAGTGAAAATCTATTTAAAGGCAACTGCTCAGATTCGTAAGACTGATGTCCTATTTATTCTGCCAGAGGGTCCTAAGAAAGGACAGGCAGCGTCGAAATCCACTGTCGCTAAGTGGATTTGACAAGTGATAAATAAAACTTATGATTTAAGGGGTAAGATTCCCCCTTTTCAAGTCAAAGCGCACTCTACCAGGTCGGTTAGTGCTTCTTGGGCAGTGCGTCACCAGGCCTCTATGGCTCAGATCTGCAAGGCCGCAACTTGGTCTTCAGTACATACATTTACAAAATGTTATCAGGTGGATGTAAGGAGGTATGAGGATATCGCCTTCGGGCGCAGTGTGCTGCAGGCAGCAGTATAAGTCCTCAGGTCTGGGGCTGCCCTACGGGTTGTCTCTCCCTCCCCTCAAATAGCATTGCTATGGGACATCCCATTAAGCTATTACTTAGGCTCTGTGTCCCATGATGTACGATAAAGAAAATAGGATTTTTACAGCTTACCTGTAAAATCCTTTTCTTGGAGTACATCATGGGACACAGAGGTCCCTCCCCTCTTTTATGGGGTTTAAGTATATTGCTTTGCTACAAAAACTGAGGTACTCCTTGAAGGAGGAGGGGTTATATAGGGGAGTGAACTTCCTGTATTGGGTATACCAGTGTGGACACCTGAAGGTAGGCCCATAACCCATTAAGAGCCCTTTCACACCGAGGGCGTTTTGCAGGCGATATAGCGTTAGAAATAGCGCCTGCAATCCACCCTCAAACTGCTGCACCATTGTCTGCAGTGTGAAAGCCCGAGGGCTTTCACACTGTAGCGGTGCGTTGGCAGGGCGTCACAAAAAGTCCTGCCAGCAGCTTCTTTGGAGCGGTGAACTCACCGCTCCTCCACCGCTGCTCCCATTGAAATCAATGGGGCAGCGCTGTAATACCGCCGCCGGGGGTTTTAACCCTTTCTCGGCCGCTAGCGGGGGTAAAAGCGCCCCGCTAGTGGCCGGAATGCGCCGCAAATCCGACGGTAAAAACGCTGCTAAAAATAGCAGCGTTTTACCACCAACGCTATGGGCGGTGTGGTGTGAAAGGGGTCTGAGTTATTACTTAGGCCCTGTGTCCCATGATGTACTCCAAGAAAAGGATTTTACAGATAAGCTGTTATAAAAATCCTATTTTCCTGGCAGTGCCCCTCCCAAGACTAGGCTCTGGATCCGCCTCTGTCTCTTTGGAGGGATTTACTCCCACTCCCTTTTTTGACTATGGGACAGGAAGTAAAGGGAAATCTCCCCTATGGGACACCGATGGCAAAAAAAAAAAAACCTGACAGGATAAGACGATCCCTTACCATGTCCAAAATAAAAAAAAATAAGAAGTTGCCTATAGCTCTAGTTTAACTGCTTGCCGACCAGCTGCCGTCATTATAAGGTGGCATGATCCCGCGAATCGCCGTAGGTGTACGTCGATTGAGAAGTCGCTTTTGTGGGTGCATGCACACTCCCATTGGCCAGCGGGGGAGCCAATCAGCAAGTGGGCGGACTCGATGTCCGCCGGCCACCTGTGTTCTTTCCCCGCAGTGAAAGAACGAGGATCTGCCTGTGTAAACAAGGCAAATATCCGTTCTGACATGAGAGATCACACAGATCCTGTCTTACTGCTATGCAGGAAGATGAATTTCTGTGTTTCCCCAGTCATACAGTCCCCTGTACAGTTAGAAAACACCGGCAGGGAACACATTTAACCCCTTGATTGCCCCTGTTAACCCCTTCCCTGCCAGTGTCATTAGTACAATAACCGTGCATATTTTTTTAACAAGAATAACCGTGCATATTTTTTTAACAAGAATAACCGTGCATATTTTTAGCACAGATAACTGAAATAATATCACTGGTTCAAAAAGTGTCAGAAATGTCAGTTAGGTGTCTGATCTGTCCGCTGCAATGTCGCAGTCCCGCTAAAAAATCACTAGTTTTTACAATACTAGTAAAAAAAAAAAAAATAATTATAAAAATGCCATAAATCGATTCCCTATTTTGTAGACGTGGTAACTTTTGCACAAACCAATCAATATACGCTTATTGGGATTTTTTTTACCAAAAATATGTAGAAGAATACTGGCCTAAACTGATGAAGAAATTCGATTTTTTATATATATTTTTGGAAATGTTTTACAGCAGAAAGTAAAAAAAAAAAACGTTATTTTTTTTTAAATTATTGGTCTTTTTTTGTTTATAGCGCAAGAAATAAAAACCGCAGAGGTAATCAAATAGCAGCAAAAGAAAGCTCTATTTGTGGGGAAACAGCGTCGCACAATTGTCAACTAAAGCAACGCATTGCCGTATCACAAAAAATGGCCTGGTCAGGAAGTGGGTAAATCCTTCTGGCGCTGAAGTGGTTAAAATCACTTTAGACAAGGTCTGCCTAGTCGTCGTCCGTCAAATCCACACATGAGCGCACTGGGCACTGGGTGCAGATAAGAGTTACGCTTCCGCCGTGTCTGTGAATAGCAGTCACGCTAAATACAGAGCCGCAAGCATGCGTAGGCTCGCCTTCTTTTCACATTGGCTGGGACTATTTCCCTCCTCTCTGCTCTCTATTGGTTACTATGTGAGGTTACACCTTAATGATTGGTTAGGAAATCGTTGGACAAGCTTTGATTGGATTACATGTCCTCGGCCGTCCTTACGGCTGCTTTTGTTTGTGTGTGTGCAGCCAGGGCATAACGGAGCTTGTGAGGGAGGGGGTGGTGTATAGTTTGGGGACAGACGGAGCTCTCTCTCTCTTCCCCCGTACGGCCTCCGCTTCATATCCGGTTATGGCCTCTGTAGATGTACGCAGCAATGGAGCCAAGGCCTGTGAGGATTCTGAGGAGGATGTGGAAGAGTGGCGGAATGAGAGGAGGAAGCGCTCCAAGGTGAGGAGGCTGCTTGGGCTGCTCTGTCCAGCACTGTGCCCTTCCTATGTGTGGCGGGCACGGCTCCTATTCACAATGGCATTCACGGTGTCCTAGCATTGAACTGCCTTCATGTGATAGGGCTGACAGGCCAGCTACACCAGGATGACGTGCATGTTACACTACAGGGTCCACACTTCCGGTTTCTGCCATGTAATAAGGATTATTTTTTAGCTGAGAGTAACATAAGATCGTTGCTGAAAAATGCTAGTGTCCTGGCTGTCCATCTGACATCATCACCGCAGTAGTTCTTGGATTGCCCATCAAGCTATTTCAGGAAGATCAGATGACCGCTGTCCACGTTTTTCCCAGGATGGGATTTACTTTATTTTGCCTTGTGTATGGGAGTCCTTTAAGCACCTCAATACTGGGCACTTTTTACCCCCTTCCTGCCCAAGCCATTTTTCAGCTTTCAGTGCTGTCACACTTTGAATGACAATTGTGCAGTCTTGCTACACTGTACCCATGTGACATTTTTATCACAGTGATGGGCATTGATGGCCAGCACTGACTGGCATCACTAATGGCCACTGATTGTGGGCACTGATTGTTGGCACTGGTGGGCACGTAATTGTAATCGGGGCACTGATGATCAGCAAGTGGTTAAAGAAGAACTAAAGTCCTGCTGTCACTCACTGTGGGCAGGCAGACATGAAGAGACATTCAATACCTTTTCTGCAATAAAATTCACCTATCTGCCTGCTCGCAGCGTTCTCCAGTAAGAGCCGGTTCACACTGAGGCAGCACAACTTGCAGCGCGACTGCCTCAGGTGACCTGCAAACCGACTTCTGTATAGAAGTCAATGCAAGTTGCCTGAAGTCACCCCCAAAGTAGTACAGGAACCTTTTTCAAAGTTGGAGCGACTTGAGTCGCTCCTATTGGAACGGTTCCATTGTACATACTGGAGCGTGACTTGTCAGGCGGCTAAGTCGTCTGACCAGTCGCCCCAGTGTGAACCGGGTCTAAGGATGAGCTCAGACGTGTTCACAACTTCACGTACCCGCCAGGAAGCTGACACTCCCCAGCGCTAATCACAGGCAGGGAGACATTTCCCAATCCGAGGCTGCACAGATCGGGAAATGTCTCACTACCTGTCAGCGCTGCAGAGTGTCAGCTTCCTGGCGGGTACGTGAAGTTGCAAACTCACCTGAGCTCATTCTTATAATCCGGAATTGAAACAGCTGTGCATGCATAATTCAGCTTACAGTGCCAGCCTGATCCCTGTGTGCTGAGACGACTAGCTCCTGCGCATGTGTCGGAGTGAAGCCATACTCCGCTTACAGCCTGATGCCAGTGTGCCGAGATGACTAGCTCCTGTGTGCTGAGATGACTAGCTCCTGCGCATGTGTCGGAGTGAAGCCATACTCCGCTTACAGTTCCAGCCTGATCCCAGTGTGCCGAGATGACTAGCTCCTGTGTGCTGGGATGACTTGCTTCTGCGCATGTTTCAGAGTGAAGTCCTACTCGGCTTATAGTGCCAGCCTGATCCCAGTGTGCCGAGATGACTAGCTCCTGTGCATGTGTCGGAGTGAAGTTATACTCAACTCACCGTGCCAGTCTGATCCCTGTGTGTCAGGATGACTTGCGCATGTGTCAGTCGTACTCCGCTTACGGTGCCAGCCTAAACCCTGTGTGCGAGGATGACTAGCTCCAGTGCATGTGTTTTGAGTGAAGTCGTACTCTGCTTACAGTGCCAGTCTGATCCATGTGTGCTGGGATGACTAGCTCCTACGTATGTGTCAGAGTGAAGTCGTCACACACTGCCCAATGAAGACCGGCACACTGATGAAGATGCCGGGGAGGGACAGGAACAGTTGGAAGAGACATTAGGCCCCTTTCACATGACTGTTCTGATCAGGGTTGCTGGTCAGATTTATGCTTGTGGACCAGCGGGTGTAAACAGACTTGTCTGTTTTACATCCGCCTACCTCCGATCCAGTCCGCTAACCAACGGAAGGGGATCCGTTGTTCTCTGCGGGGGTGGATCGGAGGTAGTCGGGTGTAAACAGATAGCAGAATCCTTTTACTGACGGCCACCCACAGAGCAGAGTGGGACCTGTCATCTGCCCGCTCTGCTCAGATCAGTAGGAGATATGTGAGCTTACCCACTGCTGATCAGGACAGCCCGCCCTGTGGTAAAGGGGCCTAAATTTCACACCATTTAGTTCTGCTTTAAGGGATGGGTACCTTGCTGTTCACTATAGGCAAGATGGAGTACTAAGGGATTAGAAAACCCGTCAGGGTTTTATTGCTGTCTGTGTCCTCATTAGCAAGATTCACACTCTTTATTTGTCCTGGTGACCATTCTCGCTAAAAGTGAAAGAAAATCCCAAATTTTAAGCTGTCACCAGAACAGGAATAGAGAGGAAATCTTCCAATGGTGACAACCAGGGATTCCCTCCTTTTGGAGGGGTTTCCTATCACTTGCTGTTTTGGCTATGGGGCAGGAAGTGAATGGAAATCTCAATAGGATACAGATGGCAAAAACGTGACAAGGTTATAACCCTCCTTTATGCTCCTTTCACAAGGGCGCCTCCATGTAGCGGATTCTGCTTGCTCAGCAGGAGATCGAGCAGGCCGATGACAGGTCCGTGTCCGCTCCGATGTGCAGAGCAGACAGTTCCACTCTCCTGGGAAAATTGGATGCAAACGGTCCACCTGTCTATTTCCATTCAATCCAATATGCCGGACAGATGGAGAATAAGACAACCTTCATCTGTTTTTTGCAGGATCGGATGGCGGCATGTAGCCGCTGCTCTATAGGGGAGAATGGAGGGTCCAATCGGGTCTGCCTGAAAAGCTGACAGGTGGACCTGATCGGACAGCCTGTGTGAAAGGGGCCTTACTCTCTAAAATGGGGTGGAAAAACAAGTTTGTTCTATATTATTGCAGTGTGTCCACCTGGTAAAATACATCTAAAGGACTGTAACAAATAAAAAATTCAGGGTTATGGATGGACCTTTATACACATCTGTATGAGCAGCAGTGCAGAAGTACATGTATCACTCTAGTACAAGCCTGTAATACTGTTTTCTGGCCATTTTCAGTGTTCAGTGCTGTAATAGTTTGACTGATAATTGCTTCAGTTTATCTGAATTTATTTAAATAAATAGAAAAAAAAAAAAAAAAGATTGACAGGGCTGTATACTTGGAGTGTCCAAGGTGATGCCATTTTTGCCACAATTTTTTGGAAATGAAGAAACTAGCTGGTATTGAGGGGTTAAACATGGAGATTGGTATTGGCGTTCTAAATGCATTAAGGCCTCATGTACACTGCTGCTGGTAAATGGACGTTTAGGCTTCATGTACCCGGGACGTTTTTACAACCTCTCCTGAGCGATTTAACTTGACAATAACCCATGTGTAAAACACCCATTTTGCTGCATTTACATGCCGCGTTTAGTGGCGTTTGTGCTTAAAAGCGTTTTAAAAATATATTTTTTTCAAAATGGTAAAAAATGAAAAAGGCCTGTAAACTAAACGAGAGTAACTGCGTTTAGTCGATTGAAATGCCTCTAAACTTGGTTTCTGAACCCATTTTTTTTTTTTTTTTTTTTTGCGTTCCAAAAAAAGCCTCTAATCTCAAGTGCCTAGAAACAACTATAAATGACCCTGTGTACTGATAAGATAACAGAGGAGAGTTTAGGAGCAGCAGTGTACATGAGGCCTTAGGAGCAGTTGGGTTCCTTTTTCAGCAGCCCCTAAACTCTCCTCAGTGTTATTTTACCAGTGTATGTAGTTTAGAGGCAGTTGAGTTTGGTGGCATTTTATTTTATTTTTTTTAACCACTTCCCGCCATCAAGACGTCATATGACTTTCAGTGAGAATATCTGAATGATGCCTGCAGCTACAGGCATCATTCAGATATCCTTGTTTTCAGGCGGCGATTCTGTGCACCATAAGAATGATCATAGTGGCGGATCCGCCATTTGATCGTTCTTACAGGCGATGGGAGGGGACATCCCCCTTCCTCCCGCCGACATCTGGTGCTTCTCCGGGCTCTCCTGTGCCATCGGGGACCCGGAGAAAGAATCGTCCGCCGCTGGATGACGACCCTAGATATTTCTGGAAACCAGTCATCGTTATGACGTCACGTCCGGGCCGCGGATGTAAACAAAGCCGTGATCCCGGCTGATAAGCATGAGATTGTGGATTTTTTTTTTTCGATCTCATGCTTTCCAGCCAGGAGGAGAGATGTGGGGTCTTAGGCCCCTTTCACACTGGGGTGGTGCAGGCATCGGCGGTAAAGCAGCGCTATATTTAGCGCTGCTTTACCGCCATTTTAGCCGCGGTATTCGGCCACTAGCGGGGCGGTTTTAACCCCCTGCTAGCGGCTGAAAAAGGGTTAAAAAACCCTGCAAAGCGACGCTGCAGTGGCGCATTGCCTCGCTGTCCCATTGATTTCAATGGGTAGGAGCGGTGAATTTTTTTTTTTATTATTTTTTTTGTTGGGGGGGGGGGGGGGGGGGGGGTTCTGCATAGTTTAGACCTTTACAACTCTAATTGGTTTTAAGCCCAATAGTTTTTTACTTTTCCCTGCATTAAGGTCATAAAAAACACCCCTCTAAATGTGGGACTATGTCCTGTTATGTACCATATCATTCTGGATATCCCTTTAAAAATAGTCCTCCACAAGTTTATCAAAAGTTGGCACGTTGCAGAGTCGTCCATTTCTGCTTTGACTTGAAGTGGGATCTGGTTGCTGCAGGATATTTCCTATAGCAAAGTGTGCAAGACTTGGCTTGTACCGTGTGTTGCATGTTGGTAAGTGTTGTGTTTGTCCTTTATCTGAGCTGTTTGTGCCCTTCAAACAACTGTCACCTAGAAGTCAGCATGCTGGTGTTGACTGTAAGGCAACCCAGCGAATGTTTGTAGTTGGCTCACAACAGTGCTGGCAATGCCTTTTTTTTTTTTTTATATTTCAGATCACTCTGTAATAGATGTCCGGAATAAGTCTTGTCGAGTGTCTTCATATAATTTCATTTTTTTTTTGTAACTTGTCAACTGAGCAGTATCATCACCATAGCTTATATTATCATAGTAAGCTATTTCATGTCCTGGTTAGAGCTTTAGGGTAGGTTCACACTAACCGCAGATTTTCTCAGCAGGTAGTGGTTACTGCTGTCTCTCAGCCAATGACAGCAGTTGCTCTCATGTACATCACTTGTTCAGGTAAGTATTAGGTGGAGGCTGCGGGGGAGCTGCATACTAAAGGTTTTTAAAAAATAAACTAAAAACGTTAGGCTTTATAACCATTTTAATGGTATGAGATTGCACGAAGCAGCAAGTATGCCCATGATTTAAAGTTTAAATTCACATATTCATTTTTACATTGTATTCAAGTTATTTCTAGACCACTCCTTATTTTTACATGATCTTGAAGTTTGTAAACTTACTTTGTGAAGATCCCCACACATTTACTTCCTTGAATTCTGTGATGTGTATTATTCACTAAGCCTACTGTGAAGTGGGCACTGCTGTGTCGCACGTTTCACAGAGCCTGCCTTCTAAACTAGGAGGAGGCATTTCAAAGGGCAGAGTCCATATTGGAATCACTGCTTACCAAAAGCAATGTATCATGAGATATGTAGTCTTTAGAAATTGAAAGTAAACAGTAGAGGAGAAGCTGCAAGGCATGCAGGGACTCCAGGGAGTTGTGGAAAGAGATGGCCAGCAGACAGGGAGAACTTGCATAAAGAAAGGAGAGCTTATAATGGATTGTCAAACTCAACTATTGTTTGAGTTGCTATTACAATGATAATGGTACAAAATGAAAGTGAATGCTATGATCATTGATATCCTTTAATAAATATTTTAAAGAACAGTCTAATGACTAAAAACATTGGGTGATATGTTGTCTCCTCACTGTCTGTTTTAATCCTGAATAGCTCACACCATCCCGCGCAATGCACAAGCTTGGGACATGGCCCAGTTTATTTGAATAGGTTGTTTTTGCCAATAGCGCTGCCTGCCAATCAGGAAAGGGGGTTTAATTTTTGATATGGCAGGTGTACAACCCCCTCCAACTGCTGTTAGGTAAAGGAGCCCTAAGTAAGTAAAAGCAAGTAAAAGCAAAGTAAAGTAAGTAAAAGCAAAATTTAAAGTGGTTGTAAACCCTTACAAACCACTTTGGCCTACAGGCAAGCCTAGATTAAGGCTTACCTGTAAGTCCAAGAAATATCTCTTAAACCTACACGGTTTAGGAGATCTTTACAAAAAGACAGGCACCACTGGCTACGGCGCATGCGCCATAGACAGCGGCACGCAGGCACACTGAGCACGCTGCCGATCACAGCAATATGCCGCTCCTGGCGGCTCAGGCAAATCGCAGTGCCGGAGCAGCGAGACCCGGAACTCACTCCGGGATTGATGGAGGAGGACGTGGGTCGATTCGGGGGCTTCGTTCTCAGGTAAGTTATTCATAATGAGCTAGTATGCATAATAGCTCATTATGCCTTTGCCTTGCAGGTTGCATTTTTTAAAAAAAAAAATCTCATTGCCTTTACTTCCTCTTTTAAAGCATCAATGAATTCTGAAAAAAAACTCTTCCTAATAAATATATAATTGGGCAGCACAGTGGCTAAGTGGTTAGCACTTCCGCATATTGGCACTAGGGTCGCTGGTTCAAATCCCAACCACGGCACTACCTGCCTGAAGTTTGCATGTTCTTCCTGTGCCTGTGTGGGTTTCCTACGGGTACTCTGGTTTCCTTCCACTTTCCAAAGACACGCTGGTAGGTTAATTGGTTCCTGTCTAAATTGGCCCTAGTATGTTATATGTATGAATGTGACTTAAGGGACCTTGGATTCTAAACTCTTTTGAAGGAAGGGACTGATGTGAATCTACCATATATATGTAAAGCGCTGCATAATTTGACAGCGCTATAGAAGTACTGGTAGTAAATAAATGCTGATTGTTTAGGTCTAAATCTGCATATTGTCTAAAATATTTACCTATAAATAAACTATTTCTGCAACCTGGCAGTCTCCAATAATTCCTTGGTGGTGGTGGCAACAATCTGCAGGCTCATAAAGCCTCCGCACTGTTAAGGGCTACAAATTATACATGGAATTAACAAAAATATTCTCAAATATTATCAGACTTATGGTGGTTACACATTTTTGTTTTTCAGATCATTCCGGTATGGGAAAACAAGGCATGTGGTTCCTCCCGCAGTTTAGTTAGAAAAATCGGATCACACCTGCCTCTGAAGCCGTGTCCAAGAGCATGTTTTGAGGTAATCTTTTGGAATGACCACTTAAATCTAAAAATGTATCAGAGACTTTAGTACAGAATGTTCTATCCTTGTTATCTGTGCAGCAAAGAACATTATGTTTTATGTGACTTATAGAAAGCTTAAAGGGGTTGTAAAGTCTCCAGGTTTTTTCACCTTCATGCATTCTACGCATTAAAGCGGAGTTCCACCCAAAAGTGACATGGTGGAGCTGCTATAGGCTCTGGAAAGATCCCAACCATTTTGCCAGAATCCACCCAGCTACTTGATTGATGGCTGGCTCTGCCTCTCAGTGCATGGCTGAGAGCTGGAGCCTGCTGCTATCGCCCCCTCTCCAGCCCGGCGCTCCAGTAAAGGGGCAGAGCAGAGAGCGGTGACTGACAGCCTATGAGCAGACAGAGAACTGAGTGATCAGTGGTCATGTGATCGCTCAGCTCTCGGTCTTAGAGCTGACTGGGGACAGCTTCAGCATAGAAGTGAGTATGTGTTTTTCATTTTTTATTTCTTGCAACCCCAAACATCATCTTTAAATCACATGTGGTGTATTTTACTGTTAAATAGGACTGTGTCAGGTCAGCGTCATGCGGACGTGAGACGCTGACGTAGGGGGGAGGCGCCAGAGATGGCGGAGACACAAGCCGCGCGGAGAGGTGCTGGGTCACGCGAGTCTGAAGACCCAGGGAGTGAAGCGGTGGTGAGAGCCCGCCTAGCCCCATCCAAACCCAGCAGGATCGCCCTCTGAGCTACCCCCGAGCCCCGTTTAACCGCCCGCCACTCTCAGAATAGCTACATCCCTCCGCGGGAGGGGGGTGAGATGCACGAGCCAGCGCCTGTTTGAAAGGGAGAGGGAAGCCGGCAGAAGGGGACACGCTCCCACAGCGAGGACGAGACTCGGCGTATGACGCCCGAAACAAGGGAACCACGCAGCGTACTACACCCACTGCAACCTGCTGACTCTTAGCTTCCACTACAGGACCCCTTCTACCATTTACGGCAGAGCCGCCGGCCGGACTCCGATAAAAACAGCTGACGGGGGGGGGGGGGTCACCCGCGGCGGGTACCCCCCGTCCAGGTATGAACTTTTTTTTTTCTTTCCTACAATATAGAAGGTAAATGAAAAAAGGCCTGAAGATACCACTAGAGCGCTGAATGACTCTAAAGCAAAAGATTCTCAGCTCTTCAGCTGTATTACTTTCACTAGTGGGCTTGATAATAAGCATAACATGAGGGGTTCTGCCGTGGAGGTATGAAGATGCTGGAAAAAAAAATGAAAAGCTAAGGTTGTCAGTCAGGATAGTTCAGCAAGAAACGGTGGATTTGTTGACAGTGGCCAGATTTGAAGGAACTTGGAAGTCGTATCCTCGTCCCAGCCTTGCATTTCAAGTATTTATCTTAAATCTGATACAGAACTTTTCAATAGCGGACCGTTTCTGGATTATAATTTCATTGTTTCGGTTTTTCCTGTTTGGTTTTTTTTTAGTTTTTTTTTTTTTTTTTTTTTCCACGGTCACGTTTGAACATATTTGCTATACCTATGAGTATATGGGACATAAGGTAACAGGTTTTGCCAACATAAAAGCCCCTGGTGACCACAGAGCCCAGGTTTTCAAGAAGAGCATACTCTTATAGTCCTTATGCAGGAAGGACACTCAACGGAAAATAAAGGCACAAATAAATTGTATTCTACTACAGGATATTTAGGGGGCCCTACTGTCTATGGGGAGTGATCCACGGGTGCGCCAGGGACATTAAAATATATGCTACTAGACTGAGGCGGGACTGTTACCTTCGGCCATCTTTATAGCACTGGCTGAAAAGCTGGTAGTCTGGAAAGAGGCGCTAAGCGGGTGCTTAAATATATAAATACCCAGGAACGAACAAGAAAGCGCAACTGAGCGCGTATCCCTTCCCCCCCCCCCCGGCCACCATATTGGTTTGAGGAGAACAATACACTTGGCCCTATACAGAGGTCCTGAAGGTGCGATAGGCAAAACGGAGCGCCCTGCCCCAGACCCTTTTAATTAACGCAACAGGAAGATACAGATAAGAAAAAGGGATTGGAAAAGGGACATTATAGCTCAAAGCGTTCTGTTTACTCTTTTTTTGCCTTTCCCTGTCCTGAAAACAAAGCGACAATCACCTAAAGCCAACAAAATTAACCTCCGGATACTGATTGGGGGAGTATACACCCCTCCATTGAAATAATAACTCCGGGCCGAGGGTTTGGGGAATACTTTAATCTTGCGGAGAGGAGGAATAAGTTAAAACATCGTACAGACCCAGAGAAAATGAAGGGGAGGTCACAAAGGGCTACAGAACCAAAAACCCCTAAAGAAAGTCTTAATAACAGTACTATCCAGAGGTATCTGAAAGACATTAGTACAAAAAGTCCAGAATTGGAAAAGAAACAACAGGGGACAAAGGAGAAGAAAAAAGAGACAGAGAGACAGAGACAAGAGCAGGCCGAAGCAAACAGAATTGAGATCGAACAAGAAAGGCCTGGGGACACTGGGGCACAAATGGCAAACAGGGACTACACACAAATACCCACTAAAACGGATATGGCAGAAATGTTCGCCCGCCTCAAATTCAATCAAAACGGAAATTGAGAACGTCCGTCTGGACATGGGTCATTTATTAAAAAGGGTGGAGACTATTGAAACCGTCTCCTCTGAACAAACTAAAGACCTCCAGCAACTTAGAAAACAAATGGAAACAATGCACATCAAGCAAAGAGATATGTCCTACAAGATGGAGAGTCTGGAGGACCAGAACAGACGTCAAAATCTGAGGATGAGGTCTCTCCCTGAACAAAGGGGTGAAGACCTGGTGACAAAAATCAACAGCATTCTCAAACCATTACTAAGACAACCGGAAGCCCCAGATTTGAAATTTGACCGGGTTCACCGGGTAAGAAAACCTCCAGGAGTAAGGGAAGAAGCCCCCAGAGACGTGCTGGTTCGTTTTCATTCATATGAAGAGAAGGCCCAGGTGTGGAGTAAACTTCGGGGTAGCCCCCCTTTGAAATATGAAACAGTAGAGCTCCAGATTTTTGCAGATCTCTCTCCTGGGACTCTTGCAAGAAGAAGACAGATGAGACCCCTACTAGAAATACTGCGTGCTTCAAATATTAAATACAGTTGGGGTTTCCCTGCAGCTTTGATTGTGGTTCGAGAAGGGCGAACACTTCGGATGAAATTCATGGACGAGATGTCAAACTTCTGCCAGGAATTAGAGATTATCCCCCCCACCATACCTGGTCCCCCGGACTAATGACAACGAACTAAAGTAGCTCTTATAAGGGGGGAGATTTGGAGGTGGAGGGTGGGGAGGTTTCTGTTTCCCCCCTTTTTTTTTTTTTTTGCCCCGGAAGGGGGTGCTGGGCCTCTCCCCTATTTAGGGGGCAGGCAACTAAATAATTAGTGAGAGTTGGAAAGTGGGGGGGCGGGGGATGCATGGGAGAGACGGGTGCGGTTTGGGCTGTCTCCGCCCTCCTCCCTCAGTGGCGGGGGGAGGGAGGCGGAGAGCAGCTGGCTCCACGCCGGATATGGAGCTTCACCCCTAGAGAGGACAGTGTACAAGGGGGAACCCAACGGGATGCCCCGCGGTACACAAAGGGTCGGAATAGGACCAGGGGGAGGGAGGAGGGGGTGGAGGGGACATGGGGGGTGGGGTAAGGGAGGGGGGGGGAACGGGTCCCTGTCCTGCAGATACGCAAAATAAAGAAGAAGATCAGAAGTGTACGGTTTAGACATGGGTGAAGGCACAGTGAAAATTTTAACGTACAATGTTAGGGGTATTAATGCACAAAAGAAAAAATTTAAGATCCTTTAAAGAAATGAGCGAGTATCAGGCAGATATTGTTTTTTTACAGGAAACACATTTCCAACATAAAGACAACATTAGGATCTCCTCGCCTGAATACCCAACATGGTTCTGCAGTGATTCCCCAACGAGAGGAGCGAAAGGGGTGGCCATAGGGGTTGCAAAAAATTTTAAATTTAAATTGCTGAACAGACTGATGGATATGGAGGGGAGGTTTTTGTTTCTCAATTGTAAGATAGGGGAACATACGTTGACCTTAGCGAACCTTTACGCCCCAAATAAAAACCCAATGGAGTTTCTCTACAGGGCTCTGGGTCGACTGGTGAAATTTCGTGAGGGAGAGATTATTCTGGCTGGGGACCTGAACTTTGTTCTGGACCCAAGACTAGATAGTTCCTCAGGTACTCCGAGAACGAGCTATGCAAAGCTCAAAAAAATAAAATCAAAAATTTTTCAGCACCAGTTGATCGATGCCTGGAGAGTACAACATCCTGGCATTAAAGATTTTACTTTTTTTTCACCCGTCCACGGCACACATTCACGATTAGATTATTTCCTGGTAGAACACAAAACACTGGAACGACTGGAGACAACGCAGATCGAGATAACGACCCTGTCGGATCACGCGCCAGTGGCGTTGGTCATGAAGCTTCGAGGGGTACAAAGGCCCCCATTCACTTGGCGCATGAACGATAGTCTTATTTCAGAGCGTGAAGCAGAAGAAGCTATAAGAGGGGAGATTGAATCCTTCTTCTTGACCAACGACACGGGAGAAACTTCAGATGGTACACTATGGGAGGCACATAAAGCCTATATCCGGGGTATATTTATCTCGATCGGCGCTGCAAAAAAACGAGAGAGAAAAGAACGTTGCGAGGGGATAAGGAAAGAGATCCAAGACCTGGAACAAAAACATAGGCAGGGAAGTGCACAAAGTCAGGACATATTCCATAGACTGTTAAACAAAAGAGAGGAACTCAAATCTTTTATCGAAGCAGACGCAAGGAAATGGTTCCATAAAATAGCAGAGGAAAGACACCATTTGGGAAACAAATCAGGGAAGCATCTGGCAAGGATACTAAAAAAGAAACGAGAAATTAACTATATAGAGAAAATTCAAAATGTATCAGGTCAAGTGCTCCATTCCTCTAAGGACATTGCTAATGAGTTTAGAACATACTATGAAGCTCTCTATAACGTTAATCCAAAGGAACAAAACCAAGAGGGGTCTTCTGCCCAGAGTAAGGACTTCTTAAAAAATAGTTTCCTTAGCTCCTTATCTGAAGTAGACAGCATGAACATGGACAGACCCATATCTGAGGAGGAGATATTGGAAGCTATAAACTCCACCCCAGCGGGCAAGAGCCCGGGACCGGATGGGTACACCATAACATATTATAAACGTTTTAAGGAGACACTGGTTCCACGATTGTGTCGATATTGGAACGGGCTGGGAGCGGGGGGAGCGATGAAAACCTGAAGCGCTGATGGCGTCGATTACAGTGATTTTAAAAGAAGGTAAAGACAGGACAATGTGCTCCAGTTACCGACCCATTGCCCTGCTCAATATCGATACAAAACTGTTTGCCAAAGTTTTGGCAAACAGATTTAAGATTCATATGACAGAACTGGTACACCCGGACCAAGTTGGGTTTATCCCGGGAAGGGAGGGGAGGGACAATGGTACCAGGGCCCTGTTATTAGTTCAAGCGGCTAGACAGGAGGTGGCCCCCAGTCTGTTCCTGTCATTGGACGCCGAAAAGGCTTTCGACAGGATCGACTGGGGGCACATGATTAACACACTAGAGGTTATGGGCGTTGGAAAGAAAATGATTAGCTGGATAAAGGTCCTGTATGATTTTCCCCAGGCGAGGGTAAGGATTAACGGAACGTTATCATTGCCACTTGTCATGAGAAATGGTACACGACAGGGGTGTCCGCTCTCTCCCCTCCTGTTTGTGCTATCCCTTGAGCCTCTTCTTTCTACAATTAGGAACAACAGGGATATAAGGGGAGTACGAGTTGGGGGAGAGGAGCACAAAATGGCGGCATACGCCGATGATGTGCTTTTTTTCATCACTCATCCTAGGACCACCCTCCCCAATCTTCTTAGTGTACTGAAACTGTATGGTTCCCTTTCCAATTTTAAAATGAATTTTTCTAAGTCAGAAATCTTAAACATAAATATTAAGCAAGTAGAAGCGGTTCGCCTGGCGCAAGAGTTTCATTTCCCATGGAGGGCGGAAGTTAAATATCTGGGAGTTAAGCTAGCGTCCTCTATAAGGAAAATGTACAAATTAAATTTCCCTCCCCTGCTGGACGAAGTTAAAACAGAAATTAGAAGGATGTCACCCTGCCCTCTGTCGTGGATGGGGAAAATAAATGCGCTCAAAATGGTTATAGTGCCAAAAGTAAACTATAAAATGCAAATGCTCCCACTTTCAGTGCCCCAAGCCTTCTTCAGAATCTTAAACAAAATAATTTCTAAATTTATTTGGTCTAATAAAAAACCCTGTATAACTAGAAACACACTATCGAAAGCTAAAGAACAGGGAGGACTAGCAAGCCCGAACTTCGAGAATTACTATAGCGCCATAGTCATCTCAAGAGCAATGGAGTGGTTTAAAGGGGGAGGCAATAAGAGATGGGTCAACTTTGAGAACGCACTAAGTAATACGCAATTGGGTCACACTATTTGGAACCCCCCAAAATACAGGGAATTAGGGGAAGGAGCACATGAAATCACTCGGGTAACACTAAGAGAATGGGATAGGGTACACAGGAAAAATAAATGGGTTTATAATTCACCTTTAATATATTTAAAAGATAATATTTTTTTCACACCGGGTAGAAGTAAATTATGGGGAAACTGGATCAAAAAGGGGGAGACACAGCTACGAGATATTATTAATTTAGGAAAGATTGACACGTTTCACGAATTAAAAAATAAAAGAGATCTTATGACGATTGATGCATGGAGGTACGCGCAGCTTAAGCATTTTGTGGAACATCTTCCACAACCAATTCGATACGGAGAGGATCATACATTTTTAGAGAAAATTTGTTTGCGAACCTCAACTAGAAATAACATAACACGTATCTATAAGATGTTGACCAGCGAAGACACGGAGTGGGTCCCTCCAGGCATCAAGAGATGGGAAGGGGAATTGGGAATCATTTGTAGTAAAGACAGAATTAAAAAAATATATCACTTAATGCACCGGTCTGGATGGAACACTAAAACACTGGAGGTTAATTACAAATGCATCTCAGATTGGTACCTAACTCCCGTGAAGCTTAGCAAGTTCCAAAAAGAGAAAACGGGGGAATGCTGGCGAGGTTGTGGGCAGGCGGGAACGATGGCTCACATCTGGTGGGAGTGCCCCAAGATCAAAAAATACTGGTTGGCAATTTTGGATTTAATTAAAATAATTACAGGGAACACCACACCACAGGACCCTTGGACGGTGCTGTTTCACGGGACCGCTATCCCCACAAGACAATACAAGTCCGCAGTAACCCCGATACTCCTAAATGAAGCAAAAAATCTTATTGCAGGGCATTGGCGGGAACTAGAGAGTCCGAGTATAGCAGAATGGATAAATAGAGTAAACCAACAGCAAAAAATAGAAACCCCAGAAACATATGGAGTAGAAGAAGTTCGAGGGAAATGGGAAAGCTGGGAACTCTTTAAAGATTCATGGAGATGCGCAGAAGAAATCATGAAGTAGAGAGGGAAATTGGCGAGCTACCCCTAGTAGGGGCCAAACCCGTGTAAAGCGTGTCTGCAGGACAGGGACAGGGGTGGGAGGGAAGGGGAGGATAGGGTGTAAAATGTGAAATGCTTTAGTATTTGTTTATTATTGGAGGTGAATTCTCCTCCATATGTTGTTGATGGAACAATTTTGTAAGAATTTTCTTTTCAAAAAACTTGAAATAAAGAATTAAAAAAAAAATAAAAATAGGACTGTGTCCTGTAAGGAAAGTAAGCCATGGCGTTGGTTTGTATGTATTGATGTCATACAACCAGTTGGGTACTTTGGTACTAATAAATGTGCTTTTTATTTTTTTAATAAATAAGGTTATAACAGGATTATTTAAAACGGGCTTAATAATCATCTTCTATATCAATTTGGTGCTACAAACAGATTATACAGCGCACACAGTCACTGCAACTGTTAGTGAATTAAATTGTTTGTTTGGGTCAGATTGGCACCATGCGGTTTGACATGCACGACAACGCACTGTTTGCCAATGCATTGGGGTGCCATTAATAATTAATGCTAAAGAGCAGCACGTTTGCCTGCAAGTTGGTTCACGAACCGCAGTAATGTAAACCTAGCCTATTATTCATTCCCTTACACTGACAAAAAAAAGTATACTTTTAGGAATAATTTTACATCATTTTAACAAAGTATCTATTTTGGCCAAAAATTACCTATTGGGCCCCTTTTACACAAAGCGGTCCGATCAGGTGGTCCTGTCAGTTTTTCAGGCGAACCTGATCAGATCCTACATTATCCTGTATGGAGAGGCAGGTGTAAACAGATATTTGTCCGTTTACACCCATCCACATCAAGTCCAATTGGATCTGCTAAAAACAGACAAATTGGGGTACGTTCTCCATCTGTCTAGCAGATTGGATCAATTGGCAGTCTGGTGTAAACAGACAGGTGGTCCGTTTACATCCGACCGCCCATAGAGGAAAGCAGGGTGTGTCCGTGTCCGCTCTGCATTAGCGGAGCAGACACGAACAAGCCCTTCACCTGTTCAATGGGGATCAGCAGACAGATTGCTCATTGAGCAAGTGGACTCCTGGCGGAGTCTGCCCATTGTGGAAGGGGCCTTACATTCTCAGACCCCACCCTGTACAGAGATTTTTCTGCTCGTGGTACAACAATCCAAGTACCAGCATACTGAGTGGTCTTCACTGAGGTAGCTTAACTGAGTAGTTAACCCCTTACACACAGTAGTCACCACAATGTGTCGCTTGGTATGTCTTGATGTCTCACTCTGTATGTCTGTATCACTTGTTCCTACACACAGACAGAGTTTACACTAAGGTAGCTTTTGTCAAACAGGCAAAAAGTTTTTATTTTGTGGTTGGAGCATTCAGAGTTTCATTCAGGTTTTTTTTTTTTTTTGAAATATTACTTTTTATTAATGTTTGCATAGTACAAAAAGGAAAATTGGTAAACACCCACCCCCAGTCCAGGTTTACCACCCCGTGGACAAATCTCAGATGCAAATCTCCTCAAACAAAAAAGGGGATAAACATCCGAACATCATACCACAGACATTAATCTAAAGACTTCACAGTTTTATAGTAGTAAGGCCAACAATCATCTCCATATACATCTATCGAAGCAACAGACAGACCCCAAATAGCCCCAATGGTAGTGCAAGTATGAGGGAGCCCTATAGAGCCATACCTCACCACCATGTAGATAAACCCATCCCCCCCCCCCCCCAAGGAATAGGGATAACATTTTTTTGCAAAAGGGAGTTTAACAAGACTCGTGGCCACTCATTAAAATTAGAAGAAAAGAGGTTTAACCTTAAACTACATAGAGGGTTCTTTACTGTAAGAGCGGCAAGGATGTGGAATTCCCTTACACAGGCGGTGGCCTCAGCGGGGGGCATTGATAGTTTTAAGCAACTATTAGATAAGCACCTGAACGACCGCAACATTCAGGGATATACAAATACTGACATATAATCAAGCACATAGGTTGGACTTGATAGACTTTGTCTTTTTTTTTCAACCTCACCTACTATGTAACTATGAAGTCATTAAGCTATTGATCGCTGTTCATCCAAATCTTGCATACTTTGTCAAATTTCTTTGGACACTCTGCTCAGGTATGTTGCTTTGTAGAACGGAATCACTCCATTTACAATCCCTCTTCCTGTATGACAGTGAAGGCGTCATGGGTTTCTTCCAGTAGAAGATCAGTGCCTTGCACGTGTAAAACAATAAGCTAAGCAAGGTATGCTGGGCCCTAGTAGGTGCCAAGCCCTCCACCAAGCCAAGTAAGCATGTTGCCATGGTCGAGGGCACTGGTATAGACATAATCCCCCCATTATACAGCATCCAACATCTGATCAGAATTCCTTGACCACCTGGCAATGCCAAAAGACGTGCCTAAAATTTAGATAGGGTGTGTGAGCAACGCCAAAATTCAGCCAACGCACCCAGGTAGATTTTAGATAACTTTGCTGGCATGTAAAATATCCTGTGCAGGAATTTGAATTGAATCAAGCTATCTTTAGAAGATACTACGTCCAGTGAAAGGAACACTCCACATATCGTTCCACTCCTCTCCACCAGAATCTTCGACCTCCTCCACCCACTGCTCCCTACATTTGATCACTGAAGTAGGTAGACCGGAAAACCGCTCCTTATATAATTTAGATAGCGTTTTTTTCATTGAGTCATTCTCCAGAGCTGTAGACCTAAGATCCTGCTTAGGGGAGCTAAATTGAGATACGAATGCGTGACGCAATTGGAGGTAACAAAAAAGATAGGGGTTCGGAAGCGCAAACTTCTGTTTTTTGGATCTGAGAACTGTAGCAGCTCGCCTCCCCTGGGGACATCTCCACCTGCAATCCAATCACAGCACCCCCCCCCCCTTACAGTTAGAAAGCACTCCCTAGGAGCACACTTAACCCTTTGATCGCCCCGGATGTTAACTCCTTCCCTGCCAGTGTCATTTATACAGTAAGAGTAATCCTGTTTATTTAAAAAAAAATGATAAAATACAAAAGCCAAATGGCTGCTTACACGAACAGAACTGGGGCTGTTGAGCGTGTCTGGCTATCTGATGGTGCCTCGCAGCTCACCCTCGTAGCTGGCGTGCGTTCCACCATCCAGCACTTAACAATCAAAGGGGCCAGAAGTAACGTGACCAAGACTCGCCTTACAGAGGCGAGTCTTGGTCACGTTACTTCCAGTCCCTTTGAAGAGCCGCGAGGCACCATCAGATCACCCGACACGCTCAACAGCCCCAGTACCGGGCTAAGTCACTGTTTATGTAAGCAGCCATTTGGCTTTTGTATTTTATCATTTTTTAAATAAACAGGATTACGCTATTGGTTCCTATTATTTTTTTACATATCCCATCTATGATCTTTGCGGAGTAGGGGTTTTAGCATATACAGTAAGAGTGCATTTTTTTTTTTCACTGTATTGGTGTTTTACGGGTCCCCAAAAAGTGTCACTTGGTTTCAGAGTTGTATGTCGCAGTCCCGCTAAAAATCACTGATTGCCGCCATTAGACCCCTTTCACACTGAGGCGTTTTCAGACGCTACAGCGCTAAAAAATACCGCCTGTATAGTGCCTGAAAAAAGCAGCTCCTTTCACTCCAGTGCGAAAGCCGGAGGGCTTTCACACTGGAGCGGTGCGCTAGCAGGATGGTAAAAAAAAATCCTGCTAGCAGCATCTTTGGAGCGGTGTATTCACCGCTCCTAAACCGCTCCTACCCATTGAAATCAATGGGGCAGCGCGGCTATACCGCCAGCAAAGCGCAGCTGCAGCGGCCCTTTGCGGGCAGTTTTAACCCTTTTTCGGCTGCTAGCGGGGATTAATACTGCCCCGCTAGAGGCCGAATAGTGCCGCTAGAAGGACGGTAAAGCGGCGCTAAAAATAGCGCCGCTTTACCGCCGCAAGGTCCAGCTTTACCGCCGGACCTTGCTAGTAAAGAGAATTAAAAAAAGAAAAAAAGTCGTAAAGTCATATCTGGGCCATTGGCTCTATGGAAAAAGAACTATAGCTGCCAATTGCCTGAGTTTACAGAATTAACACAGCCAATGAAAGGGTCATCAGTTATATTCTGCTTTAGCAGAAACTCCCTTCATGCCAGGTATTCTAACTATATTTTCATTTGGTATGGTTTACAATCTGACAAGCAACTCTGTATTGAACAGAATTAAATTACAATTTGATTTATGCGGTAAATAGGATATGGATCCTATGTCGCTCTTATATAATTTTTTTTGCCTGCTCTGGACTGCTGCCTTTTTTTTTTTTTTTTTTTTTTTTTTTTTACCCCAATAAATACAAGGTATTCTTTGATTGGACGAGGTGGAGAGACAGGGCGGTGACCATCACTTTTTCTTTCACTGAGCCCACTAATTGTGCATACAGAAATAACTTTTTTGAAATTGGTCAGGGGATTTTGATTGCCATTATGTTTTGAGGATACCTTGGCTAACACAAAAAGGTTATAGAAACTTAAAAGTGATAACCCTTTTGAATATTGCAGAGTATTATGGTTGACCCTCACCCTAAAATACATTTTATATAAAACTAGTAGATATCTTGCTGATTGCAAAAGTTTTGTTAGATTGATGCAACCCATAATCAAAAAAGGCAAATTATCCAGGCCTAAACTGTATAGATATTATCCATTTATTTTTTATTTTTTATGAGAATTAATTTCTTTGTATAGTCTGAGGTTGAAGCCATGATTTATGGCTACCCCTTATCCACAGTACTCAGTGGTTCAAGTCTTAACACAGAAACATAGGTGTTGGGACATCTCAGATGTTTTTTTGTTTTATGGAGAATGTTGAAACACGATTTTAAAGTTCTAATTTCATAGGGTTATGGCACTTGCTATACCCAGGTAAACCAATCACAAAAGCTGTAGCAACATCGGCAAGCCAATAAAAAGAATAAATCTATTCTTTTTTTTAATTCAATTTCCTCCTTCTTTTTTTTTCCCCTTTCTCTTTGCTTCCTTTTAAGTCTATGGGTAAAGGCATAATGGGGTTGACTTGCTAAGGACAAGTAGACTGTGCACTTTTGAAAGTGCAGTTGCTCCAGAGCTTAATAAATGAGGTAAAACTTCACTTTACAAAGAACAACCAATTGCATACAAGGAAAATAAAAGAACAGCATTCTCTCTTGCATTTGATTGGATGATGGAAGTCAGCAGAGCTTTTGCTCATTTACTAAGCTCTGGAGAAACTACACTTTAAAAAGTGCACAGTAAATTTGACTTTAGTAAATCAACACCACAGTGTTATAATGCCTTATTCCTCACTCTGGTTGGCTCAATTGTTGGCTTCCCATTTTGAAATAAAATAGATGTCTGGAAGGTATGCCGGCCCCTCTTGCTTGAGTTTTTTTTAAATCACTGATCTAAAACAAATATGCAAACAAGGAGTTCTGACTTTCCTGATCTGCATTCTTGTTCCAGGTCTGTTACTCAACACCACAGTGTCGGCATGACAGCCAGGGGACTGGAATTTTCATAGGCCAACAGTGGCAGTCTCCCTTTACCTTAAAACTACTTTTAATGAGCACTGAGCCTTTCTGGCTATATGGACTTGGACAGTGATGGCGAACCTTGGCACTCCAGATGTTTTGGAACTACATTTCCCATGATGCGCATGCACTCTGCAGTGTAGTGGAGCATCATGGGAAATGTAGTTCCAAAACATCTGGGGTGCCAAGGTTCGCCATCACTGGACTAGGATCTTGGCTCCCTCCACAAGCAAAGTGTTCTAGCTTGTTTGCAATCTGCCACTCCTTGTGATCTTTTATTGAATTTCTTCATAACTGAAGTGAGTGTGCTTCACTCAGTAAGGGACTGTTGTCGCATGAGTGTGGAAGGTACTGACCAGATAATGGTCTCAGATAGCTAGTGCAGCTCCTGCAGTTTGTAAACCGCACACCCTAAGCAGGAGTCTTCTTCGCACATCCTGTTTTTAACCTTTGAAATATGGGAGCTAACATTGACTTGTTTGTGAGTGTACTTGCTTTGGTTTGGAGTTGTCCTCTTTAACTCTGCTTTGTTAACCACTTCAGCCCCGGGCCAATTGGCAGCCAAAGGACCAGGCCCCTTTTTGCGATTCGGCACTGCATCGCTTTAACTGACAATTGCGCGGTCGTGTGACGTGGCTCCAAAACAAAATTGGCGTAATTTTTCCCCACAAATAGAGCTTTCTTTTGGTGGTATTTGATCGCCCTGTGGTTTTTATTTTTTGCGCTATAAACAAAAATAGAGCGACAATTTTGAAAACAATGCAATATTTTTTGCTTTTTGCTATAATAAATATCCCCAAAAAAAATATATAAAAAAATTCTTCTACATATTTTTGGTAAAAAAAAATCGCAATTAGCGATTGATTGGTTTGCGCAAAAGTTATAGCGTTTACAAAATAGGGGATAGTTTTATAGCATTTTTTATTATTATTTTTTTTACTAGTAATAGCGATTTTTATTGTGACTGAGATATTATGGCGGACACATCGGACATTTTTGACACATTTTTGGGACCATTGTCATTTATACAGCAATCAATGCTATTTAAATGCATTGATTCCTGTATAAATGTCAGTTGTAGTGAAAGAGTTAACCACTAGGGGGAGGGGAGGGGTTATGGGCTGTGACGTGTGTGTTTTTACACATTAGGGAGCGGGGCTGAGGTCTGACGTCATTGATCGGCTTTCCCGATGACCGGGAACAGCCGATCAATGACAGGCACGGGGAGAGGTTTGTTTACACAAACCTCTCCCCGTTCTTCAGCTCTGTGACCCGATCGCGGGACACCAGCGGCGATCGGGTCCGCTGGTCCTGCGGCCGGGGTCACGGAGCTCCCGACCGGGTCGCGAGTGCGACCCATGGGCAGGCATTTAAAGGGCCACTTACAGGTACGTGATTTTGCCTGCCCGTGCCATTTTGCCGCAGTATATCTGCGTGAGGCGGTCGGGAAGCGGTTAAAGGAGAAGTCCAGCCGAAGCTCGTTTGGCTGTACTTCTCCAATATATCACAGGAGTGCAGTCCGTTTTGCACTCCTGTGACCCGTTTTCAGCAGAGAGCAGGCTGAAGTCCGCTCTCTGCTGACGTCACGGATGTCAGTCCAGGCCTCGCGTCATTGCGACAGTCTGGATCCGCCAGGTGCCTGGACTGACAACCGGCTCAGGCTCTCATTGAGCCTTGAGAGCCTGAGCCAGCCGCCCCAGCCCCCTCCACAGCCCAACACTCCAATGAGCAAGGAGGAGGCAGAGCCGAGAGCTGTGACTGACAGTCTGCAGCTCTCTGCTTAGGGAGCTCTGAAAACTGAGCGATCGCTTGATTCTCAGTGCAGAGGCGCTGGGGGACAGATGCAGCACCAGACCAATGCTGCATCCACCAAGGTAAGTATGAGTCTAAAAAAAAGAAAAATTCTTTACTTCTCTTTTAATGGGTGAGGGGCTTATCCAGAACAAGCAAGTGCATATTGTGTGTCCTAACACATCATGCACACAACATAATTCCAGGCCAATTCCAAACCGGTAATTAAAGAGGAACTTCTCTTCCCCAACCTCCTGCTTCAATTTTTATATCTTAATTGTACAGTACAGGACTCTAAATATGCATAGGTCCTGGGTTGTAGGAAGCAAGAGACTGAACACTTGCAAAAGCTTTGCTAGGCATTGTAGTATATTGTGTGTGTGTGTGTGTATATATATATATATATATATATATATATATATATATATATATATATATATATATATATATATATATATATATATAATATATATATATAATATGTTATATGTAGTGTTTTTATTTAGGCATTCTAAAGACAAGTTTATTCTAGGCAGGCCGCTTTGGTAGCCGTTATCTAATTGCGCATATTAAAAGAGGGTTTGTTGGTCAAAGGACAAATGGCCAGACCAGACTTACTCCACATATGAAAGGGAACAGATAATGATTATCTTAATCTAATCAGTATTCACACATGTCAAAGGGGGAATATGCAAGAATGTAAATTGGGGCAGCTTTATAATTACAACTATTCACAGCGTGGGGTTGTCTCCTGTCACTCTGAAAGACCGGGGCAGATCAAAGCATTTAATGGAAACGCCCAATCAAATTGCTCAGACATTCAGTGTGTGTGGGGGATATAACAGGACGTTCAATCTGTTTAGAAGTGTGTGTTCTTACGAAGGCACCCAAGAGTCACATGTCTCCATGGGGCTCTAAATGTTTACTAGCACTGTCGTGATATGAACTCTGTTGGATTTTTGTCATCTGTAAGACTGTTCTGTTTTGGAAGCCAATAAAGTGTTTCTCTCTGGGAGAATCGGGTCTTGCTGCGGACAATACTTTTAATAACCATATACCATCTACGAGGAACGATTATATTAGATCACTACAGGCATGCTGCTATAGGAGAGGTTCCTTCAGTTAAGGTTTCTGCGGACAGAAAATTTAGGATGCTTTCTTTAGGCCCCTTTCACATGTGCGGACAGTTCAGATCTGCCTGTCAGTTTTTTCAGGCGCATCTGAAAGGGCGCTCCATACATCTCTATGGACCGTCGGATGTCAGCGGTGACATGTCCACTGACATCCCATCCGCTCCACAAAATCCAGACTGATGGATGTCCTATTTCCCATCTGTCTGGCGGATCGGATGAAAACGGACAGGCGGTCCGTAATTATCCGATTTCACCCCCCCCCCATAGGGGAGAGCAGACTCTGACAGGTCCATCCCTGCACAGAGTGCAGAGACAGACTTGTCTTCCGCCGGCTCAGCGGGGATCAACGGAGCAATCCCCCGCTGAGCAAGCGGATGCCAAATACGCAATTTCCCATCCCTCTGTTTTTAGCAGGCTGGATCGGATGCAGGCGGGTGTAAATGGACACATGTCCATTTACATCACCCTCTCCATTGAGGACAGTGGGTGGTTCGATTTTTGGGCCTGCTTGAAAAACGAACGGGCAGATCTGATCAGTGTGCTTGAGTGAAAGGGGCCTGAGGCCTTGTTCACACAGGGCATACACAGCGTACCTTTACAGGGATGCACAGGTGTTCCATGCATTTCTGTGCAGGAAGTCCCGTTGATGTCATTTGGGATGTAGCAACTGCACGAACAGAGCCATTGCTCCCAATTTGACATCCATGTAGGTCTGGTTGCATGTCCCTGAGCTCACACTGTCTGCGTTTGGTGTCAGATTGGAAACAGAAGCTATGCCTGTGCAGCCATTGCATCCCAATTAACATAAATGGGGATGCATGGAACATCTGTGCATTCCTGTGCTGGTAAACATGTCCCCCATGGGCGTACACTTTAGTATGCCATATGTGAACGAAGCTTTAGTAGCAATTTAGCAGGAATTTTGTAACTTATGTTGTGTTTATGTGTACTATTAATGATTTTAGTGTATTTTTAGTGAAAATATTGTTTTGATAAACATTCACGCAAATAACGCTCTGCATTAAAAATCAGTAGCACCTTCTTTTTATTCTACTGGCCATGTGCTTTCAGAAAATGTATGGTTTTGGGGGAGTCTTACAAATTCTGAAAGTGAAAAAGGAAAACCTCCAGATTTTCTAAAACGTTTGTGTTCGTCTGATTTTCACTATTTCTCAAAAAGACGCAATTTAAAATGTACAAATTTTGTTATTTATTAATGCCGTACAGGTTAAGCTTTTATAGTTAGTAGGGATTTAGCAGGAATTTTGTAAAATTAGCTGTGTTTTTATCTGCTAATAATGGTTTTAATGTATTTTTGTGAATAATAATGTATTGATAAACATTTGCGCAAATACCGCGGGGTCTAAAAAATCAGTAGCACCTTCTTCTTTTTATTCTAGTGGTCGTATGCTTTCAGAAAATATATGGTTTTGGGGGTCTTTCACAAATTCTGAAAGCTGTAAGGGAAAAACGAAACCCTTCAGATTTTAGAGAAATTTGGATATTTACACTTTTTTGCGTCTGTTCAATTTTCACTATTTCGCAAAAAGGTGCAATTTAAAAGTTACAAATATTTGTTATTTATTAACTCGATACAGGTTAAGCTTTTATATTTAGTAAGAATTTTGTAAAATATATGGTTTGGGCGGTCTTTTACAAACTTTGAAAGCTATAAGTGAAAAATTGCAAAAATGTTCTGGCCACCTGAGTGTACAAAATGGAGCCCAGTGTGGTGATCCTGAAGTTTGTTCCTTTAACACTTGTTGACCATGGCATCTTCCCTATTTCTAACCGGACTGGTCCCAAAGATCTAAAATAATTCTAGTGATTTTATTTTTTTTTTCTTCTTAATTGATTTGGTATGTCTTTTTCTGTAGGCTATTCCGAGCACCACTAACTTGTATTTCGGTGATGTACCTCTTGTGCCCACTTTGGCTGATATTAAATGGATTGCAGCAGATGATGATGAAACCTATGCGAGAGTCAGGTATTCCATTCTTTTTATGTTTAAAGGCATTCACTGTAGTTTTATAAATTAACTTGTTTGAAAGAGGTCTCTAGAAATTATGATTTTTTTTATTTATTTATTTTTTAACTGATGTGTTGTATTTCAAATGTGTCTTAAACATTTATGTAGGGCTGCAACTAGTTGGCCAATTATTGTTTCGATTAATCGGTTAATAACCTTAAAGTGTGGTGTATAATTTAGTTAATATGTAAAGTTTAAAAAAAAAAAGGCAATTTATTCTTAAATATCTCCTATGCAGTGGTAAATATAAAATAACCAACTATATGGTTAGATAGCAAAATATCTTATCTACTCTGAGAATAACAGACATATATAATATTAGAGGAGATATTCTGTATATACTATGTGAGGAGCGCTATATGGTATATGCTATTAGAGGGGAGAGATACTGTATATACTATTAGAGGTTGAATCTGGTAAATATCATTAGACTCATGAGAAAAAAACAGAACTGCAATATATTATATGCTGGCCATACAAAAACAATGTCATTTTAAGAACGTTTGTTAGATTTTCGTTGGAACCACTCACTTCCTGCCCAGGACTACATGTCCCATGAGGCATTGCTCCTCACACATTCACAAGTTCTCAGGCACTTACTGACATGTATGGATGATGTACTGAGCTGTATGTGTGCTGTACTGTATTTCCTGATATGTAAACAAATAATTCATTCTGCATGTAGGCCAACTAATCGGCTAGCCGATTATTCGATTATGAACATAGTAATCGATTAAATAATTAGTTGTCGATTTAATCGATTAGTTGTTTCAGCCCTACATTTATGTTTAAAACATTTATTCAAAAAATAAGCACATAATATCAGGAGATATTGGAACGTAATAGAATTTCTAAAGTGAGAGCTCAACAGCTTCTCCTTTTTAGATCATCCTGTTCATACTCAAGCATAATTTATGTACATGTATGAAGTCATGTGCATATCTGAATGGGTGGGGGCTTTAAGTACTCTCAGTGGATCATCTGAGGAGTTGGACCCCCTGGAAAGGGGAGGGGGGATGGGCACATGAAAATGCACCGTAGAAGCGCTGAGCCACCGGATCACATCTTTTGTATACAGCCAGCAAGCTTTTCTTAACCGTTTGCCAACCGGCTCATGCTGATATAAGTTGGCAAAATTTCACTCCTGCGCAAACTGATGTACCTGTACATCAGTTTGCAAAAGCAGGATAGCGGGCGTGCGCCGCAGAAGCATGTCCATGGCTCCCGCGGACTCAATGCCCGCCGGCAGGGAGAGGCAGAACGTGGAAATGTAAACAAAGCATTTCCCTGTTCTGCCTAGTGACATGACGGGGATCTACTGCTCCCAGTGATCTCGAGCAGTTATCTGTCATGCCACCCCCCCCCCCCCCCCCCTACAATTGGAACACACTGAGGGAACACACTTAACCCCTTGCTCGCCCCCTACTGTGTAATCTCTTCCCCGCCAGTGACATTTATACAGTAATCAGTGGCTATTTTTAGCCATGATCGCTGTATAAATGTCAATGGTCCCAACATAGTGTCAAAAGTGTCCGATCTGTCTGCCGAAATGTCGCAGTCCCAATAAAAATCGCAGATCACCTAGTAATACAATTTTATTTTTATTTTTTTTATAATATGCCATAAATCTATCCCCTATTTTGTAGATGCTATAACTTTTGCGCAAACCAATCAATAGGGGTGCAACGGATCAAATAACTATCGGATCGTTTTTCGGATCAGCAAATAAAAAGACAAATCTTGTTACACCCACTGGAGTTTTAGATTTCAGTTATTTGCAATACAAAACTGAGCTTATATGCTTTAATACAGTATTTGTAAATCCAACGGACAGTTTTGATGTTAAATTTTAAAAGCAGCAGCAAACCTGCTGACCTGTTGCTAATGTTACAGAACACCTCTGATTTTCACATTTAACTAAATGTTAAAAAAAAGTAAAAATTGCAATAAGTGTATATTGATTGGTAGGGCTTCAACGGATCGTCACCGATCCGTGGTCCGAGCGGGTCAAACCATTCGGATCGGTACACCACGCGATTTGCGGAGCTGCCTCGGCCATAGGAAAGGCAGTGGCTTCGGCCTAGCTCTGGATTGGCGGCCATCTTGGTACACCCGGCAGCCGCCGCTGTCTCGTGACTTTTCGTCGCCACCATCTTGCTACACCCCTCACTCCTGCACAGTAATGATAGTGAGAAGGGGGTAAGCGGACATCTTGTTACTCCCACTGGAGTTTTAGATTTCAGTTATTTTCAACACAAAACAGAGCTTATATGCTTGAATACAGTATTTGTAAATCCAACGGACAGTTTAGATGTTAAATTTTAAAGGCAGCAGCAAACCTGCTGACCTTACATGGTTGCTAATGTGACAGAACACCTCCTGATTTTCACATTTATGGATATATAATATTTTTCTTTTTTTCCTCCTCTGTATGTATGTAGGAGTGACAGTAGACCCCTGAAGCACAAATGGAGGCCAAGCCCACTTCTAGTAATGCATAGAAATTCATCTGTCCCCAATCTGAAACTGAAAGAGGAGAAAATGTTTTCTTTGAAGAAACCAAGCATGTCTCTAAACAGATCTACAGACTTGCAAGATGAGCTGAGCCTCCTAAGAACTCAAATTGCTAGAATTGTTGTTGGAAATGCAGGTATCGTTGAGCATCAAACTTTATAATTATCCTCAGGAGCCAGGATTAAATTTAGTAGAACCAATGTAATATTTTACTGACATTTTCCTTTTCAGGTTTGGAGTGTAATTATCCAGCTGAAGTATCTTGTGCCATGCTTAAAGTTGTGTAGCTACTGGTTTGGCAATGGTACATCTAAACCCCATTACTGAAGTTAGTACAAGTTTTAACTTGGTAATGTACAAGTCAAAAGTTGCTTTCCATCTTTTTAAAATTGCAACTTTCATTAAAATAATACCTGGTAATCCTGCCATGATGGTTCTTGTTGCGGCATTTCAGGTTATGGGGTGACCCCACAGAAGTACAATTAGGATAATGTTGTCACCCCATAACCTGAAATGCCTGAACAAGAACCTTCATGGCAGGATTACCAGGTATTATTTTAATGAAAGCTGCAGTTTTCAAAAGATGGAAAGCAAATTTTGTACGCTAACAAATTAAAACTTGTAGAAACTTCAGTAATGGGGAGTATAAAAAATACTTCTAAAATAAGATTAAGAGGGAGCTGATGAAATCAGAAAGAGAATATGTCGAAAACCCTACCCCAGAAAAACAAAGTATATGGCTAATCAAACAACAGGAATATAAAGATGCAGTTATTAGGAAATCAGAGAACAAGAGACTGTTTCAGAAACAAGTGGCTTATGGGGAGGGGGAAAAAGTCGGAAAAATGTTAGCACATTTAGTGAGAACTAATTCCTCTCCCTCCAGTGTCCCTGTGATTTAGACTGAGAAAGGAGGAATCTCATCAAAGATGTCAGTAATTAGACACCTTTAGAGCATATTATGATAAATTATATAGATCGCAAGGGACGATGGAGGAAAGGGAAATGGATATATTTTTTAGTAATGTTGAAATTCCGGCTTTCACTGAAGAATAAAGGGAGGCAATGGAGGCACCGTAAACGCTGGAGGAAATCCAGCTGGCGGTGAAAGAAAGGGTCAATCGGAAATCACTAGGACTAGATGGTCTTCCTGCGGAAACTTATAAGCAATATGGGAAAGTACTACTGCCAGAGCTTCTTAAGGTATTAAACTGGGCGAAGGAGGAGGGGAAGTTGCCAACGTCTATGACAGAGGCAACGATAATAGTTCTGCATAAAGAAGGGAAGGACCCGCTAGAGACTAAGTCTTTTATAGACCTATCTCCCTACTCTGTTCGGACGCTAAAATATTAGCGAAAGTAATGGCAATTAGACTAAATAAAATCATCTCTAGACTAATAAATCCTGATCAAACAGGATTTATCCCCTGTAGATCCACCAGCATGAATATCAGGAGGCTGTATCTCAACTTGTAGATACTAACGGAGAACATAGGTACAAGGGCAGTTATGGCCCTAGATGTGGTCAAAGCTTTCGATAGCTTAGAATGGGGATATTTATGGCAAGTTCTGGGGGAATTTGGATTTGGCCCCTCGTTTATCAAATGGATTAAAACCCTGTATATGGGTCCTAGTGCCAAAATAAGGGTCAATAATGATTATTCCGATAAAATCCAATTAGAGAGGGGGACAAGGCAGGGGTGCCCATTGTCCTCCCTGCTCTTTGCTCTCGCAATGGAGCCCTTAGCTAGTGCAATCAGATCAAACACAAATATGCAGGGTTTCCGGAGCGCAAGGGGCGAAGAGAGAATTGCATTGTATGCAGATGACATCCTCATCTTCCTGGTGGATACAGAGCAATCCCTCAGGCAGGTGATGAACATCCTCATAGATTTTGGTAAAATTTCTGGGAGAACTGGGAGAAATCCACATTAATGCCCATAGATCCTTTAGGGAATCGGAGGATACTGGATATATCAATTAGAAGTGGTTGAACAAATGAAATATTTAGGTATAAATATAACAAGGAATCCTAATAACTATATAAATGATAATATAGCACCATTATTAGCTAAATTTAAAGAAAAAATTGTAATCTGGAGAAGTCTTCCACTCTCGGTTGCAGTGAGATGGCAGCCACAGCTTTTATATCTGTTGCATAACTGTCCGATATGGATAGATAAAAAATGGTTTAGAAAAATCGATATGATGTTTAGAGAACTTGTATGGAAAGGAGGTCAGCCTAGGATCGGGTTACAAACATTACAATTGGCAACAAGAAAGGGAGGGATGGCAGTGTCGCACCCACGGCGCTATTTCTTAGCAGCCCAACTGCAACATCTAGGAGCTATGGCCGGAGGAAGTAATAAGCAATTAATGATTGCAGGAACACCGCACAAATCAATAGTAGAAGTTCTCGAGGCAAACTCCTTTTTTTATAGAATCCCTACGGTGAGACTTGCTTTTAAAAGTATGGAAGGCAGTAAAAAGAGTAAAAGGGTTAGAGGGTTTAGAGGGCAAAATATGTCCCCCTCTGGAATAACAAGAACCTGCAGGAAGTAGAGATGATGGGGAAAATTAAAGAGTGTGAAATAAAGGGGATAGATAAGCTGGCCCAGATGTACGAGGGAAAGATATTAAAGACATTTATAACACTGAGAGCGAAATATGATATACCTAAACACTCATTTTACAAATACTTACAAATTAGACACGCATTAAATAGACCATTTGAGAAACAAGGACCAACTTGGAATAACTCACCGGTATATCAATGAATAGGCACCCAAGATAAGACTAGAGGATTTATAGCAGAAATCTATCCGTACATATGTGACGGTAGTATGGAAAACCCAGAAAGGCTTAAGAGTAGGGGGAAATGGGAGAAGGAATTTGGAACATTCTCAGATGAACAGTGGATGAGAATATTGGAGAAAGGACACGTGGTATCGGTCTCATCCGCACAGAAGGTTTTATACTTGATGTTGTTACACAGGACATACTATACACCTAAGAGACTGTATGAGTTCGGGTGGAGAATGGATGCCAGGTGCCCTAGGTGTCAGGGTACTGGGGATTTAGCACATATGGTATGGAAGTGCCCAAAATTGTTTTGTTACTGGTCAGAAATCCTTAACACTCTGAACATGGTACTTTGATGTAAAGCTAGAAATGAACCCCAGACTGTGCATATTGGGATTGGATGAGGGAATAAATGGTGGTTCCTGTGTAATTAACTTAGGGATGAGATGTCTGTTCCAGGCGAGAAAGCTAATGGCGCAGAGATGTCAGGCTGAGAAACCCCCAACGGTAGAAGAATGGGTGAGATTAATTACAGAAACAGTATGGAAGGAAAGAATAGTATACATAAGGAGAGGAAATCTGAAAGAATTTGAAATAATGTGGAGACCATGGCTGGATAAGATGGGATGCCCACTATAGTAGACAGATGGGGAGGATGGGAATAGGAGGGATAATTAATAGAGAAAAGCCCCCTAGAGGTAAGGTAGACAGGAATGGGGAGGAGGAGAAGGAAGTATACAGAAAAGGTGAACAAGAAAGGAAGAATATATCAGGAGTCATGAAGGAAGGGTGGGAGAGATAAAAGAGCTAAAGGTTGAAGGGTATTTCTAGTAAACTGTGAGAAATGGATTTTATTTAAATTGAATCTATGTAAGTAGAGAATGTATTTTGTATGATAATGAAGAAAATAAATAAAGATTATATAACATAAAAAAAGGAATGGGGTTTAGATTTACCATTGCCAAACCAGTAGTAGTTAAAGTGGTTGTAAAGGAGAAAGAAAAACAAACAAACATCTATACTTGCCTGCTCTGTGCAAAGAATTGCACAGAACGGCCCCAATCCTCCTCTTCTCAGGTCCCCGCGGGGGCTCCTGGCTCCTCCTCTCTTGCTGGTGCTCCCAATAGAAAGCCGATTCCCATAAGGGCACTCGTGCAGGCTCACTCCCGAGACCCACTGCTGTGTCTATTGACACAGACAGCAGGACTTGGCCCGTCCCCTGGTCACTGGAGTTGATGAGTGGGAGCCAAAGGCTGCCGCTGCTATTGATCTGTCCAGGGAGGCGGAATAAAGCCAGGAGAGCTGCAGCTCTCATGCAAAGCTCTGAATCGCGAAGGGGTAAGTATAAGGGGGGGGGGGGGGAGTCTGCCACAAACGTTTTTTTAAAGTGGATGTAAACCCTTACATATACCCAGTGAAGTGAACAGCCTCAGATGATGCACAGAGATGAAACGAATCCTCCTACATAGGTTAACATGTATATCTGCTGTCTTTCCCTTTCTATAATCTTTAGAATTCTTACATTGTGTTAGAATTTCCACTTCCTCGTTCAGCACTGGGAGTGTAGTTTTGGCTTACACTGGGAGACAGCTGATTGGAGGAAAGGCACTCACCCCCACTCCACATGGGTAGAAGAACGAATATACTTTCAGAGCTGTGCTGTGACAAGACAAGCTCCCTATTAATCTACTTATAGCAACCTCCCACGACTCAAACTTCAGACTGCTTTTATCTCCCGTTTTAGAAAACTTGTCAGAAGTTATCATGCTGATAACAGAGAAATTAAACCGCAGAAGCACACGGGACTCTGGGCTTTTTGAGAGAAATAAATAAACACTGCAACAGATATGTGCCCAGGTCAAATTTCATGAATTGGGTTTACATCCACTTTAATTTAAAACTTTCCAAAAAGGCCTTGTTGTGGAGCCTAAAGGTGAAAATTCTCTTGAAATATAGTACTATGGTATTTTTTTGCCAGTTGTTGTTGGCTACACACATCTTATTCTTGATACTGATATCTGACTTCTTATCTTTCAGGAACTTCAGGCTCAACAGAATCTTTACCTGGCAACGTAGATACAAGTACCCCTTTTGTTGACTATGCACCCACTTTTCAGTCAACCACATCATTTGTAATTAGTGACATTACTGAGGAGGATGAGCTGGATGTGTCAGAATATTCCACTTCCTCAATAATGGAATCTTCGTTTACTCACCAGCGGCAAATAGAGGCTAACATGTCTGATGATGAAGACTCCGTTTGTCTCTCAAAGTCCAACAGTTTTGCAGATATGATGGGAATTCTGAAGGATATTCACAAAATCAAAACTAGCAGAGATTGGTAAAGTCTATGAGCCATTTATTCACATTATTAAAGTATCAGCGGCCTTGCTCAGACTTGGCACATTTTGGTAAAACAACCAGAGTTTCATGTTCTGAAAGGGGGTCACCTCTCAATGATTGTAAAAACAAGATGGTCAACCCCTTACACAACATATGTCTTGCCTATTGGCAGGCACTGGGAGAAAAAAACTTTATATTTAGGTTCAGTTGTCTCTCTAATATTGGGGAATTCATTTCCTGGTGATATGGCTAGTAGTTAAATACAAGCCATTTTATTTAAACTTGAACCCACATGAATTGATCATGTGAGGAAGTGGCCCTGTAAAAAAATTGGTGTAGAGAATGTACAAGAAGACTTGTTAGACAGGTTCATCTGTCATTGCAGTGAATGTTTTTTTTACTGTATTTATTTGACTCATTTAGTTATGTTTAAAGTAATACTTGTTATGTTTATTTTTTTAGGTCTAATAGAAACCAATGTCTGCACAAAGAAGATGATCCCATCAATCTCATTTCAGAGGTCCTGAGGCAAAAGTTTGCACTTTGTGATCACGATGACAAAAAGAACATTTAATCAAGTTAACTTATTTTTCTTCATGTAGTAGAATTCCATAAAGGTCACTTATTTTGTTATAAAAAGAGGTCAAGAATTCAAAATTATTATTTTTGTTGTGTTTTATTACATTTGAAATGAGCTTGGTATATCTGGAAGATAAACCACTTGAGTGTGTTTTTGTCTATCAACAGATGGCTGCTACATATAGGTCACTAGTACACAGGAATATGCTAAATAGCCAGTAGTTATAACTACAGATTTATAAACCGCTAAAGAGAAGCCAGTGACTGGTGTCCTGTGCTGTGAATGTAAATCTTAATTATGCCATTTTCCACAGTTTTTAAATGCTCCATTTCTAATCTAGGGATGACTAATTTCCATTAGCTGCAGTTAAGGATGTGAAATTTTTTGAGTACTCTTGCCTTGGCATTTTACAGCAAGTAAAAAAAAAAAAAAAAAAAAAAAAGATGGAGAGATATATCTATCTATCTTTTTTTTTTTTTTTTTTTTTAAACAAGAAGGAATTCAAGACTGGTTGTGGCAATCCTCAAAACAAAGAATTGTTCTGTCTGGAAAGAGAAGCACACTGTCCATCGGTTTTGGATTGCTTTATAACTGTTAATTTTTCTCAAAAGGCAAATTTTTGTAGCCCCAGGCATACAGGAGCTTTGCTGAGAATGTTGCTAGGTGCTAATGTGAATGCTAGAGAACTTCAACATCAGTCTGTGTCACTGGCTGTTAAGACATCTGTCGCACAAAAAAAAAAAAAACTGTTATAAAATTGCACAAACTTTACACATGTTATCAATAGGCTGTCTTATTTTATTTTTTTTTAAAATATGTAATTTTTTATTTTAAATATATTTAACGCTAAACTTCAACTAGCATGACTAGCATGTTTCCTGGTTGTCTTTAGAAAGAGGTACCCTTCCGCACCTGAATTAATCTCTCTTGATGGAGATAACTGAGGAAGGTTGTAAAATACAGATAGTAAAAAATAAACAGTTTTTTACCCTGTTATCTTCCAGGACGGCTTACGGAGAGAGAGGCTCCTCCCACCTAGTACAGAAAACACATACTCCACATTATAAAAGACCGCTCATAGGCCATGGCCCCTCAGTATATGTGTTTCCTGCGGCCAGACAGGATCTCTGAAGAAGTTTGTTATTTTTATCTAGGCGGCAGGGGCCTCCTGACTACAGCATCCCAAAACGGGGACAGTGAACCTGGGAGGCATGTAGCTCGGGCTCGTTCAGGCTGCCCTGAAAGGGGAGTCTTGTATTTTTACTCCAGGAGACCCCCTCTCTCCATGGGAGTCTGGTCGGTAGATGCCTGTAGGCTCAGGTACACTGGCAGTGTGGGATTTTGACTCGAGTGAGTCTTCCGAGGGACAGTGCGGACTCATGGTGTCCTGATGCTGCAGTGCAGATATGTTATTGGTAGCAAACACCAACCAGGAGGTCAGGGCTGCAATCTTCATGCACTGTTTCAGGGGAGGCACTAGACTGGGATCCTCATTACTCGACCTTTCAGGGCTACAGAGAAGATGGTGGAAGCCATTTTGTCCTGTGCTGGTAAGTCACCAGGGAGGAGACTGTATGCAGGGAAGCAGGTTTGGGACACCTACAGACTCTGGCCCTAAGGTAAAAAAGAGGAAAATGGGGGTTCCTCTTTTGTTACTTCCTGTTGTAGGGGGCACCAGGGGTTTTGGGTGGATTCTCTGTACTATCCTCAGACCAGCAGGGCTGGTCTGGGGATTTTGGCTGTGTGTGTATCCCTCTTTTCCCTACTGGTAGTGGGGCTTCATTTGGTTCTCCCTAGGTGGCTGGCTGCTGGTCATAGGGTGACTATGACCTGTCTCTCCTTGTAAAGGGCTCATACTACCTTGTTTCTGCTCCCCTGTAGGACAAGGAATGGGAGCAAATGGGGAACCACCTAAGGGACAGATGCACAGCCTGCAAGTACAGGTTATCTACTGCCTGGACACCAGCTCCAGTGCTGCAATGCTCTTTAAAAGGATTCCTAGAGAGCGTTGATAAAGGAATGACAAACTTTGTTGTAACTTTCACGAAGCTTTCTTCGCCGCCGGAGGAGAAGCAGTTATCCTTGTGGGCACCGAGGCTCTAGGGGGAGCCCTCCCTTACTCGTATTTAGTCAACCACCATATCTTCATTTGCTGGCTAAGTTCCCAATGTTTGCTGCTGATCAATATGGATGGATCACGGCCGATGGCTTCCCCAAATCTCTTTGGAGGGAGTACTGCATGGCTGGAGCAGAGGCATTTGGAGTCCCTGACTACTTTCGGATGGGGGGAGGGGCACTTGTCTGCTGAGGCAGGTGAACTATTTTGGTAAGCCAGGACAGAATGCAGCCTGCTATGCTGCAGGTCCCCCTGAATGGACAGCTATAGGGTGGTTGTGTAAGTATTCTCTGGTGTCATCAACAGACACCAGGGAGGGAGCGCGATCAAGTGGGGGATGATGCAGTAGGTGGACCTTGATCTTGCCAGTAGTATTACAGCAGATTTCATTTCGTATGTAAGGCTGGGTTCACACCTATGCAAATTAGATGCGGGTTTCCCTGCATCCAATTCACATAGCAGGAGAATGTGACTGGCTGCCTATGGAGCCGGTTCACATATCTCCTTTGCGGCTGCGGAGCGCACTGCACAAAAACGCTGTGCGCCTTTGGCTCCGTTTCAGGGCCAGATTCAGGCATAGCTTCAGCCCTGATTCGTCACCTGAAATGGGGAACAGGGACGCACAGCGCTCCTGTGCGATCCGCAGCGGGTTATAGTGTGAATCTGGCCTAAAGGTGCACATGTACTCCGGTTCCGCCATGACACCTGCTATAATTTTGGCAAATGGCCACAAGGTGGTTACCCTTGAAAGGATGTCCTCTCTTTGGGTATTGGTTGCTGTGGGTGTTTGCACGCCTCCTACAAACACGGTGAATGTGCTTGTGTTCTGTCTACCATTAGTGTGGTCATTTGGAGGCAGAGGCCCTTACACCTGCAGAGCTGGTGCTGGGAAACTTAGGAGATCAGCAGAAGCTGCAACCTGATAACTCCTTCCTACACTTAGACCATGCTTGTGCATGTGCAGGGCTCCTGGGCTCTGCTTACTCCATGTCTACCATCAATTACACTTTTTGTTTTCAGCAAAGGGAGGTGACAGCCTAGTTTGGGTCTGCTGTGGCTTAGTCGGGACTTTCTGTACTTGGATTTGGACAGTAACCCACTCCTAGGCTGAACTGGAAACATTAGATGTGGATCCGGCAACATTCAATTGACAGGCTCCTGGGCATAACCTCCATGCAAGGGTTGCATGGACAAACCTGGGTTTAATGATTGCTTGTTAATACCTGCAGGTGTTGGCCTTCTGATTTGCTTTAGTTGCACACTTCAGGGCTTATCCAAAGGTGTCAGAAGGTGTCATTTATCACTAGATTTGGACTTGTTATGAAGCTTTATCTGTCTCCCATCTTAGTGTGCGCTATATAAAGCAAGCTAAGTGTACAGCAATCACTGTTAATATACATTTAAATATGTAGTTTAAGGAGACTCACTTTTGCTTCTGTTCCAAATAAAATATTTGGTTATGTCTAGGAGCTGAAGCTGTACTTATTATGGGGTAACAGTGTTTGCTATGCACTCAAGTTTGTGTGCCTAGACTTCTATCACCCAGAGCTCCCTGGGTATCACCATATAGATGTATAATGGATTGGTAGCCAGAGACTAGGTTATATCTATGACATGTGATTATATGAATTGTTGGCTTTGTGGCATTGACATTAATTGCATAAGAAATAGCTGGGTGTGGGGATGCACTATGGATACATAGTCTGTCCTCCATACTTCTCCAAGTAAGTTATAACTCTATGTATGTAAACATTGGAGTTTTTTTATGCTTGTGTTTTTTGGGTCATATACTTTTGGTACCATGGTGGTTCATGCCTCATATGTGATCTAATATATTGACTCTCTGAGGCTACGTTTCCACTGTTGCGACCCCAAGGTCATGTGATTTGAATTGTGACTTTGGGCGTAGCTTTGATCCAACTTCAGTCTCTGGGTCGGGGTTGCTGAAACGGTTTGCGTTGCGTAGATTGGAACGGGTGCCATTGTAATCTATGGGCTGTGACTTGTCATGCGACTTTGTGTCCGGGGTCGCAAGGCGAGTCGCACTAGTAGAAACAGAGCCTAATTGTTCAAATGACCTGCTTGAAGTTTAGCCCTTATTTGTATATGTTGCTGTATGAATTGGGAGGCTTTTACCTGACCTTTACATTTGTCTTGTGCAATCAGTATATCTCCACTCTAATAGTATATACAGTATATCTCTTCTGTCTGTTCAGAGTGGATTAGATATTTAGCTCCCTAACCATGTAGTTGGTTATTTATATTTACCACTGCATAGAGATATTTAAGAATAAATTGCCTTTTTTTTTTTAAACTTTACATATTAACTAAATTGTACACCACCCTTTTTTTTTTTTTTTTTTTTTTTAAGGTTATTAATCAAAACCATAATCGGCCAACTAATCGATTATGAAAATAATCGTTAGTTACAGCCCTACATTACTGACCCGCCTGTTCTCTAACCAGAAACAGGCTGTTGGGAGGAAGGTGCTTAAAGCTGTGGTCCCGCCCTGATCAGGTAGTTCTATTTTGTTCTCTCTGTAAGCTGTCCTGGAAGATGACTGGGAAAATTCCAGGAATCTCCCCCCCCCCCCCCCCCCTTGTTTCGTAGGGATAATTATGTAAAGCATAATTGGAAGTGTTTATTATTATTTTATCTGTGCCTTCGACTATTTGTTAATACTGAGGGGCCGGGGCCTATGGGCGGTCTTTTATAATGTGGATCATGTGTTTCCTGTGCTAGCTGGGAGGAGCCACTCTCCGTAAGCCATCCTGGAAAAGAGCGTCAACAGATAATCCTGTTTTTTAGGGCTATAATTATATGTATACCAGGCGCAATTTTTATTTTATTCTTTATATATATATATATATGTATGTATGTATGTATGTGTGTTCATTCATTTCATGTCCCTCAGCTGTCATCAGTGCTAGACTTTCCCACTTATTAGAATTGCAAGCTTCAAATCTTTTTCTGGACTTTTCATGAAATATGTTCCTTGGTGTGTCTCTCTCCCTCTCCTAATATACACAATGAAAAAATCTGATGAAAATACCGCTTTCAAAGTTATCGTACAATAATCTTATCGTTGGTAGACAGCTTTCGAAAGCCACAACTGTTCATCCTAAAGGGACAAATGCAAAACTTTTTTTTATTTTTATTTTTTTTGTGCGATATTGGAACGAATAATTTTCTTTTAATTCTTACGGTATTTTGTACAAAAAAAAAAATCGTAAGACCAAAACCATGCATACTCAGTCTTGGTGAAAGAATATAATACATTATCACTTCGGAAGTTGTATTCTGTCGTACGAGAATTTTAGTAACCTCTTTATTTTCGATATAAGACTAGCGTGCAAAAAAAAAAAAAAAACACGAGATCTTCTCATTGTGTGTACGAGGCTTTCAGAGACCGTGGTTGGCCTGTTTTGTAGTGTGCTGCATTTCTTTGGATCCAGCGTGTCTTATTAAGGTGCAATTAAACTACAGGCAAAGCAGGTCAAATGCAGCCTTTTCTTATCAAATGCTGCATTTCCATTAAAATGCATCTGCATGCATTTGACTAGAATGGCCATCAACTTGAACCCTTAAGAAGCCAGTTTATATGGGCAAGGTGTGTTTTTGTTTGATTATGGAACAAATTGGAGAACTGTTACAACATTCAAAATATACTATTTGCCGTTTTGGAAGGGCAAGATCACTGAAAACATATATTTCAGTTTTGCTTGGATGCTAGCAGATTATAAAGCCACTTATGACTTGAGAGTTCCATGTGTAGGTGTTCATTTTCCAGTTCCTAGTTTCACCTACCGGATATCATATTGTTTTTATTTAATGCCAGAAATAATCCCACATTGGTGGCATTTCTAAGGAGCAAAGATCTGACAAGAACATCTAGAATATACTAGATCTAAGAATCTACAGGTGGCAATCAATTTTAAAAGCAAATTAAAACGTGCCAAGGATGCATGTATGTTAAAAATCTAAATATATCCGTATTTAATGATATACAATGGCCTTGTGTACATGGACTTCTTTCTTTCCTCCTTTTATCTATTCAGTCATGCTGGTCTATTTCAACACTCATCCATGTTCTCCATCCTCCTGTTGATGCAGAAAACCTTTCTAGGTACATACTCCGCCATCCATAATTACCAATCTGTTACCCTTTGCCCAATCCAAATTCCATCTTGCCTAGTTTTGTTCATCAGCATTAGTGGAAGTTGATGGCGCAGTACCATCTGAAGAAAATGATGTAATCGTTCCCTCACAGTAAGTTCTCTGTAGGAAAATGGGTATGCATTAGGGCAGTTGTGACCGCACCTAATTCCCCTTAACTCATGCTCCCTTTTTTTTTAATTTTTTTAAGCCATTTGTTACTTGTTTAAAAAATGTAGCTGTCAACAAATAAGGGAAAACACAGGACTGGGAAGAGCCACACTGTTCTCTGCTGTGATGGTTTCACTGCCCTTTAGGCATATACGTATAGGAGCATAATGATGGGAGGTGTGGAAAGCCTATGACTTTCTGGGCTGGGAAGCGCATAGTTTTGCAAGTGGACATATGCACTATTTCTAACCTGGAATTTCTGAGTGTTTTTGCATTCAAATAATCTAGTTACTGCTTTTAAAAGAAATGCAGCTCCTTTGCTTTGTTCAACGTCGTGACACATTTATACTTTGAAGTGCATTGAAACCACATTCGGATAATAAACACTGGTACATGAGTGTATACTACCCATTTTCAATGCTTCACTACTGTTGTTTTTTTTTTTTTTTTTTTTCAGTTCAAAACGATTTGATTTCCAGTGCACTTGTAGCTCTTCCACTGCTTGTTTGATTGCAGCAACGAATAGAACGATATTGTATGTGCTACAGTCTTGGGTTTGATGCGTCTGATTGTGTGCACTAAAATCCAATGCAGTGTAATGCTTAACAAGCCTTTATAAATTTACAAAGCAACAATGTATTTAACTGAAAAAAAATATTTTGATAGCTTTCAAAGTACAAAAAATGCAACACGCTACACCCAGATTTAAACTCCTCTAATTCCTAAAGTTACGTTTTTACTAATCTGATGCATGGACTTCTGTATAGTTTAATTTGGCACAGTGTTTTTCATGAAGGTTTGCCATCCCATTATACATCCCAATGTTACATTTTTGTAAGTTTGTCTTTTATGTACCTCACAAATGTGTTCTCATGTAGAATATATTATGCCGTGTACTTTTTATATTGAATTCAGATGAGGATATGTGCATTTTACCTAACTCAGGCTATATATGAAGATTATTGCTTTGTCAACCAGAGGAACCTGCCTGTTATGTGTTTATTCAATAAGGTAAAGTGCAGTAACCCATAGCAGCCAATCGGGACCATACTTTTTTCTGATCTAAAATCTGATTAGTTGCTATCAGTTAGTGCCTGTCACCATTATTGTTTGCACTGCTTTTATTATATAAGCCTTTTATTGTCTAGTGCTGGAGGCAGCATGGATTATAAGATAATGCAATGCTACTTGGCCATCTAGTGTGGCTTGTATGAAGACTTTTTACATGCTACTGTTACATAGGTGCTGTACAGAATACTTATTTGAAATAAACCACGTTTTCAAACAAGAGTGAGTGAGTTATTGTTTTGGACATTTGTGCTGACTATATTCATCAGAGCCCTGGGACCGATACCTCTACAATGCACAGGGATGGGGACATCTGTTCTGGTGACAACTAATAGGGGATTTTCACTTAGTTCCTGTTGTGTCCTCTGGGGCAGAAAGTGAAGCGACATCTCCCCAGTGGGCCAAAAAAAGAGGGACTTTTAACCATTCCCTCCTTGATCCAAAACCTAAAGAAGAAAATGCTTTAGATAGTACAGTAACTTCAGTCGGTACTATCTAAAGCATTTTCTTCATCAAGGTACACAGGAACACTGGGTTATACTTGTGCATTTCAGGGGGATTTGGCTACCAGCAAAAAAGCTGTTGGTTGTCCAAGTATGTCTTTCACTCCATTGTGCTTTGGCTGATCCTCAGCACTGCTTTGGAGGTTGTAACTGGAACCTGCTGAACTGAGGATTGTGGGCACTGAGCTCTACTTATGGTGTTCTCAAGACACATGGTGGTGGTTGATTTACTAAAACTGGAGAGTGAAAAATCTGGTGCATCTGTGTATGGTAGTCAATCGGATTCTAACTTCAGCTTGTTCAGTTAAACCTGGAAGCTGATTGGTTTCCATGCAGAGCTGCACCAGATTTTGCACTCTTCAGTTTTAGTAAATCAACCCCACAGTGTACTGGCTTGTTATTCATAAATGTTCTAATGTGCTGATCCCTGAAGACTTTATTTGGCGCTTTCCCGTGGTAGAGACGGTTTGTCTGGAATGTGACATGTGCATGGGCACTCTCTCTAGTACTTAGTTACTGAGCTTGTTAGCTGCAAAACACTTTCCAGGCCTGTGATAATTGGAAGACTGGAGTATAATCCCACATAAGCAAAGTATGTCATCTGTTTTCTTGCTTTATATCCTGCATGGATTAACATGCTGGAGAATAAAGTGCTGTATCCCTTCACACTGCCTCTTCCCTCCTTTCAGAGTGAGAGAGTTTCCCACTACTGCTTACGTTTCAAGGTTCTTGGGGTTATCTAGGTTTGTCCCTGCTGCCTTCTAATAGTGACTTAGTCACTTCTGCTCCTATAATCTCTCCTGCAGCCACAGTTGGTTGTGAAAAATCCAGGTGCGTTTTTAGTTTTTCGTTAAATTTTCCCGAGCTGTCCCGTGTTCACTTCGGTCTTTCCAGGGAGGAGTTTTTCAGCTATGCTGGGTTTCATGAACAAAATCTCTGCCATAATAGGTGACTAAGGGCTTGTGCACACTGCAGCTAAAAAAAAAAAAAGTTTATTTTACAGGCATATGAGCTTTTATTTCAGCTTAAATAAGCTAGTACTTTTTGGGGCTCTTTTGCACATTTTTATTGAGCTTTTTTGAGCATAACTGTTTTCTATTTCACAAGCCTTCCCCATGGCTATTTTTCCTATATTTTATCTTTTTGGGTGTTTTTTTTCCCCCCTTTTCCAAGCTTCTTTGAGCTTTTTCATACTTTTTCGCACATTTTTGGGCACTCGGGTCCTATCTGAGTTTATTGCTGGCAATAGGAGCGTCCCAATTGGTGCGACGCCGACTTTGCAGCTCCGCACCGATTTCCAAAAGTAGTTCCTGCACTACTTTTGGCGACTTGGGGGTGATTTCAATAGACATTTGTGCATGAGCCAGCACAGATATCTTTTAAGTCACCCCCGAAGTCGGACTGAAATACAGCTTTGAAATTGCGTGAGTTCAGGTGAACTCGCACGATTTCAAAGCTCTGTTCAGTGTGAATAAGGGCTAATGGTAGTTTCCTTTTTTGAGAGTCCCATTTGCCCAGGTTCACTCCACACCATAGCAACTCAACATTTTGGCTGCGTGCCACTTGCCAATCTGCCTGATATCCAAAAGTTGGTGGCTTACCAACCCAGCCCTGAAATCTTCTTTTTTTTTTTTTTTGTGCCCGCCAATGATTCACAGCTGGGACCTGCTGATCGGCTGTGTACATTTACAGACCTGAGCTCTGTACAGAAGGAACAATCTGATTAGGGATCAATTAGTAAAAGCAGCCCACATTACACACATGCACATATTTAACCCCTTGGTTGTCCTAGATGTTAACTCCTCCCCAACCAGTGCAATTAGCACAGTGACAGTGTATAGTATTAATGTCAGTGGCAGTCCGTTCTCCCCAGCGTAAGTTAATGTCAGATTGTCCGCTGCACTATCGCAGTCTCATAAGTCACTGATCGATGCCATGTGTAGTATAAAATAAAAATTCCAGTATATACAGTGGGGAAAATAATTATTTGGTCCCCTGCAGATTTTTTAAGTTTGCTGACTTGCAAAGAAATGAAGAGTCTATCATTTTTATCTTGGGTGTATTTTACATGGTAGAGACAGAATATCGCCCAAAAATAACACATGATACAAATGTTATAAATTGAGCTGCAGTTCAGTGAGTAAAATAAGTGTTTGATGCTCAAGCAAAACATGACTTCGTACTTGGTAGAGAAACCCTTGTTGGCAAGCACAGAGGTAAGACATTTCTTGTATTTAGTGACCAGATTTGCATACATCTCAGGAGGGATTTTGGTCCACTCGCTTCTAGCTCTTCTCTAAATCCTTAAGATTTCTTGGCTGTCGCTTTGCAACTTGAAGTATCCGCTCACTCCATAAATTTTCTATAACATTAAGGTCTGGAGACTGGCTAGGCTACTCCATGAACTTAATGTGCTTCTTAAACCACTCCTTTTGTTGCCTTGGCGGTATGTTTTGGCTCATTGTCATGCTGAAAGACCCATCCATCACCCATCTTCAGTTTTCTGGCTGAGGGAAGAAGGTTCTCATTCAAGATTTTACAATACATGGCCCCATCCATTGGCCCTTTAATGCTGCAAAGTTGGTCTGTACCTTTAGCAGAGAAACAGCCCCAAAAGCATCCACCTACATGCTTGACTGTAGGGATGGTGTTATTGGGGTCATAGTCAGCATTTTTTCTTCTTCCAAACACAGCAAGTCCCCCTCCTCCAAGAAGACACATGTACAGTAATGCCAATGAACATCTAAATTATTGGGAGAAAGTACTGTGATCAGATCAGACCATAATTGAGCTCTTTAGCATTAACTCAACTCGCTGTATTTGGAGTAAGAAAAATGCTGACTATGACCCTAAGAACACCATCCCTACAGTCAAGCACGGAAGTGGAAAAATTATGCTTTGGGGCTGTTGCTCTGCTAAAGGTACAGGCTGACTTTGCCGCATTGAGGGGCCAATGGACAGGGCTATGTATTGTAAAATCTTGGATGAGAACCTTCTTCCCTCAGCCAGAACACTGAAGATGGGTCTGCCAGCATGACAATGGCCCAAAACATACCACCAAGGAGTGGTTTAAGAAGAAGCACATTAAGGTCATGGAGTGGCCAACCAGTCTCCAGGCCTTAATTCTCTAGAAAATTTATGGAGGGAGCTGAGACTTCAAGTTGCCAAGCAACAGCCCAGAAACCTTAAGGATTTAGAGAAGATCTGTAAAGAAGAGTGGGCCAAAATCCCTCCTGAGATGTGTGCAAACCTGGTCACTAACTACAAGAAACGTCTTACCTCTGTGCTCGCCAACAAGGGTTTCTCCACCAAGTACTAAGTCATGTTTTGCCTGGGGATCAAATACTTATTTTACTCACGGAACTGAAGCTTAATTTATAACATTTGTACCATGTATTTATTTTTTTTTCTGGATTTTTGGTTGATATTCTGTCTCTATCATTTAAAATACACCTCTGATAAAATTTTTAGACCCGTTATTTCTTTGCAAGTGGGAAAGCTTACAAAATCTGCAGGGGAGCAAGTCATTTTCCCTCACTGTATATCAGCTGCAGACCTTTCTTGGCCATGTTCCCTAGGCATTTCTTCATTCAGTGAAGGTGAAGTTCATTCATTTCTTCTGGGCTTATGAGGCCAGGAGGATTTTGTATTGATTGTTATCTCTGCCTAAATTCAAGGAGGCATGGGGTTTTCCAACCCCTTCAAATATCACCTAGCCGGGCCTATGGGTAGAGTAGTGCAGTGTTTCTTAACTCCAGTTCTCAAGGTGCCCCAACTGGCCATGTTTTCAGGATTTCCCTCAGATGAAACAGCAGTGGTAATTGCTAATTCAGTGAAACTGATCAAATCACCTGTGCAAAATAATGAAAAGCCTGAAAACATGACCTGTTGGGGCACCTTGAGGACTGGAGTTGAGTAACACTGGAGTAGTAGACTGATTTAATAATGGGGACGTGACGTGGTGGGAAACAAGAAATGGCCTTGATCCCACTGCCAACTCTCCTGTGGCAATATGCAACTCGTCATCCTGTAATTCAAACTCAACCCAAAATAGGCACCATTTTGCAAGGGCTGTCGAAATCAGGGTGTGTACGGACCCCATCATCTGGTCAATCAGCTTTCTGTCCAACTAGAAGAAATGTCTTACCGCTGTGTTTGCCAACAAGGGTTTCTCCACAAGTACTAAGTCATGTTTTGCTTGGCGATCAAATACTTATTTCTCTTTTGTTCATTGACAGACACAGCACTCCATTATTCATAACCATAGGGTTATATCACCCCCTACAGGAGTAGGACCTAGTTCCCTGCTTGGGATCGCTGGTCCTGGCAATTTTTTGTTTTTGCTTTTTAAACTACTTTTTTTTTTCCTCCTTTTGGATTTTTTCCTGTGAGAGCTACAATCAACTGCCGGACGGCCGAAGGGCTGGACACTAAGATCCAGTGGTCTCCCCAATCTGGCCAGCGAGTGCGTGCAGACTGCAGCTAGGTTGGCCGCGACATATCCCCACTGGATGGGGGCTGGCCCTGCGAGTTAAACGTCTCACGAGGTTGCATACGACCAGGTCTCGGCCTGTGTCGCAGCCTTCCTCATGGCCGACAGCCCCCCACTTTGGTGGTGAGGCAGATCTGTCTGGGAGCGTTACCCGCACAATTAAGCAAGGGGCCCCTCCTCTCCTTCCCTGTAGTGGTATGGGGCGCGGGTACTCCCTGGAGTGGTCAGTCCCTCTGGGATTCTACTCCCCACCCCCTCTTCCTGGGTGAGGCCCAGGCCTCTGGCCTAGGTGCTTCGGACACTCTGCCCACTCCCCCCACCCTCTCCAGGGTTGTCACTATGGGGGGGGGGTACACCTTGGCACCTGCTGGATGGTTGGGCGGGTGACTAGGCATCAGCGCCCAATGTGGCGGCCCTCCACTAATTTAGGCCCGCGGCTTTGCGGCTTACCGGCCAGGCGCGTGAGGGGCGGCCCTAGAGTTGGTGGCGGAGGCCGCTTTCCGTTGCGGGCGTCCGCACTTCTTCCTCGGCTTTGCCTGATCTAGTCCCCCTGCGAGCCTGTGCACTCGCGGCGGGCAGCCTAAAATTTAGGCCGCGGCCTACTGACCGGACGACCCTAGAGCGGGCAGTGGAGGCCGCTGCTTTCCATTGCGGGCATCCGCCCTCATTCCTCGGCTCTGCTTGGTCCGGTCTCCCTGCAGACCTGTGCACGCGCGGCGGGCAGTTGAAAATTTAGGCCGCAGCCACGCCGAACGCCTTCTTCCAGAAGGACGGCGCTCTGAGGGCATCCCCCTTTTGGGGGATTGTTTAAGTGGGAGGCGCCAATGCCCCTTGGGAAGGGGCCAGTGGTTCCCCCTGTGAGGGGCATCCGTAGGCACACCCTGTGCAGAGTCTCAGCCAGTGCCCCTGTTAGCCCACACACGGGGCAACATTGGACCCGTAACAGGGGCACTGGCCAAGATCCCGCAACGGGGGCGCCTACTGATAGCCCACACAGGGGGCACCATTGGACCCCTATCAGTAGGCGCCCCCGTTGCGGGATCTTGGCCAGTGCCCCTTGTGAGGAGCCTTGGTCAACGTCCCCTGTGTGGGACCTTAGTGATGCCCCTGTGCGGGGCCTATGGCAGCGGAGGTCTTAGGCAGGGGCCCCCCTGAGTTCTTTGCATTTTCACAGGTGGCACTTAGGCATATAGGCTAGTAAATGGTGCCCCTGCGATTCGGGTGTATTTGGCAGTCGGAGATCAGACTCACTGTTTGTGATCACGGACGGGCCAAAAAAGGGACTGTCTGCTTCATCTGCGACCTTTCTAGATAGAATAGGCCAGAGTCATCGGCTGTCTGATCCATTAGGGGTTGGGTTCCTCCTTTCCCTGTTACGGTGCATTCTACTTGGCTGCTTACTGCTTCTTGGGCCTTACATCCTCAGGCGTCAGCTGCGCTGGTTTGCAAGGTGGCCACTTGGTCGTCGCTGTACACTTTCCCGAAATTCTACAACGTGGATGTGCTGGCATTTGAGAATGCTTGTTTTGGACACAAGGTGTTGCGGGCTGCTGTTTAGGGGGTCTAATCTCTCTTGGGTGTGTATTGTTCAGGTTGGGCTCCAGTTCTGTGTTGAGCTCCTGTTACCTGGTTGGCTCTTGCGTTAGCCTTGGGATTTTTCGTTGTTCCACCCCTCATGTTTGGCACTGCTTTGGGACGTCCCTATGGTTCTGAATAATGGAGAACTGTGTCTGTCAATGAACTAAAGAGAAAATGGGATTTTTGACTTACTGTAAAATCTATTTTTTAAGGCGTTTTGATGCTTCTGACACTGCTTGTTACTAAACTGAAGGCTTATAGCAGAGAGGCGGGTGTATAGCACCTAGGACTGCCCATAGGCGTAGCCAAGTCTTTTTTCTGCCTAGTGTCCTACTCCTGTAGGGGGCGATATAACCCTATGGTTCTGAATAATGGAGCAATGTGTCTGTCAATGAACGTAGAGAAATGGATTTTATGGTAAGTCAAAAATAAAATACACCTATGATAAATAATTACTTACAAAATCTGCAGGGGATCAAATAATTATTTTACTCACTGTATACCATAGTTTGAAGACACTAACTTTCACACAAACCAATTTTTTTTTTTTTTTTTTTTTTTTTTAATCAGAAACATTTTGGCCAAAATTTAGGAAGAAATTAAATTTTTTTATTATTGGATATGTTTTATAACGGAAAGTAAAATATATTGTGTTTTTCAATTGTCAGTCTTTTTTCATTTGTATCACAAAAAAAAGAAAAAAAAAAGTGATCTAATACCACCAAAAGCAAGCTCTATTTGAAAAAATAATTATATCAATTTTGTTTGGGTACAGTGTTGCATGACCAACGCAATTATCAGTTAAAGCGGAGTTCCAGCCACAAAAAAACGCTACGAACACTAGCTGCTGACTTTTAATAAGGACACTTACCTGTCCAGGGAGCCCACGATATTGCCCCCCCCCCCCCCCATGGCCGATCCGTCCATTGGATTGCTTTGCAGGCGCCGCCATTCTAACTAAGCAAAACTGGCAGGGGAAGACTTGCGGCTTCACTACCGGTTTCCTACTGCGCATGTGCGAGTTGCGCTGAGTTTTGTGAATGGCCAGCTTGCCTTCTGAGCCACACAGGTCCCAGAAGACAGCGGGGGTGCTCGCCACACAAGAGGACATGATGTCCTGTGCTGCGGCCTGGATGGAACGGAAGTACAGGCTGTACTTCTAAAAAAGGTACTAAAGAAAAAAAAATATTATTTTAAATATCCAAAAACGAGGATGGTCTTTGGTTTAAGACCACCTCTCAAAAGTGGGTGGAACTCCGCTTTAAAGTAGCACAGTGCCAAATAGCAAAAAATGTCCTGGTCATGAAGGGGGGTAAATCTTCTGGAGCTGAAGTGACACTGAAAGAGAAACATCTTTTTTACGTTTTGGAAAGAGTGGAGAGGGATTAGAACATCTGTCAGGTTCTTATTGCTATCTGTCTCCCCGTTAGGGAGTTTTATCCTCTCTATTTGTTATGTTTACCATTATCATCAAAAATGAAAGTAAATGAAAATCCTATATTATGGGTTGTCCCCAAAACAAGTATTAAAGTGGAAATCTTCCAATGGGGACACTAGTAGTGACCCCGGTGGCAACTAGGGATTCCCTCACCTTTTCTGTTTTGGCTATAGGACAGGAAGTGAAGGGAAATCTCCCCAATGGGACACAGATAAGAAAAAAAACCAACTGACAAGGGTTATAACCATCCCTCCTCTGAAATGGAAAAAATAAAAAAAGTATTACCTGGAGTTCTACTTTAACTTTCTTGTCCTTTTAACACAATAGAAAGTGAGAAGAAATGCCTCCAAAGTGAGGCAAGTTCTCTCTTAGACACATGTCACCGGAACAAGTGTCCTCGTTGGAAAATTTCTACTTAAAGTGGTGTTTCCCTCCCCCCCCCCCCCCAAAAAAAAGATGATTATAATTCCTTTAAAAAATGTAAAAAAAAATATTTGGAAAAAAAAAAAATTACCTCTAAATGACTGTTGCTAGTCTGCCTCATAGTCTGCCTCCTTCAGTGCCCGGGCTAAGTGACATCACTTCCCCTCGGCGCAGGAAGGGCTCCCTCCCTCCTGTCAGTCATCTGGGACACGTGACAGGTCCCAGATGACTGCGCGGCCAATCACGGCGCCGCTCGCGCATGAGCAGTGGGTGCCCGGCTGTGAAGCCACAGCCGGGTGCCCACAGTTGCAATGCCGGCCCGGCCGAGCAGATCGGGGGACGAGCGGAGCTTCGACTCCCCGCATCGCTGTACCCTGGAACAGGTAAGTGTCCGATTATTAAAAGTCAGCAGCTTCAGTATTTGTAGCTGCTGCCTTTTTTTTTTTTTTTCTTTTTTTTATGGACACTCCTCTTTAATTCCAGTTCTGGTGTCAACTTAAAATTTTGGCCTTTCCCTCACTTTCACCTTTGGGTACAGCGATTGACAGGACAAATGTAGAGGATTTAGCTATTTATGTGACCGTTTTATTGGTCCGTATTAAGCTTCTCTTACTAATTAGTGTGATGAATGGGTATCGCCCCTAGGGGCGGGTCTTCTATTGAGATCCCGAGAGTATTTTCCATCTGTTGCAATGGCCATACCCTCAGCCAAGATGGAGATTCTGGCTGCAGGACATTAGTCATGCCCATAGCCAAGATGGCGCCTTCGGTCATGCGCCTCAGGGAGGCTGCGTGATGACGGCGGTGAGTCCCGCCCACCTGATGCGTCCTCACACATTTGGCCTGGGGATAGTAGCTGGGCGGCGTTTCTAGCTGTATCCTAATGCGCAACAGAGCGGCCACGTGACGACGGCGGTGGGGCCCGCCCACTCAATGCGGCCTTATACATATATATTTTTTCTATGTTAAATATGCCCATTTAGCCACTATTAATATCCATACCGACAGTTAGGTGCCCCACAGCACTACACAGGCTCCAATGCTATCAACATGTCGGGAACATTATCTATATATGTATTTTATAATTTTATTGTTCTAGACAGTGAGGGAATGTTTGCCCATAACAAAGATGGCGACCACAGCCTCACTCCCGCATGTCAGAACGAGGGTGTAGCTATTTAATGGTGGATTGTCACAGTGTTGCCCGTTCCCCATTGAGAAAGACATATTTGTCGAAACTGGTCTGGGAGGGCACGCAGTGACGCCACCACATGATCTAGAGGAGGATGGGCTCCTGTATTTGCCGGCCGGCAGCTTTCTTTTATATTTTATGTGCCTTATCATTTGGATCAAATGTAAGTGCTTCTTATTTATTTTAATAAACGGGTGTTACCAGATTTACGCTATGGGCTGCTTTTTTTCCTCCATTTCCCATACGGACCGCATGTGATCAAGCGGACCCCCAATACCCCACCATTCAGAACACTGTGAGATGAGGATTGGAGATCTGTTGGACTGGGAAAATCGCAGATGCATGTCTTTCATGTTATAGCAGAGCCGATTTACCTCTGCTTTCTGGTAAGCAGTTAGCGTGTGAGGGTGTCGGGCACTGTGTTCACCACTGCATATGGTATAAGTCACCAAGGTGTTTTTTTCCCTTCCAATTTACACCCGGATGTCAGGATCACCTTCTCTTTACTACTGCTTCAACTTAAAGATTTCCAAGATTGTTTTTTGGACGTTTTAGGTTATTCAAGTATTTACTTTGTTCACGTTGTTATCTTGGGGACCGGTCACTCTGTGGACAGGGGCTGGCACCTCTTATTACCGTTAAGGGTCCTCAGGTGTGGCTAATGTTCTCTTTATTGGGGTCATTCCATGTGTGGGGTATATCTTGCCTGATTATTACCACTAATTGCCATTTTTATTTTGTTTTTTTTTATTTGTTTAATCAGTTTTATTGGCGCAGCTCCCTCTTTTATCCTATTAATCAAATGTAGAGGATGGATCTCCCTAATGAGGACACAGCTAGAAATAAAAACTTGACAGGGGTTCTAACCAGTCCCTGCTCTATAAAAAAGAGAAAGTTTTACATTAAGGTATACTTTAAGTTTATTGTGAATTCATTATGTTGCATTTGTTTTTCTTTTGACACCTTTGAACATGAACCCTAAACCTGGTGATCTTAAAGGTCTGATTATACAGTGCAATCTTCTTTAGATATACCAAAAACTATATAGTGCGAGGTCCTGAACAATTTCCTAAATCCACTCAGTTAGACCCCCACCCTAAATAGTTGTTGATAAATCTAAATTAGATTGTACAGTTATATTGTATTAAAGCGGAGTTCTGCTAAAAAAAAAAGAATTAAAACTCAGCAGCTACAAATACTGCAGCTGCTGACTTTTAATATTTGGACACTTACCTGTCCCAGGGTCCAGCGATGCAGGGGAGCGAAGCCCTGCTCATCTCCCGCTCCTCTCTGCAGCGCCGGCATTGTAAATGTGGGCACCCTGCATGCGCGAGCCGTGACTGGCCGGGCAATCATCTGGGACCTGTGACATGTCCCAGATGATTGCCGAGAGGGAGGGGGAGAGGTGATCTCCCTTCCGGTGCCGCGGTGCGCCGGGAGGAAATGGGAGCTGGGACTTTTTGCTATAATAAATATCCCAATTTTAAAAACAAAAAAATAATTTCTTCCTCAGTTTAGGCTGATATGTATTCTACATATTTTTGGTAAAAAAAAAAAAAAAAATCACAATAAGTGTATATTGATTGGTTTGTGCAAAATTTATAGCGCCTACAAAATAGGGGATAGATTTATAGCACTTTTATTATAATTTTAAATTTTTTTTTTTTTTTACTAGTAATGGCGGCGATCTGCAATTTGTGTCAGGACTCTGATATTGCGGCGGACAGATCAGACACTTTTGACACTATTTTAGGACCATTGACATTTATACAGCCATCGGTGCTATAAAAATGCACTGATTACTGTATAAATGTCACTGCCAGGGAAGGAGTTAACACTAGGGGGTGATCAAGGGGTTAAATGTGTTACCTAGGGAGTGATTCTACCTGTGGAGGGAGGGGACCGATCAGTGTTCCTATATACAGTACAAGGAACACAATCTCTCTCCTCTCCCCTGACAGGACTTGGATCTGTGTGTTTACACACACAGATCCACGTCCCTGCTCTGTGACAAGCAATCGTGGGTGCCCGGCGAACATCGCGGCCGCTGGGCACGCGCATCGGCTCCCCAGTGACATGGCAGCGTGCGCATGCCTCCTAGATGGCCGGGATGCTGAGGACGTCATACGACGACCACCTTGCGGCCATCATATTACTATGCTCGGGATGGGAAGTGGTTAAGGGGGACAAGCTTAAAGAGGATGTAAACCCGATTCATGAAATTTGAGCTGGGCACATATATCTGCAGTGTTTTGTTATCTCTCTTCAAAGCACTAAGTACTGTGGCTTTCTCCTGCTCCGTTCTTCTGTTATCAGCATGATAACTTCTGACAAGTTCTCCGTCATATATGATAAAAGCAGCCAGAGTTTTGTGTTTGGGAGGATGCTATAAATAGATTGGCAGAGTCCTGAACGATTTAACAAACAGCTCTGAAAGTCTCTACCTATAAGGAGAGGGGGTGTGTGCCTTTCCTCCAATCATCTGTCTTGGCTGTATGCCCAGGATTTACTGCAGTGTTGAACAGGAAGAGAAAATCTCCTAACACGTGCACTTTCTAAACCATAAAAACCATATAAGCTAAAGACAGCAGATATACATGTAAAACTTTTGTAGGGAGATTTGTTTCATCTCTGTGTATCATCTGAGGCTGTTCACTTCACTGGGTATATGTGAGGGTTTAGCAGGCACCCAAAGGTGCATAGTTCTTTCTATTTTTTTAGTTCTGCCTGGAAGCCTTGTTAAAAAATAAAAGAACCTCCCACATTTGGGGCACAATAACACCGCCTCCTACAATAAAGTTCTTGGTGCCTGAGTAGCCAATCAGCAGTCTAGAGGACTCATGCAAGAGTTATTTGGTTAGTTTATCCTTAGTTACAGGTTTTCTAAGTATTGGTCATCATTGTCTACAGCTCCTACCAGGAGGCATGTAAGATATTGGGTGTGGTTGTATAGACAACATTCCTCATAAAAGGTTACAACACAAATCTAGTTTGTTGGCATGTCTTCATTATTATTTCGGGTTGTAGTAGTCAACAAACCTTTCAAGAGAGAAATGTGGGCTGCTCTTACTGACTTAAAAATGTCACTTGCCTGGCTGCCTAACTTTTGGCTTCAGGACACTCAGAGCCAGGGAACTTGCAGTTTCAAAGGGGTCAACAATCACAGACTCTAATGACGTATATTTAGAGCTTTGCTACTTTAATTTAAAGCAGACCCCCCTTCCAGATGCAGTTCCACTTGTGACCACCAGAGTGCAGACTAACCTAACACTGCTTCACAGTCGGAAATGCCCAGCAACTTTCTTAAACCAATTAGGTATTTAAATAAAACGTAGAAATACAAAACACAGAAGGGGCATTTATAAATCGGCATATATTTCTTGGCCAAAGGGGGGACATTACAGCTATACACTAAGGCCCTGTTCACATTTGAGAAACTTGGAATGACAAGCAGAATCATGCCAAAATGCTCAATACGCGTTTTGGTGCCATTTATTGTTAATGGCACCCCAAATGTGCTAAACAAACAGGCATTTTGTCACGAGAAAAAATAAAATAAACGCATACATAAATTTGCTATTAAAAAATTCCCCAAAGTCAGCTCCAAAAAAAGGGTACAGGAGCTACTTTGGCACTTTTTTGGAGAGGAGGGCACATCATTCAAGTGAACAGTATCCAAAAAAACAAACAAAAAAGAGTGAAATAATCCTGTATCGTTCAAATGTGAACAGGGTCTCATACAAATCTGCACGGTACAGTGGGTACTACTTATCAACACAGAGTAGAGGAGTAAGAGAAAGACGATTCTCCATCACAAGCAATCTTCTTCAGATTAGAGAATAGAAGAAGGAATCTGCTTGCCATGGACAACACCTCAGTACTGTCCGTTCTTTCAATGTCCATTCAAGGTCCAATTGACCATGTAGTTTAAATTAGCCAAATAACTTCCAGGTGCATCAAAACGAATGGTGACTAACCTCTTACTGTTTTTTTTTTTTTTTAAATCAGGCACAGCCTGTGTACAAAGGCCTGCCTTCTACCAGCATGCTGCAGAGTGGGCCCTTTGCTCTTTTTGTGGAAGCAGTGGCTTCTGCAGAGGTTTGACGCCCACCACTGCTTTCACACAGAGGCTGGCAGAAGGCAGGATTTTAAACACGGACTGTGGCTACATTAAAAAGCAAATGAACAATAAAGCATTGAACATCCTTTGTTTTGATGCGCCTGGAATATACTTACCTGATTTGGGTTACATTAACACTGGAGATTTAGGCTGGTGCAAATTGCAGTGGCAGGAACTGTGGTCGCCAGTGGCTGCAGCTATTCATGGCTGTCCGCACAGCCAGCAATTGCCTGCGGTGATCGCTGCTGGATGCAAGTAATTGCCTGCGGCGATCACTGCTGGTAAACGCTGTGGCTGTAGAGAGTCACAAACTGAAGCCGCTGGTGACCTGTCATTATAGTGAATGGGGCCAGAGGCAGAACCTAGCCGTAGCAGGAAGCAGAAGATTCATTCTGCTGCAAGTCTCACCGGGCCTAAATTGCCAGTGTGAATGTAGCCTTAAACTGATTTAAGCACCCGTGCGAGGACCATGTTTGCCAGCATGGGGGTCCACAGCTGTTTCATGCATACCCATGCAGGCAGTGCCACTCAAGTCAGTTGGGATGCAGCAGCTGCATGGACGCAGCTGCTGCTCCCAATTTGACAGTCATAAGGGTGCATAGGCTCCCACACAGTTGTCAAATTGGGAGCAGTGGCTTTGTACGTGTAGCCACTGTGTCCTAATTGACATGAATGGAACTGTCTGCATGGGTATGCACGGAACACCTGTGCATCCCTGTGTGGGCGAATACGGCCCTTGAACAGGCGTACACTTACCTACGCCTGTTTGAACGAGGCCTTAGAATTGCATTTTCTCAGACAATGTGTAGTGAGCTAATTGTGTACCTGTGAAGCAAAGGCCACATTCGCTTGAATGGGTCACGTTTCGGCTGCTGTGCTGCCCCCCCCCCCCCAAACCGTGTTTTCTTTTTTTCTTTTTCTTTTTTTTTTTGTTTCAAAAGGTTTTATTAATCATATACAGTATATTACTATTACAAAGTTATACATTTGTAATATAACTATAAACAAATATTTTATCTTCATTTTTTTTAATAATCTCCTGGTAAAATGCAAGAGAACATGTTTTTCCCTTTTCAATGACTTTTATTTTTTACCTAACAACTTTAACTGAAAAAAAACTTTTATTGCTTTTTACAGAACTGTTAAATAAAAGTGAGAAATGCGAAGCAAAGCAAACCTGTACTTCAGGAACACATCTAGCTGGCCATAGGTATCATAGAACCTCATTGAATTGAGTTGAATAATTGACCACAAACCTCCAGATCCAGCTAAAATGGAACGCTTGGGTTGCATCAGCGTTCCTGTTTAGTCTATTAAAGGGGAGGAACAACATACACACTGAGCCACCTATCTCAAGAAAGAAAAAAAAATTCTGAGTGGAACTGTTTGATCCCTGAGACTTATTTGCCAGGGCTGTCATCAGCTAATCGTAGACACAACAAGGTCTCCTAATTCAGTGTCCTCTCTATAGGCACCTTTGCAAGTGCTACATTTACTACTGAATAGGGCTATAATAGGCATTTTGGTATTATTACTGAATAACTTAAGGTTCTTCCTTCTTATGTTTTATTTTAGAGTGAAATCTTATATATAAATGTACGAGCAGGGCCTTCTGATTCCTCCTGTATTGAATTGTATTGTAACTGTACTGTCTGCCCTCATGTTGTAAAGCGCTGCGCAAACTGACGGCGCTATATAAATCCTGAATAATAATAATAATGCACTCTCAAGATTTTTGGACGAGCAGCATTAAAAAAAAAAAAATCTAAATTGAAAAAAAATATACAGTTGCGTATATCGTTCTCATTAGTACTACCAGCTGATGTGCACAAGTCTTAATTAATTACAAAACAATATTTTTATTAACTTATTTTTAAATGTTGACAAATGTATTTAAAAGTATTTATCAAGTTACATTTAACAATTGTTTGGAACACATACAGCCCTCATTGTTTTTTTTTTTCCGATCTATATTTCAAATGATGCGCAGTGTCTTTTTTTACTAAAGCATTCAATATATGCCAGCATGTAAATGGTAGACAATACACCAGGAAATACCTAAGTCCAGCATTACCTCCCACAATGCTTTGTTGCTGTTGGGTGCTCCTGAGCAAAGTGAGTGCAGTGACATCATCAGGTTGGAATGCATGCTTTATCCGGTTGTGTCTGGGGAAGTTATTTCTCTTCTTTGGGACTTTTCTCGCTAAGGAAGGGCCTGTAGGAATGTGTAGGGATAAACTTACAGGAGATAAGGAGATTATTTGTGCCAGTATTCTCCAGCTTGTCCTTCAGACCCAGTATCAGGACAGATTTGAAGATATCCATTTTAAAGCAGAGGTAAATCAGCTAATTAAGACCCCTTTCACACTGACAGTGCCCACTGTTTGCGCTAAAGCGCAGTGCTTTCGCTGCACTTCAGCGCTGTTTAAGTGGCGCTTAAACAGGGTTAAAAAAGGGTTAAAAACTCCAGTTTAAGGTGGTTTGAAATTGCTGCCCATTCATTCCAATGGGCATGGCGTTTTGGGAGCGCTAAATACAGCGCTCCAAACCCGCCCCAAAGATGATGCTTGCTTTGCGGGTCTTTTCGTAACGTCCCGTAAGCGCACCCCCCCTTCCCCCAATGTGAAAAGTTGCATTGGAATGAATGGGAGGCAGTTTTCAGGCGTTTTGCAGAGGCAAATTTGAGTATTTAGTCTACAAACAAATACAATATGCAATTAGCAATATGATGTAAGGTATATAATAAGGCAAAAAACATATTTCTTATTTTATTTTTGATACAGTAAGTTAGTAGCTCTGGGACCGAACTCAGGAGGGCAAGAAATTAGAATGGGCGGCACACACATAAAACTGACTCTCACAGTGACACTGACAGCAGTGTGCAGTAGCACAGATGACGATGACACCTCACTGACACAACATGTCCCCTCCTGAGTCACAGTGACAGTCTCTCTCCAAGCCTAGTGGTCCCTCCAGTCTAAACAGCACTGACGGTCCTGGTCCCAGCCTGCCTTGCTCCCATACTGCAGACCCACACACGAGGCTCTGGCTGCTCTGCTTGGCTCCATTGCACCATGACATCACACGACATGCTCAGGCACCGCCTCTGCCAGAGCCACCTGATCACACTGTAGCAGGCACTCGGATGGTCCCAGCCGGCTCCGGACCAAGCCGAGCGTCACAGCCATATTTTTTACTGGGAAACTTTTACTCTTACTGGCAGGAGAAAATTGCCTGTTTTTTACTGGCTGCCAGTAAAAATACTGACGGTTGGCAACACTGGTACACACGTACCCAATATCAGTCGAAATCGGCAGGTACAGTAGATACCGGCCGACATCCGGGCCGAGTGTACAGGTCCTTGTTTGATGGCTGGCTTCTGTCAAACAAGCTTGCTGGAAAACCAGCAGCCAAACAGCATCCAATCAGTGCTTTCAGCCAGTGTCTGCGAGCGCTGACTGGTGTGTTCTAGCTGGGGGTGGTCCTTCTGTCAGAACACAACAGCTCAGTGGGGAAACTGTATTAAAATCGCATCGTAAGTACAGGACCTCCTCGCGAGGTCCTCAGTTTTTTTCATTTAGCCCGCTGGACTGAACAAAAAAATATTTACCAGGCTTTAGGCTTATAGCATGGTTATAGCACCAAAGTGGGAGCCAGGTGGTGGAGCAGGTCTGAAGAGAATAAGTTCAATCCTAATGTGAATGCTGGGCCAAGCATGTCGCTGGTTACTAGGACATTGGGGGTTCTAGCAGCCAATGTCTGAGATGATTACAGCACAGATGGGGGGGGGGGCGGGGACCTGCACTGGGGATGGCAGGGGTAGGTTGGGGGCAGAGACCATAGGCGACACATGCTGACTTGAATACTCATTATGTGCACATTGTGGGGGATATGCCACTGACCTCAGCTGTGGGCCATAGTTTTAAGACCCTCGGTCTATGTTATTCTGTCTTACATTTCTTTGAGCAAGAGGCTAGGCCACAGTTCACATTATACAGCTGATCAAAGACTGGTAAATATCTCCCTGATGCCAATTACTGTCCAACGAGAAGAAAGAGTACATGTATGGTTACTACTTCCTTGTCTTTTCCCCAGTGAAAAGAGAGAATTATCAACTAGTTTTCACAAATATTTCAGTGCATGTTGGAAAATTACTGTTGCCATAACCAACCACACATTGGAAGCACTCATTGCCTCATACGTACACTGTCTGCTAACATCCTAAACATTGCATGGAACCGTATGAACTGTTGAGGCACTTGATCTAGTGTGTGTCTGGTTCTTGCTATATACAGGTCCTTCTCAAAAAATTAGCATATTGTGATAAAGTTCATTATTTTGTACTGATAAACATTAGACTTTCATATATTTTAGATTCATTACACACAACTGAAGTAGTTCAAGCCTTTTCTTGTTTTAATATTGATGATTTTGGCATACAGCTCATAAAAACCCTAAATTCCTATCTCAAAAAATTAGCATATTTCATCCGACCAATAAAAGAAAAGTGTTTTTAATACAAAAAAAGTCAACCTTCAAATAATTATGTTCAGTTATGCACTCAATACTTGGTCGGGAATCCTTTTGCAGAAATGACTGCTTCAATGCGGCGTGGCATGGAGGCAATCAGCCTGTGGCACTGCTGAGGTGTTATGGAGGCCCAGGATGCTTCGATAGCGGCCTTAAGCTCATCCAGAGTGTTGGGTCTTGCGTCTCTCAACTTTCTCTTCCCAATATCCCACAGATTCTCTATGGGGTTCAGGTCAGGAGAGTTGGCAGGCCAATTGAGCACAGTAATACCATGGTCAGTAAACCATTTACCAGTGGTTTTGGCACTGTGAGCAGGTGCCAGGTCGTGCTGAAAAATTTAATCTTCATCTCCATAAAGCTTTCAGCAGATGGAAGCATGAAGTGCTCCAAAATCTCCTGATAGCTAGCTGCATTGACCCTGCCCTTGATAAAACACAGTGGACCAACACCAGCAGCTGACATGGCACCCCAGACCATCATTGACTGTGGGTACTTGACACTGGACTTCAGGCATTTTGGCATTTCCCTCTCCCCAGTCTTCCTCCAGACTCTGGCACCTTGATTTCCGAATGACATGCAAAATTTGCTTTCATCCAAAAAAAGTACTTTGGACCACTGAGCAACAGTCCAGTGCTTCTTCTCTGTAGCCCAGGTCAGGCGCTTCTGCTGCTGTTTCTGGTTCAAAAGTGGCTTGACCTGGGGAATGCGGCACCTGTAGCCCATTTCCTGCACACGCCTGTTCACGGTGGCTCTGGATGTTTCTACTCCAGACTCAGTCCACTGCTTCCGCAGGTCCTCCAAGGTCTGGAATCGGTCCTTCTCCACAATCTTCCTCAGGGTCCGGTCACCTCTTCTCATTGTGCAGCGTTTTCTGCCACACTTTTTCCTTCCCACAGACTTCCCACTGAGGTGCCTTGATACAGCACTCTGGGAACAGCCTATTCGTTCAGAAATTTCTTTCTGTGTCTTACCCTCTTGCTTGAGGGTGTCAATGATGGCCTTCTGGACAGCAGTCAGGTCTGCAGTCTTACCCATGATTGCGGTTTTGAGTAATGAACCAGGCTGGGAGTTTTTAAAAGCCTCAGGAATCTTTTGCAGGTGTTTAGAGTTAATTAGTTGATTCAGATGATTAGGTTAATAGCTCGTTTAGAGAACCTTTTCATGATATGCTAATTTTTTGAGATAGGAATTTGGGGTTTTCATGAGCTGTATGCCAAAATCATCAATATTAAAACAAGAAAAGGCTTGAACTACTTCAGTTGTGTGTAATGAATCTAAAATATATGAAAGTCTAATGTTTATCAGTACATTACAGAAAATAATGAACTTTATCACAATATGCAAATTTTTTGAGAAGGACCTGTATGCTAGAATGTATGAATCAAGCTGAATGGATTTACATAGGCAGCTCACAGACACTCGTAAAACTTTTTTCGAACGGATGAAAATCCCTGATAAAATTAGCTGCCGGAGCTCGATTCGAACTGTAGCCACAGGAGCCCATGCGAACGCTATGTGGCTTGGGGGTAGAAGGGAGCCATATTAGGGCAGCTCTTAAGGCAAATTAAATGCTGAAAGTGCATGTGAACGTAACGCATATCCATCTATGGCATGGTAGAGTCACACTGCTCTTCTCCTTTGGAGCAATCAACAGATCATTTTTTCCACGCTTTCAGCGAGAAACAGAGACCTATTGCTTGGTAAAAAAAATTGGAAGGAAACACATTATTTCACAAGGGCCTCGGTGTCATGTGGTTCTCAAAGACCAGGTGGGGAAACTCCACCATAAACCGTGATACCAATAATTAAAATACTTGCAATTCCTACAGGTGTGTAGACAATAAATAAGCTCTCTATAGATTTCGAGCAGCTGAAAATGTATCCTTAGGACACTTCTATAAAGCTGGCTGTAGGCTTTGAAATGTGTATTTCCACTTTTGCAGCCAAATTAGGATAATAATCACTTTTATTTTTGTTACATGTCCCCATTCACTTTTCATACGTTTTAAATGCTCTTTTCTACAAACTCCTGCACTGTAACATCCCACTAGTTATCTTTGTTTATGAGAGAAATGGGAAGCTGTGTCTTTCAGGACCTGGATGTCTCAATCAAGAGAATCTGTCACCAAAAAAAAAAAATATAATTTGTCCCCTATGTGATGAAAATTTTTTTTTGGAATTGTAAAAACGTAAAATTACCTCCAAGCACATAAAATACCACCCCCCCCCCCCCAAAAAAAAGAATTTGAGGCCTCCCTCCCCCACATACACACATTTACAAACAAACGCACGCGTGGGGGGCACCTACGCATGAAAACGCTGATTGCGATACACATTTTACATATCGCCGCACACCGGAGGGAGAGCAATATTTCTAGCACCAGACCTCCTCCGTAACACTAAACTGATGACCTATAGGGGGCTTTTAAAGTGTTGCCTATGGAAAATATAGGGTACTGAAGTGTGTCACCATTTCACGGGTTCAAGCTAATTTAAGGTTTGACTTGTTACTCGTTCTACTCGTTGCAACCTCGTCTTTTATATTTAAAGAAAAAATGGGTAAATAATTACCTTTAAGATAATATCGTGTGACATAGAAAATTGGAACTACCATTATTTTATTCTCTAGCGTGTCTCATTTTAGAAAATATATAATGTTTTGTGGGTTTTATGTAATCTTTAGGCCTAAGATGATTTTTTTAAGAATGTGTGCAGAAAAAGGCAAAAACGGCTCTGGCAGTAAAAGGGTTAAATAATCGTTGCACATGAATGTTTTTTTTTTTCAGATTGGGTTAAAATGGGATGTCTGCAGATAGAAGACCCCTGGCCAACCCCTTTTAAAAGGAAACAGATGAATGAGATAGGTTGGAATACCTTTTAAGGCTGGGTTCACATCTAATACCAATGCGGCTCGCAGCAGGGGTCCGGTGAATCCCTGTTCTCTGTTTCAGGGACAAATCCGGGACAAATTCTTGCCTGAATTTGGTCCTGAAATAGAGCCAAAGATGCACAGCCTTCCTGTGCAAGCATCTCCGCAGCTGCAACAAAGGTATGTGAACCGGCTCCACCTCAGATATCAGTTTACTCCATGTAGACCATTTTTACCTTTCTAGCCATGGGCGTATTATATATCAAAAGTGATATATAGTTTTGGGGCAAAAAAAAATTTGCATGGCATTGTCCTCCAAGAGTTGTGCAATATACCTCCATAACATCTCTAAAATTTGCCCCTTTTTGACAAATGAAACCACCAAGCTCCTCATTCACTCCCTTGTTATCTCTCGCCTTGACTATTGCAACTCCATTCTCATTGGCCTTCCTCTCCATAGGCTATACCCTCTTCAGTCTATCATGAATGCTGCTGCCAGACTTATTCACCTTACCAACCGCTCAGAGTCTGCCAACCCTCTCCTCTAATCCCTACACTTGCTCACAGCGAATTAAATTCAAAATACTAACCACAACATACAAAGCCCTTCACAACTCTGCTCCGAGCTACATCACCAATCTTGTCTCCAAACATATCCCAAACCGTCCTCTCCGCTCTTCTCAAGACCTCCTCCTGTCAAGCTCTCTTGTTTCCTCCTCCCATGCTCGTCTCCAGGATTTCTCCAGAGCCTCTCCCATCCTCTGGAACTCGGTGCCTCAACCTGTCCGGCTATCCCCTACTCTAGCCACCTTCAGGCGATCCCTGAAAACACATCTCTTCAGGGAAGCCTATCATGTCTCCAACTAATCTTTTACCACTTCCACCAGCTCATTCCCCACAGTTACAACCTTTTGTACCACCTCCCCCACCCTATTAGATTGTAAGCTCTCCTGAGCAGGGCCCTCTTAATCCTCTTGTATTTTATTGTATTATTTTTTTTATTTTTTATTTATAACAAGGAAAGGGACCCTGTCGGGTCGATACATTACAAAGTAGTACGGGTATCAAGACAAACAACTTATTCAAAACAGTCTGAGTACATTACATTACGCAGTCTTAATTTAGGAAGGAAAAGAAAAACAGGGTTTAAACATATCTGAGTGTGGACAAATTGGTAGAGGTTACTCCATGGTGTATTGTCACTTGGTGTGCCTGAGCTACTGTTATGCCACGTACACACGTACGGACTTTTCCCGGCGGACCTAAGTCCAGCGGACAATCCGCTGGACTAAAAAGCGAACGGACTTGACCACACACGATCACGCAAAAAAGTCCGACGGTTCACGCGATGACGTACAGCACGTACGACGGGACTAGAAAACTAAAAATACTAGAAAAATACTTGCTACTGAGCATGCGTCCTTTTTGGTACGCCGGACCATACTACACACGACCGGATTATCCGCTGGACTGCCAAGTCCAGCGGATAATTTGAAAACAAAACCTGAAACTTTAGTCCGCCGTACTTTGGCCAAAAAAGTCCGCCGGCGCCCACACACGAGGGGATTATCCGCTGGACTTCGGTCCAGCGGATAATCCCGCGGGATAGTCCCTTCGTGTGTACGCGGCATTAGTTTTATTTATTCCTCTGATGTCTTCAATTTTGTTTCAGTGACTTGTTCCTTCCTATGTGTCTAGTTCTGCCTGTTAGTTCCCTTTGCTCCGTTAGGGTATTTGTGCTTGAGGTTGTCGTGTTGTGCAGTACCAAGGACATGGGCCCAGTTCCTCGGTTTTTTCTATTTATGTTGGAAAAAAGGTGGAAATTAGAGAGTAAAGTAAATCCCCGCAGTTTAGGGCACTTTAGTTTAGTTTAGTATTTTGAACCAACAGTTGCTGTTGGTTCAAAATACACATTTAATTGTGTTGCCCCATTTATCACCTTAAGCTGGCCATACATTATACAATTTTCTTGTTCAATTTCCTTTAGATTTACCATAAACTATGTAGTAGAAGGGCCTGCCTTATTGCATACAAAATTGAAAGTGTTTAGGTGTGACCTCATATTATATGGTTTTGGTAAATCTAAAGGAAAGTTGTAGAAGAAAATTGTAAAATGCACGGCTAGCCTTACTAAGACTACTTTCATTTCTAAGTGGTGCCTAGCAGTGTTATGTAGTGTAATGCGTAACAGAAAATACATCTTGCATGAATTTAACTGCCTCAACATGTTTTTGGGGCCCACTCAAATGAATACAGCATGTCATACTGTGTTGTAGTGCAGTATACCATATGATCAGTAGAGAGAAGCTATTTTCTTTTTTTTTAGAGACGTAACGTGCAAAACGCATAATGACACACATTAAATAGGCGTGGGAAAAATATATGAAAACGTGGCTCAATGTGTGTTAATACTATATGCATTTTCATGAAGCCAAGTGTGAATTCGGTCTTACATTATATTTCACATACTAAGTGATATAGGAAGCTGTCACACCTAGGCATTTTTAGTGCTTTTTGCATTTTGCAGATTTGCCCTGCAGAATGTGATCCATAGGAAACCATGTTAACTAGACTGTAGTGCAAATCTGCAAAATGCAAAAAGCACAAAAAATGCACAGGTGTGAATCAGGCCTAATGCGTTTTTTGATGCATTTTGCATTTTGCAGAAATGCAGGGAAATTTTTAACATGGGTTCCTATGGAACATGTTCACATCAATGCATTTTTGTGCCTCTACGTTTTTTGAAAGGGTCGGGGACTTTTTCTCATGCAAAATGCAGCATTTTGCATGTAATAGAAGTCAATGGACCCGCATCCAAAACGCAAGTACTGTGTTTTTACAAAGTTTTTACAGCGATTTTTCTGAGTTTTGCGTTTTTTCGTTTTTTTTTATTATTTTATTTTTTTACACTGTGGTTGCTTAGCAACCAGCTATATACAGTGTAAAAATAAAATAAAACGCAAATCGCTGGAAAATCGCTGGAAAGATGCAGTACTTCTATTACATGCAAAATTCTGCATTTTGCATGAAAAAAGTTCCCGACCCTTTCCAAAAACGCAGAGGCACAAAAATGCATTGATGTGAACATGTTCCATAGGAACCCATGTTAAAAAATGTCCTTGCATTTCTGCAAAATGCATCAAAAACGCATTAGTGTGAATCAAGTCTTATAGCGTTAAATCGGGTGGTGAGGAGGTGATGTAACGCTTCTTCCCTGCTTCTCAAATGCCCTCTAAAAGTGATTTGAATGCGGATTGCTCTTCAGGTGACACAGCACTCCACCATGAGTGTAAAAGAACCGCTTTGTACATTGGGGAAAAAATTCCATGCGGCTACTTTGAATTTTCTTGTCACTGTGGTTGAAAAGTTGAAAGTCGATTTGACCCCACTAACAACAATAAGAAAATCAAATGAACGTTCTTAAAAAGAAAAATGTTTAATAAAATTCTACTAGTGTTTGGTCAGCTTAAAGCAGAAGTAAACCCACCGATTTACCGGTTTCCCAAAACAGTTACATTTAAAACATGCCTTCAATTATAACTGTTACATTTACTAGTGTGCTTATGTTGACTCTCAACCAAACTGTCAAGGTATTAAATGCCTGGTGTCATAGCTGCACACAGGTGCAGCACCATGGCAACTGCAGATCAAACAGAGGCTAAGATGGCAGCTTCCTCCGCTGTGAAGGATAGGACAGTTTAGTTGCACCCAAAAGTGTAACTCTCGCTTATATGCTTCCTCCTCCCCTCTCAGGGGGGAGGGGGGAAAGGGGTACCTGTTTTTGACAGGTCCCCTTCCCCACTTCCAGAGACGAGCCGTGGCCCAATCTCCCGGAAGTTCAGCCCCCTCCTCCTTTCCCTGCCACCAGGCCAATTAGAAAGCGCAGTGTGCTTTGCGCATGCGCAGTAGGGAACCAGGAGTGAAGCTGAATGTCTTCACTGCCTGGTTCCCTTACCAGGAATGGTGGCGGCAGCACCCAGGAGTCGATCTGAAGATCAGCTGGGGTGCCGACATTGCGGGCTCCCTGGACAGGTAAGTGCCCTAATATTAAAAGTCAGCAGCTACACTATTTGTAGCTGCTGACTTTTATTTTTTTTCACCCAGGCTGGACCTCCTTTTTAACCACTTACAGACCTGAAGATTTGCCCCCTTAATGACCAGGCCATTTTTTGCGATACAGCACTGCGTCGCATTAACTGACAATTGCGCGGTCATGCGACGCTGTACCCAAACAAAATTGATGTTCTTTTTTTTTCCACAAATAGAGCTTTCTTTTGGTGGTATTTGAGTGACCATTTTGAAAAAATACCATTATTCTTTCACTTTTTGCTATAATAAATATCCCAAAAAAATGGAAAAAAAAATATTTCTTCATCAGTTTAGGCCAATATATATTCTTCTACATATTTTTGGTAAAAAAAATCGCATTTTTATTATTATTTTTTTTTTTTACTGGTAATCGCGGCGATCATCGATTTTTAGCGGGACTGCAACATTGCGGTGGACAGATCGGACACTTTTGACACTTTTGGGACCATTGACATTTATACAGCAATCAGTGCTATAAAAATGCACTGATCACTGTATGAATGTCACTGGCAGGGAAGGGGTTAACACTAGGGGCGATCAAGGGGTTAAATGTGTTCCCTCATGAGTGTTTCTAACTGTGGGGGGATGGGACTCACTGGGGGAGGAGACCGATCGCTGTTCCTGATTAGTAGGAACAGACGATCTGTCTCTCCTCTCCTGTCATAACAGGGATGTGTGTGTTTACACACACACATAACTATTCTGGCTCTAGTGCCCGCAATCACAGGTAGCCGGCGGTCATTGCGATCACCGGCCACGTGTATCGGGTCCCCTGCTGTGCAGCGGGCACGTGCACACCCGCTATCGCTCTTAAAGGTGCCGACGTACACCTACGGCAATTTGCGGGATCGTGACGACCTGCCGCAGTATAATGACGGTGGCTGGTCTGCAAGTGGTTAAAGCGGTTGTAAACCCCTCTATATACTAAGTGAGGCAACTGGCCTCAGGTGATACACAAGAGATGGAACAAATCCTCCTACATAAGTTGTAACTGTTCAGCTGCAGTCTTCTCGTCTCTACAGCCTTTTAAGGTCCAATTTTTTTTAAAGCTGTTCTGACAGCTGATTGGAGGGGACGCACACAGGGACAGAGCTGAGGCTATCAATCAGCTGAAGCTCCCCCCCCTGTCACCTTTTTTCTCTTGACACCAGGAAAACTTGTCAAAAGTTACTCATGCTGATAGCAGAGGAACAAAGCAGCAAAGAGAAATTACACTTATGCCACAAACACACGATCTGACTTTTCGGCCGGACTATCCGGGGGCGGACTTTCCAGCGAAGGTCCGCCAGACTTTCCGAACGTGCGGACTTGCCCACACACGCCCGGACTTTTCCGGTGGACTAGATCAGGACTTTTGAAATGAACGGAATTGCCGGCACCGGAGTAAAGTCTGTTCATTTTGAGCGTGACTCCAGGTAGATGGGACTAGCGAAGGAAGTCAATGCCGCCACCTCCCTCGGCGACATTGACACCTTGCTAGCCCCGTCGCCTGGTATGGATTTAAAGGGGAATCCCTACGCTGAAAAAACAGCATGGGGGTCCCCCCAAATCCATATCAGGCCCTTATCCGAGCACGCACCCCGGCCGCTCAGGAAAGGGGGTGGGGACAAGCGAGCGCCCCCCCCCTCCTGAGCCGTACCAGGTCGCGTTCCCTCAACATGGGGGTGCCTTGGGGAAAGGGGGGCCCTGCGGCCCCCCCACCCCACAGCACCTTGTCGTTGATGTTGATGAGGACAAGGGCCTCTTTCCGACAACCCTGGCCATTAGTTGTCAGGGTATGCGGGCGGGGGGCTTATCGGAATCTGGGAGCCCCCTTCAATAAGGGGGGCCCCCAGATCCCGGCCCCCCACCCTATGTGAATGAGTATGGGGTACCATGTACCCCTACCCATTCACCTGCGGAAAAAACGTGTACCTAAAAAAACAGGTTTTTAAAATACTTTATTAGACAGCTCCGCGGGTCTTCTCTTCTTCCGTTTTGGGGGGTCTTCTTGCCGGACTCCTCCGCTATCTTCTGCTAGCTCTTTTACTAGAGGGGGAGCCCGGCTTTCTCCTTCGTCGCCGCCGCCGTCTGGGGGTATTTTTCCGACTTTAGGGGGTCTTGTCCCACTCTTCTGTTCTTCTTGCCGGGCCTCCGCTTTCTTCTTACAGCTCTTTTACTAGCGTTGGCCCGGTCTTCTGTCGCCATCCCTGCCGCCTTCTGCTGCTGCTCGTCGCTCGTCCCCACCCCCTTTTCTGACCGGCCAGGCTGCGTGCTCGGATAAGGGTTTGATATGGATTTGGGGGGGACCCCCGCGCTGTTTTTTCGGCGTAGGGATTCCCCTGTAAATCCATACCAGGTGACAGGGCTATCAAGGTGTCAATCTCGCCGATGGAGGCGGCGACGTTGACTCCCTTCGCTAGTCCCGTCTACGTGGAGTCACGTTCTAAATGAACGGACTTTACTCCGTGTGTCGGCAAGTCCGTTCATTTCAAAAGTCCCGCGGACTAGCACACAGACGGACAGATTGTAGTACGGCGGATAATTTTGAGTCAAAACTTCTTTCTAAGTCCGCCGGACTTTTGGGAAGAAAAAGTCCGCCGGAGCCCACACACGGTCGGATTGTACGGCGGACAAATCGGCCGGATAGTCCGATCGTGTGTACAGGGCATTAGTGCTCTGGATATAGACAAGTACACACTATAGAAGAATATACTTTGTTCATATTTCATGTCTGGGGTTTACAACCACTTTAAAGCAGATCTTCGCCCTCAATATGATGTTGCTTCCTCTCCGCTGTGTGAATAGGGCTTTTTTCTTTCTAAATTTACATTTTTTTAAATAAAAAAGCTCTGGCCTGCCCGCCCATGTATGTCACTCGCCTAGGTGAATGACTTGAACTTTGCCGGCTGTGTCTTCTAGGATATGTACATCACATATCCCAGGAGACATAGTTAATCATTGAGAAAGGAGGAGGTAGGCGGGCTTAGCAGTTCGTCATCGGGAGAGCCGGTGTCCTGTCAAATACTGTCCCCCGTCGGATAGTGTCCGCGTCTACTGCGCATGCGCAGTACGGATGTCAAGCAGATTACGAAAATATCCGAAGATGAACGGCGCCTGAGTCCAGGTTCAAGCTCCACCATCCAAGTGGACATAGAGTTAGAATAAAAAAGAGCTGAGCGAAGCGAGGGCGTGCCCAAAGCGTGGTGAGCGAAGCGTGGCGAGCGAGCCTGCGAGAGGCCCTCTAACTATGTGCAGCCCTATGTCCACTTGGATGGTGGGGCTTGCACCTGGACTCAAGCGCTGCGCCTGCGCAGAACGGGGCGGACACTATTCGATAGGCGGACATTTTTTGACAGAACACTGGCAGTAGCTTCCTGATGACATGGCACAAGAAGATGGCAGCACGGGCCTGAGTGGGAGGCAGAAGAGGATCTCAGCAGGTCAATCCTGGATCTGCTGGGCGGGTGAGTATCTTAACTGTGCAGGACTTGCAACCAGGTAAGCATTGTAGTGTTTTAGGGGCATTTTGATAATATGTTGGCATACCCTCCATTTCCAGTTAAAAATAGACAATTAAAAATGGACATGAACATATGTCAACACACAGCATATATGTGAACTAGTAAAAAAAAAAAAATGAACATTAAAAATAACAAATCTCTGTACATGCTATGTATTAATGTTAAAGCATGTGCATCAAATCCCATAAGTGTGAATGGGTCCTAAAATAGGTAAGAAATAGAAAACCGCATATTTTCACTCACAGGTTCCCTTTTGCTACTTACAAGATGCTGAGGTCCGGAGATCCTGTCTATATATACACTTATGAATATTACTGGGTAGTTTGATTTACAAGCTATGTTCTGCAGCTGAAAATATACAGACATGTTAGCTGTCTGGACTCCCTTAAATATAGCGAATGAGTTTTATGTGTTTGTTTTTAAATAGATGATCGGCAACAATGTGCGCAGAGGATCTAATCTAACTGCATTTGCAAACAGGAAACAAATTCAATGCCTGGAAGGTAAAGAGCGGCGGCTGGATACTTTTGTATACTAAGCAGGGATATGTGTGCAGGCCACAAACACATTCATATTATTCTCAGAAATGAGTTGGCCCTGTAAAAAGTGAAGAGAGAAAATCCAGGGCAAAGCCATGCAGCAACTACAGTCTCCGAGACTTTATGTTTTATACATGTTTGGGTTTATTAAGTAGCAGCGTGCAAAAAGCAACGGTGCACAATATGAAATTTCACCAGCAAAAGTCCGATGAGAGCTTTTGGTCGGAATATGCGACCGTGTGTATGCTCCATCAGACTTTTGGTGGCGGAATTCCTGCCAGCAAAAGATTGAGAGCAGGTTCTGAATTTTTCGGTCGGAAAAAGTTTAGATCGGAAATTCCGATCGTCTGTACCAATTCCGACGCGTAAAAATTCCTACGCATTCTCGGAAACAATTTGACGCATACTCGGAAGCATTGAACTTAATTTTCTCGGCTCGTCGTAGTGTTGTACGTCACCGCGTTCTTGGCGGTCGGATGTTCAGCGAAATTTTGTGTGACCGTGTGTATGCAAGACAAGCTTGAGCGGAATTCCGTCGGAAAAACCTTCCAAGATTTTTCAGATGGAAAATCCGCTAGTGTGTACGCAGAAAAATACATAGAGGTAGTAATGAAAGGTACTAGATTTCTAATTTAAGTTTAAAGCACATCCACAATAAAAAAAATGAATCTCAACCTCCACTGGCACTAAATAGCAGGCAATGCCAGGTTCGTTTATTTCCTCTGAACCACTGAATACAGCTTCTTGGGCTGAGAGCATGACCTTAGACTGCTGTCTATCCAGTCCTTAGATTTACACAGCTCTGCCGACACGGTACAATTAGGTGGATGACACCACTTACAGGTAAGACATACCTTGGTACCTCTCTCCACACCCAGCCCTTTTACTGGACAGTGAAGCAGCAGTAGCAGAATGATTAAGTCAACCCTGTGCTTACTTTCTCCTCCTATCAGTATGTTCCCAAATAGTTAATTTGCATGCAGCTCACCCAACCGTCTCACAGCCCTGCATTCTCCTCTGCCATTCTGTGTGCTGTTGTATGGGGGAATGCAACAGAATGTTATCAAGTCAAATTGAGGTTCTTACACTAATTGTATTTAAAATACATTTATAGCCTAAGTTTGTTTTTTAAAAAAAATCAGCACAAGGGATGTTACTTATTTATATTATGATGTGTCCCTTGTGCTGATGGCTCCTGCATGTATTGATATTTCCTCCATTGTAATTTTCTAATACAACAGGGCCTGATGGACCTGTGAAAGGCACTCTATGAATGGAGGAGGCAGGCCTTTCATTCATCTGTCCCTCCAGTCATAGATCATGTTTCATTCATAAAGCTATAGTACAACTTCTGTGAATGGAGGAAGGGGATGGAAAGGGCAGGGGCAGTTGGCCCTCCAGTCATAGATCATGTTTCATTCATAAAGCTATAGTACAACTTCTGTGAATGGAGGAAGGGGATGGAAAGGGCAGGGGCAGTTGGCACTCTTGATGAGTGTATATGGCAAGTCCCTTGGCTTTATTAACCCCTGCAGCACCATAAGATTGCACATGTGTGTGGAACAACCAGTCCTCTAGCTGTAGTAGCATCTATTATCAGAGCATTTATAAAATGCGCTGGAAGCTTCTTGTTTGCAGCAAAAGCTTTGCTTTGCTTTTATGGAGGATTAGCAATGCATGTCTTTACAGCATGAGAAAAACAGGAACAGGAACTGAATAACAAACAAGGGCATATAACACAATAAGGGAGGTACTTCCTCTGATTACATTACCATAAAATACACACTGTAACACTGCAGTGCCACCTGCTGGATATATAGGCATAATGCATACAGTATATAGTTCACAGTGTAAAAAGCTACTATGCTGTTGTTCTTCCAACAGCATCAAGTGACCAAAATGGTCCGTCCTGCCAAAATGTCCACTCTGTCCTAATTCTAACTCAGATTAAACGTTAATAAAGAACATCAGACAAGACAAAGTCACCAGTAAACATTCATATTATTAGGTTATGTACAGCTGACAATTCTGTGTATCAAATCAATTTTCAGCGCTTCATCTGCAATTGTTTCATCTGGTCATGTCCACTGCTGGACCACATTACAAAGTCTTTACGAGCTTACAGTATATCTAAAACCCAGTTTAGTTTTGGATACTATGGTAAGGCTCCTTTCACATGGGGCGGGCTCTGCCTGCTCATCGGGAAATCTGTCCGTTGATCGCCGCTGAACAGGAGGATGGCTGGTCCGTGTCCACTTCGCTTATGCAGAGCGGACACAGACACAGTCCGCTCTCCTCTATGGGCGGTTGGATGTAAACAGACCACCAGTCTGTTTACACCCATCTGATCCAGTCCACCAGGCAGATGGGGAATGCAGATCCCCATCCATCTGTTTTTAGTGGGCACAATCCAATTAGATGTCAGCAGGTGTCAACAGATACATGTATGTTGATACCCACCGCTCCATAGACAAGACTGGAGGGTCCGATTGGGTCCAACTGAAAAACTGATCAGTCCGCCCTTGTGAAAGGACCCTTAGGGAGATTACGTTTCTTTATTTATTCTGGTGACCACTGACATCAGTTCTGAAGATGATGGCAAATCCAAAAATTTCCCCCAAAAATTCTAAAGGGGCATTGCCTTCATTTTGGAGAGAGAGCAGAAAGTAAAGGGAAATAACCTCAATGGGACACAGATCACAAAAAACTGACAGGGAATTTAACCATCTATTCAAGATAAAACAAACCTCCTTAGATTTTACACAGGTGTGTAGCAACTTTTGTTGCTTATATTTCACTGACTTTCAATTATATTTCCTTTTTTACATCAAAGAAATGTTGCTGTACACTCCAAGGGTTGGTAATCAGATTAATAGAATACAGGTAGTTTGAGATAGCTTGCAATGACATGTGTATACTTAAAGTGATTGTAAACCCTTACAAACCACTTTGACCTACAGGTAAGCCTAGATTAAGGCTTACCTGTAGGTCCAAGAAATATCTCCTACACAGTTTAGGAGATATTTGCCAAAAGACAGGCACCGCTGTGTACCGCGCATGCGCCATACACAGTGGCGCGCAGGCGCACTGATTCCACCCGCTGTCAACGGCGATATGCCGCGAGTGGCGGCTCCCATGCGCATGCGTGGGAGTGACGTCATTACCGTGAGAGCCGTGAGACCCACCAAGAAGATGGAGGCTCCGTACACAAGGGGACAGCGGTGACTTTGCTGGCTCCTGTGTCAGGTAAGTGACACATAATGGACTACTATGCGATGCATAGTAGTCCATTATGCTTTACCTTTGCTTTACCTTTGCAGGGAAACAAAGAGGAAGTAAACCCATTAGGGTTTACTTCCTCTTTAAAGAGTAACTCCAGTTTTGTTGAGAAAAAAACAACAACCCCCCTCTGGGTGATCAATGTACATTGCAGGAATTTTAACAAACTTTGTTGCATATTCCTACCTGTTTCTGCTCTGAAGAAAAAGCTGTTTGTTTAAAGCAGACCTTCAGTAATTTTTTTATCTTTCCATCTATTAAATCTCCTGCCCTTTTATTTTAACTTTGGATAGTAAAACATTTTTTTTCTGCCAGTAAATACCTTATACAGCCAACTCCCTGTTTCTTGTCTGGTCATTAGCCTAGGCCAGTGATGGTGAACCTTGGCACTCCAGATGTTTTGGAACTACATTTCCCATGATGCTCACCTACACTGCAGAGTGCATGAGCATCATGGGAAATGTAGTTCCAAAACATCTGGGGTGCCAAGGTTCGCCATCACTGGCCTAGGCTAATGACATCATCCACAGCTCTCTCGCTCACTCTTGTGAGAGTTTGCCAGGAAGGGAGGGGGGGTGAGTCATAAGAGGGCCAATCAGAGCTGCAGGGCTGCAGAGCTGGAGGTGTGCCTCTGTGGGTCTGTGTAAATCCAGGAAGTGAACAGGCAGCAGCTTCAGCTGCCCACAGTTAAAATGGTTGCAACCAGACTCAGTGGAGGGAGATTTCTGCATCATGTTTGGCAAGTACAGAATCACAGTATATATAAAATAATATGCAAAGTGATTGGAGGGAAGCTTTAGAATGACAAAGATGTTTTTATTACAAATTATGTGAGCAGACTGCAGTTCCTCTTTAAGCATATCCTGTGATTCTGAACTAGAGGGACTGGCTCATTAGATTCAGCTGTTGTGTTCTTAGTGTTCTGACGAGAACAGTTGCATTGTCTGCATCCATTTAGAAATCATTAAGTATCTCACTGAAACTAGAATTCCTACTGCAGAGGATGCCTACAATTTGACTTTAGTGCAGACTTCTGGGAAGATCACTGAGCCAATCACACAAGCAGGAAATTACATTTCTGGTGAAGTTCTGTAAACCAACAATTTACAGAAGGCATCCAGGTTGCCATTTTGCATTGAATTTTACAGACAATTACAGTGCTGCAGATTGCAAAGGAAAGGTAATTTTTAATAACACTAAATCACAGCATGGCTTGTGTAGCAGTTGTACATGCTATGTTGTTTTTGTAGCGCTATAGGGGCCGCTGATACTAGGTGATTCTTCTCCAAAAGTGTAGAGACTGCCTGCCCACCCCAGCACCAATCTACCTATTCCAGCTCCAATAAACAGTCTAGGGGTTGTCTTTTTAGTATTTATTGCTTGAAGTAACTTTGACAGCAGAGGGGTAAGTGCATAGGATACTACAAAACAACCAGTATTTAGCAATGAGAGGACAATGTTCTCCCAAAGTAACTGTGGGTGCTGGACAGTCTAATGCCCCACAGTTGGGGACCATGAGGCCAGTCTTTGGCATCTGATTACCTTGCGCCTCTGCACAACTGCTGGTACCCAGTGTAATCTCTGGCACACTACACAGTCACACAAATCAGTTTAGGGTCTTTACTCACAAGTCCCCAGGACAGCTGCCACCTTCCTCCAGACAGGGCTCAGTGAGTAAGATGGCACCTCTCTAGACCAATCGCTCCAAGCAAAGTCCATCCAGGTCTCCAGCCCAGACACTGCTGAGGCCTCTAGAGCAGCAGTTCCTGGGCTGCCTGAGGACAGCAGAGTCCCTCCTGTGGAGAAGCAACCCAGCTCTCCAGTGCCTCAGACTATTTATCACCCTTCCAGCCCCCTTCTGGACACTCCTTTCCAGGATGGTGCATGATAAATGTTCAGGTTGGTTATTTTAATCTCCCGTTCTAAGCTCTGGAAGCAATCAAACTCTTATCCCACGAAACTCTGAACAGAACAGGCCAAACAATCACTTCTCCCTTTATTGTAGAAGGAGCCAAACACTACATTTACCTAGAACACTATGCTAGGAAGGTGCTACATTTATTTATTTGCAATATTTTTGATCATGACGGTGGAGCTGCCCTTTAACAAAGGTGCCACAGAATCTGAACAGAGTGATGGTAAATCTGTTACTAGTTTTATTTCTTTTTTTAGTAAACCCTGTTAAGGTGTGTTGAAAGCAACATTTGGCGATGTTGAAATCTGAATATTTCTGATGCCTGTAGTCAAAGGGAATGCTTTATAAGGCATTAGAAAGCTTTTCAGATGGGTTTTGTGTTGAATTTATGGGATTTTGGTGGAATAGTTAACTGCCACAGCTCTAATGTGTTTTTTTTAAATGACATAGGAACCTCTATAAATAAAATGTATTACTTAACTATCAAAAGTGTAATACACACAGTCCCCGAGTTACAAATATCCGACCTATATACAACTCATACTTACAAAAGGAGGGAGACAGCAGGAAGTGAGAGGAAATCTATTTCCAGGAAGGGAAATTCACTCCTATAAGACTTATTATGGGAAAAAGGTGTCTCCACTGAAGCTTTATCACCAAGGCTTGTTTCCACAACAACCCAAAATATTCAAAATCCAATTGTCATAGGGACAGAAAGTGAGGTTAAACCTTCTGAACAGGGACATAGACAGCAAAACAAACATTACAGGGGTGTTACCCTTCCATATGCTATAAAAATAGTTTTTTTTGGCTGGAGTTACACTTAAAAAATGTACATGTTCCAACTTACATACAAATTCAACTTAAGAACAAACCTACAGAACCTTGTTTGTAATTCAGGGACTGTCTGTACTGCACTGCAACATAGTGTAATAGAAGAGTAATGGTAGAAAACACATGTGGGTTTAGCCAATCATTTTTTAGTGCATTCATTCTTTGTTAGCCATGTACCTGGTGTAGGGTGTGTTCTTTGCTTACGTACATTGTGCTTAAAGGTATCTCTCTTTCACATCTCAGAACATTGGGAGGTAAATGCTAAATCAATTGCTTGCTGAACACATTTTATAGGAAGACCAAGATCTGCATGTAGCTTGATTTTTTGGCATACCTTCACTTAAAGTGTTTGTAAAGGAATTTTTTTCTCTTTAAAAATAATAAACACATCATACTTACCTGCTCTGGGTTTTGCACAGAGCAGTCCCGATCCTCCTCTTCTCAGGTCCCCTGCCGGTGCTCTGCCACCCCTTGCCAGGTGCCCCCATAGCAAGCCACTAGGTAAATACTGCCGGATCGAGATCGGGCTTAAGTAAATATTGCTGGATCGAGATCGGGCTTAGGTAAATATTGCTGGATCGAAATCGGGCTTAGGTAAATATTGCCGGATCGAGATCGGGCTTAGGTAAATATTGCTGGATCGAGATTGGGCTTAGGTAAATATTGCTGGATCGAGATCGGGCTTAGGTAAATATTGCCGGATCGAGATCGGGCTTAGGTAAATATTGCCGGATCGAGATCGGGCTTAGGTAAATATTGATGGATCGAGATCGGGCTTAGGTAAATATTGCTGGATCGAGATCGGGCTTAGGTAAATATTGCCGGATCGAGATCGGGCTTAGGTAAATATTGCCGGATCGAGATCGGGCTTAGGTAAATATTGCCGGATCGAGATCGTGCTTAGGTAAATATTGCCGGATCGAGATCGGGCTTAGGTAAATATTGCCGGATCGAGATCGGGCTTAGGTAAATATTGCTGGATCGAGATCGGGCTTAGGTAAATATTGCTGGATCGAGATCGAGCTTAGGTAAATATTGCTGGATCGAGATCGGGCTTAGGTAAATATTGCCGGATCGAGATCGGGCTTAGGTAAATATTGCCGGATCGAGATCGGGCTTAGGTAAATATTGCTGGATCGAGATCGGGCTTAGGTAAATATTGCTGGATCGAGATCGGGCTTAGGTAAATATTGCTGGATCGAGATCAAGCTTAGGTAAATATTGCTGGATCGAGATCGGGCTTAGGTAAATATTGCTGGATCGAGATCGGGCTTAGGTAAATATTGCTGGATCGAGATCGGGCTTAGGTAAATATTGCTGGATCGAGATCGGGCTTAGGTAAATATTGCTGGATCGAGATCGGGCTTAGGTAAATATTGCTGGATCGAGATCAAGCTTAGGTAAATATTGCCGGATCGAGATCGGGCTTAGGTAAATATTGCCGGATCGAGATCGGGCTTAGGTAAATATTGCCGGATCGAAATCGGGCTTAGGTAAATATTCCCGGAATGAGATCGGGCTTGGGTAAATATTGCTGGATCGAGATCGGGCTTAGGTAAATATTAGGGGGGTTGAGGGGGGAGCTGCACGCTGAAGGTTTTTTTACCATGCATAGAAAAAACTTTGGAACAATTTTAATGTATAGCTAAAGGCAAAACCTTTTTTTTTTTTAAATATAGCATGTAAAAGGGATTAGACCCCCTGTCAGGTTTTTATTGCGGTCTGTGCCCGCGTTAGGGAGATTCACTGTCACCAGAACAGGAGTAAAGAAGTCTTTAATTGGGCATACTAGTTCTGGTGATAATGAGGGATTCCTTAATTTTTTTTTAACGATTTTCCCTTACTTCCTGTTCTGGTTATGGGACGGGAAGTGAAGTGCCTGCATGGGTTTCTCCCAGGTACTCCGATTTTTTTCCCACACTCTAAAGACATGCTTGGAGTTTTTTTTTTGGCTCCCTTCTAAATTTGCCCTAGTATGTGTCTGTATTAATGTGAGTTAGGGACCTTAAATTGTAAGCTCCTGGAGGGCATGGATTGAGGTGAATGTACTATATATATATATATATATATATATATATATGTGTAAAGCGCTGCGTAAATTGACAGCACTATATAAGTACCTGGAATAAATAAATAAAGTGATTTTTTTTTTCAATGGGGCAGAGATGACAAAAATACCTGAGATGGGATATAACCCCTCCTTACTCTATCCAAAATGAAAAAAAAAATTCAGGTCATTTAGGTATTTTAGGTATTTATTCCTAATATGTACAAGGTTTGTGGTAGGTTGGTATGTGTTGTGTAATAATTAAAAAACATTATTCATGCAGAATTTTACTGTATAGATGGCCATTGACAGCAAACTAGTTCTAGGGACAAATCTTGAAACTTCAGACTTTCCCTCGATTTTAGGGAACTCTGCCAGATATGCAATAAACAGACAATGGAATTGAAAGGGAAGGAAAAATACAGGTTATAATAAACTGGATCCAACGTGGTTTCCTATGCATGTTAACTCTTATCTAACCAGCTCCTTTTTTTTTTTCTTTTTTTTTTTTTTACACACCCCCTCTGTCAAGGAAACAAACAAAAAACTTCTATCTCAGTAGAAACAATAATTAGAGGGGTTTAGGACAGATAATAAGGAATGTTTTTAAACTCCACCCTTGACCATTCTGAAAAGAATACTGGTAAATAACATGACCTTTCTAAACACATAGCAGTGACTAATATTTGCAGACTGTTCTAGTTGTGTCTACCAGATGTATGTGACATCTTGCAAATACTCCTGTATGAAATGCAGTTTTCTTACAAAAACGTTCATATTTTTTATATTGTGCTTTTGTACGGTTACATATAAATTCCATGTGGATGCTCCACCCCCTCCATATATTAATCATTTAATAATCTATAGTCTAGGGTGGCATAATGCAAAGGAATTTTTATCTTATTTATTGTTTCCACTCTTAAGCCACACACACACGGACCGAATGTTGGATGACATCGGCCCGTTTCAATAAAAAACGGCCAACTTTTGGTTTGTGTGTATATGGTAGCCGGTCCAACAGAAGCCAGTCATTTGGCTGGCTTCTGCTGGACGAGCATTCTGAAAAACCAATGGCAGATAGTACTGATCAGAGTGTTCTGGTAGGGGGTCCCCCTATCAGAATACAAGAGATCAGTGGGGGAGATGTTAGTACAGCGGCTCCGACAGGAGCTGACAAATTTGTTTTGTTCAACCCGCTGGGTTGTATTGGAAAAAACTCATGGTGTGTACCCGGCTTTAGTGTCTTCTGCTTCAGCTCTGAAATGGGGGACCCCCAACATCATTACATACAATGAAAGACCAGCTGTGGCTGATGGTCCCATCTTATACAGGATGATGTCAGCAAGGGAGCAGTCATATGACCAAAGAAGAATAGTGGGACCTGTTATCTATAGCAGAAACTAGCCATAGATGACTCAGATTCCGCTATCCATGCAAGCAAGGAGGATGGAGTAAGCCTCCCTACTGTGTCATTGTTTTCTGACTGCAGGACATCTCTGCTGTCATAATACACAACTGCAGCTGCTGACTGACAAAAGTTTTCCAACATTCCCATTCGACAAAAGCCAGTTTGTAAGGAGGGAGCAGGTTTAGTTTTTTTCACCTCCTAGGGGCAGGTTATGCACTTACAAGCACTCTGCACCAACATATTGTCTGAGCAGTAAACCTTCATGCAGAAAATTCTGAGACTTTATCCTTTCCCTCTCACTCACTGTGTATTCCAAAGCATTTAAGACAGGAATGCAGAACATGTCCTACTCTTCGCTAGCCCATGCATCTCTCTTAGATGCCACATATAATGTACCAGGTTTTACTCCTGTGACTTCCAGGCCAGGTCTAGTCCAACCTTGCGCCAGTATGGAGACTTAGCTCGAGGTGAGAAACCAAAAAGCACACCAGTCTCCCACTATCAACAGAGCTGCCAGCACCCACCAAGTCACCCACCCACTCACCAGATTTCTACTTCAGTCTCCCAACCCAGAAGTTTGTATGAGATGTTCTTTGCTCTTAACATAATTGTAATCCAATACACCTGTGCTGCATCCACACAGGACATCATAACCTGGAGGGTTAACTCGCTTTAACTTCCACTATTCAGATTCCAGGGTTACACTTGTTATAGACACTTCTGCCCATGGGCAACTTCTTTTCTTAATTAAGGACTATTTACTTGTATACTCAAAAGGCATTTGTACATCTCACATCATTCTCCAAGACATTTTCCACATACATGTACAATTGATTGACCTAATATCAGCTGTGCAATATGGCTGAGGTAGAATGACTGTCCTGCTGAAGCAGTACACTGTTCCTAGCGGTAGAGAGGTGCATAGAGAACTGGTGCCACCCATACCTGAGATGTCCATAAACATTAAAGTCCATAAAACATTGATTCCCTGAAGACAGGCCTATTGGAGGGATGGTGGTAAAAATGGCAAAGAACTACATCAATAGAACTTGGTCCTCACTGATCTAATGTCGGAACCCCAGAGGTCAGTCCCCGAGCAGACATAGGATCTTACCGTACAGGTTTACTGTTTTTGTGTTCCCATAATTGTCTCATATCTAGTAGGCCTCTGCCTACAGACCACAGATACATTGCAGACCCACTGATCACTGCCTAGCTCTGCCAGACAGTGTTTACTTCTGTTCATTGGTCAGGGACATGTGCTACAGTGCTACACAACTTGTGGGCTCACTTTACCTTGTAAGACCACCCAATGCCCAGAGTTCTTTATCATAGCTCCATAGCTGGACTGAGCCTTATAGCACCCGGTCATGTCAACTTACTCTAAAGTCCAGGGAATTTTTTTTTTTTATCCCTCACAGTGCTCACACCATGTTACCTTGCAGGATTTACAGTACAAATCTCCTTTGACTCCTCTCTTTTACCAGAAACCTGACCCAGTCCTCTTCCCCACAGAGTTGCCAGATGATACATGTTTTGCAACAGAGTTCTGATACATTTGTATCTGTGTAGCGATGTGATAATTACTCTTTTATTTACCAAGTGTATCTACTGACCTGTGACGCTGTGAGTTTGTTTTGCCACTTTCAATTACAACATTTAAAAATAAATAAAAAAATTCAGACACACCATAAGAGGAGTTTTTCAGCAGTAAAACCTATCTAACTCTGATAAAAGCTTAAAAACGCTGAAAAACACGGCTATTCTGCGTCTATCAGCATTTTTGAGCCATAAGCTTTTGTGGGAATATAGTTTTGCTAAAAAACGCTGGATAAATGCTACTGTAAAAACGCTGCAAAACTCATTCTACAGCTACAGCTTTGTACAGCTAACGCTACTGGCGTTTTTATAACATCCAGTGTGCATGAGGCCTAACTGTACATCCAGCAACATTGTAGGCAGTGAATTTGCATATGAATGAGCTGTGGTCATGTAACAGGTTAGGAGGACTGCCGGGCAAAGGTGACAGACTTAGTGAGTTTCACTCTGTAATCCCAGGATACAGCCCTCAAGGGACAGCTGAATAAACAGTAGGACTGCCCTGGCAAATCCAGGACTGTTGATAAGTATGCAATTATGGCTACTGTCCCCTCTGCACTTTGTGATGAGGAAATTAGGGACTTGCCTATTGCAAGCCATTTTTGGGTAAGGTAGGCCATACACAGTTCGAATCCTGCTGAACCGGTCGAGATTTAAACTGTTTTATGGGCAGGCTGAATGTACTGAGTTGATCGATCTATCAACTTGGATACAACCATCCTGCTGTGTTTTACCTGAAATTATTGATGGCGGCTGCTATAGCCGCTAGCAATAATCACTGTCTTCTTGCAGCGGGAGCAGCTTCACTCGCCCCGGGAGACAATGGCCCGGCAGAAGGGATTCCGCATCAACACTGTCTGTGTTGATGAGGGGATCAAGCTAATTTCTTTCCTGCAACCCATAGTTGCAGGAAAGAAATTTACTCCGTGTATGGCCTGACTAAGCCTTCTTGGAGAGCACATGGACTAAAACATAAAAGAAAGTGAAACTCTATTCAAAGGGCAAAGGCTTCTAATGTACACGCAGGAAGGACTAAAGCTGTTCATACAGCATCCTCTCACTGAGATAGACTATGAGGACTATGAATACTGTTCCTGTTTGAAAATATATAAAGTTTGATGATTCAGTGGGTGTTACTTGTTGCTACTACTCCATATATGGACTTTCATATACAATACCGTGTGTTCTCAACAGGAACAGCACTTGTTATCCACAAGGCCCAATGGAAGCACTGGTGCTTATTAAAGATTCCATCCTGTTTTCACAGATTAAGTGAAGGTTCTTCTCCTTAACCCCTTCCTGCTGGCCCTATGCATATACAGTATGTGGCAGCAGGGCAGTGGGCTTACTGCTGAACTGTCATATATATGTATACAACCAGGGGCGCTGTTCCATGCTTGAAGCACGTTCAATTGTGCACCCTCAGCGCTGTGACCATGCTGTCACCAACAGCTCCCAGTCACTGTTTGGGAGCTGGTAGGATGTTCTCCTGATCACGCGATCACTGTGATAGTGATCACATGATTGGGAAACCCAGGAAACACCCCTGGCATTATAATCCCATTTTTACTGACCATGATAAGTCGCACCCTTTAAACAATTTCTCAAAAGTTTTTGCTGCAGCATTAACCGTCTTGTTGTTACTCGATCAAAGCTGACTGACTGGCATTTGCGGTGTCTGGTCCATATAGGGCTTTTTATAGGGTTCAGCAAAAGCCTTCCAGAACCTTCCAGCATAAGCCACTGGCTGTGGCAACTAAATGCCATCAGCTATCGGACAATACCACAGATGAGGAGAATAAGAAAGGGAGAAAACACCCATAGGCTGTCACAATCCCATGAGAGAAGTTAGGCCTAACACTGCATTTCCTCCTTATAGAGCCTTCTGTTTGTGTGTATTTTCTTAAAGTGCTTAGAAAGTTTTTTTTTTTTATAACAAACATGACATACCTACCTGCTCTGTGCAGTGGTTTTGAACAGAGCAGCTCCTATCCTCCTCTTCTTAAGTCCCCAACTGACTCCTCCCACCTACTGAGTGAGCCCTCATAGTAAGCCACTTGCTTTGGGTGCCTGCTCCTGAGCTGACTCTATGTGTCTATTGACATATACAGCACGGCTCAGCCCCGTCCCCTCGCCCCCTCCTCACTAGCTATAATTGACAGCAAGTGGCTTCCTCTGCTGCCTCTCTGGCAAATGAAAGGAGAGAAAGCCAGTAGAGCCACAGCTCTTGTGCACATTGCTGGATCGAGATCAGGCTCAGGTAAGTATAAGGGTGGGCTAAAGGGGGAGCTGCTTTTAGAAAGTTTTTTTTTACCTTAACGCATAGAATGTATTAAGGTAAAAAACCTCATGCCTTTAGAGCCACTTTAAATCTAAGCTTAAGAAAATATAGAGACTGTCTCTATGGACCTCTCCTTATGAAAATGCTATTTGCCTTGCTATCCTAGTAACTTAAAGGCTTCAGTATCCCAGACCCCACACCAAATACGAAGATCAGGAGTTCTGTTTTCACTGGCTGTATGCTTTTTTTGGATCACTGATTCGGGAAATATTAAAACAAAGGATCAGCAGAATGCATAGGCAACTTTCATTTTCGGGAGTGCAGCAATGCCAGCCTGTAGCCATGTTCTGCTGTGAGAATCCCTGATGTCTTTGCCTACATCCATCAGCTGTTCACAGAGTCAGCAATGAAAACTGCTAGATGTGCTGTTATACAGTTTTTTTGTGGTTGAGCCTGATTTACACTGATGTACTGTAGATGTGAACAGCAGATGTATGTTAGCATAGGAATTCCTTCCCCTTTAACAGGCAGTATTTTTAAAGAAATTTTCTTGTGTCTTCATCCTTCTGTAATATGACAAGGTAAAATGTTTTTAATGAGCAATGGGTATAAAAATCAGAGCGAAAGAAAAAAAAAAAAAAAAAATAGCATAATTCACTGCAATAAATCAGGGTTACATTTTAATTATTAGGACTTAAAAAAAAACCACAGTTTGTATTTGACAGACTGCTGTAAGCAGAGGCCTCATTTTCTTTTTTTTAACCTGTATTTAAGCAAATTTTGAGCTCATCCTACTTTACCAGGGAAATGTCCTGGCCAAACTTTCAATACTAAAACTAATATGGCTAGCATATACAGTATTTCATGTAGCGTAACGGAGAGGAACAAAGGCAGACATGTTTGAAGTCCAGCCTGAGTGACAAACATTCATTTTTCTATAGATACAGTGGAGAAATTAGTGTAGACACACAGGGATAGGTGCTAATACTTTTAGTGCCGCTCTAGGCAAAAAAGGAAGTATATGTAGTCCCGCTGGTACTCAGAAATGGGGTGCTTACCTCTATGACTAAGCCCCAGTGGGTGGGGTGAAACATGTCAGAGGACATAGCGTGTGGACTGGTGCAAGGCTGAGACCAGCTTATACATGTTAACCACATAAACCGGATAGGGTTGAGCTGTCATTTTTTTTCAAGTAAACAGGGATAGGTAGTGTGTTAATCACAGCATTACCGTGTGAAAACAGAAAAACAGCCTTGGAAGTGCAATCTTTGCGTCTATGGGCTGAGGCATGATGGGACTTGTAGTTCCACAACAGCTGAAGGACCACAGATTAAGCACCCATGGTCTAGAAAGAGCTTGTCTTCAGATGAAGTCAAAGCCTTAATACTGCACTTCAGCGGTAACTGGCAAGCACATTGCAATAACAAACACATAAATTAGTGTGACCTCAAAGAAACCTGTGGGGTGCAGCTCCAAGCGCGAACATGTAGAAATCTGGTGGCTCCATTGCTTGTCTATGCCGGCATCCAAAAAGGGCTTGTCCAGACACTATAACTGTCTATGTAATAAGTGAACAACTGCATGCCAACAGTCAACCCATTCGTAGTCTGAAAAGTCGGCTTTAGCCTGTCTCCTCCCAGGCCATGCTCCATTAGAGCGTTTCACCCATGCACTGGCTCCATCTTCAATTAAAGGGTTTGCTACCCTAAAAAATCATTTGGCCCCCTGTATCACCTGAAATACCTAGCTGATCCTGCCTTGTTCTGCCCCCCCCCCCCCCTTGTAAACTGGGCATGGTTTATCATGGCTGCTGAGCCCTGACACCGTGGTCAGTTAAAGGGCCTCTGTCATTGGCAGCTCTCCTCTGTCCTCTCTCCCCCCTCCCTCCCTCCCTGCCTGCCAGCTCTGTGTCAGTGCCGCCCCCTCCCCTCCTGCTGCTGAAGTTACATTTAAAGTTTCACACTATCCTCTCTGTTTAATAATGCTAGGTGCCCCAGTGTCTGTGCCTTATAAAAATAAGCTGTTCTATACCTGATCTCAGAGCGCCGCTCAGCACTCACGTGACCTGCCACCTCTCTCCTTCTCCCCTCCCGACTGACGTCAGCGGGGGATTCTTAGCCCCGCCCGCTGCAGCTGTCAGGTCGAGAGAGGAGAGAGGCGGCCGGTCACGTGAGTACCAAGTGGTGCACTGAAATATGTTAGAGAACGGCATTTTTTTTACAAAGCACACACACTGGGGCACCCAGCATTATTAAACAGAGAGGTTGGTATGAATTGAAGTCTGTGGGAGAGTGAAACACGCTGGGGCAACTGGGAGGAAGCAGGCTAAAGCCAATCTTTTTTACATTAGGAATGGGCTGACTGTTGGCATGCGGCTGTCCACTTCTTACATAGGCAAACACATAAATGAATTATATACAAGATCATTTTAAAGTCCCTGTAAGTAGCTTGATCCCACTTCATTCCACTGATCTTACAGCAAGATAGGTGCAGGCTCGGCCTGAGATTAGCTCATTTGAATCCCTCAGCTTCAGAAAATAATAAGTTATTTAGAGATACAAACAGAAGTGGCCCTGGAGATTATGGAAAATTTTTCCTTCACTTCCTGTCCTGCTAACAACATTTTTCAAGACATGGAAGTGAGGAGAACTCTCTATAGCAACACAGACGGAACTAAATATGTTTTTCTTTAGTAGAAAAGGGGACATCTAGAACCCCTGTCAGAGCTGTATTTTTTTCTCTTTCCCTGTACAGACTTTCCTCTTATTTATTGTCTGGTGAAAGCTTTGTCAGTAGGACAGGAAATAAGAGAAAATTTCTTTACTAGAGCCCCAGATTGCAGTAAAAACCAGACAGGGGTTATAGTCATTCTCAACTCTATCTAAGACTATAAAAAGCTTTTGGGTTGAACACACACTTTAACTCAGCTCTCTACAGACTAATAATTGCTACTAGCGATATTTAATTTGGCAACAGTATTATTTTTTTTATCTAGCAGTGGATTCTTAGCTTTAGGCTAGGCATAGGCAGGCAGAAACCACACTAAGAATTACATCCGGTATATTAGGTAGAGTCTCTTAGTAGACAGCCTAGTGTTCCAAGCTTGCATGAGACATTGGCCTCATGAAGGAGGAGACATCAAGTATAATCAGTCAATGATAACTGCGGCCTAATGCTGTTTCTTTTTAATCACTTGCTGTCCAGCCGTCATATTTAAACGGTCAGACGGCTCACTCCTGAGGGCAGGAGGGTGTTTTGAAACATACACCTGCTAACCGCTTGTGTGAGCCCTCTAGTGCCCTGTGATCCAAGACCAAGTACCACATGCTCTGTACCAGCTCTGTACCCCCCTTTTTTGCCGTGTATGGATTGCAGTGTTTTTTGCTTTTAAATAAACTTTTTGGATTTTATTTTCTCGGTGTGCGGCTGTCCGGAGTTCTTCCTTTTTTGATGCTCTGTACCATGTGATTACTTTGTCCAGCACTCTTCCTTAACCTACTGGGAGAGGAAACAGAGTGCTTCCCCAATGATTGCAGAACCTTTTTTTTTTTTACCACAATGGTGACACTGGTAACACTGTATGCTAGTACAGTGTCACCATACCAGTGCAGTCAGCCACAGTATCCCTGATCTTTGCCACACCAGTACAATGTCACCATACAGGTGCTGTCCGCTACAGTGTTCCTGATCGCCACCGCACCAATACAGAGTCACCATACCAGTGCAGCCAGCCACAGTGTCCCTGATCACCGCCACACCAGTAACACTGTTGCCAAACCAGTGCAGCCAGCAAAAGTGTTCCTGATTGCTACCACACCAGACCAGTGCAGCCAGCAACAGTGTTCCTGATCACTACCACACCAGGGCCAGTGTCACCCGACCAGTGTAGGCAGCAACAGTGTTCCTGATCACAGCCACACCAGTGCCAGTTTTGCCAGACCAGTGCAGTCAGCAACATTGTTCCTGATCAATGCCAAACCAGTGCAGTGTTGCCTCTGCATGTGGTTTGCTGACCACGTCTCTGCCTGCTCCCTAAACTGACCCATCTGGGCATTCCACTGACTATGTACCTGCAAGTCACCAGTCAAAGCTGTTCCCTGCAGACAATTGCACTCCTGGAAAAATGTGAACTTTTTGTTTTTCCCCTTCCACGAAGCCCAGCCTCTGTGCTTTGTGGCCAGTGAACATGGCATTCTTAGGGGCAGCTACAACATACCAATAGGCTAGGCTTGCTTGGATTATAGACGCAAGGACAGCTATAGCTGACACTGCACTAAGTTATAGTCCCTAACCACGCAAACAGTGGTGAGCATTACAGTACAATGTTTTTGATACAATGTTGGTTGATTTTTATGATACACAATATACCATGTCCAGTTGATAATCAGTCCGCAAAAATTCTCACTCATGTGGCATCTCCATACTTGGGAGTAGCAGAATGTGTTTTGAGGTGAACTTCTATGTCTATGTGTGAGAAATATCTTATTACATTTACAAACTTCTGTAAAAAATACATTTTAATTTTCTTTCTTTGTTTTTTAAAAACTTGTGGCAAAAAATCTGATCTTCAAAAGATTCACCATGCCTCCATTAAATACATTCGGGGGTCTACTTTGCAAAATATGGTCATTTTGTGGCCATTTCTTATGTCCTCGCACTTCGGGGCCTCGAGAAGTGTGATCAGAGAGTCAGAAAATCAGATGCATTATTTATGCCCCTTGAAAGCCTGAAGGTGCTCCCTGGATTTTGGGCCCCTCTATGTGCCTAGGCAGCAAAAAAGTCTCACACATATGGTATCCCCATATTCAGGAGGGGTACAAGAATGTGTGTTTGGGATGAATTTGTAAGTATGCCCATGCTGCGTGTGATCTTACTTTCTTAATTTTCCAAAAAAAAGTACAACTTCAAAGACCACACCATGTTTCTTACTAATAACTGTGGAAGGTCTAGCATTGAAAAATAGGTCAGAACATCAGGGTTTGATAAAGGTCAGATATATGTACAGTATGTACCATATTTTGTAGACTATATAATTTTCACACAGCATAACTAATATGGTATACAGTTACTTTTTTTAACCAAAGAAATGTAGCAGAATACATTTTGGCCTACATTTATGAAGAAAGATTATTAATTTACAAAGTTTGAGGGACAGTTCATAGCACACTTTCTGCATTCCGGATGCACTTCTGTGCAAATTAATTTGGGGTAAAGTGTTATATGACTGAGTAATTGTCTGTCAAAATCTCAGTGCTAAAAAATTGACTGGACAGGAAAAGGTGTTTAACATGCTGGTCTTCAAATGCTTAAACTGGCTTCCAATGCTAGAGGTTGACAGGTCTTCTGGAAGAGGAGGAAAGGTCATGAAACTCTTACTTTAGTGCAGTTTCTAACATATAAAACACAAATATAAAAGACTTAGGCCATGAATAGTGTGATTCTCCCCAGAGTAGACAGCCTGTAAAGTAACATGTAATGTTTGGGTAAAAATTTAGCTGTTTAGAGGTAGCCTTAGAAAGAAATAATGAGCACTTCCAATGATTGAAACACTCATTACCACACATACATACAAGACAACTTCTTATAAAAACTCTGTAATGCCCTGTACACACGACCGGTTTTGCAGTCGGAATGAACTCTGAAGGTTTTTTTTGATGGAATTCCGCTCAATCTGTCTTGCATACACACGGTCACACCAAATTCCGACTGTCCAGAACACGGTGACGTACAACACGTACGACGGGACTAGAAAATGGAGGTTCAATAGCTAGTAGCCAATAGCTTCCGTCTCGTACTTGCTTCAGAACATTTTTGGTACGTTGGAAGAGCATACAGACGAGCGGTTTTCCCAATAGGAATTGGTTCCGTCGGAAAAATTTAGAACATGTTCTCTTTCTAGCTCCATCAGAATTTTTCGACGTAAAAAGTCAGGTGAGGCATACACACGATCGGAATATACGATGAAAAGCTCCCATCTGACTTTTTCTGTCGGACATTCCGCTTGTGTGAACACGGCATTATGCAGACCTCTCCAATCTATCCCTTTTCTCAGAGGGGAGAATAGTGTTAACTTTGCATGCACTGCTTCAAGCTAATCTGATACCTGCTAATTCTGAGGAGAACAGTAGCTGTTGGTCAATAAAATCCACCAGAGATAATTGACTATTTACCCACACAGGACATTAGTTTCAAACAATGCCATATGCATTTGCACACAACACTCAAACATGTACACTTGTGTTTTGTTTCAAATGCCACTTTATGCATCAGCATACCTCCTTAAACTGAGTCTGCCTTGACAGGATGGTCACCTGCTGACTCAACACTATCCACAGGCAGCTTGACTCTTTAATAAGACACAGACATTTAAATCAAATGCAGTTTTAATTCAGATAATTGCAGTACATATTATATTTTCAGTCTTTTTTTCAGTAGCCTCGCAACTGTCATCCATACTGCAATATTGAAGTACAGTGCCTTAAACAAGTATTCATACCCCTTGAAATTGTCCACATTATGTCATGTTTTTGGGGATTTTATGTGATAGACCAACACAAAGTGGCACATAATTGTGAAGTGGAAGGAAAATGATAAATGTTTTTCAAAACGTTTTACAAATAAATATGTGAAAAGTGTGGTGTGCATTTGTATTCAGCCCCCCTGAGTCAATACTTTGTAGAACCACCCTTCGCTGTAATTACAGCTGCAAGTCTTTTTGGAGATGTCTCTACCAGCTTTGCACATCTAAAGAGTGACATTTTTACCCATTCTTCTTTGCAAAATAACTCAAGCTATGTCAGATTGGATGTAGAGCATTGGTGAACAGCAATTTTCAAGTCTTGCCACAGATTCTTAATTGAATTTAGGTTTGGACTTTGACTGGGCCATTCTAACACATAAATATATTTGATCTAAACAACTCCACTGTAGCTCTGGCTGTATTTTTAGGGTCATTGTCCTGCTGGAAGGTAAACCTTTGCCCCAGTCTCAAGTCTTTTGCAGACTCTAACAGGTTTTCTTCTAAGATTGCCCTGTATTTGGCTCCATCCATCTTCCCATCAACTCTGATTATCTTCCCTGTCCCTGCTGAAGAAAAACATCCACACAACATAATGCTGCCACCATGTTTCACAGTGGGGATGGTGTGTTCAGGGTGATGAGAAGTGTTAGTTTTTTACCACACATAGTGTTTTGCTTTTAGGCCAAAAAGTTCAATTTTGATCCCATCTGACCAGAGCAACTTCTTCCACATTTGCTGTGTCCCCCACATGGCTTTTTGAAAACTGCAAACGGAACTTCTTATGGCTTTTCTTTCAACAACGGCTTTCTTCTTGCCACTCTTCCATAAAGGTCAGATTTGTGTAGTGGGCGACTAATAGTTGTCCTGTGGACAGATTCTTCCACCTGAGTTGTTTATCTCGGCAGCTCCTCCAGAGTTACCATGGGCCTCTTGGCTGCTTCTCTGACTAATGCTCTCCTTGCCCAGCCTGTCAGTTTAGGTGGACGGCCATGTCTTGGTAGGTTTGCAGTTGTGCCATACTCTTTCCATTTTCGGATGATGGATTGAACAGTGCTCCGCGAGATGTTCAAAGCTTGCAATATTTTTTTATAACCTAACCCTGCTATAAACTTCTCCACAACTTTATCCCTGGCCTGTCTGGTGTGTTCCTTGGCCTTCAGAATGCTATTTGTTCACTAAGGTTCTCTAACAAACCTCTGAGGGCTTCACAGAACAGCTCTATTTATACTGAGATTAAATTACACACAGGTGGACTCCATTTACTAATTAGGTGACTTCTGAAGGCAATTGGTTCCACTAGATTTTAGTTAGGGGTATCAGAGTAAAGGGGGCTGAAAACAAATGCACGCCACACTTTTCACATATTTATTTGTAACACATTTTGAAAACCATTTATTATTTTCCTGTTTCCCCAATTATGCGCCACTTGTGTTGTGTTGGTCTATCACATAAAATCCCAATAAAATACATTTACCTTTTTGGTTATAACATGACAAAATGTGGAAAATTTAAACGGGTATGAATACTTTTTCAAAGCACTGTACATGGATATGTGCAGACTTGAATCTTTTGTCGTAGCTTGTAATCTCTAGGTCAGAGACTCTGGACTCCAGAAGACAACATCTTTGGGAATACCTCTGAGGAGTTGATTTCCCTGCTTGTTTTCTTCCCCTAGTTCCAAAGGCCTTGGGAGGGAGCCAGATCCTTTACCACCCTCATAGGGAAGAAACCCCAGAGGGAAGAGATAGAATATGCCATGTGCCAAATATCTAAAGTGGAACTAAACCCTCCTATCCTTTAATGTGGAGACATTTCAAGCTTTGAAAAATTTCAAAACTTTAAAAAAAGTAAAAAAAAAAAAAAAAAAAAACCTGCAAGGCAAAGGCATAAGGAGCTAGTATGCATAGCAAACTAGCTCATTATGAATTACTTACCTGAAATCGAAGCCCCCGCAGCGATCCTCGTTTACAACTACTTTAAAAGATTTGTCTTGCAAGTATGCAGCTTCCTCTTTCAGAGGATGGGCAGCACAAGTGGCTTAGGGGTTAGTACTTATGCCTCGCACACTCCTACCTTGCGAATCTTGGTCAACATACTATCTGCTTGGAGTTTGAATGTTCTCCCTGAGTTTATGTGAGTTTCCTCCGGATATTCCAGTTTCCTCCTACACTTAAAAAACATGCTGTCAGGTTAACCGGCTCCTGTCTAATTTGGCACAAGTATGCGTGTACCTGGCCTGAGCTCTTACATTCTGCATACTGGTCCTAAATTTAAGCAATTGGGAGGGTTGAGGAAAGACCTGGTGGTGTAGTTATCCATACATCATAATACACAGCCTCAGAGTGAGTATCCATCATAATGCTCGCAATTGCAGGCACTCATTGGTCAGTGTGACCATATGGCCGAGCTGACCAATTATGATGAATACTCACTCTGGGGTGTATGGACCACCACACTTGCAGCATGGGGCATCATGGCTGCTATGTACAGGGAGGGGGGAACAAAATAGCTCAGCGAGGAGATCGCTGTACTAACATCTAACATTGCATAGTTAGTACAGAGACCTCATTGTGAGCTTCTAGGTTAGGTTGAACAAAAAAAAAAAAAACACCTGTGTGTACAAGGCATTAGGTCATTCCTCAGTTTCGGTAATGAGCTCAGGTGTGTTGTGATCCTCGTCTGAACCCGCCTGGGCTTTTCCGCTAGGAAGCTGTCACTGTACAAAGCCAATCATAAGTGGCCAAGGCATTCCCTGCCACGCAGCTGCACGTACATATAAACGCCCATGGTATACACATGACTGTGGGGAGGGGAATGTTTTGGCCACTTCTGATTGGCAGTGAGCAGAGACAGCTTTCTGATGGGATAGCTCAGAAGAGTTCAGACTAGGATACAAACACACCTGAGCCCATCCCTACTCAGTACAGACCTTGGGGCTAGAGGAATAATATAACCAATGATGAAATCAATATATAAGAGTGCAGCGCTGCATTCTTATATACCAGTATTTATTTTTGTGCACATGCATATGGGGATGTGATCAGTGCTAGTAGTAGCTGGTCTTTTGAATACTTTACACACACACACACACACACACACACACACACACACTGTGTTTCTAGAACATATACAATTCGTTTTGTTTTTTGGGTAGCTTGCAAGACTCTATCACATAAATAATCATTGATGGAATGCTTTGCAGGCCTAAGTGCAAAAGAATGAGGGTCTATTCACACCAGCCGCTACGTTACAATGCAGAAACTGGAGTGTGGTCCAATGCAGTAGGATCACTGCAGTGCAGACATGCCGATTGTGGCATGTCTTTTCCACTTAAACCAACTTTATTAAAATGTCATACAACATCATTTCATTTAAGCAGAACTTCCCCCTAAAAGGGAAGTTCTGCTTTATGTCCTCCCACCCTCTTCTAACACTTTTCCCCTTTTTTGGGGGGGGGGGGTACCTACCTTTTGGGTACCTGCTCCCACTTCCACACAGATAGCAAACAATTGAGCTGCAAGTTTGAAAATTACTTGCTAAGCTATCGCTAGATTTGCCAGGCTTCACAAGTTTGTTGCACAATTGCAGCAAGTTTGCATTGCATGACTCCAGATCAACTTTCTTTGCAAACATTCAGCAAATTTGCTGCAAGTTCTGGTTGTTATGTTGTGCAATAGTCATCCCACCACAGGTGTCACTGTGGGTGAATTTTCATGCTGTCGATTTTCAGAGCTCTTGCTGTAGACTCACCACTGCAACTTTGCTCTTGCTAGAGACTTGCCACGCAAATTACAGGTAGGCCCAATTGAGGAAAAGCTGTCTCTGTATGTGGATGACGCTCTGCTCTATTTAGCAGACGCGTCATCCTCTTTACACACTGCACTGGAACTAATTAACTGATTTGGTCGATACTCAGGGATTCATATTAACTGGGACAAATCGGTCCTCTTCCCGCTCCACTCCTCGACCCCTCAAGTGCCACATCCCCAGCTTAAATGGGTAGAAGGTTTCATATACCTGGGGATTAAAATTAGTAGTAAAGCGCAGGACTATATGGACGACAATCCACGGCCACTCATGACACAACTAGTGGCCAGATGTGCTGCATGGCGTTCCCTCCCTTTGACCCCAGTGGGCAGAGTCAATCTGCTAAAAATTATCTATCTCCCCAAGTACTTATATTTCTTCCGTAATACCCCCACACACATCCCCAGGACTTTCTTCCAGAGGTTGGAGAGTCTGTTGATATCCTTTTTCTTGGCTGGGAAGCCCCCCAGGGTGGCCAAGCAGATAATATATATCCTATTATTGGGGGGGGGGGGGGGGACTGGCACTCCCGAACTTTCAGCTTTATTACTGGGCGGCCGTCCTGGTCATGGTGCGATGGTGGTTCTCCCAGCGCAGACAAAATCCAGCAGTCACCCTGGAGGCGGCCATCCTAGGCTCATTTGCAGCCCTGAGCAACCTCCCATTCCGTGGACTCAGGGCTAGCTCATCTATGACAACTCTGATGCGAACCACAGTGAGGGTCTGGCAGAGGGCTAGGAAGATTTATGGAAAGCCCAACCACATCTCCCCACATATGCCCCTATGGGGTAATCCTATGCTCTCCCACCTATACAGCATCCCAGACCCTTCTCTGTGGGCGAAAAAGGTAATCATTACATTAAAACACATAGTTCATGAGGGTAGGCTTATAAATTTCCAGGAACTAAGACGAACATATGCACTTCCGATCTCTTTTCAGTTCAGATACTGGCAGCTGAAGCACGCCTTTGAGGCCCAATTTCCTACCCCTCTGACTTTGGAATCGGACTCCATTGAGCGTCTATTGACCTCTAGTGTAATGGGGAGACCTCTCTCGACTTTATACCTATATCTCACAGTAGAATATGACACCAAACTAACCAAATCCTGGGAAAAATGGAGGGCGGATATCCCATCCCTGGGCAAAGAGGAGTGGGAGGAATGTCTAACCTCATACATTCCCTCTATTATTGCCGCAAAAGACAGGCTTATACAATTTAGGTTCCTACACAGGGCCTACTTCACCCCACAGAGGCTGGCACGCATTTACCCTCAAAGGGACCCTAACTGTCAAAGATGCAAACAAGAGGTGGGTACCTTCTGGCACATGGTCTGGTCCTGTCCCAAACTCCAGCCCTACTGGACAGCAGTGGCCTCTACGCTGAGTAATGTGACCGGATCGAATCTACAGGTTGACCCTTAAACTCTATTACTAAGCCATTTGAAAGATGTAGAGGGTGACAGTTATTGTAAATTGTGTCTTGCCTTCTCACTATACTATGCTAGACGTGAGATTTTATTGAAATGAAAGCTAGAAGATCCCCCTACTCTTGTAACCTTGGTAACCTTGGTACTCCCCCTGTATAAGCTGACCTATGAAAGTAGACAATGCCCAGGGAAGTTTGATAAAATCTGGTCCTCCTGGATAGACGCCTCCGATAGCCTTGACCCCCCCTCCCCCTAATCATGACTTGGATCACACCAGTTGATATTGTCTCCCTCCTACCTACCCGTCATACCCCCCCATCCTTTACCCACCCTGACCTCTCTGCTCTTTGTTGCACCTCTTGAGCTCTCCTCCCCTCCGATCCTACACTCGCGAGACCTCAAAATCCACTCGCAAAATGCGAGCAGGCGAGTGGATTTTTTGAGGTCTGTGCTAGAATGCATTGCATACTAGCACATTATGACAGACTTACCAGAAAATGAAGCCCTCTAGTGGCGCACTGTCACTGCTGAAGGCACTTCCATCTTCTTTCCGGGTTTGCGGGCTTCAACTAACTGATTGGTTGAGCTGGTGATGACGTTACTCCCGAGCATGCACACGGGAGTCGCTGTTTATGGCACGGTTCTACAGGTATGCCGTTCCTTCAGAGCACGTGCCCCAGTGATGTCACGGGCTGCATCTAAAATATATATCTCCTAAGCGGTGCACGTTTAGGAGATATTTAAAGTACCTATAATTAAGCCTTATTATAGTCTTACCTATAGGTAAAAATTATACATGGGAGTTCACTCCCACTTTGAAGGATAAGTCCACCTTTCGTAACATGTTATGCCAATATTCAGGATGTAACATATTACGAATGGACCGGCCCCCGCACCCTCCCGATCCCTAGCGGTCACAATTTTAAAAAAAAATGTGGCCGAGCGGATCTTTGCCTTCCCGGCCACGTCACAGGGCTCTCTGGGCATGGAAAACGACAAGGTCTGGCAGCCTGTGGAGTGCCATGGTAGTCCATTCATGCTTCTTGTCAGACTGTATCTGCTTACTCGTACAGGATGTACGAGCAAGCAGATACATTGGCAAATCTGCTGGAGACCTGCATTGCACCAGTGATCTGCTGATTGCTGGTGTAACACTTTACAGGTTCGAAAAAAAAATGCAAATTTTTGTTACCTGCAAAAAAAATTATAATTTTTTTTGCAAAAAGTGAACTTATCCTTTAACCAGCTCCCATCCGCTTTATTGTCAAATGACAAGTGGGCGGCAGCTCTCTCGTTCTGGAAAGATGTCATATGATGTCGTCCCACTCTCGACACGCTTGCTTTCCCTCGGGGCGCGTGGCATGGCAATTGGTGGTGTGCTCTGTCCCTGGGACATGACGCATCACTGATCTAGGTAAAAAGGCTTTTTACCCATGTGATCAGCTGTGTCCAATGATAGCTGATCACATGTAAACAAGGAAATGCCAGTTATCAGCATTCCTCTGCTCACACTGGCAGTGTGTGAGGAGAGGAGAGCCGATAAGTGGGGAGATCTGCACAGATAATCAGGGTACTGATTCAGTGCAGCCCTAACAATGCCCAGCAGTGATGTATTTAGTGGCCAGCAGTGATGCCAATCAATGATGCCTTTCAGTGCCTGCTCATCAGTGCAACCTTTCCGTGCCACCAATCAGTGCCCACAAGTGCTGCCTATTAGTGCTGCATATCAGTGCCGCCTCATCAGTGCTGCCTATCAGTGCAGCCTCATCATTGCACAGAAGTGAAGGAGAAAAATTACTTAGTCATAACATTTTATAACAGAAACAAAAAAAAACGTTTTTTTTTTTTCCGAATTTTTTTTTCTGTTTTTAGCAAAAAATAAAAAACCCAGTGGTGATTAAATACACCACCAAAATAAAGCTCTATTTCTGTGAAAAAAATATAAAAATGTCATATGGGTACAGTGTTGCATGACCACGCAATTGTCATTCAAATTGTGAGAGCCCTGAAAATTGGCCTGGGCAGAAAGGGGGTAAAAGTGCCCAGTAGGCAAGTGGTTACGTTTTATTGGCCGTCGTGCGATGCAAGGCAATGGGTTGCCTCTCCCTGTGCTGATTTGAAAAAAGCACTCCTTTTTCAGTGCACACCAATGGGGCACATAGGAGATGGGGCATTTTGCCTTGCAGTGGGACTTTGCTGGAATACCTGTCCAAAGCTGCCCCACTGCACCTGGTGTGAATGGGCCCTAATAACAGTGGCGTTGCTATGAGGGTGCGGCCCGCACCCAGGTGACACCAGGCTCGCCTCAGACTGGCGCCACATTGAGAGGGGTGCCATGCCACGGCTCCCTCCTTCCCTTTCTGGGATCTCCTTTTCCCTAATGCAATGTGCGGGTAGAGAGAGTGGGGGGAGGAGGTAGTGAGGCAGAGAGACAGGGTGCCCTGGTCAAACTCTGACCTTCCATCACACCACCATACGCCACGGCTGCAATCACATCTCTGTCCCCGCCGACTGCACTCACTGCAGACCGGACAATAGCCGCATCCTCCTCGGCTCTGACTTTTCAAGTACACAGGCTGGGAGGAAGAGCCGAGGAGGAGGACACCATGCTACAGCACACACCCTGAGGTCTGTAATAACAGGAGTATTTCAGGGGGGGGGGGGGGGGGGGCATAATGATTGGGGGAACATTGGCAGGTAACAATTATGCTGCCAGGAATGATTTTAGGGGGGGGGGTAGAGGATAGGTGCTAGGGGGTGCTTTGTTTTGGGTTAGACAGGACTTGTACACAAAGTAGAAGTAGGGCAGCAGACTTGAAGTTTGACCCCCCCAGCACAATTCCTCTCCCCTCCCAAAGTACCACCTAGCACATATCCTCTAACCCCCCCCCCCATTCAAAGATCCTTTCCTGGCTCCATCCAACCCCCTGATACCATCCTGGCTCCATCCACCCCCTAATCCCATCCCGGCTCCATCCACCCCCTAATCCCATCCCGGCTCCATCCACCCCCTGATCCCATCCCTGCTTCATCCACCCCCCATGATCCTATTCCTGCTCCATTCACCCACTCTCTCCCCCGATCCTGGCTCCATCCACCTCCCCCGGCTCCATCCACCCCCTTATCCCATCCCTGCTCCATCCACCCCCAATGGTCCTATTCCTGCTCCACCCCCCGATCCTATCCTGGCTCCAACCAACTCCCCCCGATCCCATCCTGGCTCCATTTATTCCCCCATCCCGGCTCCATCCATCCCCAGATCCCAACCCAGCTCCATCCACCCCCCCCCCCCAATCCCAGACATCCCAACCTGCAAAAACTAATTTGAGGGAGGTGATGCTTTGCGCCAGTGCCGACCACCCTCCAATGAAAAGCAGCCTTACCAGTGTCCATTCGTGCCACCTAATCAGTGCCTATCAGTGCAGGCCATCAGTGTCCATCAGTGCAGCCTATCAGTGTCAATCAGTGTCCTTCGGTGCCACCTCATCAGTGCCCACCAGTGCAGCCTATCAGTGTCCATCAGTGCAGCCTCATCAGTGCCCACCAGATCAGTGCCTACCAGTGCAGCCTATTAGTGACCATCAGTGTCCATTAATGCCACCTCATCAGTGCCTACCAGTGAAGCCTATCAGTGTCAATCAGTGTCCATTAGTGCCCACCAGTGCAGCCTATCAGTGCCCACCAGTGCAGCCTTTCAGTGCCCACCAGTTCAGCCTATCAGTGCCACCTCAACAGAGCCCACCAGTGCCACCTTATCAGTGCCCACCAGTGCATCCTAACAGTGTCCATAAGTGCCCACTGATGCAGCCCATTAGTGCAGCCTATCAGTGTCCATGAGTGCCACCTCATCAGTGCTCACCAGTGCAGCCTATAAGTGTACACCAGTGCAGCCTACCAGTGCCACCTCATCAGTGCAGCCCATCAGTGTCCACCAGTGGAGCGCTCCCCGGCTCCGTCCCGCCCCTGGCCACAGACAAAAGAAAGAGCAGCCGTACTCTATTCGGCCGCTCGGGCTGCTCTGTCTTCTGTCTGTGGCCAGGGGAGGGGCGGGATTGCCCGGTGCTCACGGGTGTCTGGGAGCCCGCAGCCAAATGCGGGAGACCTTGGATGTCTGCATTCCCATCCTGGTTCTATCCATCCCCTAATCCCATCCTGGCTCCATCCATCCGCCGATCCCATTCCAGCTCCATTGATCCCCTCGATCTCATCCTGGCTCCATTCATCCCCTGATTCCATCCCAGCTCCAGATATCCCCTGATCCCATTCTGGCTCCATCCATCCCCCCGATCCCATCCTGGCTCCATCCATCCCCTCAATCTAATCCTGGCTCCATCCATCCCCTGATTCCATCCCAGCTCCATCCATCCCCTGATTCCATCCCAGCTCCAGACATCCCGATCCCATTCCGGCTCCATCCATCCCCCGATCCCATCCTGGCTCCATCCATCCCCTGATTCCACCCCAGCTCCAGACATCCCCGATCCCATTCCGGCTCCATCCATCCCTCCGATCCCATCCTGGCTCCATCCATCCCCTGATTCCATCCCAGCTCCAGACATCCCCTGATCCCATTCCGGCTCCATCCATCCCCCCCGAACCCATCGTGGCTCCATCCATCCCCTGATTCCATCCCAGCTCCAGACATCCCCGATCCCATTCTGGCTCCATCCATCCCCGATCCCATTCCGGCTCCATCCATCCCCCAATCCCATTCCAGCTCCATCCATCCCTCGATCCCATTCTTGGTCCATCCATCCCCTGATCTCATCCCGGCTCCATCCATCCCCCGATCCCATCCCGGCTCCATCCATCCCCTCGATCTCATCCTGGCTCCATCTATCCCCCGATCCCATCCCGGCTCCATCCATCCCCCGATCCCATCCACCCCCGATCCCATCCCGGCTCCATCCACCCCCCCCCGATCCCATCCTGGCTCCATCCATCCCCTCAATCTCATCCCGGCTCCATCCCCTGATCCCATCCCGGCTCCATCCATCCCCTCAATCTCATCCTGGCTCCATCCACTCCTTCGATCTCAATATGGCTCCATCCATCCCATCCCGGCTCCATCCATCCCCCGATCCCATCCCGGCTCCATCCATCCCCTCAATCTCATCCTGGCTCCATCCATCCCCTCGATCTCATCCTGGCTCCATCCATCCCCTCGATCCCATCCCGGCTCCATCCATCCCCTCGATCTCATCCCGGCTCCATCCATCCCCTCGATCTCATCCCGGCTCCATCCATCCCCTCGATCTCATCCCGGCTCCATCCATCCCCCAATCCCATCCCGGCTCCATCCATCCCCTCAATCTCATCCTGGCTCCATCCACTCCTTCGATCTCAATCTGGCTCCATCCATCCCCTCGATCTCATCCTGGCTCCATCCATCCCCTCGATCCCATCCTGGCTCCATCCATCCCCTCGATCTCATCCCGGCTCCATCCATCCCCTCGATCCCTTGCCGGCATCATCCATCCCCCCGATCTCATCCTGGCTCCATCCATCCCCTCAATCTCATCCTGGCTCCATCCATCCCCTCGATCCCTTCCTGGCTCCATCCATCCCCTCGATCCCATCCTGGCTCCATCCATCCCCCCATCTCATCCTGGCTCCATCTATCCCTTATTCCATCCCAGCTCCATCCATCCCCCAATCTCAACCCAGCTCCATTCATTGTGGCATGTTAAGGTGGGGGGGGGGGGAGCTGCACCCACGCACTAGCTGAAACCATGTTCTACCGCACCAGGTGACACCAACCTTAGTGACGCCACTGCCTGATAAGACATTTTTTTTTTATCAATGTGGGGCATTTGTTCATGTTTTGCAAAAGTGTGTGTTTTTCCCATACACTTGAATAGTTTGGTGTATTAGTGACAGAGAGTTGTGAAGTTGCCTGTTCTTTGTACGTGTCCCCTGGCCTCCAGCAAACAATGCTCCCTCTCCCCTGCTCCCCCGCCCCCCGGCTGGCTGTGTGCTCGTCTCCCCGGTCTGTCCCTTCCCCTGGGCTCCCCGGGGCCCCGCCTATCACTGCACGGCCCAGCTTCTCCTTATATGGCCGAGCCGTGACGGCAGCAGTGTGGAGGCTGGTTCTAGGGAAGGGAAGCCCACCTTGCATTGTTACTATCCCCTGCCTGGAATGTGATGTCTGAGCCCTGCACTGCAGGGAAGAGAAGGGGGGAAGAGCTGCTCAGGAAACCGAGCCGCCGCCGCCACCAACGCCACCTCCTCCAGGGACTTTCTTCCTTTCCTGTGCCATTGTACACCAGGTAAGTCCAGGTCCGGGGTGCTCGGGTGTACAAGTTAGTGGTGTCCTGTGAGGAGACTTTCAGCCGGTGACCCCCCTGGGGAGTGCTGAGACATCCTGTGGTGGTGTCCGGTCTATAGCACGACCCGTGGGCTTGTAGTTGCAGCACTTTGCTGTGTCTCCCATTATGAGACCAGTCCTGGATGTGGAGGAATGTGCTGCCTCCTGTACTCCTCACAGGACTGCAGTAACCTCCTCTGCAGTGAGGAGATCAGGTGGGCTAACAGCTGCCTCTATCAACTTCTCTGTGCACCTCATTGTACATGGAGGAATCTGAGGCATTTCATTCTGATTTTTTATATCATTAACACTGAACCCCCCCACAAAAAAAAGTCACCGCTGCGAAGCCTACAAGGGGTTAAACGCTGCTCCAATAGGCCTGGCTGACATTAAAAGACGATTATGAATTCCTTATGCTGATTTTGGCAAGACTGCAGACACGGCGTTCTATGTGGGATTATAAAATGACTTCCTTATTGCAAAGAATTTTTTTTTTTTTTTTTTTTTTTTTTTTATATAATAGTTTATTTTTAAAGCGAGGTTACTTTGTGCCAGCGTTGTTGCGGTCTAGAAAGCGTAATGGGGTTTACTGAAGACGGAGATGGTCCCTTTGGCTTGTTGGGTTGCGTTTGCCGCAGTCCTGTTCCTGTTAGGATTTGTACTCTCTGCTTGAGTCATCAATCTGCAACCCATTTCACTGTTTAATGCCTGCGGGGCTTAAAGGGAAACCTGAAGGGAAAACTTTAAAAGTGGGGGGGAACGAAGGGGGACACCAAATCCATTCTGCTTCTGGGGTAATCCATGACATGGCACACAAGGCCCAAAAAAGAGTCCGCACGTTGCCTTGTTTCAATTACATTCAGATGGATTTCTCATGCTTTTCCCAAAGCCCCCCCCCCCCTTTTTTTCTGTTCCTTTCCGCTTGCAATACGAGCTTAGCCTAAATATTGGTGTGGGGCTACTGTGCGCAACCAGATGAGCTGATTAATTTAGGAGGAAAAAAGGAAAAAATGCGGCAATAAAATCAGCAAAACTGCATCAAGGTCATCTGCAGGCTTAAGCTTGCTTTGCAGTTCAGCAAAATTCCAATTACTAGTTTCATCTAATGGCTAGCCGCAGAGGAGCAGCGTCTTAGCTCCAGGAATGTAGTCATTCAATCCTACCGTTTTTGTCCGGATGTGGAATTGTAGCTGAAATCCTTTTTGTTTCTACGTTTAGTCTGATTTCTTGATGTGTTAACGAAGGCAAGGGTCTTTACTGATCGCATGGGGTCTGTTTAGGGGTTTTGAAGCACCTTGTATTTGGCAGTTAACGTATGGTAGCAATAATTAACGCCATTTAGTTTAGAGTGCCCACCCCAATAATAATGCTAATGATTGTATGTATTCTGTGACTATTGTAGTCTCTACTCTAAGTCCACCATTCTCAACTAGGGTTCCTCCTGGAGCAGGGGTATTAAATAGGGGACTGGGCAAAAGAGTTTTGAACCTTATGTTTGTATTACGACTTGGTTAGACATTGTATGCCTAGCAAAAAATAGCAGCCCCCCCTAATAAAAGGTGTCTCCAACACAGCACCCCCTTGTATAAGGTGTCTCCGAAACCGTGTCTCTTTGCGCCAAGTGTCCCCCCCCATAGCAGAGTTCCACCATTCCATGCCAAGTGCCCCCCCCCATAGCAGAGTTCCACCATTCCATGCCAAGTGTCCCCCCCCCCCCCATAGCAGAGTTCCACCATTCCATGCCAAGTGTCCCCCCCCCCCCCCCCCCATAGCAGAGTTCCACCATTCCATGCCAAGTGTCCCCCCCCCCCCCATAGCAGAGTTCCACCATTCCATGCCAAGTGTCCCCCCCCCCCCCATGTGTCTCCAACACAGCACCCCCTTGTATAAGGTGTCTCCGAAACCGTGTCTCTTTGCGCCAAGTGTCCCCCCCCATAGCAGAGTTCCACCATTCCATGCCAAGTGTCCCCCCCCCCCATAGCAGAGTTCCACCATTCCATGCCAAGTGTCCCCCCCCCCCCCCCATAGCAGAGTTCCACCATTCCATGCCGGGTGTCCCCCATCACAGTGCTCCTATACCCTTCTTCTTTTTTTTTTTTTTTTTTTTTTTTGTGTCAAGACAGGCAAAGGGCAGGAACCAGGAGGCAAAGCAGGACAGTCTGGACAGGGGAAGTGCCATTTCCATCTTCCTGTGATACTGGGACAGGGCATGCACATGATAGTGTGTGTTGGGTTGTGTTTTTTTTTTTTTTTTGGATGCTGGCAGTTCTAGAAACCAGTGACCGCCGAGGGGGAAGGGAACCTGCACTGGGGACTGGTTGGCTGGTGGTCTGTATGGGACTGTCACTCTGTGCAAGTCTGGACCTCGTTCAACCATTTATGCCTCGTTTCCACTGAGCGGATTGGTTTGGGTCAGTACAGTTTGTACGTCCCTTTTACCCTTCCACACTATCGGACTTTTTGACAACAAACATGCAAATTAGCTGTTTACTGTTTTGGACCAACATCCGACCGTGTGTATGCTCCATCAGACCAACTTTTTCATCTGACTTTTGATGGCTGTGCCAACGGACCAACTTTCTGCCACCAAAAGTCCGATGGAGCAAAGTCCAGCCATGTAGACACAAAACCATCGGACTTTTGTACAAAGTACAAACACGCATGCTCAGAACCAATGCAAAAGATCAGACAACAATATAGAAGTTGACCAAAGGTGGCGCTGGAGTATTCGAACGTCCTCCTTTTGAAGTGTCGTCAGTATGTTGAAACGTCACTACGTTCGCGTTTGTTGCCTATATGTATGGGCCGCTTTCATAATGGAAACACTCAAAATAGCGTACCGATCCGCTCAGTGGAAACGAGGCATAAGTGACTGCTGTTCTAGAGGTTTTTGATGGTCCCTGCATAGTCCTGGGTCCAGCGCCACTTTGCAGAGCTGGCAGCATGCCAACCGATTATCTATTTAGCGGTCTGTGTAAGGGGATATTCCCACAGACCAACAATACATAGGGCATTCTTCCAACTGACCTCTGATGCTGTCATTTTAGTAGGGGTTCCCTTTACATCTCATAAAAAAATTGGAGGTTTAACAGTTGAGAGAGGCTGCACCAATTCTTTTGCCCCTCCTGTAGTTTTATAAATGTTGCATAAGGACTGCATCGGTTTCTAGTGTTTAAAAGAAATGAAAGCGCTTGATGTAGTGGTGCAGACATGCTAGGTTTACTTGCTTGAATATGAAATGTATATCTGTTTATCTGCCACTCATTGGGCATCTCGTTGTGGGTCTCAAATTGTATTTAAAGAAATGTGTTCAAAACCGTGCAGGTACTCTGACATGCCATGTATATAGGTGGCAATGGATAACATCTTCCAATATTTCTCCTTTAGAATTAGGCTGACCAATATTGGCTCAATAACAAATGATCAGAGGCCCCTTATTCCCAAAGGAATATCTTTCTGTGAGTGGTCCTTGTCCCTCCTTCTGTTTAAACAAGGGCAGGTGAAGGATAGTGTGGGCTGTCAAAGGTAAGGCAAGAATTGAGTCAGGACTTGGCACTCCTGAGGGCTCACTCAAGGATGGACACACATTGCCAGTTAATTAATGGGGAGATATCTGCCAGTCGCTTGCCACTATTTGGTGACCTGGAGTGTGTTTTTTTTTTTTTTTTTTTTTTTTTTTTTTAATCTCTGCAATGAAATGGGTGGCCGTGATTATACACAGAAGTAGGGCTTTGACTGGCAGTTGATCTGTGATGCTCCTAGTTTTGATTAGAGTAAGGAAGGAGAAGAACTCCTGATGGTTTTCACAACCGTCCTTGGCTTCATTAGAGAGATTTACACTCTCACTTCCTGTCCTGCTGAGTGGTTTTACTGGACAGGAAGTGAGGGCAAATCCACAACAGGGAGACAGAAAGAGAGAGGGGGGGGGGGGGGGAATCTGACAGGGCTTTAGATGTCACACACACGCCCTATATAAAAGATACAACCCCAATTCCACAACAGTAATAACCTGACCAGGGGTTTTTATTTCCGGGGGGGGGGGGGGGGGGGGGGAATTTAGCTGGAAATTCACTAAAAGTCTGCATGCTTGGTCTTGTCAGTGACTCATTATGTAGACCATGAAGCAGTAAAGAAAGGAAAAGTGGTGTCTGTTTCTAAATCGCAATCAAATTCCCCCCCCTTTTTTTTTTTTTTTTTTCTCTTTTTTTCCTGCACTTTAACCACCTGAGACCCAGTATACGTCATATGACGTCTTTTTGGTCTCAGGGGTATATCTGAATGATGCCTGTAGCTACAGACATCATTCAGATATTGCCGGTTTCAGCCGGCGATTCCCTGCACCATAAGAACGATCATAGCGGCTGTTCCGCCGCTTGATCGTTCTTACGGGCGGCGGGAGGGGACGCCCCCCCCCTCCCGCCGCCCTCCGGTGCTTCTACCGACTCACCGCTTCCATCGGTGAGTCGGACTCGGGATCCGCCGGCACCGGATGATGCACATAGAGATTTCCGGCGGACCAGATGGTCGCCGGAGTCTCTATGATCGTTCGGAGGCCGGGCGCGATGTTATGACGTCACGCCCGGCCTCTGCATTCAAAAAACGGCGCCGCCTCCGCTGGGAAGCGGTGATCGTTTTTTTTTTTTTTTTTTTTTTTGATTTTAGGCTTCCCAGCCTAGAGGTGAGATGTGGGGTCTTATTGACCCCATATCTCACTGTAAATAGGTCCGATCGTGTCATATTCCTATTACAAGGGATGTTTACATTCCTTGTAATAGGAATAAAAGTAATCAAATATTTTTTTTTTTTTTTTAAAGTTGTTGAACTAAAAAAATTAAAATGAACAATAAAAAGAAAAAATTTAAAGCGCCCTGTCCCCGCGAGCTCGTACGCAGAAGCGAACGCATACGTAAGTCCCGCCCACATATGAAAACGGTGTTCAAACCACACATGTGAGGTATCGCCGCGAACGTTAGAGCGAGAGCAATAATTCTAGCCCTAGACCTCCTCTGTAACTCAAAATATGTAACCAGTAAAAAATGTTAAAGCGTCGACTATGGGGATTTTTAAATACCAAAGTTTGGCGCCATTCCACAAGCGCATGCAATTTTTAAGCGTGACATGTTGGGTATCTATTTACTCGGCGTATCTTCATCTTTCACATTATGCAAAAAAATTGGGCTAACTTTTTACTGTTTTGTTTTTTTTTAAAGCAGGAAACTGTTTTTTTTCTGAAAAAAACGCGTTCGAAAAATTGCTGCGCAAATACCGTGCGAGATAAAAAGTTGCAACGACCGCCATTGTCTTCTTTAGGGTCTTTGCTAAAAAAACATATATAATGTTTGGGGGTTCTATGTAATTTTCTAGCAAAAAAATTTGGAATTTTACATGTAGGAGAGAAATGTCAGAATTGGCCTGGGTCTCAGGTGGTTAAAAAATAAAAGCAGTGGTGTAATTGGTTGTTCTGGTCAGCCTAAAGCTGAACTTCTTCAGGTATGATCATTATTACATCGGTCCAGATTGGTACAATTCAGGTGTGCATATCTCATGCTTGGTCTAGCTCTCCACTGGTGAATCTGGAAATCGCTGTAGTAGTAGTTGCTGCTACTACAGTGATAGCTGCAATGTTCTGGGTCCTGTGCCGAGTGGCCTCCCTTCTGCATAGCGACCACAGGGGATGCTTACTCGCACTGCCACCATTCACAGAATGCCTTGATTTCTTTCAGTGGATATAAGGCACTCTGATTCAGTGAGATGGAGAGGAGGGATGGTGATGTCACAAAAAGAAAGACGAGTACATACTGCTGGGAAGAGGGGACTTAAGTGACCTTTTTTTTTTTTTTCTTTTTGTCCTGTTTTGGTAAAGGGTCATGTTAATATTTTGCTTTTTTTCTTGATGGTCACATTATGCCTTGGTCTCTAATGTTGTAGAGTAGTATACCGATGTCCATAACCAGCTGCCTAACAGCCAGGTTTGTATATCCGCCTAATGAGCCATTAACTTCACTTTCCTGTTTATCAGGTTTTCCTAATTGCTTCAGTTGCATGTTGATTTGTAATAATGTTCTATTGTGACGCTTCCTTCCAAACCTGGACAACTGACAACAGCCAGATAGCCACTATGCCTAAAATTTAACAGGGAACATTTAGGACCCATTCACATTCAGGCAATTGGGAATGGGAGAAAGACGTGCGTTAGGGTACCATTCATCTGAAATGGTACTCCAAGAATGTAAAATCACGTTTGGTTCAAGTCAAAGATTTGGTCCCTGAACTTCTTTGGCACAGCAAATGTGCATAGGGGAGCCCATTCAAGTGAACGGGCTGCCCTATGTGCGACATGTGGAAAAGTGTGTGAATCACGCTTTTTGAAATTGCACGCAAAACTAACTTGGAACAAGTTTTTAGCGATGATGAGATACCTTTTTTCTATTGCTGCTTTTTCTGGAATTCAAAGTATTGAGGCTTTTAAAGTGGCGCACCCAATGAATTCACATTAATCTTTCTACCTGTGCTTTAGTCTAGTGCAGGGGCTGGCAACCTGAAACTGAGTGCCATCATGGGAGTCATACCTCTGTGGCTTAGTCCTGTAATGGGACTTGTAGTTCCACAACAGCTGAAATGTCAAGGTTGCCTATACCTGGTCTATAGTAAAGTTGTTTATTCACACACTTAAACCATTGAGTGCTAAATTCAGCCATGCATGTATATGATGAAAGCTAAAAATGTTGGCTGCATTGCGCTCAAGCGTAATGTTTGGATCATGCAAAGGAAGCAGAAGTGTTTATTCAATGAATACATATGCTGGAAGATACTGTCTTAATATGATCAAGAATCTAGAGTTTAGCATCTTCAGTGCAGGCTGTTCGCTGGTTAGATTATTTTCTGATCAGTTACCCCAAAAAAATGCAATTGCATTTGATATTGGACATCAAAATTTGAGATAATCGGTCTTCTTGCGAGCATCTTGGCATCACAACCTGCAACATCGGCTTAATATGAAAGAAACCTAAACTTTAGCTCCTTTTCCATGGGGTAAATGCAGCGGGGTGATGCCTAGCAGGCAGCTTTGGGTACAAGTGGCACTAGCTTCTGATGTCTGTCCTCCCCATTCACCAACATGAGAAAATGTTAGCCTGTGTCGTCTTAAGGCAATTGTCATGGAGTAATGCTGCTCTCTGAAAATTTGGGATTACAGTGATATATTTGTATCTTATTCCACCAAACCCCCCCCCCCCCCCCCATATCCTTCATATTCCATAAAGGACGAGGAACGTTGTGACCCAGTTATTAGTTTCTGCCTAGATCCTTCTCCATCCTTACATACTTGGAACTACATGCCAGAATTGTTAGACCTAATATGCAACTCTTCTAAACACCTTTTCTCCCGGCAGGAGAAGGCAGCGCTAAAATACTCCTGAAGCCTAATTTTTCAAGCACGTTTAAAAATTAATACTCAAGCGCTATACGTGCCTAGAGCTGAAGTGTGTTTACACATGTTTAGGCATGCCAAGTGTGTGTGTGTGTGTGTGTGTGTGTGTGTGTGTGTGTGTATGTATGTGTATGTGTGTGTGTGTGTGTATATATATATATATATATATATATATATAATTTCTTTATCCCCTCCTGAACACGCTGGCCCTGAGGGTTGTTGTGTTTTTTTTATTTTTTTGTTGAATAGTGTGTAGAAGTTTTTTTGTTTGTGTGCCCACTGGGTAAATTTCACCTGACTTCTATTCGTAACACAAATATAAAAAAAAGGGCATCACTAGGACAAGAAAGTACAGTACTGCAATGAAATCATGAATCTTATGCTTTCAATTCCAGTAATGCTAAATTTGTGTTTTTGCAGGTGCCTTTTTCCCTATTACTACTTGGTGACATTTTACATCAGCACTCCTATCCCTTTTTAGATGTAATTGTCATACAGTCTGCGCAAGTTGAGACACATGCACTGTAAATCAGCCCTACTGAATAAAGTGACAAGTGAGGTTTAATTCACTAGACAGGGGTCTCAAACTGGTGGCCCTCCCGCTGTTGTGAAACTACAAGTCCCATGATTCATTGCAAGGCTGACAGTTACAAGCATGACTCCTACAGGCAGAGGCATGATGGGACTTGTAGTTTCACAATGGCTGGAGGGCTGCCAGTTTGAGACCCCTGCACGAGGACTTCCAATAAGCCATACATTTGTATGTTATGCCAGTATTGCTTATACTGACATTGTGGGGTGGGGTATGCGGGTCCCTGTGGCTTTGGGTCCGTCAAACAGCTTTCCAAAGGAAACATACAAAAATTCTTCTGGGTATGCATGTGATGTACAAAATGATGCATACCTAAAGCATGCTGGTCAACATGTGGTCAACATCTGTGCTTGCCAGTCCATTCAAAGTTGGGAGGATTCATAACTATCTATGAAATCTGCTATTGATGACGCACATGATACAATTTCACTGTGCAACCACCTATAGATTTTCCAGCTATGCAGTGCAAGGAACTACCTAATTGCATGTAAATTTTATGAATAGTTTAAGTAGGTCCTCTTACTACATAGTTGTTGCCTTGATTTCTATACAGTTGTGCTCATAAGTTTTCATACCCTGGCAGAATTTATGATTTCTTGGCCAATTTTTCAGATAATATGAATGATAACACAAACATTTCTTTCACTCATAGTTAGTTTGACTGAAGCCATTTATTATCAATAAATACTGTGTGTGTGTGTGTGTGTGTGTGTGTGTGTGTGTGTGTGTGTGTGTGTAAAAGGTCAATGAGTTTCTGGACTCCTGACAGACCCTTGCATCTTCTATCCAGTGCTGTACTGACGTTTCTGAGACATGGGGAAAGCAAAGGAAGTGTATAAAACTGGAAAGGGATATAAAAAGATATCCAAGGCATTCATAAAGCCTATCAGCAGTGTTCAAACTCTAACCAAGAAGTGGAAAATGAGGGGTTCTGTTGAAACCAAACCATGGTCAGGAAGACTAAGATTTCAGCCACAACTGCCAGGAAAATTAGTTTGGGATGCAAAGGAAAAACACACAACTTCAGGTGAAATTCAGGACTCTCTGAAAACATGTGGTGTGGCTGTTTCTAGATGCACAATAAGGAGGCACTTGAAGAAAGATGGACTATATGATCGAGTCGCCAGAAGAAAGCCATTACTACGCAACTGCCACAAAGTATCCCGCTTACAATACGCCAAATGGCACAGAGACAAGCCTCAAACCTTCTGGCACAAAGTCATTTGGAGTGATGAGACCAAAATTGAGCTTTTTGGCCACAACCATAAACACTACATTTGGAGAGGAGTCAACAAGGCCTATGATGAAAGGTACACCATTCCTACTGTGAAACACGGAGGTGGATCACTGATGTTTTGGGGATGTGTGAGCTACAAAGGCACAGGAAATTTGGTCAAAACTGTTGGCAAGATGAATGCAGTATGTTATCAAAAAATACTGGAGGAACATTTGCATTCATCAGTTGGAAAGCTGCGCATGGGACGTACTTGGACATTCCAACATGAAAATGATCCAAAACACAAGGCCAAGTCGACCTGTCTGGCTACAGCAGAATAAAGTGAAGTTCTGGAGTGGCCATCTCAGTCTCCCGACCTCAATATCATTGAGCCACTCTGGGGAGATCTCAAATGTGCAGTTCATGCAAGACAGCCCAAGAATTTATAACAAGAGGAATGGGCAGCTTTGCCCTCTGAGAAGATAAAGAGCCTCACCCGCAAATACCACAAAATACTTCAAGCTGTCATTTATGTTAAAGGGGGCAATACACAGTATTAAGGCCTGGGGTATGTAAACTTTTGATCAGGATTATTTTGGCTAGCTTCTGTTGCCATTATGATTTAAAGAGTAAACAGTTTATTATTATCAAATGGCTTCAGCCAAACTAACCATGAGTGAAAAATGTTTTTGTGTTTATCATTCATATTCTCTGAAAAATGGCCAAGAAATCATAAATTCTGCCAGGGTATGTAAACTTATGAGCACAACTGTGTGTGTGTGTGTGTGTTTCCTAGCAGTTGCTTCATTGTGGGTTGGGAAAGAGCATTGTTAAGCATTTAATTTAGTATATGAATGTTCACATTAAGAACGTGCATGCAGTTTGTATATTCTTGTTAAACAAGTTCTCACAATGACAGGAAAGGTTAGTTTTTAAGAGCACAAACATAATTGCTGGTTTATTATTCATAAGACTTAAGCGTGATTTGCCCTATATATTGACTGTAAACTCCTAAGGGTGGAAAACAATCCTATTTACAAAATGTGATCCTCTACATGTTGGGGTACACAGTACTACTGAATTGTGTACCTAAATAGATGTTGTGTTTTTGTTTTTTATTTACTTATTTTTTTTCAGATTACCGTCTCCCAATCTTGCTGATCTCAGGCCTGATCAAGCAGCGATCTGTTTGTGAGGCACACCTTCATATGCATTCATGTGTGTGTGTGTGCTGGGATTTTTCATTAAGGCTACATTCACACTTGTACGACTCCAAGGTTGCGCTGACTTTGGGGTGCAACTTGAATACGACTGGCTTTGACCAGCGATAATGCATAAGTGTTGCATTGTATAACATTCAGGTATAACTGCTGAGGGTTAACCTTGAGGCTGCATTCACACCTGTGCGTTTTACCGCAATTTTTGTTCAGGCACCAATGTAAAAGGCAGAAACGCCTGTAATCTGGCCCAAAGAAGCTCATGTTCTTTTTTTTTTTTTTTTTTTTTTTTTGAGATTAGGGCATTTTTCTGGTGTTTTTACTTCAGGTACAAAACGCTCAGATGTGAACAGGGGCCATTGAAATGAATGGGATTTTGCTTGTTGGGCATTCTTCAGGTGTGTTTTTTATGAGCTGAAAACGCTCAGGTGTGAATGCAGACTTAAGGCTATGGCCCTCAAGTTGCCTGAAAGTCAGACCAAAGTAGTGCATGAACTACTTTGAAGTCGCTGCAACTTTAAGTCGCACATAAATGAATGGGTATCATTCAAAAACATGGAACAACTTGTCATGCAACTTTGATGACCAAAGTTGTATGACAAGTTTTGAATTGAGCCTTAAGGAAACTTGTTATGAATGAACTATGATGGCAGCCATTGCTGACCTCTCCTGATATTGCTAGTTGTCTCTATCATCATACTAATGTTTTGGCTTCAGAAGTGAACTTGTATAAGTATAAAGATGGTGGCTGTGCTGGGTCAATGATATTGAAGTTTTACAACCAGCATGTTTTATCTTAAACCGGTTGCTTAGAGTTATATTGCTTTGTATCCTATGGCTAGGTACTCGCTGATGATCCATTTAGTTGCTTATACATGTATAGCGTTTTTCTGGTGCTTGGTAAGCCGTCCAAGTGAGGTTGCTAGACAGACATCCCAGATGCTGGTAAAAAGCTAAGAAAATCGCAAATGACAACTGCTAGCTATTCATTCTCTTTATTTGTAGTGGGGACAGTTGGTTTGGTCATTGGTGGTTATGTGTACCTGACAACCATGGAACACTGCAAGAGATGCCTCAGCTACTGCTTGAGAACAAGTTCCTTGTCAGCCATCTGTGTGCATATGCCCTATTCGTTAGTAATGTACTTTGTGTTGTGAACGCTGTTTAGGTGCGTCCTCACCACCTAGCAACACAAAGTACCCAGCGTCCATGACTATATGACTTTGGGCTATTGGACATTAACCGTACTTTGGGCAACTTGTAAGTTTAGGCACAAGTACATTTTATAGCTTAATGGCTACTATACATTTTTTATATTTTGTGTGTAAGAGGGAGAGAGACTCTATTACAATTAAACTGTTTCTTGTGTTAATGACATACACGTTGCTATACTACAGTTGAAAGTCCTTATCTTGCTGTACAGTGTTACCTGTCCAAAGTCCTTTCTATAAATAATAAACTTGTTATGGAATATGAATCCTAAAGCCTTATGGAATCTTCTCTGGGGCTTTACAAAAAAGGATGTTATAGGAAAGTTTGTTTGGTGATTACTTGTCACAAAGTTACACAAGTCAGTATTCTGAGTAAATGACATTACTTGGGTATGAAAGGGAGACCCAAATTCCTGCATCAAACTACATTATCTTTGTTTTTAGTTTTATTGGGAACCATTTATGTACTGTAAACTTGCACTGTCAATACAGGAGTGAATGCAGGTGGGCCCGTGGAAGTTCAGCATAGCTTGGATGCTCCTAAATGCAGAGGAAATGTATGAGTTTGGTGTTGTACACAACAGCAGTCTGTCAAGTGTGTGTGGGGGTCCCCCCCCCCCCCAAGGTGAATGGTGTAATGGGAAACCCTGCTAAAATAACTTAATCTGGTGTCTGTGGGAAGGATGCTTTTTTTTTTTTTTTTTTTCTTCTCTTTAATTGGTCTTCAGTATGGCCACCCTTTCAGACAACTAAAAATATTTGGTGTCATGGACCTGGAATTATGCAGGCACTACCAGATGGGAGGTTAATCGACTACAGCTGAAGTTACACTATGGTTCCATGGACTCCTGGCTGAGAATAATTGCACTAGAAAAATGTCTTGTTTAATATAGACCGCATCTAGTGCAGTGAAATTACCTGTTTTCAGCCTAACTAACGAACAGGGGAACAGGGTGTCATTGCTGTACTTGTAAGCAGATGAATGGCAATGCATATATGTTTTTGAGAGGGCCTCGGCAGCCAATTAAGGAAGCTCCTGGGTTTGTAAGAGGACTATGGCAGAGCTTAGAATTGAGGGCTGGGATACAGTGTGTGGCTGATTCAGACGCTGTCCTAGTGCATAGAGGAGCATTTATTTATGAGGGGAATGTACAGGTACCTTACAGTGTCTACTTCTATAATCTATGCATCAGATTATCTGATCACTTCTGCTATGGGGTGTTTTTTATTTTTATTTTTTTTGTAGTGAAGTAGTGAACCATTCTATACACATACACTGGAGGGGGGGGGGGGGGTTCCATAAAGCCACAGTGGCACTTTTCTGGTGTTTAATTGCTTGTGTTGCACCTAATTCAAAAAACCTCTGACAGTTTTGGACCTGACAGCAATTCATGCATCAAGTTCAGGTAGTTCTAATGTGCTCCACTTTTACATTGTGGTGCAACACCAAGTTCAATATAAAATACTGACAGTTCGTATCTTACGGAAGTGGAGCTAATGAAGACCAACTTTCTTTTGCCGTACAGGGACAAGATTTTGCAAAGTTTCCCATGTGCATCGTACAACGCACTTGTAGAAGAACTTGTCGCAGTCTGCGCCACTTACAAGTTCTTGACGGGCACATGAATTTGGCACCACTTTTAGATTAATGCGAGACACGTTTGCAAAATCTATCTGCTCCAGTCTTAATCATTTCCAGGGACTGTGTTTCAAAAGTACAGCTAAAATGGGTTTCCTTATCTGTGGCATGACTACAATCTATTGTTATGCTGTGCTGAGTCATTGTCCTGTCTCCTCCCATTCTTCTGCTCCAATTTAATTGTATTTAATGTTGAAATTGGTTACAGATAATAGCGTTCACCTGGTTTTCAGTTCAAGTGAAAAAGGCTTTCCTAATGTTTTGTACACTCAGCGGTAATTTGGGAGAAAAAAAAAATAAATTGCTGATGACTGAATAGGTGGTAACAAACTTCAGGTTCTTTGCTAAAGCGAGAAGTCCTTTTTACTGTATCCATTTTATATATTGTCATCACCAGTATTGGTTCCACCAAGTCCAGTAAAAACCCAAATGTACGGTATATACTATTCTAAACTAGCATTGCCAGCTAAACCACTGATGGAGCCAACAATTTTAGAAAGTAATGTGGTAGATGAGGATAGGATCTACCTATGAAAATAAAAAGTAAAATTCACCTTGCATGTCAATGTTTTAGTTCTTGGGAGAAACACGTAATTAGAAAAACCATAAGATTCTTGTGGTTTATATGACAGTGAAATTCCCCCTGCGGGTAGGTACTGTGTGTTTTTTTTTTCTTCAGTTGACTCAGAGGAATGTCTCAATTATGACGTTGAAAGCTTGTCATTTAAGAATTATGTTTTAGGTGTCACAAGAAGAATGTATCCCAGACGTTCATTTCATTTAGCTGTTTAAAGAAACACAGGAATTCTCAGTGTTTTCTTCTGTACATTTAGTGAAAAGTAAAAATGCTGACTTGTAGGTGGTACCATTTATGTCATGTTTAAAAATAATAATTAAGTGAGTTTTGTGGTCGGAGACATTCCATGACTTTGTGAAAGCATTGGTTTTAAGGTCCTAGTCATCTGAGGTGACCACTTTCTTTAAAACTAAAGTATTTAGTTTACATAGGGCTGTTACTTTTATTTCTTTTTAGTTATAGTCTATATAATATGACTACTTCTTTTTTAAATTTTTTCCATTTTTGTTTTAAATTTAAGTAATAAAAATTAAAGTGGCTGAATTTATGTGAGGATACATGCACACTGGCTTTTAGTACAACCCTAACTCAAAAAAAGTTGGAACGCTTTGTAAAATCTACATAAAAATGGAATACAATGAGTTGCAAATCTTCCTAAACCTATATGTAATTCACAATTAAAAAAATTGAAAACCTCAAGTGTTAAAACCGAGAAAATATACTATTTTAACCACTTCCCGCGCAAGGTACATCCCCAGGGACGTCCTTGACTTTGTGGGGGTATATCTGAATGATGCCTGCAGCTACAGACATCATTCAGATATCGGCTTTTTCAGCTGGCGATTCCCTACACCATAAGTGATCATGCCGGCTGTTCCACCGATTTGATCGTTCTTACGGGCAGCGGGAGGGGACACCCCTCCCGACGCTCTCTGGTTCTTCTACCGACTCAGTCGGTAGAACGGAGAACGGATCCGCCGGCCCCGGATGGTGAAAAAAATGTGCTGAAAAATTTGGCTTGTACTTGAGTATATATCGGCTTGCACCCTCCATGTGGGATAGAAGCTTATTGGAGCAGCAGGGTAAGAGAAACTGCCTTGGAGTGATGTACATGTACACAAACTTTTTTGAGATGCGTTTCTGCCATTTTCAAAATTTGGCTTTTTGTTTTTGTTTTTGTTTTGTTTTTTTTTTCTCGGTGTAAACATTTGATTATATATTTTTTTTTATTTTGAATAAAATATGCATTCTACACAGCATCCCAACTTTTATGGAATTGGGGCTGTAACTTTTGTGTGTGTGTGTGTGTGTGTGTTATATAAATCTTATTATTCATTGAAATTTGTTTTTAGTCATGGATAGAGAGAATTGGAACACAGTTTTACTTGTCTGTCCCCATTAGGCCAGTTTGCACACAGAGCTGTCCAGCTGCAGTGACTCTCCTGGTGTTTTAATGCACCTGGGACAGACGGATGGAGTGTTCAGCCCCACTGTAGGCAGCTTGTCAAAGTCTCCATCGGGCTGTGGCAGGACAGGCCTAAATGCTGTACTGGGCGATAGCGGTTGTTCAGGGCCCTGTGCATTCGGGCGACAAGGACACATTGCAGCTGGATGATCCTGTGTGCAAGGGGACATAAGACGACCATAGATGGGTTGCAATTCGGCTGGTTCAGCAGGGAAAATCTTTTCGATAGGGTTGCACCGATACCAGTATTGGTGCCGATAAGGATACTGAGTATTTGCAGAAGTACAAGAATCAAAACCGATACCTATGCGATTTGAGCCCATACAAAAGGAATATGCTCAAATTGCACTGCAAAGAATCGCATCCGATTTGAACAGAAATGTGGCGAGATTCCTGTCTGACTCTCATGGTTTCCTGCACCGCTCCTGTGTGAACCCAGGCTGAAGTCACTATGACAAGCCTGTGTTCAAACAGGAGTGGTGTAGGAAATCGCATGTGATTCAGACAGGAATCCCGCCACATTTCTGTTCATACGTTTTTAGGGGTTCTAAGTTATTTTCTAGAAAATAATACAGATTTTAACATGTAAGCAAAAAGTGTCAGAAAAAGGCTTGGTCTTAAAGTCTAAGTGGTTAAACTGCCCTCATTTGCAGACCGAAGTTCATCCCTTTGACCTAAGGTCTCCAAACTATGGCCTTCCAGTTGTTCAGGAACTACAATTGCCATCATGTCTGTGAATGTCGGAGTTTTACGATGTGACGTGTAGTTCTGCAACAGCTGGAAGGCCGTAGTTTTGGAGATCCCTAGAACCAAATGATACAATGTTTATAGTGGTCTACAGTGTTGAGCAATGTTGATAAACATTTGCCCGTTTTTTAAAATAAAAATAAAATTTTTGACAGCGTGCAGCTCTAGTGTACAGTAAATGCATGTTTTGTCGCGTGTCTCAAACGCATATTACACTTGCAGTGCCCTTAATTAATGGCACTCCAAATGCAGTTAGCAGATGCAGGTTTTTCAGAAAGGTTCTGGAGATTTTTTGCTGCACTTGTCACGTGTAGGGCTGCCCAATTGTTCACAGGTTGAAACGCAAAAAAAAACTTAGCGGGAATGCCCTGATTACATGGTTTCTTGCCCCCTGCGAGGAAATGCCACTACTCGGCTCTCCTCGCCACACACACTGTGTGAGACGAGGAGCGCCAATTACCGGCATCTCCGTGTTTACATGTGGCCAGCTGTGATTGGACACAGCCGATCACATGGTTAAAGAGCCGCGGCTCTTTGCAGAGATCGGGGTTGCGCCATGTCCTAGCAAGACCGCCGTGCTGAGTGGCCATTCTGACTGGCCATTCTGGGACGCTGTCGTAATGAGGGCGTCGCAGAATGTGAGCCGCACCACCCCACCGTCATTTGATGGCGGGGCGGGCGGCAACTGGTTAAACTGCTGTCTGTGTCTACTGAGATTTCCAGTTGCTTGTTGTTCTATAAAGTGTCATAAAGTCTTAACAGAGGTACAAACTGTGTGAACTGGCCAAAGGCAGTTTAAATCTTGGATGGTTCAGAAGGAACCGGTTGAGATTCGAACAATGTATGGGCAGGCTGATTGTACCCAAATTGATTGCATGACTATTTGTGGGGCGTTTTAGTCACACTGGGATGCCTTTTGACTTTTGGGTAACAAACAGTACATTAGTCTAATGAACCTTAAATAGGAACTGCAGTCTGCTCACATAAATTGTTATAAACATTTGCCATTCTGAAGATTCCCTCCAACCACTTTGCATATTTTATATATACTGTGATTCTGTACTTTCCAAATATGCTGCAGAAATCTCCCTCCACTGAGTCTGGCTGCAATCATTTTTAACTGTGGGCAGCAGAAGCAGCTTCCTGATCACTTCCTGGATTTACAGACACACACCTCCCTAGCTCTGCCGCTCTCATTGGCCCTCTTGACTCATCCCCCCCCCCCCCCCCACTTTCTTGGGGAAGCTCTCTCACGAGTGAGAGCTGTGCATGATGTCATAAGCCTATGCTTTTTACCAAACAGGAAGTGGGCTGTAAAAGGTATTTACTCGCTGAAAATAAAGTTTTACTATCTAAAGTTAAAACAAGGCCAGATGATTTTAATAGATGGAAAGTTGAAAAAAAAATGACCGAAGGTCCATTTTAATAGCAACAAGCGGTTTCTGTGGGTAATTGCACCAGCATTCTTTTTACTCTTGGAGCATGGGGTCCATGTGCACTATTGTGGTGCACTAATGTGCGTTGCATTAAAGCAATGCGCTCATATTTAATGGACTGTCAACACCGACCAGCACACAAAAAACAGACCTGCATTATTTAGTTTTTTAACACCACACAATGAGGCGGATTTTAATAAAGGATCTGAAAAAGATTTGCTTTAATTATCCAGTCACATTAAAATGCCTGTTTACTTGTACGTCTGTATATGATTGGATAATTGAGGTGAATTTTCTTCTTCTTTTTTTTTTTTTTTTTATCTATACACCATTTCGATTGTGAACTTAATGGGTTGTTTTACAAGTAAGTTTGTTTGGTTTTACAATCACTTTAACATACATTGTGGTATAGCACATTTTGCTATCTGCCGCCTGCAACCTGCCAGGTGACTGGCTTCTCTCTGGTTTTAAAGCGCCATTGTGCCGTATTCCCTTAGGCTGGATTCACACCTATGCATTTTTTTTTTGCATTTTGCAGATTTTTACTACAGAACATGTTCCATAGGAAACTATGTTAAATGGACTGTAGTGCAAAACTGCAAAATGCAAAAAGCACTAATACTGCATAGTGTGAATCCAGCCTTAGTGGGTATATGAAGGCCCAAAGGGTTCTCTTTGGCTACACATTGGAAGTGGTTTTCTTTCAAACCTACAACTGATATTTAGATTGGCAGGTAAAGTATTTAGGGACAAACTGTCCTAACCGTCTTTAATACGCAGATGTAATATTAATCTGTGTGAGATTGCATTGTTTAAAGTGGAAGTAAGCCCTCCTATCGTTTTCAGACAAGGAATCTGCCATCTTGCCCTCCGTTTAATCTTCAACTGCCATGATGTTGCACACATGATCAGTTATGACACCAGCCATTGGATGGTTTGACCGTTTGGTTGCGAGCACAACCAATGTGACGGTTACAAAACTGTTAAATCGATGTGGGTTTACTTCCGCTTTAAGCTGCCAAAAGATTTGCAGTTCTTTGCAGCTGGTCTTGGGATTAAAGCACCGCTGACACACTGCATAGTCAGGTAGGTGAACTTTTATTTTTTTGCAATTAATAACCTTTGCCAGCAGTTTACAAACTGTGACCCAGGGGCTGGATGCAGCCCTTGGTGCACTATGCCTTCCACTGACATTACCAATGGGGCACATTCCTGCCACTGACACCACCGATGGGCCACTATTCCTCCCACTGATGGGGCATTGTTCACTTCCACCAATGCCAGGACATCTTCTACTCCCACTGACTACAGTCAGGCCCCTCTAAAGTCTGAAGGATAGGAAACTGCCCCTTTTTATTTAGAAAGTTTGGAGACCCCTGGCCTTGGCCACTGAGGGAGACTAAAGCTGGTATACACACTATACAATTTTTTTTTTTTTTCTTAAGGTTTGACCCCCATATTATATGGTAAATCGCATACAAATTGAAAAACTGTTTAGATCAGGCAGGCCCCTGCAGTACATGGTTCCAGTGATTTCTTAAATCTGAAGGCAATCAAACAAAAGTTGTATAGTGTGTATCCAGCTTCAGTTTTTCAAAGTGTAAACTGCACCCTCCCAATATGCAGCTCTGGCAGGATCCCAGCCCATGCAGTTTTGTCCTTGTGTAGAGTTAAGACACCACCACTGATGCATCTAATCGATATGTGAAAATTGGCTGTGGGTGAAGAGGAGACTGCTTATCTAAGTGGCTTGCTCCTTTTGTCCTATGCAAGTGCAATGACTTTTGTTAGTTCCATTCAAAATTTACAGACACTTGTCGGGCGTGCCATGCTGTGCTCTTAGTTCCTGCATCTGTTCTGGATACTGCTTTGTAAGATTTGTTCCTATGGACAGTGGTGTGCTTCATCTATGTAAAATGGCTGGTATAGCACAGAATTATTCTTTGCTTTTAGGTGACAAGTACCAAGGTTACCTTTTTGTTATATTCCAGTGATTTTTGGTGGTTATGTTTTTTACTTTTTTTGTGTAAGCATTTTTGGCAGGGACGTAGTTTTCTTGGATACACGGTTTGATGGTTCCTATTTAATTTACAGTCATGTTATTATTCTAATGTGTGTAGTGTCATCCCTGCCAGAAGGCAGACAGTTTATTTTAACTGTATGGTATTTATGGAGCTATAAAATGTTGCCCAGGCTGAAGTACACTTGTGTCAATAATTCATTCATCTAACCTCCTGAGTCCTGTCAGTAAATGCTAAGTGTTCTGTTAATACTGTATCTTCCAGGGATGGATTATTATTTTTATTTTTTTTATATATAGAGGGGATTTACTGGCTCTCATTTATCCATTAATTTTTACCTGCATCATGACACAGTATGGTAACTATACTGGGCAGCCTCATCCATACCACCTGGCTTCCAGGAATACATATGAAACCCTGCAAAACAAGCTTTTCTTATTCTGTAATGCTGCTTCCAACACCTGACCTCCAAATGAAGACCGTGATGTCATCATGGACTCCCCTATATTCAGCAAAACTGAAGGACTTCAACTTCTAGGGTGTCTTTATTCTAAAAAAAAAAACAAGCATTCATCTTAATTGGCTGGAAAATACCCATGACACATTTATTTATTTTTTTTTTTTTCCGATTACATCTTTCACTTTGAACAGGCTAGGGGGATCTTGGGAAGAGGGAACAAGAAATCTGACATGACATGTGACTTCAAGAGAGGACATTTAGAATCTTTCTTGAGGTGTGAGAGCAATTAAAATAACTTCATTGTTCAAGGCTGGTTGTGATGATATTTGAACTGTAATACCTCCACCCTTACATGTTGCATGGCTGCTCTGCAGGCATTCCATTGACAAATGGCTAGCCTTCACTAGGGATGGGCGAACGTTTCGGCCCGAGCATAAGTTCGGGCTGAACTGTGTTCACAGCAAATTCGAAAGCCACGGAACCCCATTAAAGTCTATGGGACACTAACATGAAAAACCAAAAGTGCTAATTTTAAAGGTTTATATGCAAGTTTTGGTAGTATTGTCATAAAGTGTTTGGGGACCCAGGTCCTGCCCCAGGAGACATTTATCGATTTAGACATGTGCACAACAAAAAAATGTATTTTTGTTTCGTTTTTTTGTTTCCGTTGATTCGTACATTCGTAAGTCGTCTGTGTTCGTATTCGTAACAATTCGTAAAGAGTTTATTTTTTCGTTGATTCGTTTTTTCGTTAGTTTAATTTTCGGACGCATTCCTAGATTCGTAATCGGAGCATAATTCATAATTTTATGTAATGTGTATGCTATTATTACATTTTAATAATTTACAAATCGAAAAAAAAAAGTTACGAATTTTTTTTTTTTGTTCAATCCATTCGAAGCACGTTTAGCAGCAACATTGTAAGGGACACGGAAAATTACCAATTCAACAAAAAAAAAAAGTTACGAATGTAGGAATTTTTTCGTTCGTTTTTCAGATTTTCTTCATTAGTACATTCGTTGTTTCTAATTTGTTTTTTTCGGATTCGTTCGATTTGAATGATTCGTTAATCGGATTCGTACGATTCGTTCATTCGTACGAAAACTAACGAATGAAAATAACGAAAAAAAACAAAACTAATTGCACATGTCTAGTATCGATGCAAAAGAAATGTTTTAAAATTGGCCATTTTTTTTCGGGAGCAGTGATTTTAATAATGCTTAACGTAAAACAATAAAAATGAAATATTCCTTTTTTTAAATATCGTTTCTGGTGGTGTCTATAGTATGCCTGTAAAGTGGCGCAGTTTTCCCGTGTTTAGAACGGTACCACAGCAAAATGAAATTTCTAACGGGGGAAAAAAAGTAATTTAAAACTTATGGCGGCTGTAATGAATTGTCGGGTCTCGGCAATATAGTCTATGCCTCCCTTCCCATCCCGCTGCGCTGTCTGCTGGGACATACATGGGTTCCAGAGACAGCACAGACCATTCAGATTGCAGTAGGGAAGGCTTCATTTCCTGATTCCCACACTGAAGGTGGCGGTGGCAGCATCCGAGAACCGAGGGACGGTTCGGCCTCGGGTGCTGACATTGCTGGACCCTGTGACAGGTAAGTGTCCTTATTGTAATAGGCTGCAGCTGCAGTATTTGTAGCTGCTGACTTTAAAAAAAATAAAATGGACTCCAGCTTTAAGTGAAGGGAAGATCTTTAAGGGGCCTAAAGTCAGAAACAGGAGGTACTATATATACTTTTTTTTTTTTTTTTTTCATTATTGGATGCGTAGCCTGGAAATTGTGCCAAAAATATGACTATTTAACCCTCTCCCATCCAGCCTCAGGGTCCCTTCAATTACATTTGCATGCAGACAACTCTAAGGCCCCTTGCACACTGGGGCGGGGAGCCGCGGTGACGGTAAAGCAGCGCTATATTTAGCGCTGCTTTACCATCGTTTTAACCGCGGTATTCGGCCACTCGCGGTGCGGTTTTACCCCCGCGAGCGGCCGAAAAAGTGTTAAAACACCCCCGCAGAGCGCCGCCGTAGCGGCGGTATTGCCGCGGTTTCCAATTCAAATCAATGGGAACACACCGCTCCTATCCCGCTCCAAAGATGCTGCTAGCAGGACTTTTTTTTGTCATCCTGCTAGCGCACCGCTCCAGTGTGAAAGCCCGCTGGCTTTCACACTGGAGTTAAAGGGGCCGGATTTTTTCATGCGGTGAACAGGCGCTATTTTTAGTGCTGCACCGCATGAAAAACGCCCCGGTGTGAAAGGGGCCTAAGTAACACCCGCCTCCTAATGCTGAGCCTCCATGATTGAAAGAACTGAAATGCAATCAATAAAAAGGCACTAACCAGGGACAGTTAGGCTTGGGGGGGGGGGGGGGGGATAGGGCTAGATCCTTTGTGCCCAATCAGCATGTGGCTCTCAGGGCCCCTAAATGCACTAATTTGTTCAGCACCCTGTTGCCCTGTCTCCTTTTTAATAAAAAAATAAATCATTTAGCATGTTGATGAAGGGGGAGGGAGGAGCCAGGGAAGGCTAAATATAAACAGATTTAAACTCCTGACATAATCTGCGTCTATTCAATGGTTTGGTTATTAACAACAAGTTTAAATGTAGCAGTTGTTAAAAGGCAAAAAAATCCTGTTGTAACATGCCTTGCACAAATATTTTTACTGCCTACCTGCTCACAGGTAATTATTCTGAACATTTAAAGAAGAGCTGCATGTTCCAACACAAATTGCCCTATTAGCGAAAAATTAGAAGGCATGTTTTTCAGCATTTAGTGAGGATCTGAAATTTATTGCATACGCGCCTTTTTTTTTTTTTTTTTTTCTTATACTGCTGACCGTATTGAGTACTTTTAATAATGTATCAACTTTTATAATCCCAAAACAATTTAACCCTAAAGGTTTTATAAATGTGTTGCTTAAAACCTACAACATACTCCAAATTGTTATTTTGTAAGATGCAATAGCTACTCATATGTTCAAAACCTTAAAGCCACACTTCAGGGAAGCAATATAAGGCCTGTCTTGCAGCTGTTTCTGTTCGGGGGGGGGACTGGAAAACGGCTTTTACTCGCCTGATCTCAACTACACTAGTGCTTCCTCATGCTTCAGCAGTAGACTGTCCCCTCTGCATTCTCCTGTCCAAAGCTCTGGGCACTTCATCTGTCTTTATTTCAGATTTGCTTAGACTGCTTTAGTGAAGGGCAGAAAAGGCTAAAAAGACTGGTCTAGCAGCGCTGAGGTGGTTGTGGGAATGGAGGATTAAAGTGGATGTAAACCCAATGTCCTCCTTTCTAAACTACTGCCATAGGGGTTATCTATAAGGATATACATGCCTCCTGCATGTATCTTTACCTGTCAAATGTCTCCCTTCTGTCTGTTATGAGACCCGAAAAACTGCAGCTTCTGTGGGTGGGTCTGTTGTCTGGAGCTCGGTGGTTGGAGTTGTGATGTCAGACTCCCCGCCCACCTCTACACTCCCCTTGTCAATATGCATTTTCTCCTGTGTATTTATTACACTGAACTTCTGCTATGATCTCTAACATCCAGTGAAAAGACAGGAAAGTAACCACATGACTTCAGCATGCTCAATTATGCTGAGGTGTGGAACATCCAATCCTGGCAGAGCAGCAGAAGAAAGGAGTGGGAGGGAATTAAAAAATAATGCATGTCTCTTAGGCTAGTGCACGAGATATGTAAATCACCTGTCACTCACAGCAAGGGGGAGGGATTTGACAAAGTTTTTTTTTTTTTCTCTGTTTGTCAAGATTTATCTCACTGAACAATAAGAGGATTGCTCAGAGTTGGATTAACTCTTTGTGCCAAGACTGGGCTCAAATGATGGCAAATCTTATACTCTACATTATGACATAAAAAAAAAAAAAAAAAAAAAAAAAAATTCGGGTTTACATCCACTTAAGTAAAACTTCTGTACACTCTCTAGACATAAACTAACACTTGGAGCAGAGGCGCCGTCCCACTTCGAGGGGGGGGGGGGGGTTTAGTTTTCCTGGAGATCATCTTTAATTCGAATGAGCAAATATCCTCTTTGCTGAAGATACAGATACAACGTATGTAGGAGGATTTGTTTAATCTCTGTGTATGACTTAATGCTGGTTCACTGGGTATATGAGTGTTTACAACCAGCCACTATACATATATGACTGGGCGGGACAAGCATCATTCTGGGAGGACATGCCCAGGGGCGCGCAGCGGCGCATTCCTCTGATCACTGATCAGAATACCGGGCAGCTGTGCTCCGCCCTAGAACCATGTGATCGCTGTGACCAATCGCAGCAATCACATGTGCAGTAGTAAACAATGGCTTTTCATCCATACAGCCATTGAACTACTGCAATTTGCTCTGAGTACATGGTACAGGGTCAATCACAAACGGTCCTGTACCATGGGATAGCTGTGGCCAATCACTAGTAGTTCTCAGTGGCTGTATGAACAAAATATGTCACCTCCCTAGAAGTAGTGCAGTATCCACTATAGTAACACTGCACTGCTCAGGATGTTAAAAAAAATGTACATACTGTCGCCAGCGCAAGAGCAGCACCACTATGCTGATCTCAAATTGCTGTGGCAGTGATCATGTGCAATAGCTCTGATATCACTTTCAGTGCTGCAAGCCATTATCTCTGATCACTGCTACAGCAGTACAATGTCACCAGAGCTACCAGTGTCCCTAATCACCGCCACACCCCTTGGTGTCTGTGATCAGCACCACACCAGTCATATTTTTCCCTGATCCCTGCCACACCAGTCATAGTGTAAGCCAGCAACAATGTCCTTGATTGTCGCCACAGCCATACCAGTGTAAGTCAGCAGCAGTGTTCCTGATTGCTGCCACGCTAGTTCCTAGTTTTGCCATATCAGCTAGAAATATATTTTTCCTGATCACTACCACACTAGTGCAGTGTTTCCTCTGCATGGTGCCTGTTTTTAACCACAGTTTTTTCCTATTGCCTGGACCAATCCTTTGCCTGTTTGCTGACCCTGTCTCTGTCTGCAGCCTCATCTGCAACTCCCGCTGACTACGTTCCTGCGATACACCAGTCCCAGCCATCCCCTGCAGACGCATGCATTTCTTAAATCTTTTTTTTTTTTCTTTTTTTTTTTTTCTTCAGCCTCCTTGGCCAGTAAATATGGCATTCCTGAGGGCTACCAGTAGGTTAGGCTTGTCTTATAGGAACAGAGACTGCTATAGATGATGCTATATTCCCTGACCACTCGTACAGAGACGGACAGTACATTGGTTTTGATACAGTTGGTTGATTTGTGTGATTCACAAGATACAATGTCGTGTGTGACCAGTCTCTAACTTTAACAGACTTTAACTTTCCCACAGACAATACACTGCTTTTGGGTTATTTGTACTAAAATATAGCAAAAAAAAAAAAAACCCCAGGGACCTCCCACCCAGTCATCATATAAAAATGGTGTGTATATGTATGTGTGTGTGTGTGTGTGTGTGTGTGTGTGTATGTGTGTATGTATGTATGTATATATATATATATGTATGTATGTATGTATGTATGTATGTATGTATGTATGTATGTATATATATGTGTGTGTGAATTTGGTAAAGATCCTCCCAGATCACATTTTTTTAATTAAAACAAAAACCAACAATGGCTTCCTTCAAAAATGTAATTTTTTAAGAACATTCATTTGATTTTCAAATCGTTAGTGGGGTCAAATAGATATTCATTTTCAACCACAGTGACAGGAAAATTTTAGAAATAAAATTTCTTGGTTAAACAGAATATTCAGACAGTGTATGTGGTTTTCGTTCAGAAATTACATTCATTTTAAAAAGAATGTTATAATAAACAAGTGAAAATTTCAAACAACATTCTTTCATTCAGCGAATGTACAAAGATTTTTCATCTGAATATTCTCGTCTAAAAATTGATCGGTGTGGCCCAGCATAAGGCTTGGTACACACCTATCCAGTTTGCTTTGATCTGTTTCTGCAGTGCTTTTTTGCTGAGCGTTTGGATTTTTGCAGCAATTTTAAATTTTTGCATTTTTTTTTTTTGGCCAATTTTATTGTTGGGCAGATTAAAAAACGCATTCTGCAGCTTCTCCATTGAAGTATATTGAACCAAAAAAGCACCGTTTTGCGTGAACGCGTCCCATAGGAAACCATGTAAATGAACTGTAGTGCGTTTCTGCAAAAAGCACCAAAAAACGTATAGATGGGAACCAGATCTAAGTTGTTTAGTAACATAATGGGGTTAAAAAAAACTAAAATGATCCTTTTTATAGTACAAAAAAAAGCATATAATCTCTGAAAGTAATATTTACAGTAGCGATTATTTGCTCTTTTTCTACTATAAAGGGCTCATTTTGGAGTTATTTTTATTTTTTTTTCTAACCCCATTATGTTACTGCCCGATTAATCGATTACTATTTTCATAAATTGATTAATCGATTAGTTGTTTCAGCCCTAGTGAGGGCGCTGAAAATTGGCCTTGGCAGGAAGGGAGTAAAAGTGTCCCGTATTGAGGTGGTTAAAGCGGAACTTCATCAAAAGGGAAGTTCCGCATACGTTGCGGGTCCCTGAAAGCTGTGGGACCCTTCAAATAGTGCAGTGAGCATCAAGCTGTGAAGTTAGCACTCAGCCACCTGCCCAGTTAGTATGCCGATGCCAGGGACCGAAGACACCAGCTGGGTGAGAAGTATGCTGGATCCTGGGGCAGGTGCGTGTCTGTTTATTAAAAGTCAGCAGCTACCGTTTTTGTAGCTGCTGACTTTTTTAACTTTTTTTTAAAAGATGACTGAAGAACTGCTTTAAGTGACTAATGTGGCGCATGTATACAGATCAGGAAAGGCAAGGATAAGTCAGTCTTTTTCTAGTACTCGAATAGAAATCTAATGATTGTCGTGACAGCTAGGCAACTGACCGGCTTCTGTACTGGTCCCCTGAAAGGTTGTCTATTCTAGGGTAACAAGACAAATGAGCCAATGAAACTGAAACCATCTAGGAAAGGGTTGGTATTGAGGATCATGTTTTGCAGCTGGACGCTAGTTGAATTTAACATGTGGTTTTAATGTTGGGATTGTGCTTGAAGAATGTTAGATTTATCTAGGTCTAGGACATAACTAAAATAGGATTATTTACACAGGCCATTTTCAAGTTTTTTTTTTTTTTTTTTTTTTTTCCTCCAGTTACTGAGATCCTTCCTCTCTTTGATCTATCATACCCAACATCAGGCTCTGTCTTGATCACTGAATAGATTATGTTGCTCCTGTGATGTATTAAGCAAATAAGCTTTGAGAAATGACTGGGATCTGGGTTGGGCACTGTTTTAGAGAAATGAGCGATATCTACTTTATAAACCTCATAGTTGTGTTTTGAAATGAAAAGTATGCTAGTTAAACATTTTTTAGATGTGGCGTGTATCCCCATAAAGAATCTGAGTGCAGCAGTGTGTACCTTGAGGTAACCTGAATGTCTGTCTGGGTTACATTCTTGCCACTAATATGTCCATTAGCCAGACATTATACAAAAAGACTTTTTGATAATTGCATATGCAATCCATGCTTCTTGCTTAGCATGTCAACGTCTTATAGGTGTTTTTTTTTTTATGCCGCTAAAAAAAGTTTTAGAAATTCTAATCTAATAGGGATAATCCCAGGGTTGCCAACTGTGCCTAAGCAGTACTGAAGGAATTGCTACTTGTTTTGAATTCCTTCCTAAAAAATAGCAGTGCACTTATTATGACTTTTGCCTCCATAGATGTATGGAAGATGTTTTGAATCTAAGATACTTCTGCCTCCAATTTGCTGGTATCGTGAGATTTGGGGATGTCACTGCTGTGCTGCTCATTGTTTTGTGGGCTTACTGGACCAGAATGGAAAAAAATAATTCCCTGTTTCCTTCATTCTGTAAATCTGTGCATTCTGCATCTTGACGATTGCCCCACCAGCAGTCATCAGGTGGGTGGCTCTGACATGACCATTATTACCCCAAACTCAAACTGATGCATTTAATTAAAAAGTTAGAAAATATACTTGCCTTTATGTGTAAAAATCTAAAATAGCACTGCACCATACTAGTGAATGTTGAAACTAATGTGGTAAAAAATAAACCTGTTCCCAAAAAATAATATATACAGGAAACCAACTCCTAATTCCAGTGCTAAAGTAATAAAAAAATCAAATGGTCTATTCCACCAATCTTCAGTGGTGACAATCCACCATGAAATTAGCTGAAATAAAGATGCAAACATGTTCACTTCCCCACCATCAACGCTTGTGGACAAACTCTCACCTTCCACGTTGGACTTTTTTTTTTTTTTTTTTTTAACATTTAAAAAAGGCAGCGTCTCTAAAGAACTGGGATGAGCTTTAATCCTGGAGGATTGAACTCACTGCTTTAATGTGACCAGCTCAAAGAAACGCCCAGCAACTCAACAAGAAAGGGGGGGGGGGACATAGTGCCCTGTTTTTGTATTTAAAACCAAAGGTGTTTGTTAAAAACTCCACACTAAAAACATGTAAAACCACTCTTCATTATTGACACACCGGAGCAGGGACATCCCACTCAGGCTCTGTCTGGCTGACGTTTCTCGAAGCTGTTGTTAGGCTGTCCTCTCTCCTCTGCAATACTAACAGGCCTCAGTGCTCCATCTTACCTTTACCCTGGCTTTTGGCCAGCCGCTTAGTTGAGGGAGATATCGTGGTCCTGAAATTATATTCAGTGTTCCCAGGATTTAGCTGGATTGACCCCCAAACTATTTTTGCTTCACTTTTACAGGAAAACCTGAGACATCCTTGATGTACATACAGCAGTGTGCAACTTGGCCTACTAATTTTATTTTGATCTAGAATATATTAAGATTATCATAAGAACATTACAGGAAAAAAAAGGGAGAAACTAAACTTAAATATTAAGTAGAGCCTATGAGTACTGAAAAAATACAGTTGACCACATAGGAATTGCTCTTGGTGTAGATTGATTTAAGAGAATGAAAGTATTTTTTCTAACTGTGTAAGACTCTAAATGCAGGTAAAAATGTTTTTATGCTGTAATCCAGAGGCATGAAGAATTTAGCATGACTCTAAAATGAGTACGGCCGGCTCAGAAGAAACTGGCTGAGATTTGAATCATGTATGGGCAGGCTGAATGTACCAAACTGATCGCTCATGGGTGCAACCAGCTTGCCAGATTTTTTTTGTTTTTAGCTATTTATTGCTAGCGGCTGGCAAAGCCACTAGCAATAATCACTGTCTTCTCCCGGCAGGCCTCCCCCCCCCCCCCCCCCCCCAGCAGAACACTCTGAGCTCCACCATTGGCTGAGAGTGCTAATCGGGAGTCAGGCTGCTGCTGGTTTGCAGACCGACCTACACACGGGCAGAATTTTTTTAATTTTTTCATAGAGTAGCCGTCTGTGTCCCATTGCGGAGATTACTCTTCACTTCCTGTCCCATAGTCAAACAGGAATTGAGAGGACATCCCTGCAAATTAAGGGAATTCCTTGGAAACCCCCAGGTTACCAGAACTAGTGTCCCCATTGGAAGATTTCCCCTCTACTACTTTTCTGGGGACAACCCAACATTTTGGACTTTCTTTTACTTTCAATGATGATGGTAAACAGGACAAATAGAGAGGGGGACACAGGGAGCAATAAAGACCTGAAAAGTGTTTAATTCCCTCTCCACTCTATCCAAAACTAAAAATATGTTTGTCAAGTAAATACAAGGGATTCTTTTATTTATTCATCTTTTACTTTTACAAGGAGTTTGTCACTGCATTGGTGGCACTGGTTCATTTAGCATAGTGGACATTCTTGAGTAAAGGGCAGGAGAGCGGTGATGCAGGGTGGGCGGTGAGAGATGTCGTCATCTCTTTGCTCCCTGCCGCATCTCCGACATTCCGCATGCTGTGAGGGCGGAAGAGCGGTGATAAGCGGGCAAAGATGTCGTCTGTTCAGCAGCCTTCTTCTCTCGTCCGCCCAACCTGCCTCTGATCCTACGGGCCCTCTCAACCGCCTGCAGTGCACTGTCATGCCGCGGCCCAGCTGCACAGACCCTATGGCCCGGTGGTTGGCGACCCCTGATCTAGTGGACTTTGCATCAGTAAAATTCAGTTGGTCCCAAGGAATCCATATGTCTTGTGGAAAATGTAAAAGTTCAATGACCTGTAACAGGGTCATTTTTGCTTATACTAAGCAGCCCCCCTCCTGCCACAGATCAGAAGAACTCTACTTACTGGTACTTTCCTTCCATAATTCTGTGTTTTTAAGAATTAACGAAAATAACAACTTGAGTAAGTTTGAAATGCTATGTGATGCTTGCTTGTTACTCAAGCATTCATTAAACATATGTGTAATCAAAACTGATGTTGCTGGATTATTGAGCCACTTTTATATCTCTCTCAGGGCCTCGCTCCTTTGCAGGGTGTTATTGCGTGTAAGTCCACACATTTTGTTGAGATGAAAAGGTTGCCAATGCACTCTAATGAGCTAAAACTCAGATTTGGGTTTTTTGTTTGTAACTCATCGTGAAGCAGATGCATTGCCTAAGTGCGTTGTGGTACCATTAAAAATAAACCCATGAAGCTATCCTCGCATGATTTTTGGGAGATCAACAGGCATTTTTTGGCATCTATACATCAAAACCCTTTTAATTTTACAGTATATTTAAAGCAAGACTCCAGCCAAAAATGAGAAAAGTTGAAAGGCTTAATACATGATCTCATAACCATCTTTTGTTGCAATGTTCAACTTCTTCAATTTGGAGATTTTAACAGCAGTATTTTTATTTTTATTTTTTTTGCCATTTTAGGTGTCTCTCAAACTAATGGCCAACATCATTTAACCTACTTCTGAGCCCAGTGCAAAAAGTTGCTAGGGGACAGGGCATTTTTTATCAGAAGTTTTAGGGTTGCACCGATACTGGTATCGGTACCAACGCCAAGTTTTTGCACAAGTATCGGTACTCGTGCAAATGCACCGATACTTTCAGGCTCAGCTCTTTGAGTTGTCAGCGGGTCTCCCCAGTGTTTAAAGAAGTCCAGTAATTGGAGCTGTCAAAAAAAAAAAAAGCAGCTATCCATGTTAGCATTACTCAGCCCCGAAACACTAAAATAAAAAAGATAGTTTTTTTTGTATATTTCTGTTTGTTCATTTGCAGATCAAAGGGATGAACAAATGTTCCTCTGTTTAACCCCTTAATAACTTTTAAATTACTCTAATCAGCCTTAATTAACTCCCTATTCTCCTCCATTTAATTATTTTCCTGCTTTTTTTTTTTTTATTTTCTTTTGTTCACGTCCTATTTTTTATAACGATAAACAATTTATTTTTTGATTTTGTTAGTGAATATTTTTACACATATATGTATATTTACACATTTCTCATTGAAAAGGCGCTAAATTAAAAAGAAAATCTATTTATTTATTTCATTTGTAAATAATGTTTCCATGCTTTGTACCATTGATGACAGCTGAAGTTAAAACAAGAGTTGCAGTAGATATCGGTAATTGGTATCGGCGAGTACAAGTAAAAAAAATAGGTAAAAAACGAGTAAAAAAATAAGTATTGGTACTTTGTACTCCTTGCCGGTGCATCCCTAGTTAGGTTTCTGGTTGAGTAATAGGAGGTTAAGCATTAATTTTAGGTGTTAAACTGGCCATACACTGAGCAAATTTCAGTCAGCTTCTAAAAAAAATGTGTTTAGTGGGTGGCTCTGTCAACACTGCTCTGCCCAAGCCAGGAATAAGATTGCATGCAGGCACTGTTTGGCCAACAATCAGATGCAGGCACTGTCTGGGTGTTGTAACAGCTGGTGATGCCAACTGTCAGAATACAGTAGTCACAGAAGGAGATTTAGTCTATTTTAGCTTTGTAGTGTGGCTGAAGTAATCTGTTGAATTATTTATTTTTTAAATTAAGCCCGCAGAATGAATGAAAGGAATCCTATGGATTTATCTTTTGGCCTGCTTTAGATTAGGTTTTAAATTTTTTTTTTTGGCAAGCGGAGGCTTAGTGGTTAAATGTGCATATAGGGACACTTTTTATTTTTTAATGTCTTCCAGTCTTGAAGTCTTGCTATAAACACCAAGTATTGGTAATTGAAAGCTATGTTTTGAAAGAAAAGCACATCTGCCTTCAGTTTTGAACCAGCTTTTTATAGACTGGAGCTTGTAGCCCCACTCACCTAATAGTCCTTTTGGTAGAGCAAAAGAAAAAATTCTTTCTTGGAATTGGTGATGTCCCCTTTTTTGAAAATCGTCCGATTCCCCCAACAGTCATGATAATGGGGGGGGGGGGGGGAGCAATCCCTCCTATGGAGCCATTGTGTTCTCCCAACAGGGGAAGCTGTCCCCACTGGGAGAAGACAGTAATTACTGCAAGCAGCTAGAACAGTTGCTAGCAATAATCGCATATAAAATCTGATCGATCAACTTGGGTACATTCCGCCTGCCCATACATGGTTCGACTCTTGGCCAATTCCTGCTGAAAAAGCTGAAATTTAGGCTTGGTTCACACTTCTCCACATCCAATTTGCATGACAGAAGATTGTGAGTCTTTGGCTCGGTTTCAGGTCGGAATTCAGCCAAAAATTCGGGCCTGATTCGTCCCTGAAATGGAGACCAGGGACGCACCAGACTCCTGCCGTATTAAGTGTGGACCCAGCCTTAAACTGTCTATGGCCAGCTTTACTAACCATTAATTGTGTGATGCTGACCAGTAGGCTTATTTTTAGGGGTATGGCAAGCATCTCACATGGGTACACCAAAGTTTCTAGTTTTGACATTTATTTTCAAATGGCCCTCGCATCATGTAGCTGTCCCAGGAATGCTTGAGGAGGAAGCCAGTGGAAATTTCTGTTAGTCTATTACTGATTGTTTGGCAAAGCAGAGATGCCATTTTGACTAAATGCTTAGCATTGCTCAGGGTCACACAGGTTGGAGAAAACGCGTCTTTCTCCTGTATGGTTGTAAGGTGTAGACTTGACACCTAATCCTGAACTATGCCAAGTTTGCATATACACATGGTTTTCTTTTGTTTGCTTTTCTCAGTTGTGTTGGAGTCTGTTTGCTGTTAGTGCTCTGCCACATCACTCTACAAGGCATTCGAGCCCATGTTTACTAAACAGTCTGGGTGGATGTGTACAGAGTTAGATTTACCTACTCGCCTCCTGCCAGTGACTTTTCTTTCACTGGGCTAAAAATAGGTCTCCGGAGTGTTTTATTATTGATAAGAGATGCGGGATCAAGAGTCTAAGAAACGTCCTCAGCTTTTTTTTTTTTTTTTTTAATGATTGATTCTGTTTTTAGATACTGTAACCATATTAAAATACATTAAACTGTTACATCTTTATTTCCTCTGTAAAACTCTAGGAAAATAGTCTCTAATTTAAAAGACACCTGGTGTATTCTTACTTGAATCTTGGTGTGTTTTGTTTGACTTCCAGGTCAGTGCAGTAATCCAGCAAAAAACGTTGCCTCTGCATAGGTGCTTCCTGACCAGTCACTGCTACTTTCTCTCCTTGTGCAGGGTGACTGGTCTTGTCTCCACCCCTCCTGTAGTTTTTTTGTAGGCAGCTTGTAGTGGTTGGGGCCTGCTGGGACCCTCCTACAGCTCTGCACAGGCTACAGTGCATCTGTAAAGTATTGTGAATACTTCACTTCACTTTTTCCACATTGTTACAGCCTTATTCCAAAATTGATTAAATTCTACAAACAATACCCCATAATGACAACGTGAAACGTTTTATTTTTTATTTATTTTTAATCTTTTGTGAATTTATTAAAAATAAAGAGGGGGGGGGGGTAAATCACATGTACATAAGTATTACATTGAGCTCTGGTGCATTCTGTTAATACTGATCATCCTTGAGATGTTTCTACATCTTGATTGGAGTCCACCTGTAGTCACATCAGTTGCTTGCCCATGATTTGGAAAGACGCACACCTGTCTATATAAGGTGCCACAGTTACCAGTGCATGTCAGAGCACAAACCAAGACATGAAGTCCAAGGAATTGTCTGTAGACCTGTGAGACAGGATTGTATTAAGCCACAGATCTGAGGAAGGTCCCAGCACAGTGGCCTCCATAAATGGAAGAAGTTTGGAGCCACCAAGAGCCCTTCCCAGAGCAGGCCACCCTCCCAAACTGAGCGATTGGGGTAGAAGGGCCTTAGGCGGGGAGGTGACCAAGAACACGATGGTTACTCTGACAGAGCTCCAGTGTTTCTCTGTGGAGAGAGGAGAACCTTCCAGAAGAACAACCATCACTGCAGAACTCCACCAATCGGGCCCGTATAGTAGAGTGGCCAGATGGAAGCCACTCCGCAGTAAAAGGCACATGACGGCCCACCTGAAGGACCCTGACCATGAGAAACAGAATTCTCTGGTCTGATGAAACCAAGATCGAACTCTTTTTTTGGTCTTCGTGTTTGGCGGAAGTCAGGCACCGCTGATTACCTGGCCAATACATCCCTACCATGGTGGTGGCATCGTCATGCTGCGGCGATGTTTTTCAGCTGCAGGAACTGGGAGAGTAGTCAGGATCAAGGGAAAGATGAATGCAGCAATGTACAGAGACATCCTTGCTAAAAACCTGCTCTGGACCTTAGACTGGGGCAACGGTTCATCTTCCAATAGGACAATGACCCTAAGCACACAGCCAAGCTAACAAAGGAGTGGCTTTGGGACAACTCTGAATGTTCTTGAGTGGTCCAGCCAGAGCCCAGACTTGAACCCAATTGAACACCTCTGGAGAGTTCTGAAAAGGGCTGTGCACCGAAGCACCCCATCCAAACTGATGAAGCTTGAGAGGTCCTGCAAAGAAGAATGGGAAAAACTGCCAAAAAATAGGTGCACCAAGCTTGTAGCATCATACCCAAAAAGACTTGCTGTAATTGGTGCCAAAGGTGTTTTAACAAAGTATTGAGCAAAGGCCGTGAATACTTGTGTACTAGACCCCTCCCCCCCCTTTTTTTTTTTTATTTTTTTTACTTTTTAATACATTTTTGCAAAGATTTCACACAAACTTCTTTTATGTTGTCATTACAGGGTATTGTTGAATTTTTAGAAAAATAATGCATTTCATCTATTTTGGAATAAGGCTGTAAATGTCAGAAACCATGAATCAGACCGAGGCAGAAGTACAGTTAAATCACACTTGTAGAATAATAATAATAATAATAATTGGAACAAACATCGTCAACCTAGCCAAAGTTGGGTAACCGGAACAGATAGTCAGACAAGCCAGAAAGTTGGGGAGCCAGGGATCAGCGTAGTGGAACAGCAAGCAGGATCTGGAGCCATAAAATGGCAGCCAAGCAAGTCTGCAACAGGAACGCAGGAGATGGTCTCTGTGATGTTGACCAAGGCAAAGCTTCTTTTTATCTTGTAATACAGGGGGTCCCCGACTTACGAACACCCGACCTACGAACAACCCCTACTTACGAACGGGGTGCTGCGGGGACCCTCCGCCATTTTTCGGTGGTTTTCGGCCGTTCTGCGCATGCGCGGCCATACGGAGCGTCGAAAAATGCCGGAAATGTCCGTAATTTGCCGCGCATGCGCAGAACGGCAACAGACGGAACATCGGAAATGTCCGGAAATCTCCGTATTTGTCGGTCTGCGCATGCGCGCCGACTTACGAACATTTCCGACTTCCGTACACGGGGCCAGTCCCTAACGAGTTCGTAACTCGGGGACCCCCTGTATATGTGTTTTGCAAAGATGTTGGTTGCACGCAAAGTTGAGTTATAGTTGACTTATATCCTTCGTGGCTATTGAATTTGTGCCTGGAGATCAGCTTTAATTTGGTCTTGAGCAGACGAGTAATGGGAGATGCAATGGAGGAGATTCAGTACAACTGGAGTGCACAAAGATTGGGCACTATTCACAGCTGCATCGGTAAGAGGTGGTGTGTGTGTTAGCTGCAGAAGAACCTTATTTTTAGTGGCTGCTTGATACAGTCTTCTGTTGTAAGGAGCAGGCTTCACTTGCATGTAGATAATAGGAACGTACTGCATTTTTATTTAAACATCTTGAGCATCTAATGTTTTAACATTTTGTGATAGGATTGAATCAGTAGGCTTAGTATAACCATATACCAGTTAATGCAAACAAAGTGGTGAACCCTTTAATACCATGTGCATGCCTTTTTGGTAGGTGTAGGTTTGGCCTTAGCGTGCTTTGTTCAGTGAGACTTCAAGTGTTAGGCCCCTTTCACACTGGGGCGTTTTTCATGCGGTGCGGCGCTAAAAATAGCGCCTGTTCACCGCATGAAAAAATCCGGCCCCATTCACTCCAGTGTGAAAGCCGGCGGGCTTTCACACTGGAGCGGTGCGCTAGCAGGACGGTAAAAAAAGTCCTGCTAGCAGCATCTTTGGAGCGGGATAGGAGCGGTGTGTTCACCGCTCCTATACCGCTCCTTCCCATTGATTACAATGGGAGACCGCCGTAAAACCGCGGCAATACCGCGGTTACCGCGGTAATACCGCGGCTACGGCGGCGCTCTGCGGGGGGTGTTTAACCCTTTTTCGGCCGCTCGCGGGGGGTAAAACCGCACCGCGAGCGGCCGAAAACCGCGGTGAAAACGACGGTAAAGCAGCGCTAAATATAGCGCTGCTTTACCGTCACCGCGGCTCACCGCCCCCAGTGTGAAAGGGGCCTTAATGGAGTTTCTAGTGAATGCCATTCCTCCCTGTAGTGATCAGTTGTCAGTATACAGCAACAGTTTATTCTCACATCAAGCATGTTGCTTCTGAGGTGCGACCAGTTTTTTAAATGCTGCTGCTGCTATGTACAACTAGGTGCAATCGCTAGAGAAAATGACAGGAGATGACTGGAGCAGTTTATAATTGGGTTTACCCAGTTAGAAGATATGTGGCTTTAACCACTTCAGGTCTGAACACTTTCAGCTCTTCCAGTCAAGGCCACTTTTTACAATTCAACGCTGTAACACTTTGACAATTACTCAGCCATGCAACACTGTACCCAAATTCCATTTTTATATAATACATTTTTTTTTTGTTCATCACTGTTTCTTTTTGCTATAGAAGCGAAAAATAACCAAAAATATTTGGGCGGGGGGGGGGGGGACAGGTTTTTTTTTTTTTTTGTTTTCCCTAGTTTTTTCTGTTTTTTTATAAAGTTTTTGCAAATCCTTTCTTCATAAATTTAGGCCTGAATGTGTTCTGCTACAGTTCTTTTGATTTAAAAAGTGTGTGTGTGTGGGGGGGGGGGGGGAAGAGTTGGACTTTTCCTGTCTCAGGAACAGTCAATTTTCGGGGGACAGGAGCTGAAGGAAAGGATCGGCGGGTCAGGTAAGGTAAGTATATCTCCGCTGTCCTCTCCCCAGAACAAAACGAGCAGTTAACCGGAGCAGTGCACTGCATGGCAATAAAACATTTTAAATTGGAGTTCTGCTTTTAAAGAAGGTGTGAAATCATTTTAGGAAAAAGCTAGTGGAGTTAAGTGTATTAAGACAGCTTTGAGATATAGCAAGGATTTTGCAAAGCTGTAACTGTAGAATCCACAATCCTTGTGTGCCTTCAGTTCATATACTCAAAATGTATGAGGCCAACTAATTCCGTTCAAGTAATACACAGGGACCAATAATGGTCATCTTTCCTGCACAGCAAGATTTTTGCATAATGTATAATTGGGACCTTCTCGCACTTTATTTTTAAAAATAATTGCTGGAGATATTTTTTTTTTTTTTTTTTTTTTTTTTAGCAGCTTGGACAACTCCTTGCCCCCATCCTATGATTGATTGGTGACAGAGTAGCAGCAGATTGATAAGCGGTGAAACCTAGAAGTAATAGCAGTATGGATTAATGGTGACCGAGGCCTGAAAAGGGTTCAATTTATAGAAAGGAGGTTCTTAAAGCTAAACTCAAACTTTCTTTTCACTAGAGCTGAAGTGAATGAAAAATCCCAGCACAGATTATACCAGCTCGACTATCGTGTGTGTGTGTGTGTGTGTGTGTGTGTGTGTGTGTGTGTGTGTGTGTGTGTGTTTGTTTTTTTTTTTTTCTTTCTTGCCCTCACTTCTTCTTCTTCTGCCTGGTCATTCTTGCTCCCTAAAAACCTCCTTCCAAGCATATTCCATTCACACCTCAGTGTAATGAAAATGCAAGTGCTCACTCAGTTTATTTTTTTTGTGCGTTTTTCAAGCATGAACCTGCATTTAAATGGGCTTCCCTACATGTGACAAATGTCCCAAAGTACAGAGATGCAAAAGATCATGGGACATGTAGTATCAGGACTGGAAAAGGAAGGAAACGGGGAGTCAGAACTTTGAAATTCAGCCAGGAGTAGGAGTGGCATCAAACGCAGCTAAAGGAACTAAGCTGCACATAAACTGACGGTGAGGTTGTGATTCATTTACATGCACTTTGCATCTGCTTTGGGGAGGAAACGCTGCAGTTCTTCAAGCCTAAATTCACACTAATGCTGCATAATCATGCATTTTTTAAGTTTTTCTGATACTGCTTCATGGTTGTGGTTTGTTTTTGTTTTATTTATTTGGGGGGGGGGGACTAGTTGCTCAACTCAAAACCCTACCAAAAACATGCATATTTTCATGTGTTTCAATAGAACCTTTCAATAGAATAGAGTCTAACCTGTGAATCCATGGACAATTGTATCCAATACTGGGGGCAATAGGAAATTGCTAGACTACAGTGACAACAGACCATGTACTGTATCTTAATACACGGGCAGCAAATGGACCATCATTACAATATGCAGACAGCAAGTGGACAATTGTGACAATGTGTTGGCAACAAATGGCCGAACTTGGGGAAAAAAAAAAAAAAAAGGGCGATCTGATAAACTTTCAGGCAACTCCGTCAGCCCCAATTTAGCCACCCTCAAGCATCTCTTCTTTCCCATCTACTACCACTCCCTCTCCCCAGAATCAGAATCAGAATGGTACCCAGCATGGAGTGAGTCATTTTTTTTTTTTGAGTGGTTTCCTCCTTCAGAGTGGCCATCATATTAACCACTTCAGCCCCGGACCATTTGGCAGCCAAAGGACCAGAGGTCTTTTTTCAATTTCGCACTGCACTACTTTAACTGGTAATTGCGCGGTCATGCAATTTTGTAACCAAACGAAATTTGCGTCCTTTTCTTCCCACAAATAGAGCTTTCTTTTGATGGTATTTGATTGCCTCTGTGATTTTTATTTTTTGAGATATAAACGGAAAAAGAGCGAAAATTTTGAAAAAAAAAGAGATTTTCTACTTTTTGTTATAAAAAAAATCTAATAAACTCAATTTTAGTCAAACATTTGGGCCAAAATGTATTCAGCCACATGTCTTTAGTAAAAAAAATGCCAATAAGCGTATATTTATTGGTTTGCGCAAAAGTTATAGCGTCTACAAACTAGAGTACATTTTCTGGAATTTACACCGCTTTTAATTTATGACTGCCTATTTCATTTCTTGAGGTGCTAAAATGGCAGAGAAGTACAAAACCCCCCCAAATGACCCCATTTTGGAAAGTAGACACCCCAAGCTATTTGCTGAGAGGCATGTTGAGCCCATTGAATATTTTTTTTTTTTTAGTCCCAAGTGATTGAATAAAGACAAAAATAAAAAAGATTTTTTTTTTTTTTTTTACAAAAAGTTGTCACTAAATGATATATTGCTCACACATGCCATAGTTATATGTGGAATTGCACCCCAAAATACATTTTGCTGCTTCTCCTGAGTATGGGGATACCACATGTGTGGGACTTTTTGGGAGCCTAGCCGCGTACGGGGCCCCGAAACCCAAGCACCGCCTTCAGGATTTCTAAGGGTGCAAATTTTTGATTTCACTCCTCACTACCTATCACCGTTTCGAAGGCCATAAAATGCCAAAATAGCACAAAACCCCCCCAAATGACCCCATTTTGGAAAGTAGACACCCCAAGCTATTTGTTGAGAGGCATGGTGAGTATTTTACAGCTCTCATTTGTTTTTGAAAATGAAGAAAGTAAAGAAAAAAAAAATTTTTTTTTCAATTTTCAAAACTTTGTGACAAAAAGCGACATCTGCAAAATACTCACAATACCTCTCAGCAAATAGCTTGGGGTGTCTACTTTCCAAAATGGGGTCATTTTGGGGGGTTTTATGCCATCTGGGCATTCCATGGCCTCCGAAACTGTGATTGGCAGTGAGAAGTGAAATAAAAAAATTACACCCTTAGAAAGCCTGAAGGCGGTGATTGGTTTTTTGGGGTTCCGTACGCAGCTAGGCTCCCAAAAAGTCCCACACATGTGGTATCCCCGTACTCAGGAGAAGCAACAGAATGTATTTTGGGGTGTATTTCCACATATGCCCATGACATGTTTGAGCAATATATCATTTAGTGACAACTTTTTGTAAAAAAAATATATATATTTTTTTTTTTTTCATTATTCAATCTCTTGGGACAAAAAAAAAAAATATTTAATGGGCTCAACATTGCTCTCATCAAATAGCTTGGGGTGTCTACTTTCCAAAATGGGGTCATTTGGGGGGGGTTTGAACTGTCCTGGCATTTTATGCACAACATTTAGAAGCCTATGTCACACGTCACCCACTCTTCTAACCACTTGTAGACAAAGCCCTTTCTGACACTTTTTGTTTACATGAAAACATATTTTTTTTTTTGCAAGAAAATTACGTTGAACCCCCAAACACTATATATAATGTTAAAGCAAAGGCCCTACAGATTAAAATGGTGGGTGTTGCATTTTTTTTTCCACACAGTATTTGCGCAGCGATTTTTCAAACGCATTTTTTGTGGAAAAAATACACTTTTTTTTATTTTAATGCACTAAAACACACTATATTGCTCAAATTTTTGATGAAATAAAAAATATGATCTTAGGCCGAGTACATGGATACCAAACACGACATGCTTTAAAATTGCGCACAAACACGCAGTGGCGACAAACTACATACATTTTTAAAAGCCTTTAAAAGCCTTTACATGATACCACATTAGATTGATAGATTAGAGGTGCAATTGCTGTTTACATATGACGCCAGACCAACGCTTGTGTACGCCTTTGCGCAAGAGAAGGGGGGGCAGGGGTGCTTTTTTTTTTTTTTTTTTTTGTTTTTTTTTTTATTTATTTAGCTTTTTTATTTTTAAACTGTTCCTTCCATTTTTTTTCTTTGTTATGATTTTTATTGTTATCTCAGGGAATGTAAATATCCCCTATGATAGCAATAGGCAGTGACAGGTACTCTTTTTTTGAAAAAATTGGGGTCTATTAGACCCTAGATCTTTCCTCTGCCCTCAAAGCATCTGACCACACCAAGATTGGTGTGATAAAATGCTTTCCCAATTTCCCAATGGCGCGGTTTATATCCGGGAGGGGGGACATTCCCTCCCACTGCTTGTAAAAGCAGTCTAGAGGCTAATTACCCGCTAGAATTGCTTTTACATGAAAGCCGATCACTGGCTGAAAAGAATGATACCAAGATGATACCTAAACCTGCAGGCATCATTCTGGTATAACCATTCAAAGTCCAGCAACATACTGGACATATATTGTAATCTTTTTTTTTTTTCATGCAGCCTCTTGGCTGAACGAAAAAAAGAGATTGATTGGTGGGTATGCCCACCATTAGAATACCTCCCTTCATCCACCCACTTCTAATGATGGGCATACATGCACCATTTATATATGCCGATGCATGGGGGCATCCTCCCGCAAAAGTTATGCCGTGTACACACGGTCGGAATTTCGACCGTATGTACGTGGCATTAGGAGCCAATCGCTCCTCCCCCCCCCTGCTGCCCCCATGCTTCGGCATATATGCTCTTTTTTTTAACTGTGGTGGTGAAATCACCTCCTACAGCGTTGGAGTCGCGGCTTTATGTATCGTGGGAGCAAACGCTGTTGCTGTCAAGATAAATAAATCCGCGTTGCAACTGAATGGCGCACCTGAAAACAAAAAAATGCTCAACACTAAAACACAGTAAACAAAATTACATACCTGAAAAGCAAGCATGATAAAACATGATAAAACATAATAAAACATTGCAGAATAGAATGGAGTAAAAAAAGAGCAACAATAGAGAGAGAATAGAGTGAGAGAGAGAACAATAAAACGACAACTATTTTATTTTTTTTTATTTTTTTGAGATTCACAGGTAAAAAAGCTCCTGACTGAAGCGACTGAATCAAAACGCTACCACAAAAAAACTGTTAGCGATCGCAGGGATCAGGCCTGACTCTGCGAACGCTGCAGTTATGTGTGCTTAGTGTTTTGTAAGTGACAGTGATCGATCGATACTGCACTTGGGTGGGCTGGGCTGGGCGGAGGGGGAAAACGCAGGTGCTAGCAGGTATCTGGGCTGATCCCGCTAACAATGCGTTTTTTTTTGGAACCCTAAACTGCTGGGACGCTAGTATAGATCTGATCAGATCAGATATTGATCTGTTCAGATACTGTGCCACAAAGGGAGGTGTATGCTTTGTGCGTGGGTGTTTGCGGTACTGGCACTAACCTGGGGCGACGCAGACCTTATTTGACCCTAAAACCTAATTGATATCACCCGCCGGGCGATCAGGGGGTTAAACCGTTATTGGGTAATAAATGGCGGGTGCCCTGACAGTATAAAAAACAAGCTAACTAACCAGCGTCACCCGTAACAGTAATACAAAAAAAAACTGGTTACCTAGCGACACTAATGCAGCGATCAGAAAAACGATCGCTTAGTGACACTGGCAAAAGGGGGTGAAAGGGTTAACTAGGGGCAATCAGGGGGTTAAACCTTTATTAGGTAATATATGGGGGTACCTGACGCTATATAAAAACCTGACGGGGAACCTAAATAACGAAATAACTAACTGGCTAACCAGCGTCACCAGTGACAGTTATACAGTGATCACTGGTGAAAGGGTTAACTCTAGGGGCAATCAGGGGGTTAAAACCTTTATTTAGGTTGTAATATGGGGGTACCTGACCTATAAACCTATTTATGAACCTATATAAACATGGCGGTTACCTAAAAAAAAAAAATGGTTACCTAGCGACAGCAGTGACACTAATACAGCGATCAGAAAAACGATCGCTTAGTGACACTGGCAAAAGGGGGTGAAAGGGTTACCTGGGGGGCAATCAAGGGGTTAAACCTTTATTAGGGGGGGGTAGGGGGCTACCTTGGACCTAAAACTAACTGCACTGACAGTTATTACAGTCACACTGACACTAAATGCAGTGATCAGTAAATAAATGATCACTGCAATTAGTGACACTGTGACTGGGGGGGGAGGGGGTGATCTGGGGGGTGATCAGGGGGTGACAGGGGGGTGGAATATGTGCCTAACTGTACTGGTGTCAGTGTAGTGTTGTGCACTAACCTGTACATGTTCGCCGCTCGGCGTCTCCGGTCACATAGACCGGCGCACCGAGCGTGACATCACTTCCGCCTTCCTGTCTATACAATAGACAGGAAGGGGAAGCTTTTCATTGGCCAGGAGCGATCGCGAGGGGGTGGCCAGAAACCACTGGCCGTCCCCTCGTCCCGGATCGCTCCTGAAGCGATCCCGACCGTCCCTGCCGGCGGAGGGGGGTCCGATCGGACCCCCCAACCGCCGGAAGAATGTCACGTACAGGTACGTGATTCTGCCTGTACGTGCCATTCTGCCGACGTAAATATACAGGGGGCGGTCGGGAAGTGGTTAATGAGTTGTGTGTGTGTGTGCACAATTTGAGTTTCTCAGGATGACTTTGGGGTCAGCAACCCCCCCCCCCCCCCCCCCCAAAAAAAGACTGCTTTATTTAGTCAATCTTGTGCAGGAGAGGATGCCAGGACCAATTGGGAGCAGTAACGTAACTGATTGCTATGCTCCCAGGAATGCTTGTTCAGGACTTTGTTGACTGCACTATAGACATTGGATCGTCCCCATATCTTGCATCCTTTTGTTTTATGAGCACCGTGACTGAGCTATCTCCTGTACAAATCCTATGTAAAGATGGTTTGGTTTTTGACCTGTTGCTTCAGTTTGAACTAGCATGCTGCTCGCTATATTGTCACAAAAATAAAACCTGGTGTCTTTCACATCTATTAACTGTCATTTACAGTTACACTTTAACATGTATGTAAACCTCAGACATGAAATATGAACAAATCGTATCCCTCTATAGTGTGTACTTTTTAGGAGCATGAAGTGTAATTTTCTTTCTGCTGCTTTATTCCACTATCGGCATGAATCACTTCTGACAAGTTTTTTTTTTTTTTTTCTGAAGCCAAGAGATAAAGTGACAAGGAAGGGACCTGCAGCAGATTGACAGTTTCAGCTCTGTTACTGTGAGCTGTGTGATTTGGGGGGGTCCACTCCACTCCACTATCAGCGTTCTCCTCAGTGATCTCTGGAGTGTAACTTCAGCCCCCTTTTTCCTGACAGTCCAGACCAAGGTTTATACATTTTTCATGGATGTACAGAAGACTGCAGACAAACGGGTATAGGAGGATTTATTTTGTTTTTCATCTGTGTATTACCTGAGGCCAGTCATTTCACTGGGTATATGTGAGGGTTTACAACCACTTCACTTCAAATGTTAGCTTTGTAAAACTGTGGCTCAGCCCATTTTGGTGTGTGTGTGTGTGTGTGTGTGTGTGTGTGTGTGTGTGTGTGTGTGTGTGTGTGTGTGTGTGTGTGTGTGTGTGTGTGTGTGTGTGTGTGTGTGTGTGTGTGTGTGTGTGTGTGTGTGTGTGTGTGTGTGTGTGTGTGTGTGTGTGTGTTTCTCTTTTCTCAATGCATTCTGAGCCCCATTTCGATCTGGCGATTGTGTGCACGAGAGCCTCAGCTCTCTGGGGACTCTCCCTCATTGTCTGAGACCATAGCGGGAGCCACCGGCCAGTTAGCCAATGAAGTGTTAGAGAGAGAGTGTGGGGGGAGGTCGTGTCCTGTGTGTGAATGGACTCGCAGAGCAGCTTCTCAGGGGTAAGCCTGCTTGGGTGCCCCCATAGCAAGCTGCTTGCTCTGGAGGTACTTGGCAGGAGGGAAGGGCAGGAGACTCGAAGAGGAGGATCTGGGCTGCTCTGTGCAAAACCACTGCACAGAGCAGGTACGTATGACATGGTGTGTGTTTGAGTGTTTGTTTTTTTTATTAATTAAAACACTTAATATCCCTATAATGTAGTTGAAATGGCCATATTTCCTCTTTGTAGTTTTTAGCATTAAAACTTTCTTCTGACCTCTTTTTACATGCTGTTCCGTTTTGTGTAAGGAAATCTATTTAAAGAGGTTGTCCACTTCCATGAAGAGGAGAAAAAAAAAAAAAAACCCTGCAAGACAAAGGCATAATGAGCTAGTATGCATGAAATGCTTGCCTTAAAACTATGCCGCCTGCTCCTTTTGGCCGGCATCTTTCACCGGAGTTGCTACTGGGTTCGCAGGCTCCAGCGATGTGATTGGGCAGAGCCACCGGTCACAGCACAGACCCTGAAAAACTGGCACCAGCCGGTTCTTCAGTGCGCATGCGCCGATGGCGTTGGCGGCAGCAGCGCATATAGTGAATATCTCCTAAATTGCAAGTTTAGGAGATATTTGCAGTACCTACAGATAAGCCTTATTATAGGCTTACCTGTAGGTGCAAGTGGTGTAACAGCATTTACAACCACTTTAAGAACAGGTTAAACTTTTTTTTTTTTTTTTTTGTTCTGCAGAAATGTATAACATGAACTGAATCCCCAAATACAAAGAGGTCTGGACTTTGTCTGGCTCAGTCTGAAAATTCACTTTGTTTTGATTTAGATAAAATGTTCTATTTTCGTCTGTGAAAAGGAAATGTCTTGATTTTGGTCTGCAATGTTGAGTGCTAAATGAAATATACGGAAAAAGGCGGGGTAGTGTGCACTTTTAATTGTATTAACGTTGTGGGGGAAAAATCCATTTTAATTTTTCTATTAAATTGTTAATAAAAATGGATGATGTAGTCACAGAATGGTTTGTGCATGTACAGTATATGTTTAACAATTAGCTGGTCTCAAAGCATCCTATGGTCTGCTGAGTCACTGCCTTCCCCCCCACCTTCTGTTAGTTAAAGATTACAGTAACTCTGTCATATAGGAAGATGTGGCTCTGGGTCCAAGTACAGCAGTAGATAACATGATTGATAATGGCCATACCATAAAAATAGAGGACTGTCTAGATAAAGATAAAATAATGTTCATGTTTACCACCTGGCACAGTTTCCTGGAGATGGGCTAAGGTTGATTTCACTTAAAACATATTATTCCTGTGCAAATTAGAAACGTGTGCTCCATTTTTGGCTCCTCTCTGGAGTCGCATCCAAACACGCCTACAGGAAGAGTCCGAACCTCCCAAGTCCCGCCTCACAGATCACAGCATTATGCAAGAAGTGTGTGTGTGTATGTATGTATGTATGTGTGTGTGTGTGTGTGTGTGTGTGTGTGTGTGTGTGTGTGTGTGTGTGTGTGTGTGTGTGTGTGTATGTGTATATATATGTATATATGTATGTGTGTGTGTGTGTGTGTGTGTGTGTGTGTGTATATATATATATATATATATATATATATATATATATATATATATATATATATATATATATATATATATATATATATATATATATATATATATATATATATATATATATATATATTATATTATAAATTTCACACATACATTATATTATAAATTTCACACACCCCCTACTGGGAAAGCTAGCTGTGCTGATGCTGGAAGGGATTGACCAAACTTCTTCAAAATGCAACTGTTCATGAGAAACATAGTGCCATTGCAAGCAGTGTTAAATTAGTCGACGGAAATATTTTCGGCATAATTTCTGTCTGCTGCATGTTTTCAGTGACGAAACGAAAATAAAATTAGAATTTTAGTCAATTGACAAACTATCAAGAAAATCAATTCCAATTTTTGTCAATGAATGAAAATGTGAGGGAGGGACAATTACCCACCTGAACTTCTGCTTTCCTCGGGGGTCCGTCTAAAGCCTCAGCCCCCTGACTCTAGCGACAATCCATTTTCTGGCTGCCTACTGCCTGGGAGTTCTGGAACAATGCCCTGCAAACCAGGTGATGAGTGTTTTCCCCCTTCCAGAAAGGTAGCGATGTCTAGCACTGTGTAATGTAACAGCCTCCCCAGACCAGTTCTCTGCCCTGTGCACTCCCTCACTCACTTTTACTTCCCCCATCCCCACTTCATGTTTTTAGATTTATACTCCAGGAATATAAGTTTGGAAATTCTATAGAAATGCTTAAATAATGCGTTGCAGTTTAACAAAACCCATTCGATTTTAGTCAACTAAAATGTACTGGAGATTTTAGTTGACTAAAATACTACAATAAAACTAAAATGGCATTTTAGTCAAATGGGTCCCAGATTGATTAGTCGTGACAGGTCCCAGATTGCACGGCTTGTCATTGCGCACGTTTCGCACATGCGCAGCGGGTGCCCGGCTGTGAAGCCACAGCCGGGCGCCCACAGTTAAAATGCTGACGCCGCCGCTGGACCCTGGGACAGGTAAGTGTCCGATTATTAAGTCTGCAGCTGCAGTATTTGTAGCTGCTGACTTTTATTTTTTAGGCTAACTCCGCTTTAACACTGGCTTTAATATATTCTAACACAGACACCCAGGCAGCTAGCATTCTCAGGTGGGACTCCAAATTCTTTCATTGCATGTTTGCCTTAGGCTAGGCCTGGACAAACCTCACTAACTTTACCATTTAGAACAAGGTTAAACTAATAAATGACTATGCCAGATGTTCCCATGGCTTTCCTGCATTGTGGTGTAGGTGCCTGTTCCTCACAACGTAGAGAAGTCCTGACCTTAGAGCTAACCAATGTCTGCTTGAGATGGGAGAGGGAACATTTGGGAGCGGGGTTTCTTTCCAACATGATGATATGATCATTGGTGGGCAGGAACTGAAATGCCAGAGGTATTGAGTAGGAACATGGCAGCTAATGTGACTGTATGGACAACCAGAGTTGCGTGGGACAGACTGAACCAAGTTTGCCTTTCTCTCTAGTAGCCAGGACTTGGCTACATAAGTTTGTCCAGCACTACACTGGCTGTCAGTACAGTCATATTAAACGAACCTACTCTAAATCTACTGGCCGCCACATTCTAATCAAAGACTAATCTAACCCTGTAAAGCAAAAATCGCTATACATACCTTTTCTGCAGCTGGTCCGGTCCTAAGCTGAACTGTTGGCGGCAGCCTCTGTGTAGGCCTGTACAGGAGAGGCAGCCAACAGCGAAAGCCCCATAGTAACTCTATGGGTAATGTCACTTCCCAGGCATTTCACAGCTGGCTGTTTGCTGCATACAGCTTCTTCCGCTCGACACCAGACTGGATTGGCTGCAGAAAGGGTATGTATAGCGCTTTTTTTTTTTTTTTTTTTTTTTACTTTACAGGGTTAGATAGGCAAGTCTTAGAATGTGGTTGCTAGTAGGTTTTAGATTTTAAGATTTTAGAGGTTTCTTCTACTTTTGTTCTCACACAGTTCTGGCATTTTTTGCATTTTAAAGTGTAACTAAATGTAAAACTTTTTTATTATTTAGTTTTCATTAGTGGAGAGGAATTAAACCCTTTTCTATTTTGTCATATTTTCCATTATCCTTTTAAAATTAGAAGAACATCCCACATTTTGGGTTGTCCCCAGAACAGTAATAGAGGGGAAATCTTCCAAAGAGGACAACAGTTCTGGCAACCCTGGTGACAGCCAGGGATCCCCTTACTTTGGAAGGATTTCCGCTAACTTTTTTGTTTTGGCTATGGGACAGGAAGTGAAGGGAAATCTCTCTCCAATGGGCAAAAGGGAAAAAAAAGAAATCTGACCAGGGTTACAATTCTCTCCCTTTTTTCTAGCGAAAATGGGGGGGTCGCAAATGTACTTTTAGTTCTACTTTAAGCTCCCCACCAGAAATGCCTCCCAATGACACGGTCAGAGTTTTTCCTGTTGCTATGGTGGCCAGAATTGTCCAGCTGTGCTTAAGATTACCGTAGCAATTGCATAACATTCTAATTGTGCATATCCAAATCAACCTCATGATCCAGCTATTTAGTTCACAGGCATACTTTAGTGTATCATGATCACACATTTCTGTGCAGTTAGCAGGGTTGGGTTTATAATGGAGAGCAGTAGCTATTGGTAGGGTTCACATGCCTCCTATGCTTGGGTTATATCGGGAGTAGGCAACCTTTTGAGCACAGTGTGTCAAATCTTTTTTTTTCAAAGAAATTGAGCGTGCCGATTTTTATCACAAAAAAATGTCAACTTCACACTCTCAACCATGAAAATTTTTTATTTTTTTTTTATAAAGTTTAAATGCTGTAGTGGGAAATTAACATCGTGCACTCACACCTCAGATCACTGTCCCCCCCTGCACATCTGGTTCACCACTGTAACCCCCTGCTCATGTGTTCCACCAATACACCTCCTTTCACATCTGCCCTGCTTTTCTGTCCCACCATTGACCCCCCCCCCCTGCTCATCTGGCCCAACACTGAACCACCCCCCTTCTCGTCTGTCCCCACCGCTGTACCCTCCTGCTCAATTTTCCCCACCGCTGTACCCCCTTATCTCATTATTTGCAGAGTGGTGAAAGGAAGCAGAGATGACGCGTCTACCTGTCCAGGCACACTAATCCTGCTGATCCAACTCTCACATCCTGCCCATGTATGTGATGTCACATACAAGCATATGGAATGCCCCCCCCCCCCCCCCTGCTGCAGAACTGCACCCAATCTTTTCCCAGTCACAAAAGCTGACGATCGCATCTACAACAAACTCTGAAATTGGAATACATTCGTGTCTCTGACACTTCCCTGCACTGATCTGCTGATGGGGAGGGAGTCAAGTGCTGGCAAAAGAGGCTTTGTGTGCAGGGGGTTGCCTACCCCTGGGTCATATAATGGCATACTAGATCTAAAACAACCTTTTGACCCATCTATGGTCAAATGTGAATTTGTTGTATTTAATTTCTACACTGAATGTTAATTATTTCTAACCCACTCCCTACTATTCTGAACAATCTTGAACTTTGTGAAGATCCCCACACATTTACTGCCTTGAATTCTGTGACATGTTTTCCCTATGTCCTGTGAGTAGGCATTCCAGTGTCACACATTTCGGAGCATGTCTGCAGTATTACAAAGTTGCAGTTTCAGGGGGTCAGTACAAGAAGCACTGCTTGCATAAAGACATGTACCGTGGGATAGTTCGTCCTTGGGAATCAAAAGCTGAAAAGCATGCAGAGAATCTCAGGAAGTTGTGAATAGAGATGGGCAGTAGACAGGCAGAACTCACAGCATGAAAGGAGATTTGAAGTATACATATTTAGTATTGTCGGCCAAATATTTATTGTAATATTATTACAATGCTGATGTTAAAAAAAAAAAAGTGTATGCTGTGGCTATTGGATTCCTTTAAAGCCAAAGGTCCCTTTCACAAGTGTCTGGTATTTCCAGATAAGTGGAAGTTCCATTTCTGGGTGGAACTCCACTTTAAGACCCCTTTCACACCATAGCGTCGGCGGTAAAACGCCGCTATTTTTCGGATTTGCGGCGCATTTCGGCTGCTAGCGGGGCGCTTTTCCCCCCCGCTAGCGGCCGAGAAAGGGTTAAAACCCCCGGCAATACGCCGCAATAGCGGCGTTTTGCCGGCGGTATTACAGCGATGCCCCATTGATTTCAATGGGGAGCGGTAAACAAACCGCTCCTTCACCGCTCCAAAGAAGCTGCTGGCAGGACTTTTCCTGACGTCCTGCCAGCGCACCGCTGCAGTGTGAAAGCCCTCTGGCTTTCACACTGCAGACAATGGTGCAGCTGTTTTAGGGCGGATTGCAGGCACTATTTCTAACGCTATAGTGCCTGCAAAACACCCTTGGTGTGAAAGGGGTCTAAATATTTTTTGCTTTTATATAGCCTTTCTTTCTTTTCTTTCTTTCTAGTGCTTTGATGAGCTTTGGGACAGGTGTAGGGAGCAAATTAAGTTAGTGGTGACTTCAGTGTATTGTCCTGTCAGTGAATTTTTGTTCTTAATGAACATTGCGGTGGTATTCCTGGCTAAACTGTTTCACATGAGTGCATGGATCACAAGATTGGCTGAACAGAATTTGGCCTTTTGCAAGATTACCATAACATTTTATTCATATCAACATTTAGTGGTTTATCTAGAGTTTGGCTCTAGATAAAGGAGTAAGGAGACTTGTGTCATCCACTGACACATAAGGGCCCTTTTACACGGACGATCTGATCGGGTCCTCCTGTCAGTTTTTCAGGCAGACTTGATTGGAACGTCTATGGATTCCTATAGACTGGCGGGTGTTCGTTTACACCCACTTACCTCCGAGGTCTGATCAGGCCCACTTAAAAAATAAAAACAAAAAAAAAAATGGGAGGACTGTCCTTCTGTTTGGGCGGACTGGATTGGAGGCAGCTGAGTGTGGAGTCTGTTTACTGCTGGCTGCCCATAGAGCAAAGTCTGTCCTTGTCCAATCTGCATAAACTGAGCGGACATGAACCTGTCTTCTTCCTCGCTGTAATGCGGTCAGGGGACAGATCCCCTGCTGATCGGAACAGAAGGCGTCTATGTGAAAGGGTCTTTACAAAAGGCCCTGGAAGGTTGGCTATATATAGATATATTGGCTACCTGCCTTCTGGGATTTGATTAGCCTCAGTTTACAGGTATACATCATCACTGGTGATATATTTAACAGTCTCATTACTCGTTTGATTTCCATAGCTTTAAATTAGTTACAATGAGCTTGCAGACGGGCAGGGTGTTTAAAAAAAATTAATTAAAAAAAAATCTATGAAAGAATTTAAAGCTGTGGGTTAAATGGAGAGTACATAGCTATTCACTCAATGTTTTAAACGTCATTTAGATGTCAGCAGTTTATTCTGAAATGAGGTGAGGCTCCAGCATTTATTGCATTATTCTTGTTATATGAGGTGTGTAGTCACGGAGCAAGATTACTGAGTGATGCTGTAATCAAGGTGGGAAGAATTTTTTGTTTTTATAAAGAAAAACATTAAAGCTATACAGTTGCCATTGACAATGCATAATGTGCAGCAAGAACATCAGAACATATCACTGAGCACTTCTGAGAATTTGGTTCTGCTTCAGTACGCACTATTCGTCCTTTGGGGAGAGGAATGCACCTCTGCAGCCCTTTATGTCCAGGTTGATGCTCCCTTTTTACAGGAAAAGATTGTAAATGTATTTATTTGAAAAGTGTGCAATACAAGCAGTCTTAAATGGATTCTGATCTTTCAGTGCTTATTCATATGTGAAACAGTTTTACCATAGTTCATGGTAAAGAAGTATTATCATTCAACAGCTAAGTGGGCTAATGCCATTTTGTTACTTTGCATTTTGTGTTTTGCCACGTTCTTTATGCGCATTTCAGAATACAAAATAAATACAATACATAACAAAGAATTCTATGCGAGCATTCAGTACAACTTTTTTGGCCCTTTTTACTAATAAAGCATAGAAACTTCAAATGACAAGATTAATGTAGAAATATTGGACATGTGAATCTGTTTGAGCATGTTATAAGAACAGTTCAGACCTTTGTCAAAAACCCAAAGATTAACAGGGTGAGTTGGCGAGTAACATTTTGATGGGGAATAGCGGAACTCTGGGTGTTTTCCCGGTCAGGATTTGTATGAATAAAAGGTTGGAGTCAGAAGAAAGGGAACAAATATCTGGGGTGGGGTGCGAGAACTACTGGGTTCAGGTGGTCTGGCTGAGCAAAGGGCAAGGGTAAATGTGGCTGAACTGGCATACCCAAGTTAAACAGAGGAGGTAGTTGTGTTTTAGTTGGAACTAAGCATTAGGGCGGTCCCTGTTAAGTAATTTTTAGTAGAACCATGTATGAAGTTCTATTTCATGGTGGTTTTTGGGAAGAGAGTAAAATGTCCTATCTTCCTGATCTCCCTAAAATTAAGTCCCATGCATATCCCTAGGCTGGGAGGGGTTTTTTCCTTTTCCTTTTATGCAAGAATGAAGAGACCTTTGCTGTGAAGTACAACCAGAATATAGGCTATGAGTACCTACTTCCAAGTTGCAGCATCCGCATAAATCTGTGACCATAGGGTAGAAGTCAAGTACAACGAATGGGGCCCTGTGCCACCTGGTTAAGATTTTGAAATTGGTCTCCTGGATATTAGTGCAAATTGAGGCTTATAAGGAGAAATGTAAAACCCTCCAACACTGTTCCTGCATAGAAGACATCTTAAGTCATGTTCCCAAAGAGTCAGGCATGTGCCCTAAACAGATACAAAGCTGGTTTAAAGGGGGTCACTGATCTGGTGAAATGTGAGTAGCGTGGACAAAAAATACTAAGTTCTAATCAAGCCTGTGGTGGTCGTCTGGTTTTGTCAGATGTTCTATAGCAGGCCACTGGCATAAATCATATGGCCGACTGTCACTATATGATTGTTTGCAGATGTATACGTCTGATCTACTTTTTATATTCTCATTCATAGTCACTCATAATAAAAAAAAAAAAAAAAAATGTGGTTTACGTGCCTAAAAAATTCTGCTGCCTTCTGGGCGATCATGCATTTATTTCTGGGCATATACTGCCCTAATCCTTAGTACCACGTGGTGCACCATCCAACCCTATCCAGTCTACAGCAGCTTTTAGCCCTTGGTAGTTATGCATGTTTCTGATGGAGGGGCTGGGCATTGCACCTATGCCTGCCACCTAAACTGATTCAGTGGATTCTCATGCACGGGGGCTATAAGACTAGTTTGCATAAAGCCTACAGAGGGGCTTGGAAGTTGTTTTCCATAATTACCCCAATCCAAACTGCGCTTTAAGATCCCATTATCAGTTGTAAACTAGATATGTACGCTTCCTAAATAAAGATGTGATAAAGATATCAAGGCTTGGGTGGTACACTGTATTATAACACATCTAAACCGAAAAGCAAAATTTGTGTAAATCCTCACCTTGTAAAAGTACCCATTTTAAAATGAAAAGCAAAGCCTATTACATACATACATACATACATACATACATACATACATACATACATACATACATACATACATACATACATACATACATAAGAGCTAGGGGAGGAGAACTGGCAGTACACAGATCTTCCCAGTGAGTGATTTTCCCAGGGTGGAGGTGTCGGGACAGGTCTGATCATTGGAGAGAAGGGCGAGCTCCCAGCACAGCTAGAGAACTGACCACGGTGTGGTCAGTTTTTTAATAGGAAATCAGAGGGACTGGCAGGAACACCCAGGGATTTCACACAAAGGAAGCAATACAGAAAACAAGATACTTTTAACACAAGTACAGGATACTACAAGCACAGGAATATAAAATGTTGGGTTTACATATTCTTTGCATTCATTTGATGGTGGCATTCGTTTTTCTTTTTAGGCTTTTGTTCTTTTATTTTTCACCTGGTGATTCAGCCAGAAGCTAGACCAAGCTGGCAACAGTGGCAGGTAAAATTATTGAAACAAACTATTTTAACACTGAGAGGTGCTTACAATGCCCACAATTGCGGGATGGCGTAGGCAAATATAGGGTTAAATCAGGCGATTGGGGGGAGGGGGGCAACATATTGCCTCCTCACCGCCTGCCAAACTCCTCTGAAAAACTACCCAAGCATGGATCGCTTTTTGCAAGAACACCAGTGCCTGCCGCACTTGTGAACAAGCCCTAGGACCGAAAGCTGTCACTGGCGGGCTCACCAGGTGAAAAAAATTTAAAAGAAGAAAATAAATGCAGCCGCTTTTAATGTTAGTTTGGTATGCTGCAATATATTGCATCCTTGTTTTGGGGTTTGGATACACTTCTTTTTTTTTTTTTTAAATGTAGCTTTGAAAAAAAAAAAGTCTGTTTCCTACCTGCTTTTTGCACACTATATTCTAAATAATCGCTGCATATGGGGGTCGAACCCTGGGCAGATTTTGTATGGATTGTTAAAAAGCCATTTTATAGCTGGGTATCTGGCTGAGGTTTGAGATCACTTTAATTCTTCCTTCTTTTGTAAATTATAGCTAATTCTTTCTCAAAGCTTTATGGGAGCTGCCACTGCTGGTCTTCTTGTAAAATGCTACTTGCCTTTTTTGCTGTGCTCACCATCTGCTTTCACACATTTCTGTGACATTGACACGGAAGTAAAGCCAGAATTCCTTATCTGCATGTTTGCTCTGGGTTAGGAAAGGTATATTTTATCCATCAGACAAGCATCGGGTATATGGATTGGAAATGCTTCAGCTGATTTCTTTGATCTATTTTGATTTAAGCAGAGAAAAGCATGCATCCCCCTCTGTTGGAGATTGCAGAAACTGCCATCAAAATCCCTGTGGTTTTCTAAAGTGAATGAACAGATATGGAGTATCTCACTGCTACTGTGCACAACCGGGATATCTTTTGTGAGACCCGGAGACCCTGGCACCATTTTGTGTACACGGACACCTACCTCCAGGAGGTTTCGCAGTCTGACCACCTGGATTTAGTTTTACTCCTTGGGCGGGAGGCACTACCTGTCTACTCCCTTTCTCTCTGTTCTTGTTTCTCTCTCGCACTAGATATACCTGATCCCCCTAATCCTCTCCCTCTCTGACTGCCCCCTTCTCTGTATACCTGGCTCAGTTATGGGCTGTATTATTCAGATATTTTGAATATCATTTACATTATCCCTACCTGTGTCCCATCCCTGGGCTTAGCTGGCCATTGGGATGCCTTGCCTCCCGATATACTGTAAGTATTTTTTTTTTTTTTTTGTTGCACAGTTTTGCATTTATGAATCTGTTTTGGGTCTCCCATTTAGTTTGTATGCCTTCCCGACTCTATTCACTGACCACTATTTCTTTGTGACCACCCATACCGTGTACTGCTGTGCCTGTTGATATGTAGATCTAATTGTGTGACCCTTTTTGATACTTGATTATATTATGTTTCTGTTGCTTACTTTGGCTGTAAAACATAATTTCTTTGGAAAATAAAGGAATTGCAGTTCTATGGAAAAGTTCCCCTAATGTGGATGTGCATGTTAAATTAACAAAAATTGGTTTAAGGAGCTGTTTCTTTGCCACCTCCTTACAGCTGTAGCATCCTCCGGCGGTCATTCTTATTTTTTTAAGAGAACTGTATGCAGACTTCTGTGGAGGCCAAGAAGAGTTGATAACTACTCAGAGGTTACCAAGCAAACCTGGAATTGTAACTTAAGCCTCGAACACACACACAATGAGTTTTTTTGCATGCTAATCTCAGATCGAATCTGAGTTTACTAAAGTCCCGAAAATTCCTGTCTGTACGACAGAAAAAATATTCAGAAGTGATGTCATGTGTTGTAATGCATTTGTATTGTATTTTCGAATGCTAGCTGTACTGATTCAGCGAAAATCGTCCGATCTGGCATCTTACGGTAAAAATTTGCGCGCATGTCCAATAGAATAATATCAGATGAACTGTCATGATCGGCTCTCGAAAGCTCTGTACTAACGATCCGATTATCGTACGATCGTTCAAAAGCGGTATTTTCCGTACATTTTTCTGATTGTGTGTACGGGGCATTGCGGTACCCACTGGGAAAACCTTTTAAAACCGTGTTGAATAAACACTGGCACATCGTTTTTGCTTCACCATAGATTAAAACAAATACTAGGCCCCCGACCAGATTTAATAGCAAAAAGAGCGCCAACCATAGGCCTTGTCCAAAGCGAATATGTAATTGCAAAAGAGCACAGCATGCTCCCATTGAGTTAAGGGCCTGGTGAATGGAATGTGTATCTGCGGCAATTGTAGCATATATAAATACGTACTAAAAACAAGATCTTTCAGTCACTCGAAGGGAAAATGTACCTACCAGATTCGATTGTTCGTTAACTGTTCCTCTAGTTTCATTGTATATCAATTATCATGTCCATGTGGAAAAATATACATAGGAAAAATTTAGAAGGGAATTGCACAGAAGAATGGGTGAGCATTTGACCAATATCAAAGAAGATGATAAATCCCCAGTGGCGATACACTTCAGAGACAAGCATGGTGCCTCAACAACATTTAAGTGTATGATTGTTTATAAACTACAGTTTTCGGATAGAGAGGCTAGGGACAAAATATTGTTACAGAAGGAAGCACAATGGATCTTTCTGTTAAAGTCAATGTCGCCTAAAGGACTGAATAATGATCTGTCACTACATGGCTTTCTATAGGAAAATTGATAGTTTAAGAACCTGTTCCCTCTAATATCAGAACAAATGATAAGAGACATTAAAATAGATATAAATACTTTTTACTTTTTTTATGTTTTGCCTGTATATCTGTGGGTGTTTGCGTCTAATTTATGCGCTATATATATATATATATATATATATATATATATATATATTATAATCCCAAATGTGGAAGGTAGCCTGTTTCTATGGGGTCTATGTGTGTGGCTTTCTATTGCTCTGGTTTCCCCTCCATATCTGTCTTTCCTTTTTATTTTTTAGAAATAACTATTAGTTATAAGCCCTGTGTATACAGGGAAATGGATTACATATTGCCCTGTGCTAACTAATACGGAAAGGTTGGGCAGTGGAGTCCCAGATTATACAAAAATCTAGATGGGGCTTTTCCCTTTTTAGGGTATATCACTTTAGGAGCTGGAGCTGATAGGCGGTGCTCTGACTGATATATAATTCAGGGACCGGAAGGAAGATCATAGGTCCTGACTAAGTTCCGGGGGCGGAATGAAACATATAGACACGGACATGAGGATGCCCCCCCCCCCCCTTCCTTGCAGATCACCTCTGGTGTACCTCATGCTATTATACTATCCGATCCCACACCAGAAATCCAGGAAGGTACTGAGAACTATTTACCAATTTACCATCCATGAGATACAAGCTGTCATCTGTATTTGTGTACCCTCGCTCTACAGCATTGCTGTGCTCACCTGCAGACTGCATACAGCTGATTCTCATTGTGTCCATACTACCTGCCAGGTAGCCTAAAGACTGATGCACACTGGAACCATGAGACAGCTGCAGCGGAGCTGTGAGTAATACGTTATGAGTAGAGCCAACACATGTAGACTGGCTCTACTGGCAGTGCAGTATGATGCCCACAATGGCTGGGACACAAGCGTAGCACTGGCCATGCCAGCTACAGTACTGGGGAGTCATTGCTGGCTGATTTCTCTGTACACAAGGTGAATCCACTGTTGCTCTGCCTGCTGAGACGTATCCATCTGTTTCTAGTATACCATGGTCTATAAACACTGGCAGTATATCTTGCTAATCTCTGGAGAGGTCCAGGCTCATGGTGTACTTATGGACTGAAGGTGTCTACAGTGACTATAGCTCTCATTTGAGCTTTATTTGATCACTCATACTTGAGGACATTGGATGGGCTGCATTTTTCTCATGATACTTATGGCATTCATCATTTAGCCACAACATCCCCCACAGGATAATCTGGATGCTGGTGGTGCACTGCATTCACCCATTGTGGCTTTAAGGTGCAGAGTCCCCCCACATACAGGAGTTCTGTATTTTATTTGGGTCTCTTTATACATGTAGGTCCCTCTAGCATGCAGGTCTATATATAGAGGGGGGGGGGGGGTCTAGTTCATACAGTCACCTCTTTCCCAGCTTCCTGTGTTTTGAGGGGTTAGGTAGGAGGGAGGATTAGCATGCTGTAGGAGCCTTCTCTTATCCTCCTCTTTTGTATGCTGTTTTATATTAAAATATTTTAATACATTTTGAGGTAGCATCCTTTGGGTGGTATATCGTTGTTGTTTTTTTTTTTTTTCTTTCTCTCATTTATATCGTATGCATATATACAAAAACTCACTCCCTGCTATTTTTCATTGAGATCGGGTTCCCAGGTCCATACCCCCTTTTTTATGTGCTTTTTATGGCAGATTAACAAAACATTAAACTCAGCAGGGCTGTTGTAAGCAGTCCTCAAAAGTGAGCATCGCTTCTGCCAATGGGTACCCTAAGAAGTCGTCCTATACAGTTGTCCCAGAGGTTGGCACCAACTTAATGCATTTTTCTTACTCAAAACGCAGACCTCTACTATAAAGTTCAATGTGGGTGAAACGTGTCAGAAGGATGAACCATAGGTGGGGATTTAAACTGAAGCCTGTCTTTCATTTTCACACCAGAGTTGAATACAGCGACAGCGTGCGCCAATACTTGTATGCTATACTTTGGGCCGGGGAAAGAAATGATTTGAATAGAGTTGAGAGGTCAAATATATTCAAACTTTCAGCAAATCGATCTTTTTTGTTTTTCACCGGGACCGGCGCTGACACCGCACTGGTCCCGAGGATCTGCGGACAGGAGTTTTTAGGTGAGGCTGTGGCTTCGGCCTAGTCTGCGAGGCTGGATGCCGCGGACTAGGCCGAAGCCGCGGCCTCGCCTAAAAACTGCTGCCCGCAGCTCCTCAGGACTGGCATGGTATCCATCAAAAAAAATAAAACTCGATTCGAATTGTGAATCGTTTTTTTTTTTTTTTTTTTTATTTTTTTCTAATCAGATTTCTTTTGTTTTGGAGAATATCACCCAGCTCTAGCTATACTATGGCCAAATGTCTGTTTGCCTTGAAACCTGAATCTGGGGGTCAGTTTGTGACAAGTTTCATAGATAAGATGAACAGTCCATTTTAGATCTATACGCAAGAGGTGTGTGTTTTTTTTATTTATTTTTTTTGTAGCAATATACCAGGTGTGTTGTCATGAATCCATGTGCATTGAAATGATTTTTGATGCATGTTTTCAAATTTGGAGTGGATAAAGTTAACTGCCTTTTTACCAAGGCTTGTTAATACCTGCTGGCAGTGCGTTCAAAAATGTTCTATGCATTTTGATGCACTGCCATCCACTTCTGTGGACCTTCCAAAACACTAAGGGCTTTCCTTCTCGGCCCATAAATTCTTCTGGGCTCCCGGGACTGCAGATAAAGGAAACTGGCATTGAGCAGAAGTTGGCTTTGAGCACCATCAAGGGCCAGGTGTCTGCCTTAGCAGTCTTCTGTCAGCAACCCCCCTAGCCACTCGCTCTTTAGTTCGTACCTTCATTAAAGGAGTCGGCATGTGGCTCCGCCTGTACGGTCTCTTTTTTGCCACCATGGGATTTAAACTTGGTGCTATTGGTTCTCCAGAAACCGCCATTCGAGAATATTCGGGAAATTCCCTTACCTACGTTGTCCCAGAAGGTGGCATTCTTGGTGGCTGCAAGGTTTTAAAGGCTGAGGGTTTTTTTTTTTTTTTTTTTTTTTAAACCTACTACACCATTGTGATGGGAGCAGCCGCTATCTTAATTATTGGGAACCATAACACATTTTGGCATGTTGGAATGTGTATATTAAAACACAACAGCGTGTTTGGGCCCTTTTTAGGTTTTGTTAATGTGTAACTGTTTACTACTTTGTGTGCTTACTGCTATCCAGGGGCCAACTTTAGATATTTAACTAGAGCTTTGTTTTCAGTACAGTCATAGCAGCTACATGTTTCCTATGTCGTGCTCCTTCCTTCCTTTTTTGATTCTTTATCCTCCGTTTTTTTTTCCTGTTACTTTTTTGCTTTATATATTGCCTTCATAGTTTTGATTTGCTACACGTGTCACCATAAACCGTATCTATACCTATGCTGTTCCAAATGTCTGTTTTATTCTCCTAAACATATTTGTTGTGTAGTTGCTTCAATCCCACCTTTTTTCTACCTGATCAAAAATAATTTGCTGTTACACTTACACAAAAGAAAGTTGCAATCCAGGGATGACATATTTTGCAAATTTACACTGGGCTAGTTTGGCACTATTTTAAAGCGATACTTCAGTCTTTTTTTTTTTTTTTTTTTTTTTTTTTTTCATCTTTCCATCTATTAAATCCTTTGCCCTTGTTAACTTTGGATAGTAAAACCATTTTTTTTTTTTTTTTTTTCTTTTTCTGCAAGTAAATCCCGTCTACAGCCCACTTCCTGTTTCTTTTCTGGTAAATGGCCTAGGCTTATGACTTCATGCACATCTCTCAGAGTTTGCCAGGGAGGGGGGTGAGTTATAAGAGGGGCCAATGAGAGCTGCAGAACCTGAGGTGTTTGTGTAAATCCAGGAAGTGAACAGGCAGCAGCTTCAGCTGCCCACAGTTGAAATGGTTGCAGCCAGACTCTGTAGAGAGATTTCAGCAGCATATTTGGCAAGTACAGAATCCGTGTATTATATATAAAAATAATATTCAAAGTAACTTAGTTGGAGGGAAGCTTCAGAATGGCAAATATGTTTTTATTATAAATTATGTGAGCAGACTGCAGTTCCGCTTTAAGAATGCATATTAAATGTCTGATTGGCCTTTGTGGATATTGTAGATCACTGAAGTAGTCTGCGCTATTACAGTGACAGCGCAGTCTTATGGGTGCTGTGCCAAGTAGCTTCTATTCTTCTTTGTATATTTACAATAGGCATAATGAATGTGACATGCATTCCATACTACATGTCCACCCCAACAGAGCTGACAGGTTTTAATATCCTGGTTGGAACCTAATGAAAATGAACACAATTTGGTGGAAAGTAATAATATATGAATTGTAGTGAATGCAAAGCAATGAGGAGCTCTGAAAGGCTGGACATGTAGTATGTAATATATACATTGATCAGCCATTTTTTTTATGACCATCCACCTAATATTGAGTAGGTCCCACTTTTGCCACCAAACAGCCTTGAACCATTGAGGCATGGATGCCACTAAACCTCCTGAAGATATGCTGTGGTATCTGGCACCAAGCCGTCAGTAGTAGGGTTTTTTAATTCCTGTAAGTTGTGAGGTGTGTCCTCCATGGATCAGTTGTTTTTCCAGCACATTCCACAAATGCTTGACTTCGCTTCCACATTCTCCAGATGTCAAGCCAATCAACACCTCAAACTCATTGTTGCGTTCCTTAAACCATTCTTGAACCATTTTGCAGTGTGACAGGGTGCATTATCCTGCTGAAAGTCACTGCCATCAGGAAATACCATTTCAAAAAAGTGATGTACTTGGTCACCAACCATGTTTGCAAAGGTAGTATGTGCCAAAGTAACCTCAACATGAATGGCAGGACCCAAGGTTCCCAGTACAAAAATTTCCCAAAGCATCACACTGCCTCCTTTTTGTCTTGCCTTTTTGCCATACTGAATCCTGGTTGCCATCCACATGATGTAAAAGAAAATGTGATTCACTGGACCCTCCACTGCTCTGTGGTCAAGTTCTGATGCCAACGTGCCCACAGTAGGTGCTTTTGGCTGTGGGCAGGGGTCGGCGCAGGCACTCTCACCGCTCTGCTACACAGCCCTATAGACAACAAACTGTGATGGACATTTTTTTTAACATGCCAACTTCATAAATGGCATGTACTTGTTGAGAGCTGTATATCTCTATCTAGATCTCTATCCCACCAACTTTCAGATGCCATTGTAACAAGATGATCAATATTATTCACTTCACCTGTTAGTGGTCATAAAGTTTTATGGCTGGTCAGTGTTAATTGCAGAGATGCATGCTGGTGTGAATTTTAGTAAAGGGGGAGATTTATATTTAACTGGTTGCTGCCTGCCCACCGTCAAATGGCGGCAGGGCGGTGCGGCTCTCGTTCTGGGCTCTTTAACCATGTGATCAGCTGTGCCCAATCACAGCCGGTCACATGTAAACAAGGAAGTGCCGTAATCGGCGCTCCTCGCCTGACATTGACCGAGTATGTGGCAAGGAGAGCCGATCGGCATCTCCACGCAGGGGGACATGTAGGAATGTATTCAGGGCACTGATTTTCAGTGCCCTGATTACAGTATAGTTAAAACAGTGCCAGCAATCAGTGCCCATTAGCGATGCCAGTCAATGCTGCCCATCAATGCTGTGTCGATCAGTGCACATAAGTGCGGCATATTAGTGCCTCCTCATCAGTGCCCACCAGTTCAGCCTATCGGTGCCGCCTCATCAGCGCACATCAGTGAAGGCGAAAAATTACTTTGTTACAGAATTTACTGACAGAAAAAAAAACTTATTTTTACAAAAAAAAAAAAAAAAAAAAAAAAAAAAAATTCAGCAGTGATTAAATACCACCAAAAGAAAACTCTATTTGTGTGAAGAAAATGGGGGAAAAAAGAATTAGTTTGGGTACAATGTAGCATGACCACACAATTGTCATTTCAAGTGCGACAGTGCTGAAAGCTGAAAAATGGCTTGGGCAGGAAGGTGGTGCAAGTGGTTAAAATAATTTTTTAACAATTGTTAATAATGTTGTTGTCTTCCCTTCTTTTTTTTTTTTTTTTTTTTTTTTCTTGTTTAAATATTCAGCCTTGTAATTGTTAATGAAATGCATACTTTCAGAAGGAAATTCATCACTTCTAGAACAAAGCTTAGTAGCTGGAAAAATATGCAGACAAATCACAAATCGTTCTGACCAGACCTCAAAACTTCCTGTCTTGCCAAGTCTCTTCTTGGGAGATATTGAAATAGCCTGTTAACAAATGGACTAAAAAGGAATTGGCAAGTACGTGAATCATGAATTAAAAATGTCATGCCATAAGAGACATGAGTGTGTAACATACACATACATCTGTGAAAAATGGCGTTAATTCCTGACAAACTATATTTAGAATGTATTAAATATAGCAGAATCTATAATCTTCTGAAGCAGTCTAGGTCTTTAGGTATAAAACAGGCATGCACAAAGCACATTTCTCCACACCTTTTACCCTTCCACCCCCAACATAGCATACTTCAAAGATGCAAGGGTGCATGCACCTTAAGGGGTTCACTGACTATTGCTCCCTGGGAATGGGCCCTGCAGGGGACTGGAAGCATGCACATACTGAGATGCAGTGGATACACTGTTTGCTAGAACTTCATCAGGGTTATTGAGCCAAATCTCACAAAACCAGAGTCCTAAATCTTGCTGCCTCCTAGCAAACAGGGCTCCTACAAGGAGGTGTGTTCTCAGTGTCAGCTTAAGCTGTCATCAGTGAGGTTGCTATGGTCAGCGGGTCTTGTTGCTTGGCGAACCTCACAAGTTTCAGTAGACACACAAAGTAGGACAACAGGTCGTTTAATAAATGTAATTGGTTTGTTAAAGTGACAAAGTAAAGCAAGCCATACCTGTAATGGGAGGACCTTAATTACTCCTCTTTCCTACTGAGCACCACTCTGATCTTGGGAAATCTTCTGCTGAAGCACACAGGAAAACCAGCACGTATCATATGTCTTCTGCTGAAAGTATAAGACCACATATACTGGAGTTGCTCGGCACCACACAGCCTGTCTTATGAAAATTACGCCTACCGGCTCCTCTTCATAGTACGCATGCACGTCATAGCCCTATTCATTCATGGGTAAGCTTCACCATAGGGATAAATAGGGCTGCAGTGCACTAAGGGGCTAGTGTGGGTGTTTTGGAAGGGGGTTGAACAGATTTTTCAATGATCCAAAACCTCAACCATTGATCATATGCAGGTTATAGATAAACGAAATGCCTCCTAGTGTGCAAAAATCGTGGGCACTTCTGGAAAAAGCTGTAAAACCTTCAAGGGTTTAAAACAAAAACATTTAGTTTTTTTCTTCCAACAAAATTTAAAATATTTGCTCCGACCATTCTTAAAGTGGGGGTGCACAAAAAAAAAAAATATCAAAATTCCTAAAAAAAAACAAAACAAAAAAAACATTTTTTTTTTTTTTTTTTAACTCTCCTCTAAATGCCTGTTGCTAGGGGGTCCCTCATAGTTTGCCTCTTTCAGTGCCTGGGCTGGTGACATCACTTCCCCTCGGCGCAGGAAGGGCTCAGCTCTGCCCCCTCCCTCCTGTCAGTCATCTGGGACACGTGACAGGTCCCAGATGACTGCGCGGCCAATCACAGCGTGTGGTGCATGCGCAGTGGGTGCCCACAGTTACAATGCCGGCCCTGCCGAGCGGAGGAGGGGGGGATGAGCGGGGCTTTGTTCCCCCGCATCGCTGGACCCTGGAACAGGTAAGTGTCCGATTTATTAAAAGTCAGCAGCTGCAGTATTTGTTTCAGTCCTGACCTCAACCCAATAGAACACCTTTTGGATGAAATTAGAGCAGAGCCTGCGAGCCAGGCCTTCTCGTCAACATCAGTGCCTGACCTCAGATATGTGCTTCTGGAAGAATGGTCAAACATTCTCCTAAAACGTTGTGGACAGCCTTCCCAGAAGAGTAGAAGCTGTTATAGCTGCAAAGGGTGGGCCATCTCAATATTAAACCCTACGGACTAAGAGTGGAAAGCCATTATAGTTCATGTGTGCATAAAGTAGAGCTGCACAATTAATCGTTAAAAAAAAAAAAAAAAAAAAAAATTGCGATCTTGATTCAACCCCTGATCTCTATTGCAGAGTTTGCCCATTCTTTCCTATAAACAAGTGGAGAGGCTTATCTGCTCTCTTAGCTCTCAAAAGTAAACATCGGGCAGTCTGCCAAGTTTTTAATATGAAAAACATTGTAACTAAGCTTCCTTCTTAGATCAAAGGGATACACTTCTGTTTGTAAAGAGAAAATCCGGCAGTCTGGCAAGTTAACAAACAACGTGTAAATGCAGGAAGTTTAACCACCTAAATTTATAAATATTTTTCTGACACTTCAAGTTAAAATCAATATTTTTTGCTAGAAAATTACTTGGAACCCCCAAGCATTTATATATCTCTATCTCTCTATAATATATATATATATATATATATATATTATATACTCTCTATCCATGTACGTGATTCTGCCTGTACGTGCCCTTCTGCCGCAGTATATCTGTGTGAGGCAGTCGGGAAGAGGTTAAAGTTCCTGTGTAGGCAGGTGTCCCCAATACTTTTGCTAATGTAGTGTATTTTTGGGTAAAAAACAATAAGCGTATATTGGTTTGCACAAAAGTTTATAGCGTCTACATACTATGGGATATTTTTATTTCTTTACAAAAATGTAACTAGTTATGGCGGCTATCAGCAACTTATAGCGGAACTGCGATATTGCGGTGGACATTCGAACACTGATACTTTTGACATTGGGGACCAATGACATGAATACAGTGATCAGTACTAAAAAATATGCACTGTAACTGTGCTAATGACACTGGCTGGGAAGGGGGTTAACATCAGTGGCGGTCAAAAGATTAACTGTAGGACTAACCAGTGTTTTTACTAGGGGAAGAGATGAATTGCAGGAACACTCATTTCATTTCTTCCTTCATGTCAGAATAGCGATCTGCCTTGTTTACATAGGTGGACCGCCATTCTGTCTCTCTGCAGGATGATTAAGAAGAATCTAAATTCTAATTAAATGCAGATTTATTATTTCTGTACGTGTAAAATGTATGTATGTGAGATTGTCGTTCTAATTAGACCAGAGCAGTCACTGTGTGCCTTTTTTTTTTTTTTTTTTTATGGTCATTTTTTACATTCCCATGGTGCTTCAGAGTAACAGTGGAGTTGTAAGTGAGCTTCCGTTGTAAAATTGGCCTATCCCTACACTAAAGTCATGTCCTCTCCAGCATGCAGTAACTGGAAATGGGGATATGATATCGTTGTGTGACTCACACTTTACACACGGATTACTTCCACAGCTCCACCCTCTTATTCAGTGGAATGGCTGATTGTGTCATAAAGTTATGAAATCTGTGAGGTAAGGGAAAGATGTAGAAGTTACTATGCTGTTAAAACCTAATTGGTTAAAAACGTATAGACTTTAACCACTCCCCATCCGGGCCAATTCTGGCACTTCGCTCCTACATGAAAAAAATCGTCTTATTTATTTTTTGAGAAAAAAAAAGTAGAACCCCTAAACATCATTATATATATATATATATATATATATATATATATATATATATATATATATATATATATATATATATATATATATATAAATATATATATATATATATATATATATATATATACGTGTTTACACCCCCCCCCCAAAAAAAGTTTTAATGAAATAAAAAATAAAAATAAAGTTAGCCCAAATTTTTGGTATAATGTGAAAGATGATGTTACAGCGAGTAAATTCCATACATGTCGCGCTTTTAAAATTGTGCACAGGTGGAATGGAACCAAACATTGGTACTTTAAATCGTTGCCTATACAGATTTTTAACAGTTACCTGTTGTTTTTTTAGAGATCTTGGTCTAGAATTGTTGCTCTAACACTCGCGGCGATACCTTACCTGTTTGATTTCAACGTGGTTTACATATGTGGACATGACTCACATATGCATTTGCTTATGTGCCCGAGCACACGGGGGCACTATGAATTTTTTTTTTTGTATTCTTTTAATTAATTAATATTTTAATTATCACTTTTATTCCCATTACAAGTAATGTAAACATCCCTTGTAATGGGAATAGTGCATGACAGGTCCTCTTTATGGATCGATACTGCCCCCACATCTCTCGTGGCTGAAAAGGCTGAGATCGGAGGGGGGGGGGGGGGGGGGGGACTCTCCCGACCATTCCAGCCGCATCCCCGGCATGGTTTACTTCCTTCGGCCCAGGCATAACGTCGCAGCTGGGCCTCCGAGGGTCGTAGAGATTTCCGGTGACCAGATGTCCCCAGTCATCTCTATGTTCAACTTCCAGCGGCGACTGATTCATTCTCCGGCGGGGTGAGCCGGAGAATGAATAATATAAGAATGATCAAGCGGCTGAGCTGCCGCTATGCTTGTTCTTACGGTGCACAGAATCGCCGGCTGAAAAAGATGATATCTGGATGCCTGTAGCTGCAGGCATCATTTAGATATCCCCACTCAAATTCCAGGATGTCCAATGATGGCCAACGGAAGTGGTTAATAAAATAGGGCAGTAACTGTCACTATGTTACTAGGAAGATGTGACACATAAGGTAAGAATCTATTTAGTATCATGTGAAGGGATATGGTAAGCAGTATTCCTCGTAGCTTGGCTAAATGGAGACCACCTTTCATTAAATTGCCACCAATATTATTTATATATTTTAAATAGTTTATTGAAGTTTTAAATTGCTACAGAGGCATTAGTAAGGAGGAGGAAGGTAAGTTTGGTATGAAAATTCACATTTGCTCTTTGCCTGGTTCTACAGTTGGGGTGATATGATGACCCACATATAGCTAATATATGATCTGCAGTGCAAAAGTACCGCACACTAGAGATGCTGCAACTACTGATACTTGCCATCAACTCTCTGGAGGGCAGCATATGCCAACAATGGAGTATTCTGATTGTTGGGGATGCCTGGGGAGCACATATGTATGTTACTCATGTGCAAAAATATTGTAAAAAGCCTATCTACAGCATGGGCATGTACATTTTTATATTCAATTTTTTTCCAACAGTTTTATTTTTCATCTAGACCGCATCAAGTACAAACTATTTCCTACACCCACAAATCTGTCTCCTGCTTTCTGTACAAAGTAATTGCATGTTGGTTTTGAATTGTATGTTACATAGAATAATACCGTACTTGTGTTTCTTAATACTGGTTGGTTGGTTTTCCATGAAGTGTATGCCTGGGTTCCCGCTATTGCTATGCGGGAACCCGCACTGGAATCTCGCTGGTTCCCGCATCGCATCTTCCTCGCAGGCAGTTCACACTGCCCTCTGCGAACTGCTGCAGGTGTCAATACAGACTATTAGAGTCAGTTAAATTAGAGGTAGAGTTTTATACTTGGGTGGATGCTGCATCTCTCCCCCGGTGCCTCTGCACTGAGAACCGAGCGATCGAGCACCGCCAATCAACTTGGTATTCAGAGCTCCATTAGCAAAGAGCTGTAGACTGTCAGTCACAGCTCTCAGCTCCCCCCTCGCTCATTCGAGTGCTGGGCTGTTGAGGGGGCTGGGGTGGCCAGCTCAGGCTCTCAGTAGCTTGCTGAGAGGCTGAGCCAAGTGCCAGTCCAGGCACCTGGCAGATCCAGACTTTATTATCGTGATGACGCGGGGGCCTGGCCTGACATCCATGACAGAGCGGACTGGTCACAGGAGTGCAAAATGAACTGCACTCCTGTGATCCATAAGAGAGGTACAGCCAAATGAGCTTTCGTCAGTGTCAACTCTGAATTCGGAGAGGAATCTGATCACATGGGTGCCTCAAAGGTCCCTGCAGCATTTTCGGGGCAAATGCAATGCGAGTTCAGCCATACAAACTGGCTCAATTTGCATCGCACAGACATCGCATGTGATCTGCACTGCAATGTGGTACGAATCACATGAGGTGTCTGTCTTCAGAATAGTCTGAACCCAGGCTTAAAGTCTTTTTCCAGTTTTATCCAAATTCACTTTAAGTTATGCGGGCCATACATGGGTCGAATTCCAAACAAATTTTCTTTTGAAAATCTGAAATTTTGTGTGTTTTTGTAATCTGATGGTGCCATCATTGATTTTCTAAACTCGACCAACCAAGCCCTCGATTTCACCTTGTTGCTACAGAAAATTTTCGTGGCTAGGAATCTTCTTCTTTTTCTTGCACTCGTGTGCATTCCTTTTTCGATTTTTTTATATTTTCTCGCATGATTCTCCCATTTTATTAATTTAAAAAATAGTTTGTTTTTCAAACAATTTCCAGCATGCTCGATCACTCAAATCTGATGGCCACACGGAAATCGGCTGTTGCTGCAGCCCACTAATGGTGCAAAATTTAAAACATTAATTCTTTACATAAGATTTTCGAAATTTGACCCATATATGGCTGGCCTTAGAGAGAAAAAAATATGCATTTCCATCCATAGACGCATTTTCAGCCTAAGCCCTGGTTCACACCAGTTCGCCTTTAAAATCTTGCAACTTCAGAGCTCAGATCAGTGCAATCTGGACCCTCGATTTCACTGCGACTTCAATTAACAGACGTCAATGAAATAAAAAAATAGTACAGGTACCTTTTTCAAAGTCGCAACAATTTAAACAGTTCCATGGCCGGTTCCATTGTGAACTAGGGTTAAACCTGGTAAGGTATAATGTTGTCTAATAGCAAATTGTGACAGATCTTGTACAGGGCATGAGCAGGCATGTTCTAGAAGAGATCTGGTATTTGCATCGCAGATGTCTCTGGAAGGCACTGGTGATGTGTCTTTCCCAGAAGGCCCTGGCTAAGTTGTTGGTTCCTCAATGTACCAGGAAATAGAAAAGCATAAATGTAGACTTCCTTCAAATTAAATACAGGAAGTGAAGACACATTTTTTGTAATGGTGATAAAAACAAGACCAAGGTTCTCATCCCTATCCCCTTCTATAAACCTAAAAACTCTTGTGGATGAACGTAGGCTTTAATCATACAATACTCCATATTGTAGGGTCAATACTTACACTAGGTAAAACTACTATAATATAACTTTTTTTTTTTTCTTATATGTATGTATGTATGAGACTAGGTGTGTTTACAAACCCTGTCATTATTTCTCTTTCATTTTTAACCATAGCTGTAAACTCCATCGTGACTAAAAGAGGTTTACTTCAAATACCTCCAAAAAGTTTGGCTATTTCTATTGTGTATTACCGTTTTTCAATAGAGTTGGTTAATGTCTTGTATTCGATCATTACATTCATGAATGTGCATTCGTTTTTTAGATGTTTAAACTGGTATATGTCATAGTTAATAATTATTTTTTTAAAAAATATATTTATAAGTATTTTTTCCCTATACTTCATATTATTAAATGTGCCAGTGACCCAATACAAAGTTCCCATTAGAGGACACACACTCTCTTGAGTGATCCATTCTATTGCATTAGGGATGTGGGTTCACTGATGATATAGCTTTATACAGGGGTGACACCACCTTCCAAAAAAATTGCAATAAGCGTATTGATTGGTTTGCACAAATGTTATAGCGTCTACCTAAATTTTGTATACACTTAGTAAAGAATTTTTTTTTTTCTGCATGGTTTCTCCCCTATACAGAGCTGTTCTCTTCTTTTAGCTCTGCACTGGAGCAACTTCCCCATAATTTAAATGGAATAGCATTAAGATAAGTTGATACTTGACCTCAAAACACAATTTATTCTAAAATTTAACATTTGAAAACACACTAAATAGTAGGTAGTAGAATGAAGTGTCTTGGGTCAAATCCATTGTGTGATAATTTAAACTTTGTGATGAAAGTTCAGACTGATGTAAAAAAAATGTGTGAATAATTTATGTTGGTTTTGTTGCAATTAAATGGAGGATATTCTGGAGAAATGTGTACATTATTCATGCTGGAGCTGTGTGATTGTCCTTTTAGTAAGGGGAAGTGGAAACTTCTAGTTCAGCTTCCTAAAATGCGCTATATATATATATATATATATATATATATATATATATATATATATATATATATATATATATATATATATATATATATATAATGAAAATTGTACAGTAAATTTTCCGCTTTGTGCTAAAAATTATTAATATTCGGATTTATATAGTGCCAACAGTTTGTTTAGAGCTTTACAATATAAAGGAAGACAATACAGCAACAATACAAGAGGGTTAGGAGGAGGGCCCTGCCCCTACAAGCTTACCACACATTTTTGTACGCTTGTAGCCATAGAAGTCCTCCTACCTTGACTTGCAATTCTACCTGTGTGCTGGGTCTTTGGAGACTTCTCATTGTCCAACTCCTCTGTGGTTGGGGCAGTATGTACATATCGTTACTGCCTGTGTAAGCAGCAACCAATATAATGTTCTTTTGGATGATGTCCACCACCAACAGTCTATAGCTACTGAGGAAACCATAGACAAGGGTATGCCAAAACCCATATCTGAACCAATATTTTTAATTGGCTCTAAATATGATCGCTATGTGGAGTCTGGTTTCAAATATGCCAGCCTGGGTTGCTAATGTTTTGCTATTTTAATGTACTGAGGTCTGAGAGTCCTAACTGTACTCGCAGTTGATGCTTTAAATGAGTTCTTTCTACAAATAATCTAGTTCTACACCCTGTGCTTTCTATTGCGGTGTACATGAGGCACATCTGCTTTTAACCAGAGCAGCTTATTCCTATGTGCATTTTACACTATCTTGTATGTGAAATATTCAAACAGATCTAATTAATCAATATGACTGGCTTTTAATCATACAATCGGAAATAAAATCAAACTCCAGCAAAGACTATGTTTTGAGTTTTATATAGGAGGAATGTCAGGTTTTTATGTCTGTAGCTCCCTTAGAAAGATTTGCCTTGCCTCCCTGTTGTCCCAGTGGCAGGTGTAATAAGGACAGGAAGCAATGGGATATCTCAAGCGGTGACAGTAACAAAAGTACCTTTTTTTTTTTTTTTTTTTTTTATTTTGCTACGTGGGAATCTGCTTTTTGTTTGGATCTTTCTCTTTTTCTCTTTTTTTTTTCTTTTTTCTCTTTCTCTTTCTTCCCCCGTCCAATGTTGGGACTGGGCGTGATTGTGAGCGGAGCCTAGTCGAGAACACAGTACGCTCGTCTAGGTGAATGAATGACTTGTATAGCGCAACCTATGCGAACTGAATCGCCTCAGGGCGCTTTTTGCCACTGGTGTCCATCTGTGGTATAGTGCGGTCCTTGCTCTGTGGGGTCCTGACACGCTTACAAACACATACACATACACATACACATATTTGGCCAATTTTATCGACAGGATCTAATTAACCTACCAGCATGTCTTTGGAGTGTGGGAGGAAACCGGAGGAAACCCACGCAAGCACAGGGAGAACATGCAAACTCCAGGCAGAAGGTGTCATGGTCGGGATTTTGAACCAGCGACCCTATTACTGCTAGGTGAAAGTGCTAACCACTACACCACTGTGCTGCCCAGGTTAAGGTTAAGGCAGTGCTGGAAAATAATGGTGGCCACACAAAATATTAACAATTTGGGCCCAATTTTGGACATTTTCACTTAGGGGTGTACTCACTTTTGTTGCCAGCGGTTTAGACATTAATGGCTGTGTTGAGATATTTTGAGGGGACAGTAAATTTACACTGTTATACAAGCTGTACACTCACTACTTTACATTGTAGCAAAGTGTAATTTCTTCAGTATTGTTACATGAAAAGATAAATAAAATATTTACAAAAAAATGTGAGGGGTGTACTCACTTTTGTGAGAGATATATATGCGTATAACACGCAAAAATCGTGGGTGCGTTTTATACGCTGGGTGTATAGCGGTGCTCGCTCCACCTGACAGCAGGGATCAGCGTATAACACACACCCACGATTTTTGCGTGTTATACGCATATATATCACTGACAAAAGTGAGTACACCCCTCACATTTTTTTCTAAATATTTTATTTATCTTTTCATGTAACGATACTGAAGAAATTACACTTTGCTACAATGTAAAGTAGTGAGTGTACAGCTTGTATAACAGTGTAAATTTACTGTCCCCTCAAAATATCTCAACACACAGCCATTAATGTCTAAACCGCTGGCAACAAAAGTGAGTACACCCCTAAGTGAAAATGTCCAAAATTGGGCCCAAATTGTTAATATTTTGTGTGGCCACCATTATTTTCCAGCACTGACTTAACCCTCTTGGGCATGGAGTTCACCAGAGCTTCAAAGATTGCCACTGGAGTCCTCTTCCACTCCTCCATGATGACATCACGGAGCTGGTGGATGTTAGAGACAATTATACATTCACATGTAAATTTCATAACTTGGGAAGAGCATTTATCTCATTAGAGCAATAGATTTACATTACTGTGTTCTTCTCTTCTCTATGGAAATGCTATAAATTGAATTTGCATATAGAGGTGTATGGAAAATTGAATGTCCTCTCTCTCTTGTTCAACAGGTAGAAATGCAGACCTTCCATCACAGAACAAGTCAGAGGCATTGATGAACTAGAATGTATACATTTTGAAAGGTATGATGACTGTAACAAAAGTATAACCTTCCAACTGTATGAAAAGTCATATCTTGTTTTTAGATAGGATTTACTTATGGAGACTTAGGCGTGTGTGTGTTTTTTTTTTTTTTTTTTTTTTTTCCCATAATCTGTGTTTTCTGTTGGCAATGTTTTCTTTCACTCCGGTCCTGTACACAATCTCCAAAGCAAGGGGAAATCCCCTCTTAAGCTGACCATACACTATGCAATCTGATTGTACAATCTCCTTTAGAGCTACCATCACCTATGAAGTGCAAGAGCCTATCTGCTTGGATACAAATTGAATGGATTGTTTAGGTATGTTCTTGTACTACATAGTTTTGGTATATTATAACTATATATATATATATATATATATATATATTGTACAATCTGATTGTATAGTGTGTGTGGCCTACTTAAGACAGTTGTCACATGAACATGTTGGTTTTCTAATCACTTTCTGCATCAAATACAATGGTCACCAGGATCAGCATAATGGTGAACCCAGTGGGTACACAAATGGCAGTTAACAACTGACAGGGGTTCAAACTCTACTACATTTCATACAAAACTAAAACCCAGTTTTTTGATTTTATGCATGCTTTTTAGATTCTGCTTTTTAAAGTCTTTGTGAAACCAGACAATTGAACTGGCATGATAAACACCAAATAATATCTGTCACCAGTTCCTTTGGGATTCACTAGAGCATTATTATATTGCTTGGTGTGTTCTCTCTGTTTTGTGTTTGTTTCCAATATTTTGTGGCATATATAAATTGGTGAATGTGACATTCACTGTTCATTTACTACTGAATAATTCAGTCTTTATAAAATATTTATTCACCTGCACAACCACTGAATGCAGCAACCTTTATCGACATTCATGAAAACCTGTACTTGGTGGAAAAAGTTTCCTGTATTTAGCCTGTTTATAACCTGATGAATGTGGCAATCCCTATATTTTTACTGCACATTCACAAAAAAAAAGAAAAAATTGCGCATTCACCAGTGTGGAGTAGTTTTCGATTAATTTTTGCATTTTAAAGTCATTAGTTATCTGGAAGTGTAAACATTCAAGAAATTGACCACAAATCTGCCCTTTTACCTCTTACTGTTGAATGCTTCTCTGTTAAAGAAAAACTTCCTCTAAAGTCTGCTATGAAAACTATACTTTGGGCAGTGTTGATCTCCTGGGTTCATCGCTGCTTTCAGTCGTTCCTCCAACTAACCCCTAAAGTCTAGTACACGCTATAGTTTGTTTTCCTTCAACCCAGCGGGCTGAACAAAAAGAAAACTAGAGAGCTTGGGAGGACACCCTGTACTTACAATCCGATTGTTGGTACAGCGATCTCCAAATGAGCTATTGTGTTCTGACACAGGGACAACCCCTAATCGGAGCACACACCGGTTAGCACTCTCAGTGAGTGGCAGAAAGTTCTGATCGGATGCCAAGACTTTTGGCTGGCTTCTGTCAGACCAGCTGCTGTACACACGGGCCAATTGTTGGACGGTTTCTATTAAATCGGCCAATACCTCCTGATATTCAACATGTGTACGGAGCTTAAGTCACTACAGGACCCAGTACTGACATGGAGGTCAATGGGAGGAACTGTTAAGTGCTGCAGGGAACAGGAGGATGCACGTCTAGAAGTTTTGGTTTCTCAACAGACTCTGTAAATGGCACCACACATGCTGACACACCTGGGTGGGTAATATTAAAGATTTAGTGGCAAAAGAGAGATGAACTGCAATGACACAGTGAACAGTAGTAATAAATATACTGTGAAACCAGTTGGTCAAGAACAGCCCCTTCTAAACCCTATACTGGGGAAATCCTAACGATGGAGAAATACACCACTATAACAGTTAAGCGGTCGGTAATATACCCTTATTTGCTTGCCAGCTTGTTGGGGCCCAACTCCTCTATCGGAGCACTCAGAATAGTCTCCATTTAAGCACGGATCAAGGCACTGGCCTTGTGATGCTTGCAGGCCACATTTGTCCCTCCCCTTTTGTCAATGTGTAGTGGGGTTTTTGGCCAGCATTCCCTCACCAACTCCTGTGGTAGCAGGTGATTTCCCTCTTTACTGCTGGCAGCACAGCTGGTCAATGCAGTCACCTTCCCTTGATCAGGCAGTGGGCTCTGTCAGCATCTGCCACTAACGTTGCGGTCTGTTGGCAGCTTGATGTGCAGTCAGTTCCTCTGAACATCCTCCATACTCCTTCTCCTCCTCAGGCTGGGAAAAACTAAAGGAAACCACCTCTTCCGAGCCCCAGTGCATTATGGGATCTTTAGTTTTCTCCTCTCAGCCCCAAGCCAGCTCTTTTTTTTTTTTTTTTTTTTTTTTTAATTTTGTAAAGAACTTGCCTTCCATAATCTTTCCTCTGTCAAGAAAACCTAGGTGATTTTCTTTAAATATGGAAAAAAAAATATATGCATTATATAAATTCATAGAACGATTGTTATCCTGTACAAACTAAAAAATGTTTTTGGTTTACAAGCGTTAAAATACAACCTGTGAGTGCAAAGTAGCCTCTTGTAAGCTACTGCAATATTTCTGCACAGATAATGAAAATCGTAAAACATTTTTTATCTTGCAGCTTTTTTTGCATGTTGCATTTGGATATAAAGAACTTGCTACATAAGCCATTTTGTAATATTTTATTAAATTATCTTTTATATTTTGCAGCCACTGTGTATTTTTAAAACTGTCAAGTGCAATGCAGTATGGCAACCCAGAGGAGTTTCGTACACATGTTATGTACATAATGCCCCTTTAATGTCTTTCCTGCTTGAGTGATTGGCTCATAGTTTTCTCTGAAGTCTGCACTAAGGCTCCATTCACATTTGTACAACTCCAAAGTCTCTCGACTCTCTGGTGCAATTTTGACACAACTTTGGCTGGTTGTGACTTTATTGTGACTTATCCCTCTGCAAAGTCGGACCCACTGTTGAACCACTGTTGCATGTAAAACATGGGTGCAACTTTTGAGGGTTAATATTGAAATCTTTGGCCTTCAAGTTGCATGACAATCAGACCAATGTCATGCATGAACTACTTTTGAAGTGCGACTTAACCACTTTAAGATCAGGCCTTTTTCTGACATTTGACATATATATATATATATATATATATATATATATATATTTTTGCTAAGGTTAGCACCATTTTTTTTTTGTATAATGTGAAAGATGATGTGCCACATAAATGGACACCTAACCTGTCATGCTTTAAAATTGCGCACACTCATGGAATGGCGACAAACTACGGTACTTAAAATTAAAAAAAGAAAAAAAAAACTCTATGTGACGCTTTAAACATTTTTACAGGTTACCTGTTTAAAGTTACAGAGAAGGTCCTGTGCTATAATTATTGCTCTCGCTCTAATGATCGCAGCAATACCTCAATTGTGGTTTGAACGTTTGCATATGTGGGCGCGACTTGCGCATGCATTTGCGTGAGTTACGCCTGACTACCTGTCCGAGGACTGGAAGCAACATAGGAGGTTGCTCCGATCTTTCAAGGGCATGGAGCCGAGTGGGGGCCATCTTGCCCTCGCTCGCCCTTCTGCCTAGCCATCAGCTGTATCGGATCGGTTCTGGGCTTACCAACGGCTCCGGTAAGCTTGACCGCCTATAAAAGTGACCTCATGGGGAATCCTCGGTTGCCTAAGGGAATAAATACCAGGTTATGGCAGCTAGCTGTTGCCATAACAGTTTTTAACCACTTCAATACAGGGCAATTATACCTCCTTCCTGCCCAGGCCAATTTTTGGCTTTCAGCGCTGTCGCACATTGAATGGCAATTGCGCGGTCGTGCCACTCTGTACCCAAATTAAATTTTTATTATTCCACCTCCCCTGCCCCCCCAAAAAAATTGTTATTCCTCAGTTTAGGCCAATACGTATTCTTTTACATAATTTTGGTTAAAAAAATCGCAATAAGCGTGTATTGATTGGTTTGCACAAAAGTTATAGGGGATAGATTTATAGCCTTTTTATTTTTTTTTACTAGTAATGGTGGCGATCTGCTGTTTTTTTATTTTTATCGTGACTGCGATTATTGCGGCGGACATATCGGACACTTTTGACACATTTGACACATTTTTGGGACCGTTCACATTTATACAGCGATTCATGCTATAAAAATGCATTGCTTACTGTATAAATGTGACTGACAATGAAGGGGTTAATTCTGTTACCTAGGGAGTGATTCTAACTGTAGGGGGAGAGGACTCGCAAGGGGAGGAGACCGATCGGTGTTCCTCAGTACAAGGAACACGCCATCGGTCTCCTCTCACCTGACAGGACGTGGATCTGTGTGTTTACACACACAGATCGCAGCCTCCGGGCACGTGTATGCCGTGTCCCCAGTGACGCGGCAGGCGTGGGCGCGCCCCCTGGGGGGCTGGGAAGGCGACCACGTCATACGACGGTGGGCGGCAAGTAATTAAGTTAAAAATCATGACGTACATTCCCAGTTAGACAGTCGGCAAGTGGTTGGTTTAAAGTTGCACATATACAAATGGTTGTTTATGTCCAAAGTCGCATGACAAATCCCACAAGTGTGAATGGGGTCGAAGATGGAAGTAACATTTTAGGCACTGTCTGCAGTAGAAATGTCATACTTGGTTGATGCTCCCTGTGGCTTACCTACTAAAGAAATGCCGACCCTGCTGCTTTCCACATTAGAACATTGAATGTTGATACAAATAAAGGCAACCCAGATGTAAATTTTGCAAGGGGATTTTCCCCAGAACTTTCTGAATGTGGTGAAATTTCACTTTGCAAAGAGAAAAAAAAAAAAAAAAAGTATTTTTGCTTGCACATGATTGGATGATGGAAGTCAGCAGAGCTTTACTTCATTCACTAAGTTCTTGGGGATAATTCCATTGCTAAGTGAACAGCCTATTTGACTTTAGTAAATCAGCCCTGATTCCTGAATGGCTGACCCTCCCATTCAGGAATCAGTGGAAAGGAAATGGAGAAACAAACAGCTATTTCTATAGAACAGAAAAAGGAAGGAATCTGCAGCAAACTTGTTTAAAACACTTGCAATGTACTGCACATAGAGCACCAAGAGTGGATTTTCTTTTCTCAACAACACTTTAGTTATGCTTTTAAAGGGAAACTCTAGTCACAAACAACCCCTTCTCCTCATCACATGCACTTGCATTAATTCAATTCTTGTTTATTCTAGGAGGTGTAATGCAGATAAACACTTACCTTATTTCTAAATCTCCTGGCAGCTGGCACTGTCTCTGTGGCAAACAATGCATTCATGACCTGTAGCCTTCCTTTTCATTGTGCACCACAGCCAAAGGTGACTTTCACACTGGGGCATTTTTCAGGCCCTTTAGCGTTAAAAAAAAAAAAAAGCGCCTGTAAAGCACCAGAAAGAAGCCTCATCTGCAATCCCAATGTGAAAGCCCGAGTGCTTTCACACTGAGGCGCTGTGCTGGCAGGGCGTCAAAAAAAAGTCCTTCAAGCAGCTTCTTTGCAGCGGTGAATACACCGCTCCTAAGGCTCGGTTCACACTACCGCGACTTGGGATCCGACTTGTCAGACCTCAAGTCGCCCCAAGTCGCTTGACATTAGGAATTACATTATAATCAATGAGAGCCATCTTAATGTATACTACTGAAGTCGCTCCGACTTCAGAAAAGGTTCCTGTACTACTTCAAGGCGACTTCTAGGTGACTTGTACCCATAGAATTCAATTGAAGTCGCCTCCAAGTCGGATCTCCATCTATATTTGAAGCGACTTTACAGGAAAAGAAATTTGTTTACTCAGGCAAACCACGCCCTCCCAGAGAGCTGATTATTCTGTGATTGGCCAAAGTCGCCTGGCCTGGGGGCGACTTGAAGTTGTGTTGGAAGCAACTTCAACGTGACTTTGAGTTATTTACAAGTTGCTTCCAAGTCACGTTCAAGTTGCTTCCAAGTTGCCTTGCTAAGTCGCACTGTAAGGCTGCATTCACACCTGAGCGTTTTGTAGCTTGAAGCCTGAAGCTACAAAACGCTAGAGGGGAAAAAATACATTATTCTCTATGGAGATGGTTCACATCTCCACTCCAAAACGCCTGAAGCCCTACGCCTGAAGCTTAAACAAGTTCCGGACCCTTTTTTGTTGCGCGAATCAGGCAGATTTGGGTGTTTTTATTCTTTTTACATTGGTGACCTTTTGCTCTGCACAAAATTTGCGGCAAATCGCGGTAAAAAACGCTGTGAATCGCGGTAAAAAACGCCGCAATTCGCGCGATTTTCTGCCTGAAAAGCTACGCTCAGGTGTGAATGCAGCCTAAGTCATGTTGCCCCAGTGTTAACCGGCACTAAAGCTCCCCTTCCCATTGAAATCAATGGGAAGCACCTGCAAAGTGATTTTGGCAGCAGCGCTTTTAACCCTTTGTCCACTAGCTAGGGTTAGAAGTGCACCACTAGCGCTCGAAACACGCTGGTAAAGCGGCGCTAGTTTAAGCAGTGCTTTACTAGCTTTTTTCAGGCGCTGGCAGTGTGAAAGGGCTCTTAAAGCACTTGGGCTTTCACATTTGGGTTTGAAGATGAGGCTTCTTTCAAGCGCTTTACATGCTATTTTTTTTTTTTAATGCTAATGCGCCTGAAAAACGCCCCAGTGTGAAAGGGGTCTAACTGTATGCAACAGACTCATGCTGAAAGTTGAGGGAAAATGAAACAATAAACCAACTTCAAAATGTTGCCTTCCCATTGCTCTGCATACATTTTTTTTTTTTTTTGTAAAAATTGCAGTGTAAATGCTGCTTTCTTGTAATAAAACCGTAAGCGGTGCAGCAATCCAATGATTATATATATATATATATATATATATATATATATATAATAAATATTGGTTTATAAAGCTCCCCCTTGCTTTAGTGAGAACCTTAAATGAAGAAAATATTTTTATTTTATATTAGTATAATTTTTTTTTATACTCGGAGTGCAAAAAAATGTGGTAATATTTGATAGTCGCGGCCCTTTTGATTCATCCAACTTTCCCATGTAAGATCTTGTACATCCACAACACCATTGTGTAACTTCCAACTTTGAAATCCTCTGCCTTTAGTGCCCCTTTAGGGTGTGCACTGACCTCTATTGTTGGACCCCTGTTTCCATGTGCATGTCACTGCCCACAAGCTCCGCCTTACTGGGCTTTGCCAGAGGCTGGAGTCAATGCAGCCATGTGACCACAAAGCTCTGCTCCTTTGTGTAAATGTGGAGGACCAAGAATGAGGCTGAATCCCTTAGACCAGTGACATCCACTGGCGTCCATACCACCTGCATTTTATAGTTCTAGGCGTTGTCGGCGAGTTCACGCCTTCCAGCCACACATTTACAAAGAGGAGGAGCATTGCAGTCAAGTGACGGCGTGGAGAAATACTAAAAAAGGCTGTTTTATATGTGGTTTATGCTAAAATGTATGCAGGGCAAAGAAGGGGAAAGTTGTTTTAGATTACATAGTTGCTGAGAACCAGTGGTGTATTAGGCGACCCAGCGTTTAAGACGACCCCCTAATTCTACATGTTTTTAAGATGTTTTGCCTGTACTCACCATTTTAAGACGACCCCCCCCCGTTCCGCGGCTTCCGACGCTTCATATCGTTCTTCTTCGGTCTTACTGGAGCCATTTCCTTCTTCCTTCTTGCTGGTGCTGGAGCCAATCACGGCGAGCGATGTATTCTATTAATGAATACAAAGCCTGCTTGGATTGGCAGAGGCTGTAACATCAGCCTGCGCCTCTCTGACTCTCAAAGCCAATCCGAGCAGGCTACTGTATGTAGCCTGCTCAGATTGGCAGAGGTTATTACTCCAATCCGAGCAGGCTCTGTATTCATTTGAATACATCGCTCACTGGGATTGGCTCAGCGGTATATACTGTATGTAGCCGAAGCTACATACAGTATTACCGCACATCCAGCAGTTGACCCCGCGTATAAGACGACTCCCAATTTTTGGCCAGTTTTTTTTAAGTGTAAAAGGTTGTCTTATACGTCGGAAAATACGGTAACTGGATCAGATCTATATATTTTCATACTGCACTATTAGGAAGAGCGGCTTCCACTGACACTTGCGGGTGCGTTGCAGTCTGCCTAACGGAACTTGTGTTACTGGTGATTTCTGTTTTATACTGTGTGGCACAGCATAATACTGTGAAAGTGAATGAAATGGATTCCTTTTATAAAATATTAAAATGTAGTTGGCTATGGGTTTGAGATGATAAATTTCATGTTTGTAATTGAAGTCTTGTCTTTTAAGACTTTGATGCTAATATGCAAGACTAAAGCATTTGTCAAACTGGAATGCTTAGTAAGTTTGTCAATAATTTATACCATGGAGTATATCTTATAATTAGAGTACATATTTTATTGCTTTTTAAATTGATTTTATTTTACATGTATTTTTCACCATAATACAGTGTTTATGTTTAGGTCAATAAATCCTTACTATAGTGGGCTTGTCCAATAAAACAGTAAAAGGAGCTATAATTACATCAATAGACTTCAATGCATTTACAGTTTACAGGAGTCAGATCAGTGAGCAACAAATGGCTGTCATGGCTTACTGCTTTTTGCACATTTGACTGAACTAAGGCTGTCCATAGATGAATTCTATTTTCTTTGTTCAGCCAGTGGGCCAAAGGGGGGGAAAAAAGTGGATGGAGGAATTCTCCCCACAGTGCCATTTGTATTCTGACAGTGGGACTCCTCTGCTGTCACAAAACACTAATCAGCGGCTGCAGTCGGCTGATCGAGAACACATTTTCTAACATTCCCACTCCACATAAGTCGATTGTTCAACATTTGTCGAACAGGAATAGCCATAGATGTATGAAAATGTGGGTGGTCTGTGCTGAACTGGCCACATTTATATCCATTTGTGGCCAGCTTTAGTAGGCCTCTATGTATTCTGCACACGATGTGTGATGTGTATGCATTCAGTGTCTGGTGGTGGAAACGGGAGTCCAAATATTGGAGGATCTCTGAGGTCACCAAAAGTTGTTTGGGATAGGTAATGTCATTATGTATCCCTGTTGTGCAGTGCACATAATAATGGCTAAATGATGATTCCTTTTTGTGATGAATATTAAAGTGATAAGGGAAGGAAGGTGTTTCATTTTGGTGAGCAATCTGAGATAAACATTTGGTTAGAAAATCCTTTGGTTGGCACTGATCATAAGTGGAACTCTGGAGATTACTCAGTGTAAGTACAGCAGCATTATGTTTAGAACAGGGGTCCCCAACACCCGGGCCTTACAGCAGGAGATTAGCAGCGACCGGGGTCCGCACAGGGCTATCGCAGACCGCGGTCGCCGCTCACCACCGGCTGTGCCAGCATGCCGGTGTCCCCTCCTGACTCCTCCGTCCGCCTGGCTGACAATGTCCTCCTATCAGCAGGCCAGGGGCGGAAGAAGCTGCTGATATAGAGAGCTCCTCCCGTCCCCTGCCCTGCTGATGGGATAACCTCGCCGGGAGGGAGAACCAGCAGAGGACACTGATCACATCTGGCCTGACAAAGGTAGGAGTCTTTTGTGCAGGAGGGGCAGAGACAAGAATAGAGTTTAATGTTGGAGAGGAAAGGGGGGTGGGGGGCAGACTGCAGGGGCACTGTGATGGAGGAATCTGTAATTGCTAGGGGTACTGTAATATAAAGAAGACTTCACTGTAAAGGGGCACTGTAATCATTACAGTTCCATTTATATTACTGTGCCCCCTTTACAATTCAGTCCCCTTTACATCACAGCTCCCCTTTACATTACAGTGCCCCTTTTTACAGTGCAGTCCCCATTACATTTTTGTAAATGGGGCGGGGGGGACTGTGCTGTAAACGGGGATTGAGGACAGACTCTGTGAATATCCCCTCCTATAAACGCCCCCCCCCCCCCCCCACCCATACATTTTCATTGTCTATAACACCAGCTATTATATGGAACTACAGACATCAGGTGACTTGCCCTATCAAGCTGTTTTTTCTTTTGATTAGGCACTTCTGTGGAAGACTTTGCATATAACTGACTGATCACTCCAACAGTACCTGGTTGGATCAGTGCACCTATTCTGGTCTCTGCAATTCACCATGTAATACAGGCACTGGCTTTCCTCATGTGCAGTGCTCAACCTGAGGAGATAAATAAAAACATAAACATAAGTGTTTAAACTGCCTATCAGTTTGACTTTTAATATATTCTAGGGGTTATAATATATAAAACGATAAAACTTTTATAGACTTCATAGATATTGGATACGTTTTGACTAGGGATGCACTGAAATTTCGGCCGCCGAAACATGTCGGCCGAAAATGGCCTTTTTGGCAATTTGCCGAAAGAGAAAAATGGACGATAATGGGGCGGGCCTGGGTGGGAGCGGGGCTATAGCGCAGGAGAGCCGCCTCCGTCGCTTGGTTAATTAGAGCACCGGGAACATCACAGCTTTCATTTCAATAGCTGTGTGTTCCCCTCCACGCGCCGTCACATACAGCCCCTCCCCTTGTCCGGGGAACTTTGATAGATCGCTCATCCCAGGATTGGATGGGTGATCCGTCTATCAAAGTGCCCGGACAAAGAGAAAGGGCTGTATGTGACGGCGCATGGAGGGGGAACACACAGCTATTGAAATGAAAGCTGTGATGTTTCCGGCGCTCTAATCAATCAGGCGGCGGCTCTTCTCTCTCTTCCCTTTACAGGCTGGCTGCACTAGGGACCGCTGGCTGCACTGATCTCCTGTACAATGTCCCCAGTCTCTAACCATCTCCTGTATGAAAAAATGTTTTTTAAAAATACATTTCGGTATCGTTTTCGGCCTAGTGTATTTTTCATTTTCGGTATCCGTTTCGGCACCAAAAAACCCATTCGGTGCACCCCTAGTTTTGACACATTTGTGCCATAATTGGGTGGAGTATATTAGACGAGGAGTTGCAGACTTCAGATCATAACTTAAAGCAGGGCTCAAAATTTCAAGTCCTGAGCTACTAGCCAGGCCTCTAGGGTTACTCGCCACCAGTTGCCCCACCCATAAACACGCCCTTATAAATTATCTCATGAAATGACACTTACATTTTTTTATGTAGAATTAAGTTCTAAAAATATAAACTTTATCTATGCCCATCAATGCAGCCTCACCGGTGTTCACCAATGCAGCCTGTCCGCGCCCACCAATGCAGCCTCCCTTTTTCCACCATGCAGGGGAACAGAGGAGCGGAAGAGGATTGCCGGTCGGGGATCTTTGATATACATCACTCGTCCTGGGATTGGATGGGTGATCTGTCTATCAAAGTCCCGGGACCAGGGGGCGGGGCTGTGTGTGACAGCGAGTGTAGGGAACACTCTATTAAATTGAAAGCCGCTTGTGATGTTCCTTGCGCTCTGATGATCCGGCTACCTGCTCTCCTCTTCCCCTTTGCGAGTGCTGGGAGAGACTCCTGATACGAACCGCCTACCAGCGGTGCTCACCTCCCCGCTCCCAGGCAGCCCTTCCTCGCCAGCCCTCAAAATCAACTCTCAAAATGCGAGCAGTCAAGTGGAAATTTTGAGGGCTGCCGTAAAGTATATATTAAGGCAGAAAAAAAAACGGTCGTCTTCGTCTAATTTCCTAGTGTGGGCTGACAACACAGAGCAATTTTTTTTACATTGAGTGGTGCCAGCCTTGCCCATCTGACTTTTACTACTACTCGCACCCTCCTAATCTCCATCTCACTAGATATTCTGGAGTCCACGATAAGAACTAGGCAGGCCAACTGGACTCATTGAAATAACACAGGAAGTGTCTAAAGGACAGCTTTGAATTTCTGACTTTATCAACATCAAATTTATCAAATTTTTTTTCTTAGAACATTAGAGGTTTTCTGTTTACAAAAAAATAGAATTTATGAAAGAGATTATTTATTTGCAAATTTTATAACGGAAACCTAAGAAAAACATATTTGATATTTTGTAGTTTTTATAGTAGTGATTAAATACAACCAAAAGAAAGCTCTATCGGGCTTAAAAAAAAATTAAATAAAAAATTTGGGTATACTGTTGCAGGACTGAGCAATTGGCATTCAAAGTGACAGTGCTGAAATCGGAAAATTGGCCTGGGCTCGGTAAGAAGGGAGTGAAAATGTCCAGTAATGAAGTGGTTAAACAAGCAATGTATTCAGAGTACACAAACAATATCGTAGCTTCAATTGTACAATACTTCACATCTCGATATGAAACCAAGTAGTTGTGCTGGCACTACCTAAGTGACACTCCTCCAGTCTTGAGGCAGAAAAGAAACAAGGATCTGGAAAATAAAGATTTGGTTTAGAGAAGTAGGTTTACAGATTATAAAAAGTGGAGCAATGAGAACTGGGGAGCGAAGAGTCGGGATAAGGGGTTGCAATTGGTATGGTCACCCATACACGGAGTAAATCCCAGTCCAACTGACTATGGAAAGTTAAATTGTCCATAGCATCTTGTTAAAATCTACCCCAAAAATCTAAGGATCTCCAGGGTTCCATCTTCCATTTGAGAAAAAAAAGTGTGTATGTATTATAATATATTAATTTTTGATCTATATAAATTATATATTTTATTAAATTTAACTGACCAAAGGTAGGAAAAAGGTTCATTGCTGGGGTTTGCATGCACGTTTTTAAGAAAAGTAGCTGGACTTTTTTATAGGAAATTTTCTATCTGCTCACTGGAAGGGTTTTATGTTCAGATTGTGCTATATATACTGGTTTGTTTTTTTATTTCCCATCAGACCAGCATCTAAAGCTGACCATAAGGGCATTTTCACACCTGAGCCGCCCGGGCGTCGGCGGTAGATCGTTTAGCGGTGCTTTTAACCCCCGCCGCTAGCGGCCGAAAAAAGGGTTAAAAGCGTCCGCAAAGCGCTGCTGCCAAGTGTATACAAGGCTCCTACAGCGCCTCAAAGCTGCTGCTTGCAGGACTTTGCGCGTCCTGCCAGCACACCACTCCAGTGTGAAAGCACTCGGGCTTTCACACTGGAGTGAGGAGAGGCGCTTTGCAGGCGATATTTTTAGTGTGAAAGGGGTCTTAATGTTACAAGCCCATTGTACAGTCTCCTTTTTAGATTTACCAAAACTTAAAGTGGAAGGGTCACCCTAAAATAAAAAATTGCATTAATATTCTTAAAAAAAAAAAATAAAAAAAAAAAAAAACTTTAACTTGCCAGAAACCCCTGTTGCTAGGCAGTCTTCCTAAATCTGCCTCTTCCTCTTCTGCGAGCTGCCCTGTTGTGTTCTGCATGTCCCAGAAAACAGTGGAGCCATTAACAAAGCGCGGCAAGGCTCCAGTGCCTGTTTCCCTTCGTTAAGATGGTGGCACCGGCAGCCGATCCAATGGACGCATCACCCTCAGGGGGGCCGACATCGCAGGCTCGCTGGACAGGTAAGTATCCTTATTAGAAGTCAGCAGCTACAGTGTTTGTAGCGGCTCACTTAAAAAAAAAAAAATAAGAAAAAAATTGCGGCCGGAAGACCACTTTAATGCAACTCCACTTGTATTTAGTTACAGGCAACGTGATTTATGGTCTCGACGAAAGATGTTATACAGTCAGATTGTGCCATGATGTATTGTTGGCTTAAAAGTTTAAAGGACCTTATAAGGGAATCTATTTATTTTCAGTTGCATAACATGAATCCTATTGTCAAACTGTGTAAAAGCTTATGTCAAGGCAAATAAACAATCTCTGCAGTACCTGACCTGTTAAAGACCCTGCATGTAGGTGCAAAACCATTATACAGAGCAGGTAAAAATGATGTTTGTTTGCAAACAAAGTGACTGTAAACCTTTTTTTTTTTCACACTTCGACTTTGGGGATTCATTATAAGTGAGGTACCAAGGTAGAATCTCGCTTGTATTGCGCAGACACCAAGTTGTTCGTATTTGAGCAAGAATGCAGGTAGTACTGCCACTGTTTTTGCATAGAAAATATTTTCAAGATATAATTAGGGCTGTTACTGATTAAAATTTTCATGTTCGATTAATACATTTTTTTTAATCGACTAATTTCAATTAATTATAACGCACATACAGTTTTACAATTTTTACCATATTGTAATGTCCATCTCCCCCCATACTGTAATATCCACAGCCCACAATTGTCCGGAGTAGACAGCAGGCAGACCCGTCCGCAGAGTAGACTGCAAAAACAGGCGGGTGATGTCAGAGCGCCGCTACTAGGCTGCCGCCGGGTGGACCAAGATGGCCGCCACTCGGGAGCTAGGCCGAAGCCGTGGCCTTTCCTATGGGCGAGACAGCGGCGCTCAATCTGCAGATCGTCCTCGATCAAAATGATTTTGGGAGCGGTGTATACAAGGCTTGTTTATCGTTTTAATTTCCGCAGCCCTAGATATTATGCATCAATTTTTAAGACACCACAATTTTCAGGTACATTTTTGAATAATACAAGAGCATACAAATCTGGCTACTTTTTTAATATGGAAGGTATGTTTTATGTCCTAATGCTTGCAAAGTCCCCAGGTTAAAGATTTTACATCTTGTATGTCTAGTCAGAATGAAAAGGTCTGTACATTGTTGCGCTGTAAGTTGCAGTTGTATGTTAATATATCTTTTTAGTCAATTTATGTACTAGAACTAAATTTATCAATTTAGGATAATCGGTAATTCAAAGGTCGTGTGTTTTTTTTTTTTTTTTTTGATTTGCTTAAAAGAAGCAGCAGCCAACAAGATATGTTGGACACACCTGTGGTGACGTTGAAATGGTTGACATATTGATTCGTGTCAGCTTCCTATTTCAGTAGAATATAGGTGTGTCTGAGCCTGCAGGACCATACAGGTCTCATTTTTGCTCCAAGACAGATATTTTTATGTGTGGGTGAGGTAGAGCAAGCTCAGTGTTGTATGCAACCGCCCTGCTAGCCTATACTCACTCTGTTATGTTTACTTCACTATCTGACTTGGGTGGTACATTTTTTTTTATATTTTTGGTTTTGTTTTACAGTTTTAGGAAGTTCAGATTGCTCTGTTTTGTGATTGTGTAAAGGTCTGCGAGCTAGGAAAACCAAAGCATGACTGCAGCTGTGTTTTATAGAATTATTTATATCTATATTGATCTCTCTATGTCCATTAATCCAGCCAAATTTCGATCCATGTTTGGGCAGGCTGGTTGTACACAAGCCGATTCATAGATTGGGCAGGCTGGTTGTACACAAGCCAATCTATGAATCGGCTTGTGTACAACCAGCGTATTGGAACATTTTCTCTCGATCAGTGCTGCTGGCTATAGCCGGTGGTGCCGATCACTGTATTCTGATGGTTTGGGGAAGTCCAAATACAGTAGCTCAGTGGGAGGGATTCACATTGTGTGCCTGGATGGGGGAATCCAAGTAATTTTTCTGTCATTCAATCTGGCTAAACAGAAAAAAATGACTCGTGTATGGCTAGCCTTAAAATACTTAAAACATTTTTTATTGGAACTCGTACAACTATTTGCTTTATAGTACCTGTTGATAAAGGCAATGTTGAAGTAGGTTGTTTCCTTTTATCCTAATTTGGTTTTAAACTACACTGAGCTGCATATATTAAAAACATATTTTTTTTTTTTTTTTTTACCAGAAATGGCTGTTGCTAGGCAGATCGTCCTAATCTGCCTCTTCCTGTTCCTCTGAGCTGTTCTCCTAGCGCGGTGTGTTATGGGAACTGTGTCCCACAATACATTGCGTTCCCCATTCACAAAGCGCCGTGCGATGACTCGCGCATGCGCAGTAGGCCGCGCGACTCCTCACGCATGCGCAGTAGGAAACGGGCAGCGATCGCTGCCCGTTTCCCTTACTGAGGATGGCGGCGATGGGACCGGAGCATCGAGGGACATCTCGGCCTCCACGACCGACATCGCGGGCGCCCTGGGAGGGTAAGTGTACTTATTAAAAGTCAGCAGCTACTTTTTTTTTTTTTTTTAGCTGCTGACTTTTAAAAAAATATTTTTTTTTACCTGAAACACCGCTTTAATATGCTCTCTCGGTGCGTGTGAATTTATAGAATTAACAGAACATTGTTTGTTTTTATTTTAAAAATGTATTGATCTATAAGTAGTAACTTTTAGTTCAGATCCTTTCTCTAAGGCCCCTTTCACACTGGGGCGGTTTTCAGGCGGTACAGCGCTAAAAATAGCGCCTGTATACCGCCTGAAAAAACCGGCCCCATTCACTCCAGTGTGAAAGCCGGCGGGCTTTCACACTGGAGCGGTGCGCTAGCAGGACAGCAACAAAAGTCCTGCTAGCAGCATCTTTGGAGCGGTGAAGGAGCGGTGTATTTACCGCTCCTATACCGCTCCTTCCCATTGAAATCAATGGGAAACCGCGGGGATACCGCCCGCAAACCGCCGCTGCAGCGGCGCTTTGCGGAGGTTTTTAACCCTTTTGCGGCCGCTAGCGGGGGTTAAAACCACCCCGCTAGCGGCCGCATACCGCGGGTAAAACGATGGTAAAGCAGCGCTAAATATAGCGCTGCTTTACCGTCGCCGCCCCGCACCGCCCCAGTGTGAAGCCAGCCTTAAAGCTTTACGTAGATATTAGACCACTAATAGGCACACAGACATGTACACTTGCTTCCCACCAGCTTGCATGTCTGTTCTGCAAACCAATATTGGTATCTCAAGAAGACAATGGGGGTTATTTACGAAAGGCAAATCCACTTTGCACTACAAGTGCAAAGTGCACTTGAAATTGCACTTGAAATTGCACTGAAAGTGCACTTGGAAGTGCAGTCTCTGTAGATCTGAGGGGGACATGCAAGGAAAATAAAAAACAGTATTTTATCTTGCACATGATTGGATGATATCAGCAGAGCTTCCCCTCATTTCAGATCTACCCCTCCAGGATTTTTACAGCGACTGCACTTTCAAGTGCAATTTCGAGTGCACTTTGCACTTGTACTTTGCACTTGTACTTTGCACTTGTACTTTGCACTTGTACTTTGCACTTGTAGTGCAAAGTGGATTTGCCTTTCATAAATAACTCCCAATATCCAATCTGGCTGAAGGACTCTTTGCCAGGAGCATGTGCTGATAATATCTATCGCTATGGTAATCATTTCCCAACCCTACTAAAATGAGCAAGTGTATGGCTGATAAGAAACATTTCCATGATTGCAAGTGATTCTCCTGATTTTCTAATGTGTCTTGTGATTGTTTGGTGGTTCTTCTTTTTTTTTTTTTTTTTTTTTTTCTAAGAATTAATAACTAGCACCTCAGACGTCTCTTGTGATGGTTTTGGTTCTTTTTTTCTTAAGGACTAATAACTAGCACCTCAAGCGGTTGGAGAAACAAATCTCATTAGATTAGCCTTTCTAGCTTTGAGGAAAAACCATTCCGTGTTTGAGGGCCTAGCCCTTCCCCCTTCATTCTTCCACAGAGAAGGCTGAGACTACCTTTGCTGCCTTTTTTTTTTTTTTGCCTGTTGAAAAAGTATTGACACTCCAGTGACTCACTCAAGACCATGCTTGCTTACACTGGTAATAAGCACATTACTACTGAGGGGTTGGAAACTTTAGTATCATCCTTGGAAGAAGCATGAAAGTACTTATTACTACATAAACTATTTCTATGGCTCTTGCATAGCTTCTGCTCAAACCCCGTGATGTTTATTCTGATTTATCTGTATTGATGTAATGGAGGAGGTAGTACTGGTTGTGAATGGGTAGAGTGCTGCTTGAAAGCTGGACATGAGAGCAAATAGGCAGGTTGAAACAGTGCCGGGACAAGGTCACCCAGTGCCCAGCGCGAACATAACAAATTGCACACCCCCCCATTTACAGTGCAAGGGTTCAGTGGCAAGTGATGCAGAGCTCAGAAATGGGGGGGGGGGGGGGGAATAAAAACATATTCAGGATTGTGGAAATGGGGTTCACAAGATTGCTAGAAATTGCAGCTTAACAATCATTAGATGTGGTGGCTGCATTAGTTTTATTTTAGGCTTTCCCCCTCTGTTTTCACCTGGTGATCTGGCCAGTGGCACACGTCCTGTATTAGAGTACAGGATCACACATTCTCCACACTTCAGCACACTGGACTCCTCTACTTTCTGCTCTGCTGTCTAAAGTCAACATGGGAAAGAGAATGAGGAGGATGCAGGGGGGGGGGGGGGGTTGGGTGGGCGATTGGGTGGGCTCTGACACACACGGGGGGGCTCTGATTCCCAACAAAGTCTATGGCATTTGCAGCTTGCTGAAATGTTTCCCCAGTCTTTTATCCCCAGTCTAACACCTCAGCTCTTTGCTGGGAATGTGGGGCTGACAGAGCAGGGGAGGGCTCAATAGACTGACATCAGACTGGGCTAATAGGGACATTGCGCCCAGCTTATATCAGGCAAATCTAGTAAGTACACTGCTGTTGGTGAGACATACCCTGTGTTCAGGATGGGAGACAGCTGGGGGGAGTTAGTTAAGCACTGGATCCCCTCCCCATACCCCATACACAAGTACTAGATGGATCAGCAGAAAACATTAACAACTGAAAAGTCCCAGTATATTCCCAACATATAGAAGAATTGTTCTTCTCTTTTAGCAAACCTGCTCTGCAAAGTACAGGGCGGGTTTACAGCATAGCCAGGTACAGTTTGGAAGGCAGAGCAGTGGGGACTCGCATGGAAGAAAACTGACATCCATCCTGTGAGATGTTCATGTTGGGAGAGCTGTGTGATGTATGCAGGGGCGGGAAGCAATGATCGGGACTGCACTGTTGTGTTATCATCTTGCTCCGCCCACCTGTAGAGGCGCTCTGTGTCACAGCCTGATCCAGATAGCCAGACTGATGAGACATCAAGCCCGGCAGAGTGAATTCTTCTCCCTCTGTGCCATGATGTGGTTGCCGCTGTAGAGGGGAGGCAAGCAGTATGTATGGGCACATCCTCAGCCCACTTTTTGGGCAGGCTGTAGCATTGAGTGGGGCCATAACCTAAACATTCTCTGCCCAGATTCCTCTGCATGCTGCTGCCAGCGACACGGAGCCCCCTCCCACACTCCTCCCACACCCCGCCCAGGGCAGCCGCCCCTCCCTCCCACCCCTTGTACCGGCCCTGGGTTGAAAGGAAGTTTTTCTGAATTCTGACATGTACATTTTCTATTCCCCACAGTTGCAACCTTTTGTACCACCCGCCCCACCCTATTAGATTGTAAGCTCTTCTGAGCAGGGCTCTCTTAATCCTCTTGTATTTTATTGTATTAAAACTGTATTGTCTCCCTTTTTTATATTGTAAAGCGCTGCATAAACTGTTGGCGCTATATAAATCCTGTATAATAATAATTTTCTGCAGGCAATAACTATCTTATTTACACACAGCCTCTTAGTATTTGATTTGAATGCGCCTCTAAAAACATCTTTTTATTTGACCACCATCCTAGCATCAGGGGCTTCTAAGTAGCTTGACCATATCCTTAAGCTAGGGTGATTAAATCTTTCTCAAAATTAATTTAGGTGCCACGAGTGAAGAAAAGTCCTGTATAAACCGAGCACCAGCAAACCCCAAAATAATGTAGATCTATGCTGCTGGGAGGCCTGCATTTATTTGAACCTTATGCTTTGCCCTGTGCAGGCAAACCACAGGTTCACTTTAAAAATTTTAAATTTAGCCAAGAATTACTCCCTTAATTCCCTGTGATATTAAAGCAGGGAACATGCAGTAAATAATCCTTGGTATCTGGATAAGCAGATCAGCTACATTTTGCATATAAACTGGCCTCTCGGCTTCACAAACTGGTACAGAATTATCAAAAGGTTGGATTTTGATACAAAGACAACTAGAAATATATTTTAGGAAATGTAAATGGATGGAGCAGTGATTTTTCTATAGAAAAAGGTTTTGGGAATACTAAGCAGAGAAATATTTGCATTTTTGAATCATGAATACATAATAAAATGCAGCTAGCCCTTTGTCACATCAGAACAGATGAGAATAGACTCCAACTGTTGATTTATTTTGTATATTTTATTCCAAAACACAGAATTCTGATTACCTAACAGAATGTTCATTTGCAGTGATGGATAAACTGTTATGGTCTGCAGTTTTGAGGAATGTTCTGTATATTTTCTTCTGTATATCTTCCTGGGGATAGTTTGATGGATGACATTATACTGGACCTGTATGCTTACTTTTAAGCTGGCTCCAGGTTCACAAATCGGATATCTTAAGGTGCATACTCCCTTAGGATCGCTAAGGCCCAGGTGCTCTGCTATACAGAATCTGCTACAGGTTGCCTAGTTCAAGTCTGGCCAGCCTTCTTCCAACGTCAATGGAAACCGAACAAGAGGGTGCAGCTGTCAACCTAAAGCCAGAACTGGAGTGCTTAACCCGCTCAGCTGTCAAAGCTGCATCTGCAGCGGCTGACAACACAAGTGGAGGGAAATTCGACAGCTGAGTGGGTTCAAGCATGCCAGCGTCAGGTTAATGACTCGCTGACTCTTTTGGTCCAGTTCCTTGGCAGTGCTGTGTGTGAGTGCATATTGTTTTTGTCATTTTATAAATTAACTTGATGTAAACCTTTCTCCTGTGCCCTTCACTTCAGTTTCCATTGTCTGTACTAGCTGGATTCTCCCTGATCTATACAGGGTGCTGCAGAAGTGGTGTCCATTAAGGACTGGCTTTTCTGGGACCACTTAGAGGCACAAAAAGCATGTGTGAAAAAAGACTATACTTACTATTGATCATGCAAATGTAAATAGGTGTACTACTACTCTTGTGCTTTTTTTTTTTGTTTTGTTTTTAATTCTTCCACATTCACACTTATTTTTTGGCCACTGAATATTATGAGTGACCGTACTGGTCAGTGCAAAGGTATTGAGGGAGAGAGGAGTTGGGCTATACATATAAATGTGAAAAAGTGCAGCGCTCAGAAAAATGAGATAAAAAAATGAGATAAAAAAACTTGACCAATAACGGTAAAGGTGAGTGAATCAAGTCCTATTCCATGTGAATGGATACTGGTACTTGCGACAATTTGAGTGCATATAAACTTATAAACAACTTAATTACAGTGCAAACCTAAACCAAATATGTGTTGATATATGTTAAATACATAAACTAACATTTGCAAAAAAATATGTGAATACCCAAATCTATAAGTTCAAACACATAAGTGCATCCAAATCGCATGCAGTGAAAAACGCAAAAAAATCTATCAAAATAGTCAAACAGAGTCCTCAGTACTGAATATTGAGTACATAAACTAACATTTGCAAAAAAAATATATGTGAATACCCAAATCTATAGGTTCAAACAGATAAGTGCATCCAAATCGCATACAGTGAAAAACGCAAAAAAAACAATCAAACAGAGTCCTCAGTGTTCAGTAGCCTTTGACAGTCTCCTACACAGAGCGCTTCTGAGTGTAATAAGATTTTCTTAAAATTGACCTCGCAGTTCCCTTCAAGAGATATAAAGTAAGAAAAGGAGGCTTACCAGATGTCTGGTCTTTACCGCATATATCCCATCAAACGAGGTTCCAGGTACAGCGAATCAGCTGGGCAATTCCTCGCTCATCAGAGCGTGCATCAGGCTCCACCAAGTGCCTATATACCCCCTCTGGGGGGTCCGATCAGAGTCCCGCAGGGATACCAAAAATAAAACAAAAAAGGTCCGGATCGTGTAGTATGTTAAAACAAGGGATGCCTTTATTCTGGCTCAATGGGTCCAATGTACAGCACAGATAAGTAGCAATACAAAATAAAAACAGTTTCGCTACCTTGTAGCTAAGAAAGATAAAAACTCCTGGCCTGGGAGTGTAGAAGCGATCGCATATGCGCAGAGCGTGTGGGCGTGACTACCCGACGATCGTTTCGTCACAGCGTGACATCATCAGGGGTACGCCCACACCTCCGCGCTATTCATTTAAATAGTAGTCTGAGGCTAAGTACAGCGGCGCTATAGGTCGGACAGGCAATCAATCAGAATTGACAGGAAACCACTAAGCGTCCAATAGTGGTCTGAGGCTAAGTACAGCGGCGCTATAGGTCGGACAGGCAGTCAGTCAGAATTGACAGGAAACCACTGGGGTCCAATCACAAGCGACACAGGAAGTACCTAGTGAGACCCTAAACACAATTACTGTGTATATAAATTACAAAAGCGGGCAAAAGTTAATTAAAGCACCGCCAGACTATAGTTGAAATCTGCATCACCTGCCTGATATGAAATTAGAGCAGGGATAAAATCGAAATAAAAAGGTACAAATGAAATAAAGAAAAATGACAAATAGACTTGCTAGAAGGCACGTTTTATATAGCGCCATCTAGTGGATACATTGGTTAATGCACCCCATTTTAATTGGAATGCATAACAAAACTATAAACTGAAAATTAAAAATTAAAAGTGCCTATATAGTCAGCACCTATGCCTTCCATCTGTATGACCTCTGACCAATATTTCACCTATTACACATGTAAATATACTGAACATTTACTGATAAAGAAAAATATTGTTATGCTAAGCATAAAAGTGCATATGATTTAGTGCAGATTATTTCATTATCAACATAAAGGACCATATCTCAATTCACATGTCTATGCCAGAACCCCATGCAGTGACCATGATAAATGATAATAGTAAGGCAAAATGGCAAATCAGAAGAAAATATATAGATACATGGAAAAAAGTGCCTAGATCTTTCAACCAAAAACGGGGACATCAACTGTTATTAATAAAACAGTTGATGTCCCATTCCACGTTGAGGCCACCAGGAACATGGGATCCTAATTTGTGTATCCAATTAGTTTCGGCACGGGAGATAGAGCGCTTGCCATTGCTACCCCTCCAATGGGGGACATAGCTCTCAATGGCCAAAAAAATGGTACCAGTGGGGTCCCTTTTATGTACCAAGTCATAGTGTCTACTGACATTATGCTTATCATAACCCTTACGAATGTTCGTGAGGTGCTCCCCCAACCTGATGTACAACATGCGGATGGTGCGCCCCACGTACTCCAAACCGCACGGACACCTGAGGAGGTACACGACACATTTAGTAGAACAAGTGATGAACGTGCGTATGGGGTATGTCAAGCCTGTTCCACTAGACGTGAAATCAGTAAACCTCCTGCCACGTTGGGCATTTATTCTACAAGCCCTGCATTTGCCACATGGGAAAAAACCTTTAATGTCCCCAAAAAAGGATAACCTCTTTGGAGGATCCGGGACATTGGGAGCTATAGTGTTCCTAAGACTGGTAGCACCCCTAAATATAACGTTGGGCCTCTCTGCTAGAAGAGGTCCCAATACCCGGTCATTTTTTATTATCGACCAATGCTTTCTTATAATACGCTTAATTGCCCAATGTTGGCTGGAGAAGGTCGTGATGAAGGCCAGTCCATAGTTAGTGTTATCTGCTACCTGAGGTTTATCAGCCAAAAGCAGAAGACGATCTCTCCCACCCACCTCTGAAATGATGGAATCCAGAGTGGGCTCGTCGTAGCCTTTGGCCAAAAACCTCTTTTTAAGGATCAAAGCCTCATTGGTGTAATCAGCGGGATTGGAGCAATTGCGTTTTAATCGCAAAAATTGACCTTTCGGAACGGCAGCCAACCAAGAACTGTGATGACACGAGTCCAGGGGGATGTATCCATTGCGATCCGTCTGTTTAAAGAAGGTGGTAGTCACCAAAGCATTCTCAACAATAGATATTTTTAAGTCGCGAAAATGTATATCCGTAGGGCTAAGTTCGTGACTAAGGGCTATTCCCCGGTCATTGTCATTCAGATGGGAAAGGAACTGTTGGGCCGAGGGGACATCCCCATCCCATATGAATAGGATATCGTCAATAAACCTCTTCCAGGTTACCAACTGCAATGGCCTATTAAACAAAACAATATCCTCCTCCCATTTTGCCATGAAGAGGTTGGCCATACTGGGGGCAAATTTGGCCCCCATGGCCACCCCCTTTATCTGCAAAAAATGAGAGCCATCGTGCCAGAAATGATTGTGAGTCATAGAAAACTCCAACAACTCCAACAGAAAATTGCGTTGGGGTATTGAAATAGTTTTATCCTGGGAGAGGAAATGTTGAACTGCTTCAAGACCCAAATGATGCGATATTGCAGTATAAAGAGAAGCAACATCAGCAGTTACTAATAAATAAGTGGGTTTCCATTCGAGCGAACCTAAAACATTTATGACATGTTTAGTATCCCTCAGAAACGAAGGAGTACCCATCACCAGTGGCTGCAGATAACGATCGATATATTTCCCGACCCGGGATGTTACCGAGTCGATACCACTGATGATGGGTCGGCCTGGGGGGTTCACCATAGATTTGTGTATCTTGGGTAGAGAGTAAATTACCGGCAGCCGAGGAGCCAGGGGTACCAGAAATTCACTCTCCTTCTTATTCAAGATACCCATATCATACCCCTTTGTTACAAGTTCTTTCAGTTCAGTTTTGAACCGTGTGGTGGGGTCCACTAGCAATGGAGTGTATGTATCCTGATCAGACAAGATTCTTGTCATCTCACAAGAGTACATCTCTTTATCCAGAACAACAATGGCCCCACCTTTGTCCGCAGGTCGGACCACTATATCGCGTCTTGCGCAAAGAAGATCAAGACCAGTTTTAAAATCCCTTGGGGGTAATGCTGGTTTAAGTTTAAGATCATTAAGGTCTTTGATCACCAAGTCACGAAATACATTAATATTAGGTGCTGAGACGTTAGGTGGATTGAATAATGAGGCATTTGAAAGGCCCGAGTGGACAATGGTCGAAGATTCCATATTTAGTTGCCTAATTGGATTACTTATTAAATACCTTTTGATGTTTAACTTGCGGGTAAATTTCTGAATATCAATAAAGGTCTGGAACCTATTAAGGTTGCTGGGAGGGGCGAATTTTAAACCTTTACTCAGAGTCACCAGCTCATCCTTAGAGAGTTGTTTGGTACTCAGATTAATTATCCCACTGGTATCTACGTTCTTCTCCTTTTTGGGGTTAAGGCGCTTCCCCCCTCTGCAGCCTCTCTTACGTCCACGTTTCTTTTGTGGCCCCCCCTTGTCCCCTCCTGAAAACCCTGTTGGTAATGGCTGCCAAGCTGGGGCTGGTTATATGAGTGCTGGGGGATCATATGGTTCAGGTGTTCCCTAGTGTCGCTATTAAAAGGGTCAAATCGATTCAAGGTGTCCACTCCATAATGATCATCCCTGTCTCTGACATCTGGGGGTCCCCTAGGTTGATTAGCCCTGTTATTACGTCGTTGGGGCGTTTTGCCTTTCTTATATCTCCACTGTGGGGAGGAGTGCCCTATAGGGGAACGTTGATCGTAATAGTGACCAAAATCATCCCGTGAGGGACGCTGGTCAAAATGACGGTCACGACTATCCCCCTTGGGACGGGCATTGGACTGGCCGGAACGTGTTTGTACTTGATTTCTACCACCCCTACGGGAGGGGGAGATGCCCTGGGGCATTCTTTGTAGATGTCGCGGAATGGGGCCACCCATTGGATTGGGGTTATCAAGCCTTGGTGGAACTAAATTTATCCCCCCACTTAATGGGGCAGGGGTAATGGCAGGAACAACCTGCCATTTAAAGACTACGTTGTCTTTGTAGTCTTTCTTGTCCCTATTGTATTTTTTCTTCTTTTTTATCTTTTTTGTTCCGTTTCCTCTTTAATCAAAATGGCCTTTAGTGTATCTGATTTCTGAATATACTCTGGCTCGTTTTTGAAGGGAAACAGTTTGGACTTAATGGTATTAATTTCAAAGTCCAGTGAGGCCAGTTTTCTCGTTTTCTTGGCTATAAGAAATTTGAGAAACTGTACCCCGGCTTCATTGAAATATTTAAACCACTCTATTAGCTCGTTATCGCCCTTTTGGGGGTTCACCTCCCATCTTAGGCTCCTAGGAACCATGTTCTCCCTAACATATTCCTCTAGATAGGCAATATCCCATCTAGTGTGTATTTCAGTTGTGGTCAAATTCTTTAGCCTTAAAAAACAACCAGAGATATCATCCCTAGGGTCATCGTTACCGTCAAACACCCCCAGGGTGTCAGTGACAACCTGGGCGCGGTAATCGAAAACATCCATGATAGATGCACCAGCTGCAGATAAATGTGTATCGATAAACAGATAAAAAAAATGTGGAAGAAATCTGCGCTCGGAAAAAATTAGGAAATAACCAGAGCAGCTGAACACTATGGCTCTAGATACTAAACCAAAAATAGAAATAAATGTGAAAAAGTGCAGCGCTCAGAAAAATGAGATAAAAAAATGAGATAAAAAAACTTGACCAATAACGGTAAAGGTGAGTGAATCAAGTCCTATTCCATGTGAATGGATACTGGTACTTGCGACAATTTGAGTGCATATAAACTTATAAACAACTTAATTACAGTGCAAACCTAAACCAAATATGTGTTGATATATGTTAAATACATAAACTAACATTTGCAAAAAAATATGTGAATACCCAAATCTATAAGTTCAAACACATAAGTGCATCCAAATCGCATGCAGTGAAAAACGCTATACATAGCCTTTATAGGCTGTGATACTGGAATCGCAGCACTTGCAGAATCTGGGAGGGGTTCTTCCCACCAGATATTCTTTTATATTTTGGCATAGTGGTGCATGGCTCCACTAGCAAAGCCACATCTTTCATTCACAGATCTGTAAATGAAGAAAAACTACTAGTCCCATCTGCCACCACGGCAGAGTAACATGTACTTCTCACATGGAGCACAAGTGTGGTAACACTAGTCCATAGATACTTTCTCCAGCTCTTTAACCTCCCTGGCGGTATGATTCTTTCTGGTTTTAGGTGCTGAAAGTGGTACAATTATTTTGCAGGGAAATTTTGGCGTTTTTATATTGTAGACCTGCAATTCTTTAGGAATAACTCACTTAAATCTGTCCAAACCAGAGTCTAGTAGACATCCCGGGTATGATCAACACAAAATCATAAATTAAAATATAATAAATAACTACACAATAATTAAATTTAATCAAATCAAAAACACTGAAATTTGCTCAGTTGCAGAATTGTCGCTGTTATTAGATTTAGTGTTTTGATGACGAATTTCCCCACAAATCGCGATCGCTCAATTCTGCAAGTGATTCTAATTTATTATGTGTGTTTTCTAGCAGGTCTAAAATCACTTGACATAAAGGGACACTTTTTGGTTGCTATGGACAATCTCCAGTTTCCAGGCAGAGAAAAAATCTATTGTATAAAATGACATGCAGGGCACTGGGCAGACCACTAGGGACAAAGGGGATGTGTATTTTTCTTATACAGTACTGTAATCCGTAAGATTACAGTACTGTATGTGTATTGTGTTTTTTAACTTTTTTGAATTTGGCGCCGATCTCCGCTCCCGTGCGTCGTAACGTCGCAGGGAACGGAGATCATCGGCACTATGTGAATCGAGCGAGCAGACAGCTTGAACACACAGCGGGGAGACATCGCAGGATACAGGGGACGAGGTAAGTAACCTCCCCTGTATCCTGCAAATGCAAGCCCGAGTCTGGCTCGGGGTTACCGCTTTTGGTACTGAAGTTCCCGCCCCGAGCCTGACTCTGGATTACCGCCAGGGGGGGTTAACTGAAGGTCTCTACCATGGTAAAGATCTGAGTTGGATGAAGAGTCCGTAGGAGGCAGAGCATTACACCTGCAATCCACTAATCATGGTTGTGATGCTTTGAAGGCTCTGGTGCAATAAAATGTGCATTGTTTTCATTATGGGCATTTAAAATTTTCTGCAAAAGGTGAAATTTCTCCTTTTTTAAATTGACAGTTAAAATACGTTTTTAGATGCAAATGGACTTTTTAGCTCTTTGTAGCTAGTTTTAGGATTGAAACACCCCTGTCAGACAGCTCAGGGAGGAAATTAACTTTAATAGCAGAAGCAGCATAGTTTAGTCAGGGACATTGGTAAAAAAAAAACATCAGACTACTGACTGGACTATGATGGAGCAGCAGCACACTGATTAGCCATTTCTTAACCAACTCTTCTCTTATTGGCATATTTACTACTTTTAATGCTGAACTTCTATCAACCAGTGCAAGTAGTACAGCACAGGGAAATGCAATACATGCAACTGATATTAAACACCCTTTTTACTATAGTAACTTATTTTAAACCAAGGCATACCTTCAGGGGTTATTTACACCTATGTTCACTACTGAACTGCGTGCAGACAGCCAATGGAAAGTAAAGGAAAGGGGGCGGAGAGCTGAAATTACACTCTGCAGAGCTCAGTAAGGAGAGCTCTGACAGCTGATTGGAGAGAAGGAGCACACCCCCTTCACACAATACAAAGGAGCAGAGCTAAGGCTGTCAATTAGCTGGAGCTCCCTCCCCGTCACCTTTTTTTCTCTTGGAGTCAGGAAAACTTTCAAAAGTGACACATGCTGATAGCCAAGGATCAAAGCAGCAGACATAAATTACACTTGGTGCTTTTAATTGAAACAAGTACAGACTATAGAGGGATATGCTTTGCTCATATTATATGTCTGAGATTTTCAACAAGTTTAATATAGTTGTTTTGTTATGAAGATGAAATGTATAACTATTTTTTTTAAATATTTATTTTGTTTTATAGGCTAAGATGGTCTCTGGATGTCAATCAATGTGTGCTTATCAAGAAGAGAAAGGATAATTGGTAATCTCTGTCTTGGATTTTACATTACAAAATAAAACTGTTAACTCCTGAAAGAGGCATTCATATACAGTGCAAAATGGAACATTCAAGTCGTCATCTGCGATTTAAGCTACAAAGTCTTAGCAGACGTTTGGATGACCTTGAAGAAGCAACTAGGAACCTACAAAAGGCAGAAGATGAGGTTCTTGATCTTCAGGATAAAATTATTCAAGCAGAAGGGAGTAATTCAGGCATGCTGGCAGAGGTAGAAGGGTTAAGGAAAAGAGTGATGAAGCTTGAAGGGAAAGATGAAGAAGTTAAGAAGGCTGAGGATTTGTGCAGGCTTATAAAAGAGAAGCTAGAAGATGAAGAAAATATTACCGGAGAACTTAGACTAGAAATTGAGCAACTCCAAAAAAGAATGAGTGAGCTAGAGAAGTTGGAAGACTCTTTTAGCAAGAGCAAAAGTGATTGCTCTCAACTCTGTCTTAGCTTGAATGAAGAAAAAAATATGTCAAAGAAGTTATCTTCTGAACTGGAATTGCTGAGGACCAGGGTAAGAGAACTGGAATCTTCTGAAAGTAGGCTGGATAAAGCTGAACAACTATTAACCAGCGAGCTAGAGAAAATTAAGACTTTAACACTTAGTTTTGTTAATGAAAGAAAACGTTTCCTAGAGCGAGAAAAGCAAAATGAAAAATTAATATTGGAGCTTAAAGAGCAACTGGAAGTTAAAGAGAAACCCGGAGAACAGAGCAGAAATGAATCCAATGTTTTGGAGAGACCCTCTGATCAGCATGGAGAACACAACCGTTTCAGAATTGAAGACACACTAACTTCTAAGATATCACAGAGAGTAGGTTCTGATTATGTTAAACAGTCTGAAATTCAAACGAGCAGCGAAAATGAAAAGAATAAACATCAAGAAGACAACAAAATAAAAGAACTAAACCAAGAAATTGAGAAACTTAAAAATCAGTTTAAACACTTTGGTGATTTAGAGGAAGAACTGAAACAACTTAAAGAAAAAAACTGTGAACTACAAGAAAATTTCATCAGCGAGCAGAATAGAAACAAACATTTAACTGATGAATTACAGACTTTTAAAAGGCAAGCTAACCAGTTTAGAGAAGTTGAAAATGGGGTTCTGGAGAGTGATGATCTATCACGCAATCAAATAAAAAATGAAACAAAAAATAAAATGGCATCCACCGAACCACCCATTTCAAAATATACTTCTCGAGATTTATCGCCTCAACATTTGAGGAGTGAAAGGTCTCGAAATACAGAATCTCTTTATAAGAGGCAATTATCAAACAGTAGCTCAAGCAGTAGAAAGTCATCAAGATCTCCTCTGAACGATACCACAGTAGGAAACCCACGGAAACCAGAGGATAAAATATCAGTGTCTTCATATTTTTCAAGTGGTAAAGATTTTGGCTCTTCACAAAATGACTTAAAAAAATTAAAAGATCAGCCATCTGTTTTAAGTAGGTATCCACCAGCTGTTCAAGAGCAAAGTAGTCCAAAGTCCTGGAAAGCTTCTGCAGGTAAACAGACAGACAGGTCGATGAAGCTCTTTGGTGAAGACTATTCCAGTAAAGCTAACTTAAAGAAAGAAATTCCATTAGATAATGTAGAGATTAAAGAGAAATCATCTTTAGAGTCTTTTGAGAACAAAGTTACTACAAACCTTCTTGAAGAAATCGTTCCAGCTGAAAACTGTTTAGTATCATCTACACTGGGCTCAGATTGGGTTAATCACAGCTCAGATCTTAGTAATGCCCAGGAGAATGGTAATTTTAATGTGGAAAATGAACTTGGTCCACGTGTAAACTCAGAGGACGTAGTTGTATCTAAATATCCAGGCCATTCAGGAGGAGATGACAGCATCACAAATGATAATGAGCAAAATGAAACCAAGCAAAAATCAATTTTTTCATATAAAGAGGAATTTGATCCACAAAGCAATTCAACTTTAAATGCACAAAGATCTTACTATACTAGAGATAAAACAAGATCTAAATCCTCAAAGCCATTAATCCCAGAAAAACCACACATTTTAGAAAGTTTAGACTATAGGGAACCTGATAGAAGAGCTAGGTTGTCAGGACTTCACACCAAGAGACAGTCCAGTCCTAAAGAAAGAATTACACTACAAGAAAACCTGAGGACATCCTCTTTTGAAAATCACAGTCCTTCTCTCCAAACAGAGGTAGTGACAGAATCCTTTAGAAAAATTTCCTCTTTTGATGGCTTAGAAAATACAGAGAATAGTTCTCACACAGCAACACGAACCAGATCATGTAGTCCAAGAGAATCTTTACAGTCCACAATGATCATTAAGCCTATTATTATTGAAAAAGATATGAAAGAAAGTATGAGTGACTACAGGGCAAGATCAAGCTCAGAGTCGAGCAGATCTCAGGGAAGTTTGACACCAAACAAAGTGACGACCAGCATAAAAATTTATCCATCTGAAGCCATGTCTCGCACAAGCATGGATGAGCCCACTAGAGAGAGGCATACTTCAACAAGTAATATTAGGCTTTCTGCAAATGATCAGCCATTTTTGAAAAACAACATAAGTATACCATTTGAAATATCTATTAACAAGGAGGATATGTTATTTAAAGTGTCAAGTACAGATAAGACTTTGGATCCCAAAGAAATTACCAGGGCCAGTGATCACAGAATTCGGAAGGAGCGAGCTAAGGGAACTGATAATGAACTTGAGCGTGATCCAGTGACATGGAAAAGTCATAACCGGTTTGAAACTAACCATGTGGACAGTAAACGGGGAACTACTAAAAGTTCTTGGAGGAAAGGGGTCTATGGTTCAACTGAAGAACTAGATAGAATTGACAGGGATTTTTCTGAAACCAAAAGTAGACGTAAATCATGCTTTGATGAGGATAAGAAGCCTGTTAGGATGCGTAACCACGAAGTTTACTCAAGAAATAAAGGTTCAAGTGTGAGCAGTTGGAGTACTACTCCAGAATTTATCTCTAAAGGGAGCCAGAGCACCCTAACTGCAACAGAGATTGTGTCGAGAAGAAATGCATCAAATGACTCATCGGGATATTCTTCCTGGAGCCGCTCAAGTGTTGAAGTGAGTGGAATATTTATATTGTGTATTCTGTAACCCTTTTTATTGCAATACATTTCGGTTTTAAAGCATATGTTCAGCACAAGCACGTCTTTTTAGATTCAGTGTGAAAAAGTTTCCGTGTCAGGTTTTTACTGCAATCCAGGGCTCTGTTAGAGCATCACGGCTTTCCTTAAAGCGGAAGTAAACCCATCGATTTAACAGTCTTAAAAAAAAAAAGGCATGCCGTGAATGCTAACTGCACATTGGCTGTGCTCTCAACCAAACAGTCAAACCATCCAATGGCTGGTGTCATAACGGATCACATGTGCAGCACTGTGGCAGTTGAAGATTAAACAGAGGCAAAGATGGCAGCTTCCTTGGCTGAAAACGATAGGGGGGTTTACTTCCACTTTAATGGATAAGTTCACCTTCCAGAACAGGTTACATGTTCCGCCCATTTTTAACATGTAACCTGTTTCCACTACTGCAGCCCTTCAGCGATCAGCTGCCTCTGTGTGACATGAAAAGAGGGCAGCCATGCAGGGCTCCGCCCACACAGTTGCATCATTCATTCAGTGTTTGGTGAATGAATGAACTACAAGTACGCATCCTTTGCGGCTGTCGGCTTGTAGTTCTTAATGAACTACCACAATGTTGAGTGTTCTGGTAGTTCATTGATTCTTCCTGTCAGTGTGAACCTGCCTGTAGAATGACACAAAAATTATTTTACCTGACAAAATATATTTATTTCAGTTGTGTAGGTAACTGTTTCACTGAAGCTCAGCTTAAAAATTATGGGTAAGCAAATGGACCTGTGCTAGTAGAGCTCTGGCCAGATATTAGATGGTGGACATCTTATTACCAGAACAATTTTCAGCTTTTAGAGCTGTCGCAGTTTTGGTACAGCGTTGCATGACCGCACAATTTTCATTCAAACTAAATTTGAATCATTTTTGTTCACACAACTAGATTTTTTTGGTGGGATTTATTCACCACTGGGTTTTTATTTTTTGCTAAATGGGGAAAAAAAGACCTGAAAGTTTTCAAATTGTTCTTCATAAATTTTATCCCGAAATGTATTCTGCTAAATTGCTTTGGTGAAAATAACCCAGATCAGTGTAAATAAGTCTGTAGAAACATTGGAGTCCACAGACTATGGCATATATCTGAAAATTGATCAATCCTGCTGACAGCCTCATTTCTTGAGGCCTTAAAATTCCAGGACAGTACAAATGACCACTTTTTGGAAAGTATACAGTCCAAGGTAGGAGGCATGGCTTTTTTTATTTATTTTTTTCTTAAGTGAATAACAGTAATACCTTTTTGGATTATGAGCATAATGAGTTCCAGAAGAATGCTTGTAATCTAAAGCACTCGTATATCAAAGAAAGTTTCCCCATAGGAAATAATGGAAACTCAGATAATCCGTTCCACACCCACTGCTTGTTTATGCGGTGCCGCATGTGGCCAGAGGTGCGAGGGCGCCAGAGATGCTCGGAGACACTTGGGGGAACAGTGTTTCCGAGCATCACCGGCGCCCCTGCACCTCTGGCCAAATGCGGTACTGCACACCCCAGTGGCTTGAATCTTGCTCAACTTCCGATTTTTTTTTTTTTTTTTTTTTTTAAATGGCTCATATTGCAAAACACTCATAAACCGCGTTACTCGCAATCCGAGGTTCCACTGTACATTCCTAAAAGTAAATGTTTAACTGATTCATTCAGTTTGTGGTTTTGGGATTAGCTGTGATTGGTCAAAGCTAATCGCATGGTACAAATGGGCTATGATTGGCCCTGTCTGTACCATGTGATCAAATTGACCAATCACAGCTAGCAGCATAATTGTACACAATGGATGGCATGAAAAGGAAGCCATACATTGTGTACAACTGTCATGTGGCCTACTGTGATTGGTCACATGGTGCTGGCTCGCTCCCGTAGTCACAACCGGTGATAGATCGTGCAGCTGCACGAGTGGCGCTTTCTGACAGGACGTCATGACGTTCAGTCAGGATGGGAAAGCCACTGCCCGGCCGTCATTCTGCTATAGGCATTGTGGGAAGGTGTTAAATTAAAATACATGATGAATGCAAAATAAAAATTGCATACCTCCTTTCACAGTGACACCAGACAAGATCTTCAGGTTGTATTCAGAGTGTAAAAAAATAAGTTTACACCCCTCTTAAAACATGAGCCTAAAGCTGAAGGGCTACAGACCTTTCAGCAATTCCAGTTCTCCAGGTAGGTCACATTTGTAAATTTGCCACCTCCTGAAGAGCTGATAAAAGGGTAATTTGCAAATTAAAGGTAACAGTAACATTAAAAAAAAAAATGAAAATATTAATGGCCTCATTTCATCCTTGTTCACCAATTTTAAAATGGGGCCTTCTGTTTGTTTTGTTTTTTCTTTTGAGCAAATCTCCCTTGCATCTCTAAACTGCAGAGTGAAGGAACCATCTTGAGATTTACTATTGATTCTTTTGGTGCAAGGGCATTTGCAGGATTTTCGCATACTCTGATAGGGTAGTTAGTTTACTGATTAAAAATAAAAATAAAATTACACCCTAGATCTAATTTTTAAATATCTAATTTATTGTCCCATTAGATCAGTTTAAAAATGCTCTAGTTTGTGGTAGTGAATGTGACATTGTGGCGGACAAATCTGACCCTAAGTGACACATTTGGGGACCAGTGACATACATGGTGATCAGTGCTAAAAAAAAAAAAAAGCATGGTCACTGTATAAATTACACTGGCAGGGAAGGGGTTAATATAAGGGGTAATCAAAGGGGTTAAATGCACTCATAGGGAGTGCTTTCTAACTCTGGGGGGGGGGGGGGGGGAATGCTGTGACTGGAGGAAAACGGCAATCCGTGTTTCTGCTTGGAAGAAACTCAAGATCTCCATTTTCCTCCCTCACAGAATGGCGGTCGGCCTTGTTTAAAAAAACAGAAATAAACTGCGCTAATGATAACAAAGTGAATATAAGCTGCAACACTTTAGAGCAGGGGTAGGCAACCTTTTGAGCACAATGTGCCAAAAAATGTTTTCAAAGGAATTGAGCGTGCCGATTTGATAACAAAAAAAAAATGTCAACTTCACACTCTCAATAATGAAAATAATTTTTTATAAAGTAAATGCAGTAAACTACAAGAGTAATAGTGACTAATTGACATCCTGGACTCTCATGCCTTAGATCAGCCCCAATTCCTGTACCTCCAGTCCTTAGATCATCCCCAATTCCTGCACACTGTACCCCCTGCAAATCTGTCCCCCACTGTATTACCCTGCTCATCTGATCCACCACTGTACCCCCTGCTCATCTGTCCCACCACTGTAACCTCCTGAAAATCTGTACCACCCTGCTCTTCTGTCCCACCATTGTATCTCCCTGCACATCTGCTGCACCGCTGTACCCCCATGCTCTTTTTGTCTCACTGCTGAACCACCTTCTCACCTGTCCTAACACTGAACCCATCTGCTTTTCTCCCCCCCCCCCCCCCCCGCTCATCTGTCCCACCAATGTACCTCCTTTCTCCTCTTCTTCCCGCCACTGTAACCCACTGGTCATTTGTACCATGAATGCATCTGCCCCAACACTGAACCCCCCCCCCCACTTATCTTTTCCACCACTGTAACCCCCTTGTCATCTGGCACAACACTGAACCCCCCCGCTCATCTGTCCCACCACTGTAACCCCCTGCTTATCTGACCTATCACTGTACTCTTCTGTCTCACCGCTGAAACCCCTTCTCATCTCTCCCACCACTGTACCCTCCTGCACTTCTGCCCAACCACTGTACCCCCCCCCCCGCTCATCTGTCCCACCAATGTACCTCCTTTCTTCTCTGCCCTACCACTGTACCCCCCTGCACAACTGCCCCACCTCAGTACCCCCTGCTCCTCTGCCCCACCTCAGTACCCCCCTGCTCCTCTGCCCCACCAGTGTAACCCCCTTGTCATCTGTGCCACCACTATAACCCCCTTCTCATGGGTCTATCACTGACCACCCCCCCCCCCTCCCTGCTCCTCTGTCCTACCACTGTAACCCCCTGCTCATCTACCCCATCACTGCAACCCCCTTGCTCTTCTGTCCCACCGCTGAACCCTCTTCACATCTCTTCCACCACTCCACCTCTAAACCCTGTCTCATCTATTCCACTGTACACCCTGCACATCTGTCCTACCATTGTACCCCCCTGCTGTTCTGTCCCACCGCAACCCCCCCCCCCCCGCTGCTCATCTGCCCCACCGCTGTACCCTCTTATCTATGATATGCGCGATATGCAGAGTGGTGCAAGAAAGCAGAGATGAGACATATCTACCTGTCCTGGTACACTCATCCCCGCTGATCTGCCTCTCGCATTCAGCCCACGTGCTTGTATGTGATGTCACATACAAGCATCTGGAATGGATGCGCAATGATAAGCTCAGGGGCATTTTCTGAACACAGTGGGCCTGTATGAAAGATCAAGCTCCAGCAGCTGAGAAAAAGTGCGGTCCTGAGCACCGCAGCAAAATTGGGTGTGATTTTCATTGCGCTGAATACTGGGTGTGGCTTAAAGGGACACAGAGTGCAGGGGTTCAGTAGTAAGTGACGCAAAGTTCAGGGGTCAGGGGTAAGTGATGCAGAGTTCAGAGTTGGTGATTTGTAGAGGTTGGTAGTAGTAGGTGATGCAGAGCTTGAGCGGTCAGTAGGAAGAATATATGTATATCTAGCTGTCTCTGTCCACCCCTCACATTTTTGTAAATATTTTATTATCTTTTCATGCGGCAACACTGAAGCAATTACACTTTGCTACAATGCAAAGTAATGTGTAGAGCTTGTATAACAGTGTAAATGTGCTGTCCCCTCAAAATAACTCAAAACACAGCCATTAATGTCTAAACTGCTGGCAACAAAGTGTGTTGAGTTATTTTGAGGGGACAGCACATTTACACTTATACAAGCTGTACTCACTACTTTACATTGTAGCAAAGTGTCATCACATGAAAAGATAGAATAAAATATTTACAAAAGTGTGTGTGTGTGTGTGTGTGTGTGTGTGTGTGTGTGTGTGTGTGTGTGTGTGTGTGTGTGTGTGTGTATAAAATATGAAAGACTCTATTCCACCATGTGATAAACCACCACCACCACCAAAGGATGTGCTCTTGCCAGACGGCATTGACCACCTATTGTTTACATAGGCAGACCGCTGTTCTGCCTCTCCTGTGAACGATCGTGGGTGACCGGCGGCCACCGGTTCTGCTGATTGGCTCCCGCTTTGCCCAATCACAGCAGGGGCGGGCTGCCCTGCTGCAGTCTGCAAGCGGTTAATTTTAAATTTTTCATCCAGAGTTTCCATAATTTAGTGCTTAACTAGGGGAGTACCATTGCTCTGTCATATTGCCTTCAAATTAAACCAGAGTAGAGCTGTGAGAACACGTTTGTAAATACATATGTATTTACTGCAATAGTGGCTGTAAAGATTCAGTCGTCCTCTAAATCAATGATAGACTGGCCTATTTTTCACACACAGCATTGGACAGTGTAATCTTGTACCAATAGCTTTACGATGATAAAGGTCATTGATTTTGGGGGGGAAGCTGTGTAAACCTTTACGTTTTGATAAATACAGGAGATTCTGCTACTTTTTAAATATTTAACAATACAAACGGGATGTGAACTCCATTTCAAGTTTTCAACCATTCACTCCTATATTGTTTCAAAGGTGCAATCTCAATTAACTCTTTATTGCCAGCCATCCCAACCAAATATTTTTTTAGCTGTTGATCAGTCTGCATAATGTTTATGCTAGAAGAAACTTTATTTTTTATTTTTTTTCAGTAAGATTAAGGATGTATTCAGAGTAGGCCACTTTAAAACTTCTTCCTTTTGAGACACTTTATCAGTTATTTACTCCGTTTTTAGATTATTGTCTTGTGTGGCCCAACACCGAGTTTTAAGGCTTTAGTACATGGGTATTGGAAATTAAAATGCTTTATTTTTATTACCTATAATTTGAACACATAGCAACACATGAAGAATACATCTCAAATGCCTGTATGCACTAGCACTATGAAACTGATGCCACTTTCAGATAACATTTTGAGATTAATCAGTTTTATAATTTGACAGCAAGGCATCCTCTTTTTTTTTTTTTTTTTTTTTTTCTATACCATGCCTTTTTGTCAATATGACATTTCCCTTTTGGTATTTTAGAGTTTTTTTTTTTTTTTTTTTGTTTGTTTTTTTTTCTCATCAAGCTGAAAAATGGTATAAATTAACCGGATTATTCAGTTTTTGTTTGTTGTTTTCATAGTCTTGCTGTAGAACAATAGTGATCTTAAGCAAACTGAGATGGGCAGTGATATATTTTCTTTTTTTGGCATGTAGAGAAATTCCACTTTATATATCCGTATCAAGCATCAGAGGTTCAGCAAGCCATCAGATCCTTAGTAGCATCCAATCAGCACTGGCAGCCAATGGCTGTGAGAGCTGACAGGTGTGTTCTGGTGGGGGCAGCCCCACTGTTGGAACACAATAGCTCAGCAGGGGGATCGCTGTACTAACATCTGATTTTAGTTAGCTAATTTTTTTTATTTTATTTTTTAATCGTAGGAACGTTTTATTTGAACACATTCAAGCAATACATGTTCCATAAATACTCACAAAAGAATGCAAAGTTGTAATGTAAAAAACAAATAAGCAATTATAGCTTCAAACTGCATAGAGATCACTAAAGAGAACACACAGCCCCGCCTAGTGGCTGAAAACTGAAATCCCAGTGCCAATAGAGCACTAACCACTTACCTACTGGGCACTTTAACCCTCTTGCCCAGAAGGGGGGGGGGGGGGGATTTTCAGCTTTCACTGCCCACACTGACAATTACCCAAATTTATTATTTTTTATTTTTTTATCGTGACTGCGACATTATGGAAAGTGACACATTTTTGGGATCATTGGCATTAATACAGCGATCAATGCTATAAAGTTGCATTGATTACTGTAAAAATGTCACTGGCAGTGAAGGGGTTAACCACTAGGGGGCGGGGAGGGGTTAAGTGTATCCTAGGGGCATGTTTCTAACTCTGGGGGCGTGGCTGTGTGATACCACACTGATCGCTGCTCCCGATGACAGGGAGCAGACTATCAGTGTGCTGTCACTAGGCAGAACGGGGAGATGCTGTTTACATCGGCATCTCCCCGTTCTTCAGCTCCGTGACACGATTGTGGGTATCCCACGGGCATGGTCACGGAGCTCACGGTACGGGTACGTTACTTTGCCTAGCTGTGCCATTCTGACAACGTATATGTGCCGACGGCGGTCGGCAAGTGGTTAAATTAAAAAAGACCGAAAATTTGGGGGGAAAATTTTTCATTTCTGTGATAAAATTTTGCAAATTAATAAATTTTTTTTCTTCATACATTTTGGCCACAATTTAATTGCTACATATCTTTTGGTAAAAATAACCTAATTTGGTGCAAATTATAAAGTTTATCACACCTGATGTGCTGGCATTTCTTGCGACCCAAACAAGCCAAGAAATTACAAATACCCCCAAATTACCCCTTTTTTGTAAGTAGACATTCCAAGGTATTTAGTAAGATGCATGGTGAGTTTTTTTGAAGTTGACATTTTTTTTTTTTTTTTCACACAATTCTTTGCAAAATTTTGAATTTTTTTTTATTTATTTTTTTCCACAAAATTGTCATAGTAATAGTTTTTTTTTTTTTTATTTTTTTTTTTTTTTTCTCACATGGCATGTGCATACAACAAATGACTCTCCAAAATACATTCTGCTACTCCTCTTGAGTATGGCAATACCACATGTGGGACTTTTTCATAGTCTAGCCACATAGTGGCCCAACATATGCAGGGAGTTCTAAAAAGCATAAATTGCACATCTAACTTGTTGACTACCTATTACACTTTTTGAAGGCCCTGGAGAACCACGACCGTGGAAACGCCCACAAAATTACCCCATTTTGGAAAGCTAACACCCCAATGTATAATTTGAGGCACAATAAGTCTTGTGAACGGTTCAATTTTTGGGAACAAAATGAAAACGCATTTTTTTTTTTTTTTTTTTTTTACACAAAGTTGTCATTTTTATAACCTATTTCCAATCCATTAGCATGTATATAGCAAAATTACACCCCAAAATACATTCTGCTATGCCTCCTGAGTATGGTGATACCACGTGTGAGACTTTTTTACACAGCCTGGCCACATACAGAGGCCCAACATGCAAAGAACACTGTTAGGTGTTCTAGGGACACATAGCATGCACACACCAAGAATTACACCCCAAAGTACATTCTGCCAAACAAAGGGTAAACAAAAGATTACCTGTGGTTTTAGTAGCGCAGTTGTCCACAGGAGGATAGCACTGTTCCAGGCCCAGGCAGGGACTTGGTCAGCCACAGCGAACACAATTGTCCAGGAAACCAGCAGGAATACTGTCCATAGTCAGTACAAGAAGCAGGCAGGGATACTGTCCATATACAGTTCAGGGTCAGTGCAGGCAGAGATGTCAGCAGTGCCAAAATATTGGTCCCGGTAGTAGGCAGGAACATGGTCCATGTGGTGTGGCCACTTCATACGACAGGCAAAGGCATGATGAAGTCCTACATGCAGTAGGCAAAAGTAGGGTTTTGTTCAGGACAGAATGGGGACAAGGGTAGAGGCTTCTCCCACCCAAATATATTTTGAAGCCTCCAAGTCTCCAGACCCTAATCTAGGAATAAGAAAACAAAAAAATATAGCTTTCTTCATCCAGAAAAACAATTCTGGAGCCCCTCACATATGTGAGACCCCTGTGTTATGAATCCCACTAGTCCAGTAGCGGTGTACAAGATCAGTCCAAGAGGCAGGCAAAAAGCATGGTCAAACAGTCCAGTCCAGGGTCAGTTCCAGATCAGGCAGAGGTATGTACAGAATCGGTAGGCAGAAGCGTGGTCGAATAACAAGCCAGGGTCAGTTACAGAGCAAGCAGTGGCATAAGGGGTGTAAAGGTAAATGGCAGGAAGTGAGGGTTATGTTTACCATACTTCACTACATTATTAGTGAAGTATGGTAACGGAAGAAACACTCACCTATGCAGAGGCCTGGTTGGGAAGGACACTGGGGACAATAAGGATTTTTTTTTTCTGGCGTGTTGGTCTGGGAGGGGTTTTATCTGTTAAGTGACGTTCGGAGAGTCTGCTAATCGCATCAGATTGAATGTTTTCTGGTGGGCTGTTCGGGAATATAAGGGCAGTGATTTCCTCCTGGTAGCCAAAGAGGGGTTGGGGGCTTTCAGTGGAGTAGATTATATACATGTAGGTGTTGTAGGTGTTGTATATGGCCAAATGAAAAATTAAATTGATACTTTTTATACCACTGGTATGTTCGTCTTGTGGCAAGGTAGGGTTTGAGCATTTGGTCATTGAAGTCGACACCCCCCCATGAACATATTGTATTTGAGGATACATGTTGGCTTTTGGATTGGGCCTTTTCTCCTGGTGATCTCCACAAAGGTATTATTGTGGATTGAAGACGGCATGTAGACATCCCTTCTGTCCCTCCACTTCACAGCCAGAATTTCCTCATTACGCAAACTCGCGTCTCCCCTCTTCTTGACTCCTTGTTGACGAGCCTTTGAGGAAAGCCCTTACGGTTCTTCCTTGCGGTGCCACATGCTGGATTGTTCTTCCTGTGAAGGTTGCGGAACAGGGGCAAACTCGTATGGAAGTTGTCTACATACAAATGGTAGCCTTTCTCCAAGAGTGGGTTTGAGTTCCCAAACTACTTTCCCGCTTGATCCCATGTAGTCTGGGCAATTAGGGGGATGCAGCTGGGTGTCCTTCCCTTCGTATACCTTGAAGGCATATGTATACCCTGTGGCTCGGTCGCACAATTTATACAGTTTCACCTCATAGCGGGCCCTTTTGGTGGGAATAAATTGCTTGAAGCCCAGTCTGCCAGTAAATTTGATAAGTGACTCATCCACGCATATGTGTTGGTCCGGGGTAAACAACTGGAGGAAGATTTCAGAAAAATGATTTAGTAGTGGCCGAATTTTATAAAGCTTATCATAATTTGGATCATTTCGGGGAGGGCACTGCGTATTATCATTCTAGTGTAGGAACCTCATCATGAGATATCTGGTTCTGGGCATTACTGAGGAAAAGATGGGCATGTGGTGGATGGGGAGGGTTGACCAATATGAACGTAATTATTATTATTTTTTTTGGTTAGTCCCATACAGAATGGGAGGCCCAAAAAAATCTTAAACTCCTCCACTGTTGGGGCTCTCCACTCATAGGGACGGGCATAATAGGACGTTGGGTTTCTTGCTATGAATTGTTGTGCATACAGGTTGCACTGGGCCACAATTGATGCTAGCGGGTCCTAATTAAGTGGGGAAAAAATCTATCCACCTGGATTCCTGGCTGGGCAGTGAAAGGGGGAATGTTGGCTTCTCCTCAATTAGGAGGAAGCCACAAGGGGTTCTGAAGGGAATAGGGAAGGCTGTCATGGGACCTAACCCTTTGGGACTGAGGTGACACCCCACTGGTACTTGGCCCTTCTTGCCGAGGTACTACAGTGCTGGTGGATGGCACTGCCTCCTCACCAGAACACCTTTGTCTGGCGGGCAGACAATCATTCTCCTCTGAGGCTGTCAGTGTTCCACTGCTTGGGAAAGGCTTGTGGTTAACGTGAGACTCAATCTTAATTTGAGGAGGAATCCGAAGCAGAGAGCTCCCCATTGTCGGCTGCAAGAATATTGTACGCCTCTTTAGCTAAAATTATTTTCTAGACATTGTTGGTGGTCACTGAGGACAGGTGGCACTGATGGGCACTATGACACCAGTGGGCACAATTGCACTGAACTGTGACACCGATGGGCATTATTTGGGCACTGTATTTACTGTAAATTGACATGATAGTTGGCACGCACAGATCTGCAGCACAGCTCTCCCTCCTCACACGCAGTCTCTGTGTGAGGAGGGAGAGCCGTCAATGAGAAATTATCTCGTATGTTTCCAATGAGAGATGATCTCAAAATGTACACGCCGATCGCGTGGTAAATGGCCGCTGTGATTGGCCGTGTCCAAGGGACGCGGCCAACAGATTTTCCCCCATGCGCTCCCGCTGTGGCACGCAAGGAACAAGAAAACAGGAGGACATCCATGGACGCCCTCCCGGCAGTTAAGCCCCGCACTGTAGCCGTCTTTCGGCTATAGCACGGGCAGGTACTGGTTAATATTGAACACTCCAAATTCAGATGGTAATAACCAGCATTGAGTAACCAACAGCATTCTACCCCAATATCCTATCTATAATCCGTTCTACTGGGGCCTGGTGCATCAAGCCAACCTCCCCAAACCCTCTAAAATTTAGCAGGGCATCCACATTGCTGGTAAATAACCTTTTTCATATCTTATAGTACCCATATGGTCTAGCCATTCCTTAAGGGATGGAGGGGGGAAGTGCTTTTCCAGTGGAGAATAATTTTACGTGCCTGAAACAAGGCTCTGGAAACAGCTTCTGTAGTAAAGGCATCTAGTATATTATCAAAAACTCCCAGCAGATGGTGCCCGGGGTCAGAAGGGATGTCTGTTTGAAATACTCTATTGACTGTTGCAAGAACAGATGTCCAGTATCTGTAACTTGGGCCATCTCCACAGCATGTGGATGAGATCCCCCATGATCTCTGCTACATTTTGGACAAACTGGTACTGACAAAAGCCCTATTTTAACTGGGGTATAACGAACTTGCAATAAAAGGTACAATTGCGATTAAACACTGAATTATGAAGAGAACTAGTTTGCACTGCTTCCAGTGCATTTTCCCACTGTTCACCGGACAAGTCCAAGGCCTTACAGGGGTAGGCCTCCATATAGATATTCAGTAGGAATGGATAACAATTAGAAATAAGGCCCGTCGGTATTTCACTGTGCCGCAACAGCCCAAAAATAGGTGTTGGTGAAAGCGAAAAGACAGGGGGCAGATTTTGTGCCTGCACTGTGGGACAGCTGAAAATAGTAAAAATACATGGATTGTGGTAGACTGTACAAAGTCTGCAACAGGAAAGGATAGCAATTTACCAGCCAGATATGCTTCATGTGTGTAATAAGCGCCCCACTTGGGAGCATAAGTATATTTCAGCATCGTATAGTTAGTACAGCAAGCTCCTCCCAGTATTTTTTTTTTTTTTTTTTTTTTCATTCAACCCATTAAGTTGAATGGGGAAAAAAAAACTGATGGCTGAAGCTAGCTATAGTGCTAAGGTGGTGGGCAGAGGATCCGCCTTCAAAAATGTTTTCATCAACACACACCATTGTATTGGATGAATGCAGTGAGGAGACGCTCTTCCTTTTTATAGGCATTATAACTAAAAAAAAATGCATTTTTTTTTTCCCAGGAGAATCGTTTCTAAGTAATTGTATTTAATTTCTTTCTCTGACAAATTGGTCATCCAATAAGTGTACACAGAAGTTGCAGTATGACCATTTTTTTTCAATCGGATTAATCTGATAATTTAGATCTGGCAATGATGACCTTGAAACTGGGTATGGTTTAGATGGAAATCAGACCACCATAATGCTTCCAAAAGTCTAAGGTTTACAAATCTTACTGTACTTTTGTGTTTTTACATATTGGTCTCAATAGGAATTTGTAAGGAAAATTATTCCCTACCAGCTTTTTTGTGCTCTGATGGCCCCTTTATTTTTATCATTGATTTATATTCAGGTTGATGACAGTTTTAACTCCAGAAGAAAGTATACAAGTGAGAGACCGGCAAGAACAGATTCTGCTGGATGGAGGCAGGCTCAAAACCCAAGACAAAAGGGCATGGTGGAAGAACGAATTCGACAATTGGAGCACTGAATTATCCACTATAAGGGGAATGGTAAGTAAAATTTGGTCAGTACCCTTTTCATGGTTAAAATACATTGAGTGCTTATATCTTGGAAAATCTTTCTTGGTAACACATGCCAGATGCACACTATACTTTACAAAAAGTATTGGGACGCCTGCCTTTACACGCAAATGAACCTTAATGGCATCCCAGTCTTAGTCCGTTGGATTGACTATTGAGTTGGCCCACCGTTTGTAGCTATAACCGCTTCAAGAATGGTCAAACATTCCCATAGACACACTCCTAAACCTTGTGGACAGCCTTCCCAGAAGAGTTAAAGTTTATATGCGTGTAAAGGCAGGTGTCCCAATACTTTTGGTAAGTGTGTGTGTGTAAAATTAAACAGTGAGTGAGACTCTGTATCTCCTTATCACAGTGTTGATAAACGCACTGCCTGAAGGTCCATTTTTTTTTTTTTTCTTTTTTAAACCATTATTATATATACCACACTGCTGAATTTACAGCTGGGCATTGCAGGCAAATGCACAGTGGGAGTGGCAGTGGGGTATAGGGACAGGGCATTATAAACATGCCCTGCGTACATTGATGAATGTCCATAGCTGGTTATGTTCACAATTTAGCTGCTTTACAACTGATCTCCATAGCCACCTGCCATTCTCCTGCTAGAATAAGTACCTGGATCTGTCCCTTAATCTCCCCCTTATGTATTCCTCTACATAGCATTACCTAGAATATGGGAACAATCAGAATTCTATGCTAACCAGGCTGTACAGCCTTGTACAGTGTAGTCTGATCATCTGTGCTCCCCTCCAAGTATGTTCAGAGTGCTGCTGCTCCTTTACTGTCCAGCCACAGGCTGGGTCTTGGTTCCAGGCTGCACTGCCCAACCACTTTTTAATGTGCAGAGGGGTCCAGGACCTGGCTATGCTTTCTAGCTGGGTCCCCCCTTAGTACAGTTGCCCTTTATTAAACCCCCCCCCCCCGAGTGGAGCCTCCTTGATACTTGCCTGCCCCTTTTTTGTTCTGCAGCATTCACTCCTCTTCCTAAGGCACTTTCGCACTGCTGCCCCATTCATTCATGGATAACCCAATAACCCATATGCCACTGGACATCTGGAGGCCTTTGAGTATGGTTCATCCATCATCGTAAATGGGGCTGTGATGCTTGTGTGCAGTAGGAAGTGGAGCCAAACAGGTTTTTTGCAAAGGCTGTGCAGCAGCGGGCAAGTCGCCTAGTGAAGATTGTTGAAATGTGTAGGAATTTAAGCATTTTATCAGGTGGGCTGCACTGGGGGTAAATGAGCGACGTTTTACTTTTGTGGGTATAACTGAGAATAGAAATTGTAAAAATAGTATGACTTTGAAATAACTTCCTGTGTATTTGTTTTAGGTCTGCTTTAAAAGAAGATGGACATTTATCTACTCTACCTAAAGACGATTGCTTGTTAATTTCCCACTGCACTTCCTTCCAAGTATTGAATGGACCTCAGCCAATGTGTATAGTTGTGCAACTTTTTTTTTAATGTATTTTTTTAAATTTCTTTAGCTTTATCAGCCATTCTGGCAAGGGAATTACTGCATGATCTCTCAGGGTAAAAAGAAGGGCACAGATATTTCAACTGTATATAGGGCTCCGCATTGGACATGACTCTTTGGGGATATATATATATATATATATATATATATATATACACATATATATACTTTTATATATTGAGAAAAACATGGTTTGCATGGCTACTGCTCTTAAATGTGTAGGTACTGAAAGTACATTGTTTTAAAAACTACTTTAACTTATATGTGCAGGGCAAGTAGAACATTTGCGTGCAAATTCATTGTACAGTCTGGTTCTGTTGAATGAATGCTAAGCATGTAACTTTGTATAAATTACAGATAAATGTATGTTTTTTGCAGCAAATTATTGTATATGTATATAGGGGAAACAGATGTTGATTATCAAAATAATGATAAACCCTCCCCCGAGCACAAGCTTTTTAACACTTAACATTTGTCAGACGCAGTCTTACTTTTATCATAATAGTACTTATTACTCATTGCGAGATTTTTTTTTTTTTTTTTACATTGTTTATATTAAACTCCAAATTGTATACTGACTACTAAATAAAATGTATTCTTTATTTACGTATATAAAAATGTTTTTACAATGAAAACAAACCAAAGGATTTATGTGATATGCACTTGGTTAACTATCCCTTTTTTTAAATTGTTCCTGGGCAGTAATGAGATTGTCAGGGGGTGCCCCTGCAGTGTTTGTAGGCAATAGGTGTTCTAGTGCAGTGGCTCTTGAGGACTTTTAACACCTTGTCATCGTAGGGTTCTTGTATTAAAGAGAAACAAAATGGCTGAGCACAGCTATAGACTGCATTTATTTCACAAGGGATGGAAGTAATTGGGTAGTGTAGGGGTGATAAAAAAGCAATGATGAGTTTTTTTTGAGTTCTTGCTCTGTGAATGTATCAAAGGAAAACTCCTGACAGCAATGCAAAACGAACAAAATAAAAAGGTAGGCCTCTCGTACACTGGGCAGAAAAAAATGCAGCTTTTGCAGGCAATTTGTTTGTGTGTTTTTATTTTTTTTTTCCTTTTTAAGCCTGTAAACCCACATGTATGTTAGCCTATGTGTCTAGGCATGCTTTTACCGTGTTTTTTTTTTTTTTTTTTTAAGCACCTTTTCTCCTACCAGGAGCAAAGGCATTTGGAGTAGCTGAGCAATGCACTTTTTGTGCATTAGGCCTTAGGCAGTGTGGAGTTGTCAACATAGATGGATGAGAATCTAACCTTGCCTCCCAGCACAGCAAGCGTTAAATTCTCCTTTAGTCTAGGCGGTAAGTAATAGGCAGAAATACTTACCTTTTGGTTATTCCCCCAGCAGCCAGTGCTCTCCTTTTCCTGTTATGTAGACAGCCTGTAATCTGGACAATATTGTGTCAGTGTACTTTTACCAAGCTCCATGTTTGGCAATATCAGCACACGTCTTCATTTAAAAAAAAAAATTGCGGCAAAACATGAGATCACCTGGGGATTTTTATAACTACCCTGGCATTTTTCGTTCCTATGTATTTTTAACCAAAAAAACTTTTTTTTTTTTGTTCATATAGTAAAGAATACAAAAACCCAGTGTGTAAAAAAAAAAAAAAAAATAAAAAAATAAAAAAAATACCACCAAAAGAAAGCTTTATCTGGCTCCAGAAAAAAAAAAAAGAATATAAAATGTAATTTGGGTTCAGTGTTGCATGATCTGGGAAAGGGGTATTACAGGCTGGAACTCAAGTGGTTATAGCTAATAATGACCATGATTAGGGGTGGAGAAGTGGTCCAGGGACTAACGTGAATCGCTGTACAGATTTACTGATTGAGAACCACTGCACTAATGCACCTTTTCAATGCAACTATTAATTGCCAAAAACAGCAACCAGTTGGGGCTCCGTTAAATTAAAGCTGTTTTTTCCCTATGAAATGGATAAAGCTGTCCATAAATGTAATTCATTAAATTTTTTCAGCCAGCTGGCTGAATGGGGAAAAAAACAAACCAATGGATCCCTCCATCCATGCAAGCGAGTTGGAATAGAGGATTCCTCCCCACTGAAACATTTGTATTGTAACAGCAAGGACCCTCACTGGCACACTGATCAGCGGCTGCAGTCTTCTGCTGATCAACAAAAATGTTAACCTTCCCATCCCAACAGAAGTCAGCGGATTCCTGCAGAACCGGCTATGTTTCTAATATTCCAACTATGGCCAGCTTAAATTGGCAAGTTAACAGGAAAATCATCATTCGTTTCTATGGATCTACTAAACACATTTTGTATCAAGGTAAATTTATTTAATACAAAACTTATTTTAGTCTTGTTTTACTTGGTTGACTACGCAGCATGCTACTGATTATATTTCTGAATGCGTGAGCATGCTGGAAATAACTGCATCATTCTCTATAGCTGTGTTAACATGGGCTCCTTTGTGTTATGTAGTAAGAGCTCAGCAGGGTGAACAACGTGTTTCGAGGTGGGTATGTTTTCCTAAAAAATATTAATGACCAACCCCAAAGTTCTGATCAAATTTGCAGTGTCATTAAAAGTATATTTTACAAACCTGGACAATTCAAACGCTAAGCAATTTATAGTTTAATCTTGACTTATGTTGTATGTGACAAACTTGCTCTGGGTTCTCCTACCCCATTACTGTTCTTAATGGTCTTATTAAACAATAGGGTTGCTCAGGAGGTGAGAGAAGCAAAACTTGACTTTCAGAAATCAGTATTTGCTTATAAAGCTGGCCAATAATGGGTAGAATTTTGAACAAAAATACTTGAGGGGGGAAAGGTTCTAGAAAAGTTTTTGTATTTCTAATCATTAGTTGGTCAAGTCAGCCTTCGTTTTCAACCACATTGACAAGAAAATTCAAAGGAACTGGATGGAAATTTTTTCTTGAATGAGCACATTTCTAACGGTGTACTGTATGTGGTTTTCATTCTGTAAAGTCCATTCATTCCAAAATAAAATGTTAAAAGCAAGCAAAATCTTTTAAACAAATGTTCTGAGAATTTTCGTATTTTTTTTTATTTTTTTTTTTTAATTCAAAATTCTATACATCTGTGGCCTGCTTTTAGTTTACTTATTCATAGCTTTCCATCCTATTTTGGCATGTGGTATTTCCTAAAGGTAACCTCTGCTTATACTTTCATATGCTCTGTTCAAATCTCCCACTTTTAGGAACACTTTAAGGTGTGCCTATTAACAAAACACTACCCCTGTATTGGATAAACTCTTCCTTTTGGGTCCAGTTTCTTTTTTGATCAATCTTCATTTTATCGCATACCAAAAGGCCGCTACTTTATTTAATTTTATCCAGTGTCAGGGCTGTATTAGTTTTAGAATAGTAGTGTGCAATATTTTTGGTGTCCAAAGTGCACTCCATCAGTTTCAGCCTGTAATCTGTACAACATTGTGTCAGTGTATCTTTACCAAGCTCCATGTTTTTTTTTTTTTTTTTTTTTTTTTAGGAGAATGAACCGATATTGTCTAATTAAGGTCCCCAAAATCTAAGATTGCACAACAAGTTTATTTATGTCTATGGGCAGCAGCAGTGGCTGTCGGACCTATTCATCAGACCGATCTTGGGGAAAGCTGTGATGGGTCCTGTTGGTATGATCACTGTGTATTTCCCTTAGATAAGCAGCCATTGGCGGTGTTTTGGTATTGAATGGCTGCCCCTCCTTCATAAGTAAGCCAAACATACGATTGAATTGTATGTGTGACAGATGACCATTAGACAAACCTGAGACTGGCTTGATTGTGCCTGTACTTCTGTCTTCTGTCTATTTGCTATGAGTTCTCTTAGAAAACTGGTTGTAATGGCCAGTACCGGGTTATTTACTGTGGACTAAATTACCCCTTCAATGCAAGCTTTTTTGCCCCCTTGATTCTTGTAGGCACTGTCAATTTAGCTTACAGATGGATCTTAATCATGTTTAAAAAGGAATCCTTTTTGCGCCCTTATTTAGTAAGAAAATGCCAAGAGCAAGGGTGATGATAGTTTGTTAAATTGCAGTAACCCATAGCAACCAAATCCTCTCCCCCCCCCCCCCTCGTGAGTTTAGAAAAAAAATCATTGAGGGTCATTTCCTAAGACTGGGGTTGCCAGAATCTGGAGCAGCTGTGTGTGGCAATCAATGTCTAGCTTGCATTTTTAATGCTTAAAATAGAAGTAAATCCATTGATTTAACAGTTTGAAAAAAACACCTGCCTGGAATGTAACTCACATTGTGCTCTCAACAAACTGTCAAACCATCCACTGGCTGGTGTCAAAACTGATTACATGTGCAGCATCATGGCAGTTGAAGATTAAACAGAGGCCAATATGGCAGCTTCCATGGCTGAAAACAATAGGGTTTACTTCCACTTTAACGGAACAAGCTGAAGTTATGAGCTGATTGGTTACTGTGCACAGCTGCTCCAGATTCAGTCTGCTCCTGTTTTAGTAAATTCCCTCCACTGTATTCTGCCTTAAAAAAAAAAAGCCAGGTAACCTAAAAATGCTCAACTTATTTGAGCCCAGAATGTGATTTTAGTAAGTATTATTTTTAGTGGAAAACATGTTTTATTTAATGTAAATGTAATTATTTATCAGAATAGTTATTACTGTTAAGCCATAATGATTGAATAAAGAGAGCAAGTTTATTTTATTGTAAAATATTTATAAAGCTATAGCCATAATGGCCACTTTTTTTTATTTCCTTTTTGATTAGATATCGTTGAAAGCTACGATCTGCTTTAGTAGTGCAAGCTCCTCCTGGTAGCCAGTGAAACTTCAGTTTTGTTGGTGAAACAAAAAGCCCTCCAGGTCAACTACTTTGCCCTCCAGATGATGCATGCATTGCATGGATGTTATGATTAGTTTTGTAGACACAGAGATTGGCTGGTCCAGTGCATAGTTGGAGCAATGGTCCCCTGCTAGGCTGCAGCACTTGTAAGCATCAGTGATGAAGCTACTATTCCATGCAAGGGGTGCCATATTTTCCAAACATCTTCTGTAAATGTGACCCCCCAAATTCTCTGCAGACCTATAGAGGCAAGTGCTCTGTTTACAGAAACGGGTCCACAAGTTGACTAAAACTGGGCATACATGCAAAGATTTATTTTCATATAACCTGCAATAAAAAAATATTTCAGTAGTTTCCTCCTCCCACACTATACAGCACGGATGGACAAATCTCCAGCTGTACATATTGTATTTTGACAGCCAGCCCTGCCACCTGTCAAAATACCCAAACAGTACCTGAATCTGACTTGATGCTGCTTTTAGTTCTGCCAACCATTGTCTGCCCGTCTCCTTCAGATTTTCAGTCGAGGCATGTCAATGGGAGATGGTAGACCGTGTCACCCACTGAGTGAATTTTAGCTGGTTTCTTAGGACTGTCCAAAATCTGTACCGTGTATGGCCAGCTTAAGAAGTCTTGACCAAAGATGGTTGCAGAAAATAAATAAATTCTCAAGTTTTATTTGTAGTTGTATAAAATTGGTATTTGCTGTTCGAAATGAAAAAACTATTTTGCTAACGCAAAAATAAAATGGCTCTCTTTTTAGCAATGGTGTGTATATGTATAGATTATATTATAAGATGTATATTTTTAATAATCATTAAACTGGAGTTTTCCTTTTAAGAACATCTCAAGAAATCGAGTCAGGCCTTTGTAAGGGACTGTTGTCTTAATGCATGTGGATGGTGGAATACCTAGGAAATTGCATTTAGTGCTGTAAATTTAAAATTGAGGCAGCTAGTGTATATTCATATTTTACTTAATTCAATAAAATGCCTGCAGATTCTGTTATTGTGTAACGTAATTTCCCTTTGGGATTAATAAAGTGTTCTGAATCTGAATAAAGGCAACACTTTTTTTGCAACACTTTTTTTTTTTTTTTTTTTTTTTTTTTTTCAGTTTTGGATAGGGTGGCGAGAGATTAGAACACACGTCAGTTTTTATTGCTGTCTTTGTCCCCATTAGGAGATTTACTCTTATTTGTCCTGCTTACCGTTCTCATCGAAAGTAAAAGAAAATCAAGACTTTGTACTGACATCAGAACACTAAGGCCCCTTTCACACTGGGGCGGGAGCCGCGGCGACGGTAAAGCAGCGCTATATTTAGCCGTGAATACACCGCTCCTATACCGCTCCAAAGATGCTGCTAGCAGGACTTTTTTTTTACCGTCCTGCTAGCGCACCCCCCACAGTGTGAAAGCCCACCGGCTTTCACACTGGAGTGAATGGGGACGGTTTTTTCAGGCGGTGTACAGGCGCTGTACCGCCTGAAAACTGCCCCAGTGTGAAAGAGGCCTAATAGAGGGGAAATCTTTCAATGGGAACACCAGTTCTGGTGACACGCCGGAATTTCCCTATCCTTTCTGTTTTGGCTATGGCACAGGAAGTAAAGGTAAATCTCCCCAATGGGACACAGATGGCCAAAAAAAACTGTCAGTGGTGTCCTAGTACACGCAGACCAAATGTCGGGCGGCATTGGTCTTTTCAAGAGAAACCGGTCGCCAGTTCAGCTGGCTTCTGTTGAAGGGGCATGACTGAAAAAGGTCTGCCATACAGCTCCCAATTGGCGCGCTTAGCCACTGGCTGAAAGTGCTGACTGGAGTGTTCTGGCAGGGAGCCTGTACAACGTATGTGAAATAGTGTGTGTTTGTTTTTTTGAATAAACCGTGGCCTAAGGCTAGGTTCACATCTGTGCAGACAACACAGGGAACAGAGCCGCAACCACCTGCACAGACAAATGCAGGAGCGTTGTGCGGGTGCCTTTTTTTATTGCTAATGACACACCACAAGCACCTGGAAATTGCACCCATACTGGAAACTGCACTTGCAACAAAGAAGTGGCAGTGTGAGATCCTCATAGAATGATAAAGTCATTTTATTTTATATAAAAACATTGTACACTTACATGTCAAAATCTTAGTAATCAGCATGGATAGAAGATGAAAACGCCACAGTATTGTCTGCAATGTGGTGATGAAGCTGCAAGGCTGCCGGTGTATAAGCCTGTCCTATCCCTCTAGCCGGCATCAGGGAGATCAGATCATGACCGCTGTCAGCCCGCCAATTGGCGTTCTGCACAAGAGCAGTCTACCTCATGGCAACCCCTTTGTGTCTGTAAAAAAGTGGGGGGTGGTAACGCATTTCAGAGGTTCACGCCTCCTTTGTTAAAAAACAAAGTTTTCGCCTTCATCAATGCTGATTACCAAGATTTTACCATGTAAGTGTACTATTTGTTTTTATGGAAAAATTACTATCATTCTAATGAGGATCTTGCACTGACATTTCTTGTTTGAGTTCCCTGGATCTTCACCTGGCAAGCTGCAGGATCCTTGTATATTGGGATGAACCTTTGGCCTCACCATACTGATACCATAGACTGCCATTTGTTGGGTTGGACTTTTTTTTGGGGGGGGGGGGGGGGGGTTGCTCTGCATTTGCAGTTTCCGTTTGGGCTGCAATTTCTGAAATGCCGCAGGGAACTTTTTTTTTTCCTGCATTTTCAGGCCGGTGCAAAGCTCGATCTGCAGAGCCGCACAGATGTGAACCTAGCCTAAGTAAATATTCTTGCACAGTTTCCAGTGACAGAGTTAAGGCCCATACACAGGATCAGAAAATCTGACGGAACATACCACTTTTGAAGCAATCGTATGATCGGCTCATTCGTACACAGCTTTTGTCCGACATTATCCGAACGGACAAACATGAGAATTTTTCTTGTACTATACCAGATCATACGATTTTTCTTTTAAATCAGTACAGTTTTGGTCCAAAAATACAATATAAATGCAACCCAAAGCATTACATCACTTACAAATTGTTTATTTTGTTCTACGAGAATTTTTGTACTTTAGTAACCTTATTTTTTGATATGGAGACTAGTATGCAAAAAAGGATTTGTACGATAATCTCATTGTGTGTACCAGGCTTTATTACGTTCTCTAAATGTAACCTGCAAACTATTTTATCTCGGAGTGCTGATAATCTGCAAACGAATAGATCTCATAAGCCAGATGCCAGAGTAATGCATTTCCTATGTCTGTCCTGTATTTAGGTAACTGAAAATCAAGAGATGGGGGTATGATTTATATAGGCTCCTTATTGTCTGGTGTGATTAACTATGGACATGGCCACATGCACCTACAGTATTTTTTAACTTCTTCCATGTATATATTACTGTTGGGCATTAAACGGTAAGAGGACTGCTTATTTAAATGAAAAAAAGGGGGAGCAACATTGGAGTTGATGTCCATAGTGCCCCATAAGGTTTCACTCTTTATTCTTTGGGGCAAAGAAAGAAGGAATCGGATATTTTGGGCAACAGCTTTGTTTTTCTTGCCAGTTTTCTTGATTTGCTTTATACATAGCCCCTCCTGTTTTTTTTTTTTTTCACAGAAAAGGCAGTTGTCTTTCAATGCATTATTAGGGTTATGGCATGTTTTTCCATTTTAGATACTGTATATAGTATGCAGCAAATGGTTTAGTGCAGTGTTTCTCAAGGTGCCCCAACAGGTCATATTTTCAAGATGTCCCTCAGATGAAACGGCTATGGTAATTCCTAACTAAGGCAGTAAAACTGAGCTGTTGGGGCGCTTTGAGGACTGGAGTTGAGAAATACTGGTCTAGTGAGTCTAGTTCAGGGTAAAAGTTGCCATCAACGTATTTTCTTGATCATTGCCAACTAATGTGCCTTGGTAAGTAGATCGAGCCATGCTATTTTATGAAATGTATCTCTTTCCCATTTATGGGAATGTACACATTCAAATATAATTGTGATTTGTCCCATAAATGACACTCCAGAAAAATGGGTCAAAATTATCACTTTTACTTTCTATGTACCCAGTCACCTAATATTATTATAACTGGTTGGTTGTTTACACACAACCTTCTAGGTAAGTTGGCAGATGTAGGAAATGCTTTGGGATGTCTTTGTAAATAAAGGGAATGGACCGTTAGCTGCAGGCTACATTGGTACAAGATAAATTGGGCAGGTGACCAGATGACAACTGTGTGCCTTTTTATAATCTTTGTAAAATAAGTATCAATACCATTGGGCATGTTAAATGAAGATGAAAAATAAACATTAAGGCTGCATTAACAGTGATTTAAGGCCAGTGCAAATTTTAGCAGCAGGAATCTTTTGATACCTGCTGCGACTCTCAGCAGTTCGGTGCGGCCACCAGCCCTGTTCACTATGACAGGTTGCCAGAGGCTGCAGCTATTCGCAGCTCACTGCACAGCCAGCGATTTACCTGCAGTAATCAGTGCTGTACGCACAAAGGCACACCATAGGGTTTTGGTGAAGCAGTGTGGAAGGACTGAAATGCAGTGTATTAAATATGATTGTATTGAGCAGTATTCACTTGTGTTTATTGCCATGTTTTGCTTTATTTTTTGTTTTGATAAATGTAGCGTGTACTGTTCTGATGCATTGTTGCTGCTTTTTCCCCACCTTATACAAGTCCCATGTGAATGCACTTTTAAAGCATTGCAAATGCAAGCCATTTTCCCGGCTTCTGTTGCTTCTGATTCTGAGGACAGTGTATACTAACCCTCAGACTGGATTTGCACCTTTTTTCATGAGCATAGGCCTTAGGACATGTGTTAACCCGTTAAAAAAACAGAATGCATGTTAAAGCATTTCGCAGATGTGAATTAGCACCATTTCAAACAACTGTGTACATTTATTGACGTACAATAGGTGTAAATAGGCCCTTAACAGGCCACCATGATCAAACTCTCTTTAGGTTGAACAGTTTCTTTTTTTTTTTTTTTTTATATATTATATGAAGTGACGACAGCTTTAAGTTGTGTCACATTAAAAGCATCCATACATTTTAAAAGCCTGTTGCTCAAGTTTTAAATCTTTTAATGGATTTCCTCACCAATGATAAAAATCTGGATGTTCCCATCTGAATTTTCAGATTTTGTGGAGGACAATAGAACCAGTTGTACAAAGACTATTCAATAACAGGTGTAGGTTTCATATGACCATCTTTAGTGATTCATTGAACATGAGTGTGCCAGACCTACGTGATGATTAGTCCATGTATGTGAATCTAAAGTAACCTGTGTCCAGGTTGACAACGCAAGACTTCTAAAGATAGGAATTTGGATCGGTGATTAGCACTCTGTTGAGCACCTGTTTATTTTATGAATACATCTCACATTCCGTTTGAACTTGCTGTAGTTAAGAAGAAAAATTAAAAAAAAAAGCTCCTATGCTAATGATCCCAGGAAAAATGACCTAATGCACACAAGTGATGTAACAGGAACAAAGATCTTATCATTTTGGGTGTTGCGTTATTCTTGTCTTTTATACAATACACAATAGGAACAGTTACGTATTCAAAGGAGGATTCAACTCTTAGGTTGAAATTTGCTTGTACTACATTAAAGTCCAATTATTGGTAAAACCGATAAAACTTTACCTCACCTTTTACAAAAAAAAAGTGACCTTATTCAAAAGATTTCATATTCCTAAAGTGGTTGTAAACCTCCGACTTGAAATATGAACAAAGCCTATTCCTCTATAGTATTCACTTCAATTCGGAGCACTAAATGTAAATTGTCTGCTGCCTTGTTCCTCTGCTATCTGCATGAATCGCTCCTGACAAGTGAAAACTGCTGACAGGGGAGGTCACAGATTGTGATTGACATCCTCAGCTCTGTTCCATTGTGGAAAGGGGGTGTCCCTTTCCTCCAATCAGCTCTCAGAGCTCCCCTCAGAGTGTAACTTTCTGCCCCATACTTTGCAGAGCTCAGAGATCCTGTGTAATTCTGCACTTTGGATGTAGGGTAAATGGCTGCAGATAAACAGGTACAACTTATGTAGGGGGGTTTGTTTTCATCTCGATCACCTGGAGTCAGTCACTTCACTGGGTTTATGTGATGGTTTACAACCACTGTAAGTGCTGTAACCCCTATTAACCAGTCAGAATTGATCTTTTAATGGTGAGCAGGGTACGTTCTGAACTTCTGATTGGTTGTTATTGGTTAATGTGCTTTTAGCATTAGCACTTGGAACAAGAACTCTTTATTGAATAATGCTGAAATTATATTTTTATCTACAGTTTTTTTTTTTTTTTTTTCTAAATAAAACATTGCAGTATGGATGAGAGACTCCTCAAATTGTACTTTAAAAGGGATTTCATGTTTAGTTTTTTCATTTTGTTGGCTTATAGCAGTGTGTGTACAAAATACACTTAAAACCCTCTGGTGTACATTACCCCACCATTGTGTTTTTTGTTTTCCTTTTTTTTGTTTTTCTTTTATAAAGCAATATTCAGTAACCCAGTAGTCATAAGTTATCCATCTTAAGTCTGTCTGCATTAAACCACTGAAACCGTGTATTAATTCTTGTTATATGTAAATGCCATTACATTGGCCTTTTTTCACAGTTAAGGCTCTTTTTGGGTGCCAAGTGCTGGCCTTAGTCCCTACAGCCTCAAAAAAGCCTTATGTCTGCTTCTAGTAAAAGTATTCAATAATTTTACTTTGCAGGGCTGCAGTTTAATTGCTTTATTAGTATAGAAAATAGTACAATTCACGGAAAGAGAGCCAGACACTTTCTTAATGCCATAATTATTTCTACTGTATGGTAGTAAGCAATGTGATCTAGATTGGTGAGCACAACACATTCTGGAAATGTGACCACGGGATCTCCTCATCTTTTCCACACTGATATCCTATCGGTAAAAGTATTATATACTTTATAAACTGTGTACTAAAATGGATTGGCACATATATTGCAGAAGGAAATCTGTTAAGTATTTTCTTACACAACTCTTTTTATATTCAGTGTAGGCTTCAAGTCATGTAATTACAAACTGCTTTGTATCTGTGTATAAAGTTCTCTCTATTGGTAAGAATGTTTTCATGAGCCCATGTACACAAACATTTTCACCGAAAGACATTCTCAAGCTGCTTAATGTCATTTTATCCCATATACAAACTACAGAAATATATTTTAGTATGCAAGTCTGTCTTTGTTAACTTGTTACATTCCTCTATCCATCGATTTGTTTTTATTGTAATGTGGCTGTACAGATTATATTCATTATGGACATTTGATAATAAAATAAATGTTAAACTCCTAATCCTCGTGTCTGCTGCTTCTTTTATTTTTTTTAACTCCAGTTGTAAATATTTTGCAGCTGAATGGATTAGCAACCTACTTGCTGATCTTGTTCTTAGCCTAGGTGCACACATATTGTTGGAATGCATGTTCCTCAACCCGCAGGCAAAATGCACAGCTTTTGCAGATACGTAGGGGTGCCATTAAAATATGCAGCACGTTTTCAGATGCGTGAAACTGAATGGTGTCGCAACACCATGTGGTTTCATTTTAACCCTTTTACAGTACGCATACAAGTGGCCTCACTGCACTAGGCTTTTTCCGTGGGGCCGCATATATGTGTATCTGTCTTTGTGCTGGGAGCATGCCCACAGCGCACTCCCAGCACAGAGACCAAGGTCTCACGAGAGCCCTGGGTCCCATACTTACAATCGGGACCTGGACCTTCCAGTTCCAGGTCACCTGATCGCTGTGAAGCCCACCCCTGTGTTTCTCTTTGTGAATGGTGAGGAAAGACACAATGCATCTCTCTCTGATTGCAGAGGGAGATACAGTGCATCTGGAAAGTATTCAGTGCTTCACTTTTTTTCCCACATTTTGTTATGTTACAGCCTTATTCTAAAATGGATTAAATTCATTATTTTCCTCCCAATTCTACAAACAACCTATAATGACAACATGAAAGTTTTTTGTTTTGAAATATTTGCAAATTTATTAAAAATAAAAGATCCCATGTACGCAAGTATTCACAGCCTTTGCTCAATACTTTGTTGAAGCACCTTTTGGCACCAATTACATCCTTTTGAGTAGGATGCTATACGCTTGGCACACCTATTTTTGGGCAGTTTCTCCTAGTCTTCTCTGCAGGACTTCACGCTCCATCAGGTTGGATGGGAAGAGTCCGTGCACAGCTATTTTCAGATCTCTCCAGAGATGTTCAATCTGGTTCAAGTCTGGGCCACTCAAGAAGATTCAGTTGTCATGTAGCCACTCCTTTTGTTATCTTGGCTGGGTCATCCTGTTGGAAGATGAACCTTCTCCCCAGTCTCTGAGGTCCAGAGCCCTCTGAAGCAGGTTTCAACAAGGAAGTCTCCTGTACATTGCTGCATTTACCTTTCCCTTGATCTTGACTAGTCTCCTAGTTACTGCTGCTAAAACATCCCCACAGCATGATACTGCCACCACCATGCTTCACTGTAGGGATTGGTATTGTCCAGTTGATGAGCAGTGCCTTGTTTCCTCCAGACATGACACTTGCCATTCAGGCCAAAAAGTTAAATCTTTGTTTCTTTAGACCAGATAATTTTGTTTCTCATGGTCAGAGTCCTTCAGGTGCCTTTTGGCAAACTCCAGGTGGGCCATCGTGTGCCTTTTTACTGAGAAGTGGCTTCCGTCTGGCCACTCTACCATGCAGGTCTGATTGGTGAAGTTCTGCAGGGAATGGTGGTTCTGGAAGGTTCTCTTCTCTCCACAGAGAATAACTGGACCTCTGTCAGAGTGACCAACAGGTTCACTTGGTCACCTCCCTAAGGCCCTTCTCACACGATTGCTCAGTTTGGCCGAGAAGCCCGCTCTAGGAAGAGTCGTGGTTTCAAACTTTTTCCATTTTTACAGATGACGGAGGCCACTGTGATCATTGGGACCTTCAATGCAGCAGAAATTTTTCTGTATCCTTCCCCAGATCTGTGCCTTGCTACAATCCTGTCTTGGTGGTCTACCAACAATTCCTTGGACTTCACGGCTTGGTTTGTGCTCTGAGATGCACTATTAATTGTGGGACCTTTTTTATATAGACAGGTGTGTGCCTTTCCAAATCATGTCCAGTCAACTGAATTTACCACAGGTGGACTCCAATCAAATTGTAGAAACATCTCAAGGATCATCAGTGGAAACCGGATGCATCTGAGCTCAATTTTGAGTATCATGGCAAAAGCTGTGAATACTTGTGTACATGTGATTTTTTTATATATATATATATATATATATATATATATATATATATATATATATATATATATATATATATCAAACTTCTTTCACGTTGTCATTTGTATTGTTTGTAGAATTTTGAGGAAAATAATGAATTTAATCCATTTTGGAATAAGGCTGTAACATAAAAAAATTTGGAAAAAGTGGAGCGGTGTGAATTCATACTGGATGCACTGTAAAACAACTGTGTCAAATCAAGAAAAAAATGCTTGATCAAGGTTTGATCTAGGTCAGTGCCAGGGTTCATGTATGGGTCAAAGGTCATGGTCAGTATATTTTGGGTAGGATTTAAAAAAAAATAATAATTTTAACTTTTGGTGTTAGCCTGTTTTAGGTAGGATTAAAAAAAAGCACTACAGGGGGTCCCCGACTTACGAACGCCCGACCTACGAACAACCCCTACTTACGTTTCCTTTTTCGCCGTCTTTCGGCCATTCTGCGCATGCGCGGCCATACGGAGTTCGTAACTCGGGGACCCCCTGTATTGTTTCAGCTGTACTATGTGTACAAACAACAACTAACATACACATGTGGTATCGCTGCGATTGTTGGAAGCAGGAAAATTTGGTAGCAACAAGAAATATACAGCTAAATAAAAAAAAAATATATATATATATATATATATAATATTTTACTATTTTAGAACAGTTTATCGTTGATGATAAAAAGAAAAATCAGGAGATATCCATTACCATTTACCACCAAATGAAAGCCCAATTTGTCCTGCTAAAACACTGTTTTATCCACCTGGATGCACAAGGTAGTGGTGGTGATATGCAAGTTTTTTACAAACATATGTCAATGTTGCAAAATTGTGCTTGGGCATTTTACCATTTGTTTTACCCTTAGGCTTGGGGATCACATGCAACTTTTTTCATGTTTACTGGCGCTATTGGAGTCCGGAACCGGCGTTTTAGCCACGAGTTATCGCAAGCGCCTCATCAATGGAGTCGGCAGCAGCGAGTGGGACAGGCACAAGCACCAGCAAGGCCCAGGTAAGGGACAGTATTTGCTGTCCTCCCTTACCTTAAGGTCTCTCTCTCCTACCCCCCCCCCCCCCCCCGGTGGCAGGGGCCTGTCTGGGCACATGAAGCAGTTGCTTTATCCTTCATTGTGCACCTGTGGTGAGCCTTTCAATAGGGATGGGTTGTCTCACGGGTTTGGGTTTTTTCTTCTTTTTCTCATGGCAGGCCAAGAGCTCTGATCCAGTGAAAAGGAAATGCCCCTCATGTAAAGCTAAACTACCAGAGGGATGGAAGAAGACCTTATGTCAGGTCTGCATAGATGCACTAGTGAAAGAAGAAGCTTCCTCCGCTTGCAGCGATCTGATCGCATCAGTCAAAAAGGAGCTTGATGCGACTATACAGTCTTTCCGCTCTTCACTAGTGAACCCATCCCTGAGTCAACCATCTGCCTCACAATCCTCCCTAGGCTCACCTGTGATCCCGTCGGTAGAGAATGAGTTATCTCTCACCCAAGAGGGACTTTCCCCCACCCAGTCTAGAGAAGAATCTGAGGGGGATGAGGAAGGTGAGGAATTCCCTTCTAAGTTTAAATTGTCTTTGGAACAGGTGGATGGCCTGTTGAAGGCAATTTGTACTACCTTAGGGTTAGAGGAGGAGAAAAAGGAGTTGTCCCTGCATGACAAAATGTACGCAGGACTCAGCGAACCTAAGAGTCGCAGTTTCCCAGTGCACCCAGTCATATCTGAGGCTATTAAAAAGGAGTGGGCAGAGCCAGAAAGGAAGCCTTTTTTCCCTAAAAACTTAAAAAGGCGTTTTCCTTTCGATGAAAACCCGGCAGAAGTCTGGAATAAAAATCCAAAACTTGATGCCGCTTTCTCCCAGGTCTCAAGATCGACTGACCTAGCATTCGAAGACATGGGAGTATTAAAAGACCCCAAAACAAAAAAGAAATTTTGGAATCTTTCTCTACCCTCTCAACTGCAGTAGCATATATATCTGATGCTTCAGCTGAGTCTATTAAAATGACAGCCAGATCTGCAGCCCTGGCTAACTCAGCCCGAAGGGCTTTATGGTTAAAAACCTGGCCAGGAGACGCGGCTTCCAAGAACAAACTCTGTGGAATCCCGTTTCAGGGTGACTTACTTTTTGGCCCTGACTTGGACGCTGTGTTAGATAGGACAGCGGATAAAAAGTCTTTTCCAATCAAAAAGAAAAAGCAACCAGCAAAAAAGTTTTTTCGTCCCCCCCGGGCTCAGGAAAGTAGACCCCAGGAGAAAAGGAGGAACTGGACGTCGCAGAAAGGTAAAGGAAAGGGAAATGTCCTTTTCCATCCTCCTGCGACCTCCGGAAAGACCCAATGACTTGGGCCTCCAGTAGGGGGAAGACTTCAGAGTTTTCTCCCTCCTTGGGCCAGCATGACAGAAAATCGATATATTCTGGACATGCTGTCCCAGGGTTACAAAATAGAGTTTTTGGAACCCCCGCCAGAAAAATTCTATGTGACAAACCTGTCAAGGGACGTCACAAAGGCCCTAGCCATGAAGAACCTGCTAAAGGATCTGAGATACCAGAGGGTCATTGTTTCAGTACCCCCGGAAGAACGGGGCAGGGGGTTCTACTCTCACATTTTTTTGATAAAAAAGCCATCAGGGAGCTACAGGTTAATCCTCAACCTAAAACCCCTGAACAGATTGGTCCATTACAAAAAATTTTGCATGGATTCAATTTTCTCAGTCAGGAACATGCTGACAAAAGGGTGCTTCATGGCATCTATAGACTTAAAAGATGCTTACCTGCACATTCCCATAGCTCCACAGTCTCAAAAGTAGCCTACTTAAACAATCAGGGAGGCACAAGGAGCAAGTCCTTGTATCTTCGATCGGCAGAGATTATGGATTGGGCGGAAACCAGTCTTCTGTCTCTATCTGCTGTCCACCTAAAAGGCACGTTAGTAATCCTGATAACCCCGTTTTGGCCAAAAAGGGCTTGGTTTTCTCTGATCCTACAGTTGGCAGTCAAACCAGGTTGGCACCTCCCGCGGAGACCAGATTTGTTAACTCAGGGGCAAGTGCATCATCCAGATGTAAGCAGGCTAAAGCTCACTGCTTGGTATCTGAGGAGCAATTGCTAAGAAGCAAAGGCTTTTCGGAAAGACTAATTTCCACTTTGCTCTCCAGTAGAAAGAAAGTAACAAGGGCCATTTATGGCAAGGTTTGGAAGGTCTACGCGTCCTTTTGTCATGCAGAACATCGAGAGGTAAAGAACCTAGTCTCAGTTCTGGAATTTCTGCATAAAGGGGCAGATAGAGGGCTCGCCGTCAGCACTCTTAAGGTGCAGGTGTCAGCTTTAGGGGTCTATTTAGAAAGATCACTATCCTCTGTACCCTTAATCACAAGATTTTTCAAAGCGCTCTCCAGGGCTAGACCGGTCCCAGGGGATCACTTAAAAATTTAACCCTTAAAACAATTTTTTTTTTAGCATGCACGCTCTGTCAGTGAAGGAGCCCTTCCTATCAGTTTTTTCAGACTGAATTGTCCTTAAAGTGGATACGGGGTTTTTGCCGAAGGTAGCGAGCTCCCATAACAGATCCCAGGAGATTACTCTCCCAACTTTCTGTTCTAACCTGGACGTAAGACGTACCTTGTTGCATTATTTAGAAGCAAAGGCTTTTCGGAAAGGTTATTTCCACTTTGCTCTCCAGTAGAAAGAAAGTAACCAGGGCCATTTATGGCAAGGTTTGGAAGGTCTACGCGTCCTTTTGTCATGCAGAACATAGAGAGGTAAAGAACCTAGTCTCAGTTCTGGAATTTCTGCAAAAAGGGGCAGATAGAGGGCTCGCCGTCAGCACTCTTAAGGTGCAGGTGTCAGCTTTAGGGGTCTATTTAGAAAGATCACTATCCTCAGTACCCTTAATCAATTTTTCAAAGCGCTCTCCAGGGCTAGACCGGTCCCAGTAAGATCTTTTCCCTCTTGGGACCTCTCCGTAGTCTTGCAGGCCCTTATTAAAGAGCCTTTTGAGCCCCTGCAGAGCATTTCCTTAAAAATTTAACCATTAAAATTTTTTTAAAGTTTGGTGGAAGCACCATCAGTTGAAGAATCCGCTTTTTTTGGGCTTGCTGAACACTTGCCCACACAATGTACAATGGGGGAAATTATTATTTGATCCTCTGCAGATTTTGTAAGTTTGTCCACTTAAAATTAGACCATTTATTTATTTTTTATTATAGGTGTATTTTAAATAACAGCATGTCAAACAAAAATCCAGAAAAACACAATACAAATGTTATATAATGAGTTGCAGTTCAGTGAGTAAAATAAGTATTTTATCCTTAAGCAAAACATGACTTGGTGGAGAAACCCTTGTTGGCGAGCACAGAGGTAAGATGTTTCTTGTAGTTGGTGACCAAGTTTGCACACATCTCGGGAGAGATTTTGATCCACTCTTCTTTACAGATCTTCTCTAAATCCTTGAGGCTTCTTGGCTGTCGCTTTCAGCTCACTCCATACATTTTTTTTATAGGATTAAGGTCTAGAGACTGGCTAGCGCACTCCATTACCTTTTTTAGTGTGCCTCTTCTTGAGTCTATCCGTTGTTGCCCTGGCAGTATGTTTTGAGTCATTGTCATGCTGGAAGACCCATCTTCAGTGTTCTGGCTGAGGGAAGAAGGTTCTCATGCAAGATTTTACAATATGTGGCCCTGTCCATTGGTCACTCAATGTGAAAGTTGGCCTGTACCTTTTTAGCAGAGAAACGGTCCCAAGGCATATTGTTTCCACCTCCATGCTTGACTGTAGGGATGGTGTTCTTGGGGTCATAGTCAGAATTTTTCTTCCTCCAAACACGGCGAGTGAAGTTATTGCCAAAGAACTCAATTTTGGTCTCATCTGACCACAGCACTTTCTCCCAATCTTTCTCTGAATCATTTAGATGTTCATTGACAAACTTCAGACAGGCCTGTACATGTGCCTTCTTGAGGAGGTGGACCTTGTGGGCGCTGCAGGATTTCATTCCATGGTGGTATATTGCGTTACCAACAGGGCTCAAGTCCTGCAGGAACGCATGGGAAAGGAGTTCCTGTACTTTTTCCACAACAGGAACTCAGTTCCCTTTAGCAGCTGTGTCCTGCAAGACTCTGAAGTATGCGAACTGTGTGGCAGGTGCTACACCAGCAGCCACCGACACAGCTCGCAATAGTAAGTGATGCACACCAGGGGTGGACTGACCATTCAGGCATTGCCAGTAGGGGGCTCCATGACAGCTTCCGCTTCAATCTACCTGTCAATCACAGCTAGCTGATGGGTAGATCAGGTCCCTGCTGCTAAGAGATTGTGTTTAGTTTGCCCAAGCTAACATACATCTCCTAAGCAGGAACACATCACTATCTCCCCAAGCATTCTGTCCAGATAATGTGCAGTTAATTTATGACCTTTCCGTTTAACCCTGTGTTATCCAAACTCTGTTTAATGAAAAGTGTAATCTCACCACATAAACACTCTATATACAAAATAACATTCCCCAATAAAGATCAGAACATGATGTTCACATTTGCATGGAAGCACAATTGAATGAATGCTGATTTATTCAGAGAATTACCGTATTTCTGTTTTATTGAGGATTATTTTAACAGATAAGCTTCATACACCCAATACGAAAATTGGATGAAAAATACCACTTTTGAAGCGTTCGTGCATATGAGCGTATCATTTTTTTTTTTTTTTTGGTGGGGGAGTGGATCTTGGGTGGGAGTTCCCACACTTTTTTTCCCCAGGACTTGACCCCTGGTTACCAATGGTTTGTTTGGTGACTGGTTCCAACTGCATTGAAATCATTTACAAGCTCCTCCCATGAAGTTCTGGGCTGATCCCTTACTTTTTTTTTTTTTTTTTCCAAAAACGTTTTTATTGAGAAATTTTAACATCATACATGGTATGTTCATACTTCAAACATGTACAATACAAGATATCAACAATTCAAGTGGTTCATGCCAATGCTACCAGAAACATGTACAACATTTTAAAAGGTGCCTACGACCCTGCAGTATTAAGAACCTACTGCCATGAAGTTATAATAGGGTCTACTGGTATGTCCACCCCCCTCTGGGTAAATGTGAACTGGTGAGATCGCTTTGACGGCCAGGGGTGGACTTGTCACTAATATCCACGTATACTAGGTGTGTGTTTCAGCTGATTCTATGGCTCGTGCTTTCAATTCCGCTCCTTTTCCAACTCGCCTGTTGCTTCGCCCAGTATAACCGGGAAAGACAAAAAGGTGCGAGGAGGCAGATAACACAAAAGCAGATTAAGTAGATTCTAGCAAGAGGGGATAGAGAAGGGGTGAATTGACAAGGAGGGGAGGGAAGGGGGGGAGAGTAAAGAGAAAAAGGAAAAAAAGGGGGGGGGGAGTAAAGAAAGAGAAAAAAAAAAAAAAAAAGGGGGGGGGGGGGGGGGGGAAGGGAAGATGGTGGCTGAGCTTACTATTAAGCTATCCGGCAGAGAGGGGGAGGGATTTCCCAGCAGCTACCCCCTCCGTCTGTTGAAAGCCCCAGGTGCCCATGGCACCTGGTTGTCTGGTATTTCAGGCCTGTCTATAGCGGTGAATACTCGGGATTCGTTCCCTATGTTGCACAACCGTCACAGTGTTGTTATGTATGACTCCAAACTCAGTCACTCTCCTGCATCAGTGCTTGATATTGTTGCGATTTTTTAAACGTGAGCCACGTCTCCCAGGTGTCCGTAAAGTTGGACACTCTATCCTGAGAGATGTGTATCAGCTCTTCCATCATTTCAATGCGATTTGTACGCTGTATCCAATTTTTGATCGAGGGGGGGATCCCTTACTTTTTACATGATCATCCTTACCCCACGAGACGAAATCTTGCATGGAGCTCCAGACCGAGGGCAATTTTTGTTTTTGTATTTCTTCCATTTGCGAATAATCTCCAACAGTTGTCTCCTTCTCATCAAGCTTCCTGCTGATGGTCTTGTGGCCCATACCAGCCTTGTGCAGGTCTACAATCTTGTACTTGACGTCCTTTGACAACTCTTTGGTCTTGCCCATGATGGTGAGGTTTGAATGGAAGAAAGATTCTGTGGACAGGTGTCTTTTATACACATAACGAGTTGTTAGGAGCACCTTCTTAAATTGACAGGACTAATCTGTGTACCACATGAACACATACTGTAGCCAGTCAGTGGGAGCCAGAATTCTTGTTGGTTGGTAGGGGATCAAATACTTATAAATTTGAGTTGCAGTTTAGTGCGTAAAATAACAGTTGTAGCATTTTTTCTGTATTTTTAGTTGATAGTCTATCTCTATCATTTAAAATACACCTATGATAAAAGTGATAGACCCTTTATTTCTTTGCAAGTCGGCAAACTTCCAAAATCTTCAGGGTATCAAATACTTATAAATTGAGTTGCCGTTTAGTGAGTAAAATAAGTATTTGATACCCTGAAGATTTTGGAAGTTTGCCGACTTGCAAAGAAATAAAGGGTCTATCACTTTTATCATAGGTGTATTTTAAATGATAGAGATAGACTATCAACCAAAAAGACATGCTACAACTGTTTTTTATACTCGCTAAACTGCAACTCAATTTATAACAGTTGTAGCGTTTTTTCAGCATTTTTAATTGATAGGTGTATTTTAAAATGATAGAGATAGACTATGATGAAAGTAATAGACCCTTCATTTCTTTGTAAGTGGGCAAACTTCCAAAATCTGCAGGGGATCAAATAATTTTTCCCACTGTAGATTGAGGGGGAAGTTGCACAGCCTATAGCCTTGTGCCAAGTCTGTAATTCTACTATGTTTTAACAATGGGCTTCATGAACAAAAATGATTGTTGCTAACAGCAATTAGTCAGCTGACAACAGCACTGTCAATTTCAGGTCAGTGACACAATGAAAAAAGTAGACGCTACTCTGTTTTAAAAGTGAATATATAAAAAATATCCAAATAAAGTATATCAATATGTGTGCAAAAACATCCAGAAACCTATATAAATCTTGAATCAAAATATTATTCTGTCATACACCCGACGCCGTCATCTGGGCTCTTGGGACGCCACTTCCGGGGAATGAGTTCTGGTCCATGGAACGCACACCTACACTGTGGCTGTTTGTGTTGGTACCTTTCGTGCACGTGCAAGTGCACATATTTTACACTTTGATACATTTTATTTATAAAGTGTAAAAGATGTGCACTTGCATTTGCAAGAGCTCATTCTCTTCTGGCTTTTGTTACCTATTGCCCATGAGGGATATACTTTGCTGAAGCTTATGGTGACATTGGAAGTCAAATCGGTTAATCCTTTTCTTCACTGCCTTGATGGATTTATAGGCATTTACTGGCCATGAGGGTCTAGCGAGTTAGCATTTTACCACGTGGTGAGGCACATTGTTTTTGAAGAGAAGATATGCCATTTCTGAGCATGGTGTTGGGACGTCAAATATTTAATGACCAATTATTATATGAACTATGGGTGGATTTATTTTTTTTTTATTTTTTTTTGCTTCAACATTTTATATATTTGCCTTTTGGATTATTTTTCACATGTATATATTGATATGCGTTTTTTGGATGTTTTTTTCACTTTCTTTTTAAAAGGAGTAGCGCCTACTTTTTTTTCACGTGTCACATTTTTGAGTTGTGTTTACACTTAAAGGGGCTGCTGAACTTTGTTTAAATAATTCTTCATAAAATGTTTTTTTTTGTCACTTTTTTGGGGGGTTGGCACCTTTTTTATTAAAAATTTAAGGTCAGTACCTTAGAAAAATGTGAAGATCAGGGATCAGCAAGAGAGCCAGGCCAGAGGGAATGGTTATCTCTGCATTCTCTTAGTACAAGTTCTCTTTAATGGTGGAAAATGTGTGTGCACAGAAACTGACGCCAGATTGGAGTGCTAACTTCTCCAAAGCATCACTGGTTTCTATCTAACTAATGCCGTCAGTGCACATTATTAGAATTCTGAAAGCTAGATGTACCTCAGGCAATACACGTTAGGCTAATTTACGTTAACGTGCCAGTTAAATTATGACTCAAATGTATGCCCTAATGTTAAAGGTGTTTTTGAACACAGCACTCCAAGGTATACATCTACCATGGTTCTACAAGGCCCACAACACATTTTTATGCTTAAATAGTTCAGTGTAATAAACATGATACCAAACTACTCAGCTTTAAAGAATGCTATTTTGTGTTTGAGAATAAGCTGTCTGTAAGCATGTCTGAGCAGGTAATAGATTGCACACCAGTACAGAAAGTGCAGGAACTTTTTATTCGCTGTCTGCAGATTTGCCAGTTTGGGTCTTGTGGTCTTAGAGAAAAGAAAAAAAAAAAACCTGTTCAGCAAGATTTTAATTGCTAGCTACATTACAAAACTGACAGAAGATTGAGGGTTGTGAGTGAAAGTAATGCTTTTTATTTTTACAGGAAAAAATGACCATGAAAAGGGGATTCTATATATTCTAGAGATTTAAAGAGGAAGTAAAGCCTATGTAAAAAAAAAAAAAAAAAAAAAAACGGAACCTGCAAGGCAAAGGCATAATGAGCTAGTATGCATAGCATACTAAGTCATTATGACTGACTTGCCTGAGAACGAAGCCCCCGAAGCGGTCCTCATCCACAATCTTCTGCGCCGCCATCAAACCCGGAGTGACTTCCGGGTCTCGCCGCTCCAGCGCTGTCATTCGCTGGAGCGGCGATGACATCACTCCCGCGCATGCGCACGAGATCGGCATATCGCTGTGATATCGGCATGCGCAGTGCACCTGCGTGCCGCTGTCTACAGCGCATGCGCCGTAGATAGCAGTGCCTTTTTCTTTTCTAAATATCTCCTAAACCATGTAGGTTTAGGAGATATTTATTGGACCTACAGGTAAGCCTTGATCTAGGCTTACCTGTAGGTCAAAGTGGTTTGTAAGGGTTTACAACCACTTAAAGTGAACCAGTCAAGACCTGAAGGTGTTTCTGCTATCACTGCTGGAGTACAACTACCATGTAGTGAATGCATGCACAAATCAATGTGTCTGCTAATCTTCAGATGAATTTCTGTTTGCTTGTGGAGCCCTTTACCCTAGGCCCACAGTGTCCTTGGGGTCTTCAGCACTAAAGTTCAGGGCCCACCAGTCCAGTCCTGGAACATTAGAGGCCATCAAAAAGCCCTGGCAGTGTGACTGTTCAATGCTGAACCAGGTATTCATGCTGATGTAGAAGCATGGACTTAGTGTACAACCTAGGCTTAGGATCCAGGCCATCTACAGTGATGCAAATAAATTTCCATATCGATACAGGTACTTGTAAGCACTTGTAGGTGCCTGAGATTAAGGCAGGCCATACATGGTGCAAATTTCTTTCCTGCTACCATGGGTTACAGGAAAGACATTCACACGATCCCCCATCAACAGACGGTGCTGACGGGAATACTTCCTGCTGGGCCATTGTCTTAAGGAGAAGACTGTGATTATCACTAGTGGCTGCTATAATCACAAGATAATCAAAGCTGGTTGTACCCAAGTTTATCAATCGAATAACTTCAAACCTTCAGCCTGCCCATTTATGGTTTGAATCTCAAACTGTTTGGCCGGCTTTAGTAGAATGGTTGGTTAGCTGAGACACTTGATAATTTAACATTAAGCTTCATCAATTTTCTACATAGAGGCAGTTCTTGATTTAGTATAGCCATATCTTTGTATTTGTAGTGCTGATTTGTTAAAGCAATAGGGCCGTGCATGTCAATTTTTTTTTCTCTAAATGCAGGTTATAAAAACAATGCTGATATTGGACTTGTTTTGTAGAGCAAATTCACTATCCTTCACCACCATTTGATCTTCAAAGAGAAAAGATGCCAACGATAATATTTGTCCTGTTTTTTTATAAACCAGTAAATGCCACATTTGCTACACATTTTGCACATGCACCCGGTTGTGGTGCCTAGTTTGTTTTAAATGAAACCTGTACTTGAGGGTATCTCTCTAAAATTAAAAAAAAAAACATTTATGATGCAAAATTAAGGCCAGCAACCTGTCGATCATGGACAGATGACAGGTAGATTGTGTCCCTTCCTTTCTGACTCTTAGGACCTGTACAGGAGTGAGGGCAGCATTTGCTGGAACCAGAACCCTTCTCGCCTGCCCCACTGACCAGGGCTACACCCCTCCCCCCTGTCCTGCCCACTGCTTCTGAAATAAACAGTTGGATGACTGAGGAGTCTCTGTTAAGAGAGCTGTGGTTTAATTGTTGCATACATTCCTAGGCTTTATATGAAGATTGACCTCTTCCATGTTGACAATCTCTCTATTTTATTGAGCGTTTGACACCTTCGCTATCCTAGACATTTTTCTATTTCCTCATATTTTATGGGACTGAAATTTTTGACTACTCATATTCGTGATTGAAGGACTCTGTTTACTTACAGTCACTGTTTTCACTGTACACAACTTTATTGGTTGTTATAACAGTCATTAATTTTAATTTTCTGTGTTAGTTTAATGTATCGTTATTTTTTGTTGCTGATTAATATTGATGCGCTGCACTGTTTGGTTTATATTTACTGTAACCAATCTTAATTTTTCTCCTGCAGTAGCTGAAATCTGGCTTCTACTCTTCTCCTTTCTGGCGGCACGCAGCTGCTGCAGAAGGAAAATACAGATCATTTCCAATAAATGCCACCCCTCCTTTCCAGGTTTCCCTTCCTTCTGCTGCTAGCCCTGCTGTGTGCTCCCCCTGTCCCCTCAACCCCTTGCAGCACTTCCGACTTCCCCTCCTCTCCCGCTGGCTGCTGTGGGGAAACTTTCAAGATGGCGAGCAGGAAAAGGGGCAGATAAATATGTAATTTAGCAGCTCCTCCTTTTTAAAATGAACACAATGAGTGATTGGTACCACTCACTGTGTTCATAACTGAAGCAAAGTAAACTATGCTTCAGTTTGTGAATAAACTGTCCAGAGCTCTTCCTATTCACTCATTTTGTGCAGCTGGGGCTGCAGAGATGGAGATTGAGGACTGCGCCATTAAACTCTTTTCTCTGTCTCAAAAGTGAAACATCAAGGGTCTGTTGAGACCCCTGATATTTCACCAAAAGCAATTTGCCTGATGCCTGTGCGATCGCCGTCACTTCCAATGGCACCCTGATTGCAGCTTGACCATAGCAGTAACATTGCACAAACAGAATCACAGGACACCTGTTGCCCAAAAGAAGTAAAAGAACTTATATTGAGCGACAGCCGCCCCGGGGCAACAATCGCAGCAAAATCACTCCACGATCAGGGTGCCATTGGAAGTGACGGGGACCACGCTGGTGTCCCGCGAATTTGCCGCTATTGTAATTCCACTCATGATTCGGATCGCTCAGATGTGAACAGAGCCTAAAGGCAAATATACTGTACACTGCAAGTGCAGTTGCGCTAGATCTGAGGGGACGCTCTGAAAGGAAGAGAAGCTCTGCTGATTTCTATCATCCAATCGTGCAAGCAAAAATGCTTTTTTTTTTTTCCCTTGCATGTTCCCCTCAGACCTAGAGCAACTGCACTTGCAGTGCACGGACTATTTGCCTTTAGTAAATCAACCCCTATGCCTCGTTAGTTCATGTATCGATGCAAAGGTAGATAGATGCAAGCAGAAACCCCTCACAGTTTGATTAACATTTTAAAGGAACAAAATCCACAAGACAAACAACCTTATCACGTATCATCAGGATAAACAAACAAACATAATTAAAATACCTAAATATACAGTAACCATTATCAAAACCATCTACAGAGTGTTCAACTCGTAAATCCATCAGTATATCAATAGTTTTACTGTTAATGGTTAACTTTTTAGATATTTGAATGTTATATCTATGTATCTGAATGATATGTTTGCTTATCATGATGATATCGTATATGTGAATATATTGGCATATTATAGTTAGTTTTATCTAAAAAATACATGTTTAAGGTGCTACTGAATGTCCCAGACAGCCTCTGCTGATACCCTAGTTGGGTGAAATGCATAGGGAAAGAGTCTCTGTTGTGTAAAATCCCTTATGTGTTAGACCTGAAGATATCAGTAAGGTTGTGGCCCTTATTAGTTTTAAAACTTTAAGAGGAAAATTGTCAATTACCTGCATTATTCAAGTTTCTTCTTGCATCCATCTACCTTTCTGAGGATACACAGACTAAGGAGGCATGGTCTTGGGGCTTGTTCACACTGGATTGCGGTGTGGGAAACCCACAATCCATGCACGTTTCCTGCACTGAGTGTGTGATCTGCTGGAGGTGTCAATAAAATCCTAACACTCCATTAATGGATCGTATTGTACCGCAGCACCATGCGATGTGGTGCAGTGCAGTTTTGAAAAATAGTGCATGTACTACTTTTGGTGCGATCCAGTATGATTTCAGCCCATTCAAATGAATAGGCTAAAAATCACATTGCACAGGAAGTTGGACCATGTTCAGGTGTAACCCGGCCCTAAAAAAAGAAAAAAAGGCTTGGCAATATTCAATTAATGTTGCAAGATTTTTTGTTGCGTATTAGGCGTGCATTAATCTTTTATTCCCTCCTGAGGTCCTACAATCTGAACAGTGTGTTTCTAATTGGTGGAGGTCACTCTTTGTTCGCTATACTTTACAGGTGGATATCAAAGTGCTGCAATATTTAATTGGCTGACCTCTTTAGGAAAATACTATTTGTCTGGCTGTCTCTGGATTCAATAGGTTCCTATACCCAGGACAAGCCTGCAGTCAGTGAAGTCAGAACTCCATATTTGTGTGCTTGTTCTGGATCAGTGAATCCAGCTACTGAAGTCACCGAATCACAATAACAGAGGCAACTTTTGCTATCTGATATTGGTCAGCAATGGCAGCCTCCAGTACAGGTTTCCTTTATAGCTTTGAACTGTGGACAATTGTTCATTCTTCATTTCATAGTGATGTCACCCAGCTGTCCAAAAATATCTGCACAGATATTGCTGAGGTGGTCTGTTTACTCCTTTGCCCCTTGATAACGTTCTTTCGCGCAAAACGTGTCGGGAGGAGCTACAATGGTGATGCCATCACACCTGTTAGGGTGCTGCATGTGTTGACTGTATTTTATGCGAGTTTACTCCTGCTTGTTGTAAGTAGTTTTAACCTTTTATTAAAAACCTGAACCTTTAATATTACACTATAAATTCCTCCTCTTTCTCCCCTTCTCATTGAGTGTACTGCTGGACTGTTTGACTGCATGGTCTATCCACCTTGGAACCCTTGCTCTTGGCATCAATCCATCCATCCCATAGAGATATATTGGCTTTAGGTGCAGTTATACTTCCACCCTGGGTCCCCAGCGGCTGATTGTGGATCATCCTGATTGCTTGGCTTTGTCCATTTTGGAATCCTGGCTCCTGGGATCCATCCATCCCATAAGGATATTGGGATAAGGTGTAGACTGACCTCCATATTGGGGTCTTAATAGCTGGTAAGTGGCTAGTGAGTGGGGTGTGCACTGTCTGGGTGTGAAGAATCCCTCTTCATCCACTTCTGTAGCACTGGATTTTGTTAACACTTAATTGTTTATATGAACTTTTTTTGCACTGAAGCACTTTATTTCCTGGACTTTATGGATTGTTTTATTTGTTTTAAATCACATATTTTTCTTTTTCACTTGATTGTATGATTATAACAAGGATCTTATGCACTAATGATAGGGAAACGCAATACTTATTTTTATGGTCTATTAGTTTATTAGCCCCTTTGGCAGGTGGTGTGTCTATTTTTTGGACTACACCGGTGATCTGCTCATTGCTACAGATGAAATTAGGATGTGCATCTTAAGGCAGGTAATTTATCCGTACGCCCTGTTTAGGCTAAGGCTTCATGTACACGGGAGGTTTTTACAACCTCTCCTGAACGATTTAACTTGACAGATAGTAACCCAGGTTAAAAACATCCGTTTTCCTGCGCTTATATTCCACGTTTAGCAGCGTTTTGCCGTGTTTGCATTTATAAGCGTTTTTTTATTTTAATTTTTTTTTACAAATAGCCAAAAATGCCTTTTAAACGAGTTACCATGTTTAGCCGCGTTTAGAAGCGTTGGGTGCTTGAAATGCCTCTAAGCTCAGCTTCTGATCCCATTTTTTTTTTTTTTGCGCTCCAAAAAAAAGCCTCTAAACTCAAGTGCCTAGAAACGACTATAAACGACTACTGTTAAGATAACAGAGGAGAGTTCAGGAACAGTTGAAAAAAAAATGCCCAACTGCTCCTAAACATCTGTTTACCAGCAGCAGTGTACATGACGCCTAAGACTACTCTGTCTCATCATGCCTTGTGCTTTTCCTTTTGATGAGCTATATTATGATGAAACACTGCAAAGATATTGCTGCTTCTCTTCTCCCATCCAGAAGTGGACAAGTAGGAACAGGCTTTGTAGTGCCCCCAAGTTATGATGTATAATAGATACTATTTGTCCAATATAGCGCCTATCCATTATTTTAATATTACATTTCCTATATGTTGTGTGAATGTTTATCATAACATTTACATCAGGGTATTTTAATTTGCCTTATCCTGTCCTGCCTAGTAAGCCAAGGGGAGCCACATCAATGCTGAACCAGTTCGCAACTAAATTTTAATGAAAAGAGCTCCCTCTAGTGGTCAGTTATAGTTTTAAAATTTTCTTGATGAATTTTTTAGTGAAGTGAGTATTTACTGGATTTTAGCTTGTGAGTTGATGTGGGTTTGCTTACTGATCACCAGTGTGGTAAAGAGACTTAAAAGCTTTAGCTCAGATTAGTCATTTGGGACACTGGACACAGATGTATTCTGCCTGCCTGTTAGGAAGGGCACTATAAAAAAAAAAAAGAGACTCTGCTACTCCTCTTTCTCGGTCACTGGTTATTCAGTTGGGAGTTAGATCTTGTAGGAGGTAGACACTGTGGGTCCTTTATATTAGATAGTACTTTGTTCATTGGGGAGCACAGGGCGCCTATGGGGTTGAAGCCTTTTTTGGTTAGGAGGTTGCAAATATACTGCATCTAAGAAGAAATATGATACATGAAAATTGTTTACTTTTGCCCCATATTTGAGTAAACGAACACTAGATCCTGGTTGGAATAGTGACTACTGATAAAAGTGACGTACTTGAACAAATAACATAAAATTAACAGGATTTGTTAATTTTCATGATCTAAATGCAGATTTGTCATATGAAAATAAGTACAGCCCCACATTCACCACCACCTCAAATCCATGAAATTAGAATCTGGTCTTCCAGATTAGGTGTCATTAATTAGAATCTTTTTGGGGAGTATGCAGATGGAACCTGTCTTATTTAAAAATCAGATATCTAAGGGTCTGATGCTCTTTGCGATTTGAGATGTGTGGTGTCATCGCAAGTTCTCTAAGGTCCTCGCAAAGAAAAATGGGGATGGATAGGAGTTTGGCAATGGATTTAGAAAAGATTGCCATATGATTTAGAATGTGTATTATTTCACTATGAGGGAATGATCTGCCACACAGATTTCAAACAACTGCTGCTTTGTCCAAAACTGGCCAGGCCAGCAAATTCAACCTAAGAGTTGACCAATATATGCTAAATGAGGTCTCCAAGAACCCCAAAATTTCTTCTGCAGGTAAGCTGGTGTCAAAGTGCATGCATCTAGAATCAAAAAGACTATACCAATTTAACCTGGTGGATCGGAGGTGTGCCAGGAAAAAGCCTTGGCTGGCCAAAAAGAATATTAGCACAAGACTACAGTCTGCCATTAAATAGATAAGAAAAGACCAGGCCTTCTGAAAAAATGTGCTGTGTACTGATGTTTCCAAGAAAGCTGTTTGGTCACAGTAACGGTAGACATTTTGGCACAAACCGAAGACAACATTTCAGGAGGAACCTCATACCAACTGTGAAGCAATGTGTGGCCATTTGTCTAAAAGATGAACCAGAATGGATCTTTCAATGCGATAGTGATCCAAACCACACTAAGAAATCCACAAAGGTATGACTCAAAAAGAAGACCTGTAGGGATCTGGTCTGGTAGTGTTAAAGCCCTAATTTTAATCCCAATAACATATTGGGGGGGGGGGGGGGGGGGGATTAAAGTGGAAGTTCATACAAGGAAACTCACAAACATCTAAAGGATATTTGAATGATTAAGTGTGTAAAAATGTCTCTATTTCAGAGAAGAGACTGGTGGGCAGTTATTCAAAACGCCTACAAGAAATCATGTCTGCTAAAGGGGACTATACCAGCTTCTGAGGCCAAGGCTATACTTATATTTTTCTCAGTACACAATTGTTACATGTATTGTTATTTTGTTGAATAATTACATTTTGTTGTGTTTTTATTCAAATATATTACTCTATAATATATCATGTTTACCCAGTACAGCATTAAGGACGTAGCAGCTGTGCACTTGTCCCTGCATAGTGCAGCCGACTCAGGACCATTCTCTAAAAGTGATCTGGGTGGCTGTAGAACCACCCAATCACTTTTACTGTGCTCACTAGATTTTTCTGTGCACTCCAAATCATCTGGGACTCCACACCACTTGCACATCTGGCTCCAGTGCGCACCGCCCTCCTCCAATACCCAATGACATCACGATGTTCAACCCCGCCCTTGGGTTTTAAAATAAGTTTATTTTCTTTTAGGCTTCATTCACACCTGTGAATAAGCCATTTAGATGTAGGAGACCCAGCAGGGTGTTCCCAGTGATTAGCTGCAGGCAGACAGCTCAGTGAAGGCAATGGGAGGCATGAAGCTCCCGCAGCTATTTCCAGTCGTGTGTATGTATTCACTCAACTAGTGATTACCTGCAAATGATCAACCCAGGACGCAGACTATCTGTGTCCAGGGATGCTAGTTTGCAGGTATATTCTTTGTGAGTGATTACATGCAAGTAGCCACAAATAGCTGCAGGAACTTCCAGCCTCCCATTGCTTTCAGTGGGGCTTGCACTCACAGTTAATCACTGGGAACCACCCATCTAAACGTCCCATTCGCAAGTTTTAATAAGGTCTTTAAAAAAAAGTATGCACCTCTCTAAATCCAGGGGCTGTTCGGTTAATTTAATCAAACACATTTAGACCTTCCTTTTCCTTAAGTGGTCTTCTCATCTGGCGAGTGCGTACGGCCACTGTTTTTTTTTTTTTTTTTCCCAATGAGGTGAAAGCAAGCACTGTAGAAAGTTGGGACTAATTGCAACACAGCTATTGAAAACAGTGCACTATGGGGTTTATTTACTAAAGCCGGAGAGTGCAAAATCAGGCTTACTTCTGCATAGAAACCAATTAGCTTCCAGATTTTATTACCAAAGCTTAATTGCAAAAGCTGAGGTTAGAAACTGATTGGCTGTCATGCACACCTGCACCAGAGTCTGAGTGCACCAGTCTTAGAAAATCCACCCCTATATGGTTTAACCACATGCCAACCGGGCCATAGCCGAAAGATGGCTACAGCGCGGTCGGTAGGTCGTCCTCCCAGAACCTTGCTCCTGTGTGCCCCCTGGGGCGCGCACTCGGGAACATCCGTGACCGCCGGGTCCAGAGGACCTGGCGCATCATGGATCACGGCCGCTGATAGCGGCCGTTTACCACGTGATCGCTCCGTCAAGTGACGCAGCGATCACATGTAAACAAACCGGCGTCATGACGCCGGTTCCTCCCTCCCCTCTCTGTACCGATCGGTACAGTGAGAGGGGAGAAGCGCAGAGGGGGAGAGATGTCAGCAGCGCTGTGGGCTGGATGTGTAGTGCCCACAGCGCTGCTTAATGACAGTGAAACACTGCAATACTGTGCAATACTCTGCCAACACTGCAATACTCTGCCAATACTCACCAATAAATTTTAATAGAAACAAATCAGTTTTATTTATTTTTTTACCGAATTTTCTGTATTTTTTGATTTATAGCGCAAAAAATAAAAAACCCAGCGGTGATTAAATACCACCAAAAGAAAGCTCTATTTGTGTGAAAAAAAGGACACAAAATTCATTTTACAGTAATTGTCATTCAAAGTGTGAGAGCACCGAAAGCTTAAAATTGGTCTGGTTAGGAAGGGGGTTTAAGTGCCCAGTGGTCAAGTGGTTAAAGGAGACTTTTGCTTTGTGTTATTTAAGTGGTGGATGGACACAGAATATACTGCTCTCATTTGATTTAATAAAATGATTTATTAATTTATTTATTGTAATCGGTATACACATTTGATGGAGGTTTTTCATTTACAGCACGTATTTTTGGATTATGTACAGAGCATCTGCAATGTATTGACAGCGCTTCACTTTTTCCACATTTTGTTATGTTACAGCCTCATTCCAAAATGGATTAAATTTATTTTTTATTCTCAAAGTTCTACAAACAATAGCCCATAATGACAACGTGAAAGAAGTTTGTTTTGAAATCTTTGCAAATGTATTCAAAATAGAAAAGGAAAAAATCACATGTACATAAGTATTCGCAGCCTTTGCTCAACACTTTGTTGAAGCACCTTTGGCACCAATTACAGCCTCAAGTCTTTTTGACTATGATGCTACAAGCTTGGCACACCTATAGAGATGTTCAATCGGGTTCAAGTCTGGGCTCTGGCTGAGCCACTCAAGGACATTCACAGAGTTGTCCCAAAGATGAACCTTTGCCCCAGTCTGAGGTCCAGAGCACTCTGGAACTTCATCAAGGATGTCTCTGTACATTGCTGCATTAATCTTTCCCTCGATCCTGACTAGTCTCCCAATTTCTGCCCCTGAAATACATCCCCACAGCATGATGCTGCCACCACCATACATCACTGTAGGGATGATTATGGCCAGGTGATGGGTGGTGCCTGGTTTCCTCCAGACATGATGCTTGTTATTCAGGCCAAAGAGTTTAATCTTTGTTTCACCAGACCAGAGAGTTTTGTTTCTCATGGTCTGAGAGTCCTTCAGGTGCCTTTTGGCAAACTCCAGGTAGGCTGTCATGTGCTTTTTTTTTTTACTAGGGAGTGGCTTCCCTCTGGCCACTCTACCATACAGGCCTGATTGTTGGAGTGCTGAAGAAATGGTTGTTCTTCTGGAAGGTTCTCCTCTCTCCACAGAGCGCCACATTACCTTCACTTTATTAAAGGATAGGTGTCCCCCCCAGATCTCCCTCTTTGACTAGCAAAATTAGTCTCCTGAACGAAAAGAATGCTCACCTTACAGGTGACTGCTTCTCTCCATAATGTGCAACACAATATGAGGGCTATTTCGTTCTCTGGCATTCATAGATACCAGTTTAATGATTTTTTCTGATGAGTACTGTATGGGTTATGTAGTATGTAGACCATCTGAAGAGATGGACTCACTGGTGAGGAGAGGGATACAGTGTTCAGTAAACTGTAGGTGGTAGTTGGTAGTTGAAGATGTGTTGTATGCTGACAGCGAAGATTGTCATAAAAAAGGGTTCCAACTGTATCAAATAAAAAAGAGACAGAGCATACTTTGCTTATTTCCACTTCTTCATCCAGAGACTTGGCAAGTCTATTGACATGGCCATTCCCAGTGACATCGTTTCTTCTCATTCCATCACTGTTTAACATTGGCTTGTATATACTGTATTTCTGTTTATATGCTGTATGTCATCATCACTAAGGCTTGTTCGATAAAGCATCTCTTAAAGCTGAGTTCCACCCCAAAGTGGAACTTGCGTTCATTTGTCTTCTCTCCCCTTCAGGTGCCACAATTGGCACCTTTTCGGGGGGGGGGAGTGGGGACAGGATACCTGTCTTTAACAGGTATCATGTTCCAACTTCTGGGAGTCCAGGCCGTGGCCCGTGACATCACAGAGGGGCTCCCTCCTCCTCCCTCGCCATCACTGTATCCAAACCCAAGAATAAAAACAGAATGTATTGCAGCTTACCTTTCCTTAGATGTGATGGCTACATTTTTCTATTGTCACACTTTTCTTTTCTCTATTTTCACCTAGTAATCCTTCCTGTGTGTCCTAGGATGACAACCATATAGTATCTAGGAGGAGCAGTGTCACCCTAGGAAGGGATTGTGTTTGGGCTATATATAACCTTAATCTTCCCATAACAAGAGGAGCTGTTTTGTAGTTGACATAGATAACTGGGAATAATGCTAATTGGTAATTGATTGCAGAAGAGTTGAGCACAAGTAGTTATCAGCTCACAATATTTCTAGCTGGAAAAACATCAATTTTTTTTTTACACTTGTCAGATATAACAAAATTTCTTCAGGCTGGGTTCACACTATTGCGAATTGGATGCAGGTTCTCCTCATCCAATTTGCAATAGCAGGAGATTTTGACCGGCTCTCTATGGAGCCGGTGTTATGCCAAAAACTGTCCCCCCATCGGATAGTGTCTGCCCTGTACTGTGCTTGCGCAGTACGGAGGACAAGGAGACTCCGAAAGTCTCCGAAGATGAACGACGCCTGCGCACTGAGTGCAGGTTCAAGCCCCACCATGCAAGTGGACATACGGTAGCACTTAGTAACAGGGCCCCTCGCCACGCTTCGCTCGCAGCCTCGCTTCTCTCTGCAATTTTTTATTCTAACTCTACGTCCACTTGGATGGTGGGGCATGAACCAGGACTCAGTGCGCAGGCGCCGTTCATCTTCGGAGATTTTCGGAATCTCCTTGTCCTCCATACTGCGCAAGCGCAGTACAGAGCGGACAGTATTCGACACAACACCGGTTCACATATCTCTGCTGCGGCTCCGGTGCAAATTTGCACAGGAGCCCTGTGCATCTTTTGGTCCGTTTCATATCGGAATCCAGCCAACAATTGGGGCTGAAATCGGACCTGAAACGGTGAGTGGGGATGCGCCGGATCCCTGCTGTGAGCCGCATGCGAAGATATTGTGAGCCCACCCTTAATGGTATATTTGGCAAACCATAAGGGAGCAAACAATAAAATGTATTAGTAGAGTTTACATACACTTTAAAGCAGGGGTCTTCAAACTATGGCCCTCCAGTTGTTCAGGAACTACAATTCCCATCATGCTTAGTCATGTCTGTGAATGTCAGAGTTTTACAATGCCTCATGGGATGTGTAGTTCTGCAACAGCTGGAGGGCCGTAGTTTGAGGATCCCTGCTTTAAAGGATAAGTTCACCTTTTGTAACATGTTACTAGTTACGCACATATTCAGGGCGTAACAGGTAACATGTTACAGATGCACCGGCCTGCGATCCCCCGTTCTGGCAGCTAGTGGGCCCCCCCCCCCCCAGCTCCAACGCCCCAGCTGTGTCATCAATTCACAGTGTTCTGTGAATGGGGAAACTACAAGGTCCGGCAGCCTTTGCGGCTGTCAGCTTGTAGTTCTTAGTGAACTACCATGGTGCTGTTGAGCGCTGTGGTAGTTTGTGAAGTCTTCCTGTTGCAGTGTAACTGCCTGGCCATATCAGAGATATAGGCAAACAGATACACAGACAGTCTGCAGGATCGTGGCATTACACCCATGATCTGCTGATCGTGGGTGCAATTCTTTACAGGTCCATTACAAAAACAAACAATAAATGCATATTTTTTTACATGCAAAAATTGTGCATTTATTTTAATTTTTTTGGGGGTAAAGGTGAACTTATCCTTTAAGTAATGTATGCTGGTGTGTTTCTTCCAGTCAGATATCATTTTAGGAGGAGGTTTTCTGCCTTGCATAAGTGCCTCTTCTGGGAATATTTACTACTTATTCAGAAGCTCTGATACCAGGGGTGCTATAAAGCTGGTTATACACTTTTAGGTTTTTGGGGTTTTTTTTGTTCAACCAACAGGTTTAAAGAAAAAAACTCAGATTCCTGCATCCAGGGCAGCCATCAGAAATTTTGGGGCTCCTTACATAGCTTTAGGTCTGGGCCCCCCGGGGTCTGACCACCAACATTCCCCAGGGCCCGCCCACTGGCTGTCCCACCAAATCCGCCCACTAGCCATTCCACCAAGTCATCATCCGCATCCCTCTCCACAATGTAACTCTCATCCTCATCCCCACCCAGGAGAGGGATGGATGATTCTGGGTGGGGATGAGGATGATGGCGAGGGGAGGATGATGGCGAGGGATGGATGATTCTGGATGGGGATGAGGATAATGGAGAGGTGGGGATGAGGATGATGGAGAGGGCTGGATGGGGATGAGGATGATGGAGAGGGATGGATGATTCTGGATGGGGATGAGGATAATGGAGAGGTGTGGATGATTCTGGGTGGGGAAGAGGATGATGGAGAGGGCTGGGTGGGGGATGAGGATGATGGAGAGGGATGGATGATCCTGGGTGGGGATGAGGATAATGGAGTGGGATGGATTATTCTGGGTGGGGATGAAGATGGAGAGGGATGGATGATTCTGGGTGGGGATGAGGATGATGGAGAAGGATGGATGATTCTGGGTGGGGTGGATGATGATGGAGAGGGATGGATGATACTGGGTGGGGATGAGGATGATGGAGAGGGATGGATGATACTGGGTGGGGAGGAGGATGATGGAGAGGGATGGATGATACTGGGTGGGGAGGAGGATGATGGAGAGGGATGGATGATACTGGGTGGGGATGAGGATGATGGAGAGGGATGGATGATACTGGGTGGGGATGAGGATGATGGAGAGGGATGGATGATCCTGGGTGGGGATGAGGATAATGGAGTGCGATGGATTATTCTGGGTGGGGATGAAGATGATGGAGAGGGATGGATGATTCTGGGTGGGGAGGAGGACGATGGAGAGGGATGGATGATTCTGGGTGGGGAGGAGGATGATGGAGAGGGATGGATGATTCTGGTTGGGGAGGAGGACGATGGAGAGGGATGGATGATACTGGGTGGGATTAAGGATGATGGAGAGGGATGGATGACCCTGGGTGAGGAAGAGGATGATGGCGAAGGATGGATGATCCTGGGTGGGGATGAGGATGATGGAGAGAGATGGATGATTCTGGGTGGGGATGAGGATGATGGGGTGGGAATGAGGATGATGGCGTTACATTGTGGAGAGGGATGAGGATGATTCTGGGTAGAGATGAGTTACAGTGTGAAGGCGACAGGGGGGAGGGTCCAGTAGTAGAGATGGTCAGCGTGGAACATATTCCAAAGGATACTACTGGGGCATTAGTGGTAGGTATGCGACCGGTCTAAACTACGTGGCATGTTCACCAATGCCAGGAGCCTGGTGGACAAAATGGGAGAACTAAAGATACTGTTGAACGAGGGGGGTTTAGATTTTGTGGGAATTTCACAGACTTGGTTCAACAGCTCTCATGGCTGGCAACTATTCAAGGGTATTCCCTTTATCGCAGGGATAGAGAGGGTAAAAGGGGGAGAGGTATGCCTGTATATCAAGAATAATGTACAAGTGAATGTGAGAGATGCCATCACTAATGGAGAAAGGGAGGAGGTGGAATCCTTATGGGTAGAGCTCCAAAAGGATGAAACTAAGGGGAAAGTAATACTGGGAGTATGCTAAAGGCCCCTAACCTGGAGGAGGGGGAGAAGGACCTCTTATCACAATTTGGATTAGCGGCAAGGATGGGAAGTGTCTTTGTAATGGGGGATTTTATTTATCCAGACATAGACTGGGCAGCATTCCTCTAAGGCTCGCCAGTTGCACTCAGCTGTGGCTGATGAGGCAGAGTGTCTGCGCCAAATTTGGCTGCAGCACGACTGCCTCAGAGTACCCTGTCAGAGCGGCACGCGGCGGCGCCCCGCGGTGCCATGACACCGGTGATCTGCCGAGATAGTTCCCCTCGGCGGATAAGGACCCCTCTGTACTGCGTAGGCGCAGCGCTTGCGCAGTACGAAGGACTAGGGATCTTCCGAAAATTTCCGAAGGTAAGCAAGTGGGAGTGAAGTGTACACCGCACAGGCGCAGTCGGTGTACGAGATGATGCTGCACGCTCCCGATGCTCACGCTACTCTGCAAAGGGAGTCTAACTAAGGGGCGGGTCTATTATTACTCTAAGCAAGGGGCACAGGCGTGTTTAAATAAAAAAAAAGGCGCGTTTTGCAATACTTAAAAATCTGACCCTTGGTTACAGTAATAATAATAACAAATGTCGCCCTTGGTTACAGACCCGCCCCTTGCAAAGTAGCGCGAGCATCGGGAGCGTGCGGCATCGTCTCTCGTACACCGACATGTTAACTGCGAGTGTGCGGTGTACACTTCACTCGCAGCTGTTTAGCTTCTTCAATTTTCGGAAGATACCTAGTCCTTCGTACTGCGCAAACACTGCGCCTGCGCAGTAGAGGGGGGTCCTAATTCGGCGGGGGAACTTTCTCGGCAGGACACCGGCGCCCACCTGGATGCGCTCCGGAGTGGAGCGCAAACAGGAAAGAGAGCGGTCAGAGCGGCCGGACTCCTAGCGGGCTAGGAGAGCCCAAGCAACCAAGTAATGGCGGCCGGGCATCTCTCACGCACCGGGCAGTCCATGCTGGTGCACAAAGAAAGGATCACCCAAATCGCTGGAATTAATGTTGTTTAAAATTACTAAGAGGTCAGTGTATGTGACTATGTGAAAAAAGGAGAAGTGCTCCATCTAGTGGTTGTAAAGCAGTTAGCCCTTACATGGAAACCAATACAGCAATACATCATCATGTGTAATGGAAATATCTGAAACAATAAGAAACCGCAATTAATGCAATGCAAAGGATACACATCAATTTGCAATTATCTAACTGTACAGTTGGCAGGCTGGTAAATCAAATAACATACATTGGTGAGGAAGGCCTCAAAGTTTTGAGAATTCAAGTGCAGAAAAAATTTGAGATCTAATTCACAGACTCCTGCAAAAAAACGTCCAGAAAAGGTTTAAAATTGAAAGCTTCATTGAGGCTCGATTCACATCTATGCATGTTGCTTTTGAGCGTTTTTGCACTGCTTTTTTTTTTACTGCGATTTTGCTGCGTTTTGCGGTTTTATTTTTTTTATTTATTTTTTTACACTGTGGTTGCTTAGCAACCAGCTATATACAGTGTAAAAAAATAAAAGCCTGCAAAACGCGGGAAAAACGTGGTACTTGCGTTTTGGATGCGGGTCCATTGACTTCTATTGCATGCAAAACGCTGCATTTTGCATGAAAAAAAGTCCCCGACCCTTTCCAAAAATGCAGAGGCACAAAATGCATTGATGTGAACATGTTCCAAAGGAACCAATGTTAAAAATTTTCCCTGCATTTCTGCAAAATGCATCAAAAAACGCATTAGTGTGAATCAAGCCTGAGACCAATTCGCTCTGTAAGAGAGCCTTGTTGGAGTCTCCTCCTCTAGGACTGGCAGTAATGTGATCCAGGGCTAAAAAGCGTACTTTAGGAGTACAGTCAGTGTGCATTAGAAGGCAATGTCTACCAAGGGGAAGGTCAGGATCCTCTTTGCTAATGCTGACTATGTGGCGGTAGATGCTTGCCAAAAAAGCAATTTGGTTTTACCCACATAGAAACAGCTGCATACATATTGCATTAAGTAGACCACCCCCTCAGTACGGGAATTTACAAAATACTTTGATCTAAATCGTCACCATTGGATGATCCTTTCTTTGTGCACCAGCATGGACTGCCCAGCGTGTGAGAGATGCCTGGCCACATTACTTGGTTGCTTGAGCTCTCCAAGCCCGCTAGGAGTCCGGCCGCTCTGACCGTTCTCCTTCCTGTTTGCGCTCCACTCCGGAGCGCATCCAGGTGGGTTACATTCACGCCAGTGTCATGGCGATGCGGTATGCGGTCCCGCCCCTCTGACGCTCTGACAGGTTACTCTGAGGCAGTCGTTCTGCAGCCAAATTTGGCGCAGACACTCTGCCCTTATCAGCCACAGCTGAGTGGTGGGCTGAATTCAGCCCACAATAAGCTGTTTACTATAGCCTCATTTGCTATATAATCCAGGGTGCAGCAGCAGCATTCACACTGCTGATTCTTGCTGCTGGGATGCACAGACCTACATATACCGTCTAAGTTGGAGGGTATTTTCTCTATACATTGTAAATTTTGTATGACTATTGTTCTCTATGTTTTTATATGCAATTATGTGAAATAAAATATATTTTTACCTTCAAACTTCTGGTCTATCCTAAAAATCCTGAGGGGTGATGCCGTGCACATAGCACTAGGCTTCCTTTTCTTGCTTGTTTTTTGGATTGGACAGACCAGTCTATACATGCACCGCCACTCCACAAACCAATTTACTGTACAAAATAAGGTCCGTTGGCATGGACCATAGGGTGAGTACATGGATTGAAAACTGGCTAAAAAGGCGAGTTCAGAGGGTGGTGATAAATGAAGAGTACTCGGAATGGTCAGTGGTAGAAAGTGGGGTCCCCCAGGGTTCTATCCTGGGACCAATCCTATTTAATTTGTTCATAAATGACCTGGAAGATGGGGTAAACAGTTAAATCTCTGTATTTGCAGATGATACTAAGCTAAGCATGGCAATAACTTCCCCTGGAGGATGTGCAAACCTTGCAAGAAGATCTGAACAAATTAATTGGGTGGGCAACTAAATCGCAAATTAGGTTTAATGTGGAAAAATTTAAAATAATGCATTTGGGTGGCAAAAATATGAATGCAATCTATACACTGGGGGGAGAATCTCTGGGGGAATCAAGGATGGAAAAGGACCTGAGGGTACTAATAGATGATAGGCTCAGCAATGGCATGCAATGCCAAGTTGCTGCAAACAAAGCAAACAGAATATTGGCATGCATTAAAAAGGGGATTAACTCCAGAGATAAAACGATAAATCTCCCGCTCTACAAGACTCTGGTCCGGCCGCACCTGGAGTATGCTGTCCAGTTCTGTGCACCAGTCCTCAGGAAGGATGTGCTGGAAATGGAGTGACTACAGAGAAGGGCAACGAAACTAATAAAGGGACTGGAGGATATTAGTTATGAAGAAAGGTTGCGAGCACTGAACTTATTCTCTCTGGAGAAGAGACACTTGAGAGGGGATATGATTTCAATTTACAAAAAAGCACTGGTGACCCCACAATTGGGATAAAACTTTTCTGTGACAGGGAGTTTAATAAGACACTTAGCCACTCATTAAAATAAGAAGAAAAGAGGTTTAACCTTAAACTACGTAGAGGGTTCTTTACTGTAAGAGCGGCAAGGATGTGGAATTCCCTTCCACAGGTGGTGGTTTCAGCGGGGAGCATGAATAGTTTCAAAAAACTATTAGATAAGCACCTGAACGACCACAACATACAGGGATATACAATGTAATACTGACATATAATCAAACACATAGGTTGGACTTGATAGACTTGTGTCTTTTTTCAACCTCACCTACTATGTAACTATGTAAGAGGCTCTCCACAATGTAACTCATCTCCACCCAAAAACATCCTCATCCCTCTCCACAATGTAACTCCATCATGTCAGCTTGTCCGGGCCAGGTGTATGATGTCCCATCTGGGAAAATGAAGGCATTGCATAACCACAAGTTATTGAAAAAATGGGGCTGCCAAACAAAGCTTTTGATCTCTAGACAAGGCAAGACGTATCAAAATTCGGGCCCTTTCAGCATGAACTGTCCGAATTTTGATCCATGTACACCCTTCTCTGTTCAACAGAAGCTGATTATTAGACTGGCTTATGTTGAATAGTCCAGCTTGAAAACCAGCATTCAATCAGCCGCTGCAGATCTGCAGAATCAGTGTATTCTGACAGGGAGAGGGGGTCCCCACTGTCAAAATACATAGCACAGAGGAGAGATCCCTGCATCCACATCACTTGTGGACTCCAATCCTGCAGTCCCAACCCTACGCTGCTTCTCTTGCTCCCGGATAGGTCTCAGGCAGCCTTGCAGCCAGGTGCCCCTGGGATAGGCCTCAGGCTTGCGGCCTAGCAGCCCAGGGCGACATAACACACTACCACCTAGACAGCCATCCAGGTGGCACAGAACCCCAATCACCTGACTCCACCCAAATAAATGGGCTCTCCCAGCAGGCCAGGGAACTAAAGAAACCCCTGCCAATTGGCTGACACACCCCATCCATTCATACTCTGACCTTGCGAAGCCCCTCTGTGTGTTCTAATGTCACCAGCCACAGTGCCACCTAGTGACAGAAGAGTAAAGGTGCAGCAATTCCAGAATTAGAGGGGAATCAATTGATCTTCTAACAATTAGCCAGGAAAATTACCACCTGGCAAACTAAATTTATTAGCAATATTACCTAAACACCAGGGTGCTACAATAGTTTGTAGACGCAATAACTTTTGCGCAAACCAATCAATATACGCTAATTGGGATTTTTTTTTACCAAAAATATGTTGAAGAATACATATTGGCCTAAATTGATGAAGAAATTCGATTTTTTACATATTTTTATTAGATATGTTTTATAGCAGAAAGTAAAAAATATAGTTGTTTTTTTCGATCTTTTTTTGTTTATAGCGCAAAAAATAAAAACCGCAGAGGTGATCAAATATCACCAAAAGAAAGCTCTATTTGTAGGAAAAAAGGACATCAATTTTGTTTGGATACAGCGTCAAATGACCGTGCAATTGTTAGTTAAAGTAACGCAGTGCCGTATCGCAAAAAATGGCCTGGTCATTAAGGGGGTAAAACCTTCCGGGGCTGAAGTGGTTAATGCTTACTGTCATTATCACCAATCATCAATGGAGTTAAGAGGGTTAACTCTCTTTGCCATGACCACCAATGCAGGAGGGGTGGTTCATTTTCATAGTTCACTGCCATGACCCCCAATTTGGGGGAGGGGAGGATTAATGGCCACCAATGCAGGGGAAGGTTGGGGTTAAATTCCACTGCCAGTGACCTCCAGTGGGGGGGGGGGGGGGGGGGGTTAATAGTACTGACTCCAGTGCTAGGAGTTATCATTGCAGTCACTACCATCAGTGCTGGGGGTCATTATTGCAATCACTGACATCAGTGTTGGGGATTATTATTGTGTCCAATGACACTAATACTGGGGTTTATTATTGAGTTTACTGACACCGGTGTTCTCTCCCTTCTGTCTCTCTCACCCCTTCTCTTTTTTACCTCCTCTCTCTCGCTTTCACCCCTCTCTCTTTCATCCTTCCCCTCTCTCACCCCCCCACCCCTCTCTCTCTCACCCCCCTCACTCCCTTCTGTCTCTCTCACCCCTTCTCTTTCTCTCCCCCTCTCTCTTACACCCCCTTCTCCCCCCTGTCTCTCTCACCCCATCACCCCCTTTTTGTCTCTCACCCCCACCCTTGTTCTCTCACTCTCCCACCCTCTCTCTCCCATCCCAAGAAAATATTTGCCCAGGGTCCAATCAACATTAAAGACGGCCCTGCTCAGCCAGTTTCCTAGCACAAGCTACTGTACATGAGGTTATGCGTTAAACCCTAAGTAATGCTGCTAACAATACAAAACTTTGCTGGAAACTTATGGGATATGGATGCCTTCTTCTGGGCATTGAATGGTGAACAAAAATAAAATAATAACATGATCAGCTTTTGGATGTGTAAAAGGTGGGTGCCAAATGGCTGGAGGTGAAGAGCTGCTATTAAGTTATGCAGATTTGGAACAGCAAGCTCCAGCTTCAATAGCACAATGGTTAGTGCTGCAAGCTGCTATGTGCAAAGTCCTCTTCTTCTCGTCCTTGAGCGCTGAGCAAAAACTGAACATTTAAATGTTTAGCTTTCGGAAGTGATCAGAACAAACTCAGACCGTCATTGTAGCACGTTGAATGCTGCTGTTTAGTCCTAACTGCAGCACTTTCACATTCTGTGCCCTCGGCTAATCAGCTCTGTATAAAAAGGATATCAGCTGTCCTGCTGCAGAACCCTCCAGATGCACGACTACCGGCCTCATTTCGATACATGCGCCAAGGGCGGAATCGCATCACTGGTTGCGTACATTCTTGATTCTTGCCCTGTCATGGTATATCATTTCTGTCACCTTACCACGCCCGGCATGAATGCAGTCACTTCCTCGCACTAATTCGTGTCGGCGTGCCCTAGGCCCGGCCTCATTTCAAACATGCGCCAAGGGCGGAAGGCTTTCACACTGAGCGTGGGGCATGGACAATTCCCAGGCTGTCCGCCGAGCTGAGGCGCAGAGGGATACCCTTCTCGTCCGCGGCCAGGAAGGCGGAGCTATTCAGGCTCCTCTTCCCACCACCGACCATCCATTGGCTCTTTATGTAGCGGCAAATGTCAGTCTCCCTTAGCATCTGGAGGGTTAGCCCTATGGCTTGTACAGGGGAAATTTTCAAATAAAAAAAACGTCTGGTGTATGATCTGACCCACTGGCATCCAATCTGATGCGGGCCATCAAAACCAGACGGATGGTGGATTCTGCAGCCAGGGCAGATCTGGCCATGTGGGAACACTTTCTAGCGGACTTTATGTAGCGGCAAATGTCAGCGGACATGTGTCTGCTGACACCCACTGGCATCCAATCTGATGCGGGCCATCAAAACCAGACGGATGGTTTCTCTATCTTCTAGCGGATCTGATGACAATTGGATGTCATTTGGCTCACTGTTGAGGTGCAGTCTGAATGATCCCAATGACTGAGTATGAGAATCGGCACTAGTAGGTAAACTCTGCAGCCCAAGTTAAAATTACCATAGCCATGTAGCAAAGCATTTCAACCATTGCATGTGTACAGTCCTGTCAGGCCATAATATAAGAATTCAGGTGGTTAGCCTGGGGGCCGCAGGCTGCCTGTATAAAAAAAAAAAAAAGCCCTTAATAACATTGACGTGCTTGGGCTGAGTATCATTTGGCTTTAGGTAAAGAGCTGCTATTATGTTATGCTGACCAAGTCCACACTATCACCTACCACAATTTCCTGGCATCGAGCATCCGAACGACTTTGAGTTGGCCATTGCTGCATCGGAAATCACCAGCCAAGTCAACAAATTTCTTCACCTCTACTACCAACAGCTCTGCTATAAAGAGAAGCAAAAAAACATGATCGCTCTTCTGCATGACCGATATCAGTCTCTCTCAAGTTGCATAAAAGAAGACACGTCCGTTGACCATCCCATAATAGCGCAAACTGCATCTGGGGAACCTGGTAAAGAGAAGGAAGTATAGATGTGTCATTCAAGATGAAATCTACACTTGTCTTTTAAATTTGAATAATTTCAACTCTCGTATGAGAGCCATTAAAACCTAATCCGTATGCGGGGAGTGCGAAATAAACATCAGCTGTCCTGCTGCCAACCTATCTGGATACTTTTACACAACAGAACGGCAGACAAATTCATCCAAATCTCGATTGAAGACATGAGATTATACTATCTCAACACCAGTACGTCAAAAACAAGATTAAAAGAGCCCAGACAGGCTACCTGCTAAAGATAAACTCTACATGTAGATGGCATTTTGAAATAAAATAAAGACATTTAACCAGCACGGGCCTTAGATGCTGGGAGGGCATCCATGTATGTCCTCCCATGCATGAGCTGTTGGTGCGCTCTGTGATCACAGAGTCAATGAGACTAGGCTGATCACAGATCAGAGTAAGGGGCCGATCCTGGTCAGCTGTCAGCCAATGACAGCTGATCACGTGATGTAAACAGAAGATCGGTAATCTTTTATTCTTTTCCTCACACTGATGCAGTGATCGGCTTCTGTCAGAGGGACATCGGTCCCGCACACAGAGAGCTATCGCCCCACCTCTGCCCACCAGTGCCACCTGCCAGTGCCCACCAGTGCCACCTATAAGTGCCCATCAGTGCCCCTCAGTGCCACCCATAAGTGCCACCTTTCAGTGTCACCTATCAGTGTCACCTATCAGTGCCCTTCAGTGCCACCCATCAGTGCCCTTCAGTGCCGCCTTATCAGTGCCCATCAGTGCAGCCTATCAGTGCTCATCAGTGCAGCCTCATCAGTGCACATCAATGGAGGAGAAAAATTACCTGTATTTTTGTAATTGTAATTCTATAACAAACTAAAAAACATTTTTTTTCAAAATATTCTCTTTTTTAGTATTTTTAGCAAAAAATAAAAAACCCAGCAGTGATTAATTACCACCAAAAGCAAGCTCTATTTGTGTGAAAAAAAAAAAAAGATAAATATTTAATTTGAGTACAGTGTTGCATGACCGCACAATTGTCATTCAGAGAAAAATTGGCCTGGGCAGGAAGAGAGTTTAAGTGCCCAGTAAGCAAATGGTTAAAAGAAGAACACATTGTACTGTTTTTTCTTTTTACACCAGTGCTACAGAAAAATGGATTCAAACGTAAAAAAAAGTTTCATATGAATTTTATGAATACAATACAGAAGCCAGGACACATCTGAGGAGAAAAGGTCGGAGTTCCCCTTTACCTTCAGTGGAGGAGAGGGGTGCAGGCCTAGAGGTGAATCGAGTGTGGTTTGAGCATTCTACTCCGAGCAGATCTGGCCCGTCGCCCTTCATCCCCTATAGCACAATGGTTAGAGCTGCAAGCTACGGTGTGTGAATTTGCAAGTTCGAATCTCAGCGATACCATCGATAGTTCAATACTTTACCAAAAACATTGACATTATGGATCCCTTCTTCTCGTCAGTGAGCACTGAACAAAAATGGAATATTAACATGGATGTGCTCGGGCTGGGTATCCGTTGGCTGGAGGAGAAGATCTGTGATTACCTTCCGCCGAGATATGAACAAACTCCGTCACTCTTGGATTGTTGCCGTAGCGTGCTCAACGTTGCTGATTAGTCTGTGTGAGAGTCTCAAGAAATGCACAATGACACCAGGGGGCAGCAGAGAGCTCTGCTTGATATACAATAGCATGAGACCTGACAGCACCTGTCTGCCCAGTCAGGATTATCAGCTACCACAGCTTCCTGACATCAAGCGACTCAAAGACTTCGAGTTGGCCATCGCTGCATTGGAAATTGCCAAACAAGTCTACACATTTCTTCAACTCCACCACCAACAGCTCTGCTATAAAGAGGAGAAGTTAAGGACGATGATGGGACTTCTGTATGACCGATGTCATTCTCTCTCAAGTTGTGTACAAGAAGACAACGAGCACCCTGTGATACAGCAAACCGATGATTACTTTAAACAGCTGGGGAACCTGATGGAGCAAGGAAAGGATAGATGTTTCATTGAAAATGAAATTGAAACATGTCTTATTATGTTGAATTATCTCAACTCTCGCATGAGAGCCATTAAAACGTAAAGGCATCGATTCCGTCTTCAGTGCCTGCGGCTAATCAGCTCCGTATGGCGGGAGCACCCAAAGAACATCAGCTGTCCTGCTGCAGAACCTTCCGGATACTTTTATATACCGGGTCAGCAAGAATAATTTCCCACCGGAAGAGAGAGAAAGATGGAGAGATCCATCCAGCCAAATCTCTATTCAAGGCATGAGAATCTACTATCCCAAAACCGGTGCATCAAAGCGGGAAACACTTGGCTTGTAACTGGCATTGTTAAATGTAATAAAGACATTTAAAAAAAAAGAATGCATTGTACCTGTACTGTTTTTCTTTTTACACAAGTGTTACAGAAAATGAATGGATTCAAATGTAAAAAAAATGTAAAAAAAAGTTTCATATGAATTTTATGAATACAATATGGAGGCTAGGACATATCTCAGGGGAAAAGGCCAGAGTTCCCCTTTACCTTCAGTGGAGGAGAGGGATGAAGGCTTGGATGTGAATGGAGTGCGGGTTGAGCTTTCTACTCCAAGGAGATTTGGCCCATTGCCTTCCATCCCCTATAGCACAATGGTTAGAGCTGCAAGCTACGGTGTGTGAATTTGCAAGTTTGAATCTCAGCGATACCATTAATAATTCAACACTTTACCCAAAACATTGATGTTATGTATCCCTTCTTCTCGTCGGTGAACACTGAACAAAAATAGAACATTAACATGGAGGTGCTCGGGCTGGGTATCCTTTGGCTGGAGGTGTGATTATCTTACACCAAGATATGAATAAACTCTGACTCTTGGATCATTGTCGTAGTGTGCTCAACGTTGTCGATCAGTCTGTGTGTGACTCAAGGACTGCTGTTGCTCTTATTATGTTGCATTATCTCAAATCTCGCATTAGAGCCGTTCAAAATGTAACTCATCGCTTCCGTATTCAGTGCCTGCGGTTAAACATCTCCGTATGCCGGGAGCACCAAAAGAACATCAGATGTCCTGCTGCAGAACCTTATGGATACTTTTATATAACGGGCCAGCAAGAATAACTTCTGTCCGGAAGAGAGAGAAAGAGGGAGACCCCAGATCTCTCCTCTACCCTTGACAATATGGAGTCAAAAAACCCCAAAAAAACAAACATTGATCTCATGCTTTCCAGAAAAAAATGGCCTCGTTTACATCTGCCCTAACTGGAAGTGATGAAAATGCTCATCGCTTCTGGTCTCCTAGACCATAGAGGTGATCAGAGATGATTTTGTCTCCAAACACCACTATTGTAAGCCGGCACAACCGCCAAACCGGTTCCGGGGCTCCCCGCCGGGATGGGAGAGCTTGGAGAGGCACCAGAGGACCCCCTTCCGCCACCTGTAAAAGCAATCCAGCTGCTAGTATTGCTTCTACTTTGTAGAGCTTTGCAGGCTCTTAAAAACAATACGGGGGTTATGGCTTACAGTTACAGCCATATCCCCATCATAGGTTAAAGGATAGATGTACAGACCACTATGTGATCACACCTGGCAATAACAATACAAGATTAAATGATCAATAAAATGAAAAGCTAAAAGTCCATTAATAGTCCATAGGTGATCTTGAGGACAGAAGTCCAAACGCTAGGGCAAGCTTTTACTTTCCAGTGACGTCATCACGTAGACAGTGCTCCAGCGTCATCTTGGAACTACCCCTGACAGCTTCCGTGTGTCTCCATCCCCGCGGCAGTGGACCCTGGTGGCTCCAAAGCCAAGGCGGCTCCATTGGTCATGACATCCCGGCGACTGATTCTATATGAGCCTGTTATTCACCTACTAAATGTGAGTGGCCATTTATGGCTTGTAAGTGGCAACCTGTAAAGCTCTGGTGAACTCCATGCCCAAGACTGTTAAGGCAGTGCTGGAAAATAATGGTGGCCACACATGTGCATGTACTATTTTAGGCAAATAGCTGCGTACAGCCCCCTTCACCCATTCATGTTTATATGTGGCTGTACACATGTGTGCCTCCTGGATTAGGAAGCGCCCGATCTCTGCCGAGACTCGCCCGATCACAATGGCTGTTGAACAAGCGGGTGACCACAGAGTACGGGCTGGAATTTCCCTACGTCCCCAAAGAGATTATGCAGGAGATAGAGGGCAACAGAGAAAGTTGGTATGCCAAAGGTATTTGAGACTATCTAAAAGTGCCAAAGCCTTTCAGAAAGCCAGAGTATTCTTCCAGTATGTATGATCGGTTTACCGGATGTCTTCCACATTGGAGCTATGGGAGACATGTCTATGCAGACAAAGTAATCATTTGCCAGCCTGGCAAAGACAATGTTGTGTATTTCATTACAACAGTAGATGCAAAAGGGAAAACTTTAACTTTGCCTGATCCCTGTTTCTATTGGTGATCAAACACAGTGATGTTAGTTCTGGAAAGAGGAACCTTTAAACTACAAGAACTGTGGGGAGTATAGCTAGGTAGTGTTAACTCAAAAAGAGAAGCTTCGAGTCAAGATCGTCTACCTACCACAGTACTTGCCTAAAGGACTTGTGGTACAGTGTTTTTCTGCCACTAGGTGGTGGAAGTTTGCACCGCAGTGATTGAACTTTTTGAACTTTTCCGACCGTGTGTACGCGGCATAAGTGTCGGAACCATACTCTTTGACCACCCTTTTAACAGGACCCCTAAGACGGACACAGTGAACAGGTGAGGTAACGGTAAGCCCAGCAAAAACCAGCAGCTCCTTCGGGGGTCAGTGCTACATAAGTATAGCTAAAACTGTTTGATTTTGTTATCTATAGACTAGAAAGGGTTAGATCCCGGTCTGATTTTTATTGCAATCTGTGTTTTCATTGGGGAGGTGTGCCCTCAGTATCTTGTAGGTGGGGACTTGAACAAGGTACCTGCTTTGGAGGGATCACACACACACAGGCTTCAGTAGAGTGAAAACGTTATGTCTGTTGTGCAGTCACAATGAGCAGAAAGTTGGCACATGGTAGATAAGGCAGTTCAGAATACTTCTCAGTACATTGTAATGTTACAAAAGGATGGCTCTGCTGGAGAGGTGGTAGTCTGCTGCACCAATGGAAAGTGCTAACGCGCAGAAGGAAAGCCTAGAGAGATTCTTTTAATCAGAGGGTGTCCCTTACATTGTCCCTACTTGTTAGGAACCTGTCCCTGCGCTAACCACTGTCCCTATCCAGTGGGTACCTTAGGTGGCACCAAAACCCTATTATTATTGGCAATTCTCATGTTCAAAAAGTTTTTTTCCAAAAAGTTGGCATTCAATTACAACCAAAGTTCAAGGTGGCCATCTTAACTGGAGAGCCTTTAAAAAGAGGGATCCCATGTGATTTCAGCATGCTGTGAGTGGACAGGTCAGGGAAAGGAACCCACTGGATAGGGACAGTGCTTAGCGCAGGGACAGGTTCCTAACGAGTAGGGACAATGTAAGGGAGACTGTCTGATACTAAGAAAAGTTTGGTGTTGAGACCTACAGATCCATCAGCCTATTGTGGCCACACTTTTGGCAGTCTTATTAGGTCTCACTGCTAGGTCTAGTTTGCGGGAGGGAAAGGAAGGGATTATTAGGGTGTTTTTAAGGGGATCCAGGGTGGAGGAGGGGTACTTTGTGGGAGGGTGTGGGATCACAGGGATGCCAAGACAAACACTGGTTTGTGTAATATATTGTACATTAAATTTTTTCGATACGAATATATATTATGCAGTAACCAGCAGTAGGTGTCATATCCTTTCTTTTTTTGTGAGCTTTTTTAGTTGAATATAGACACCACTGGAGGTGGAGGGAAGTAAATCTAAAAAAACTAAAATAATATGGTTGCATAAGGGCGGACTTTCCCGAGGGAATGTCCGCTGGACTGGAGTCCTCCAGACAATCTGCCCGTGTGTGGGCGCCGGTGGACTTTTTCCTCCCAAAAGTCAGGCGGACTAAGTTTTAAGTTCAGACTTAAAATTGACCGCTGGACTCGGCAGTCCGGCGGATAATCTGTGTGCTAGACCGCGGTCTGTGTGCTAGTCCGCGGGACTTTTGAAATGAACGGACTTGCCTCGCACACGGAGGAAAGTCCGTTCATTTAGAACGTGACTGCAGGTAGACAGGACTAGCGAAGGCAGTGAATGCCGCCGCGCTAGCCCCGTTATCTGGTATGGATTTAAAGGGGAATCCCTACGCCGAAAAAACGGCGTGGGGGTCCCCCCAAATCCATCTCAGACCCTTATCTGAGCACGCAGCCCGGCCGGTCAGGAAAGGGGGTGGGGACGAGCGAGCGCCCCCCCCCCCCTCCTGAGCTGTACCAGGCTGCGTGCCCTCAACATGGGGGGTGCCCTGGGAAAAGGGGGGCCTTGCGGCCGCCCCACCCCCGTGTTGATGAGGACAAGGGCCTCTTCCCGACAACCATTGGCCATTGGTTTCGGGGTCTGCGGGCGGGGGGCTTATCGGAATACGGGAGCCCCCTTTAATAAGGGGGCCCCCAGATACCGGCCCCCCACCCTATGTGAATGAGTATGGGGTACGATGTACCCCTATCCATTAACCTAAGGTGTAAAAGTGTAAATAAAAAAAACACACAATTTTTTAAAATATTTTATTGCACAGCTCCGGGGGTCTTCTTCCGTATTGGGGGGTCTTCTCGCCGGACTCCTCTGCTCTCTTCTGCTCTTTTACCTAGCTCTTTCACGAGCGGAGGAGCCTGGCTTTCTTCTTCGTCGCCGCCGTCGCCTGGGGGTCTTGTTCCGCCTTCGGGGGTCCCGCTCTTCTGTTCTTCTTGCCGCTGACACCGCTGCCACCTGCTGCGCCTTCTGCGTCGTCTTCTTCTTCCGATGTTGACTTGTTGCTCTCTCTGGCCAGAATGCCAGAGACACGCGGTGTTGTGACTTATATAGGGACAAGGGGCGGGGCCACCGAATCATGTCACATGGTAACCCCGCCCCCATATGATGTCACAGTCCCGGAGGATGCTGGGACTGTGACATCATATGGGGGCGGGGTAACCATGTGACATGAGTCGGTGGCCCCGCCCCTTGTCCCTATATAAGTCACAACACCACGTGTCTCTGGCATTCCGGCCAGAGAGAGCGACGAGTCAACATCGGAAGAAGAAGAAGAAGACGACGATGCAGAAGGCGCAGCAGGCGGCGGCGGCGACAGCGGCAAGAAGAACAGAAGAGCGGGACCCCCGAAGGCGGAACGAGACCCCCAGACGACGACGACGGCAGTGACGAAGAAGAAAGCTGGGCTCCTCCGCTCGTGAAAGAGCTAGGTAAAAGAACAGAAGAGAGCGGAGGAGTCCGGCGAGAAGATCCCCCTAAGACGGAAGAAGACCCCCGGAGCTCTGCAATAAAATATTTTAAAAAATTGTGTGTTTTTTTTAATTTACACTTTTACACCTTAGGTGAATGGGTAGGGGTACATCGTACCCCATACTCATTCACATAGGGTGGGGGGCCGATATCTGGGGGCCCCCTTATTAAAGGGGGCTCCCGGATTCCGATTAGCCCCCCCCGCCCGCAGACCCCGACAACAAATGGCCAGGGTTGTCGGGAAGAGGCCCTTGTCCTCATCAACATGGGGACAAGGTGCTTTGGGGTGGGGGGGGCCGCAGGGCCCCCCTTTCCCCAGGGCACCCCCATGTTGAGGGCACGCGGCGTGGTACGGCTCAGGAGGGGGTGGGGCGCTCGCTCGTCCCCACCCCCTTTCCTGACCGGCCGGGCTGCGTGCTCGGATAAGGGTCTGAGATGGATTTGGGGGGACCCCACGCCGTTTTTTCGGCGTAGGGTTTCCCCTTTAAATCCATACCAGGTAACGGGGCTAGCGTGGCGGCATTCACTGCCTTCGCTAGTCCCGTCTACCTGGAGTCACGTTCTAAATGAACGGACTTTCCGATCGTGTGTTGGCAAGTCCGTTCATTTCAAAAGTCCCGCTGACTTTTTCCCGCGGATTGTCCGCCGGAAAAGTCCGGGCGTGTGTGGGCAAGTCCACATGCTCGGAAAGTCCGGCGGATCTCCGCTGGAAAGTCCGGCGGATCTCCGCTGGAAAGTCCGGCGGCCCGCTGGACTAGGTCCGGCGGACAATCCCGCCAGAAGTCCGAGCGTGTGTACGCCGCATAAGTGTGCACACTCTTAAACCAATACTTTGTTGAAGCACCTTTTGATTTTATTACAGCACTCAGTCTTTTTGGGTATGAGTCTATCAGCATGGCACATCTTGACTTGGCAATATTTGTCCAATGTTCTTTGCAAAAACACTCCAAATCTGTCAGATTGCGAGGACATCTCCTGTGCACAGCCCTCTTCAGATCACCCCACAGATTTTCAATTGGATTCAGGTCTGGGCTCTGACTGGGCCATTCCAAAACATTAATCTTCTTCTGGTGAAGCTATTCCTTTATTGATTTGGATGTATGCTTTGGGTCGTTGTCATGCTGAAAGATGACGTTCCTCTTCATGTTCAGCTTTATAGCAGAAGTCTGAAGGTTTTGTGTCAATATTGACCTGTATTTGGAACTGTTTATAATTCCCTCTACCTTGACTAAGGACCCTGTTCCAGCTGAAGAAAAACAGCCCCAAAGCATGATGCTGCCACCACCATGCTTCACTGTGGGTATGGTGTTCTTTTGGTGATGTGCAGCAGTGTTGTTTTTGCACCAAACATATCTTTTGGAATTATGGCCAAAAAGTTCAACCTTGGTATCACCAGACCATAACACATTTTCCCACATGCTTTTGGAAGACTTCAGATGTGTTTTTGCTAAATTTCGTTGGGCTTGGATGTTTTTCTTCATAAGAAAAAGCTTCCGTCTTGCCACTCTACCCCAAACCCCAGACATATGAAGAACACAGGAGATTGTTGTCACATGTACCACACAGCCAGTACTTGCTAGATATTCCTTCAGCTCCTTTGATGTTGCTGTAAGCCTCTTGGCAGCCTCCCTGACCATGACTAGTGTAGCCTAGATATTACCCATCAGCTGATACAGCCCTATACTCCCCCTTACTTTAAATTAAATGATAGACCACACCTTCTTTTATGGAGTAAATGGCCGCAACAGCCTTTTATTAAAACATAACTCCAATAACTGAAAACACATATAAATAACCATAGTGATAAATAACATATCAACACATAACCAGTATATATACACCTGTAAACAAACATCAAGAACTGTAAACAATCAGTTACACCCTGTTAATTGGTCAGTGACGGAGCTAAGTACTATAAAATATATATATAATTACTGTATCTGTATATATATATATAACACCACCGGGGGGCACTGCGGGATATAAAACATAACCAACTGGCCTCCATCTGTACCGCCCGGAGACAAACACCTATCCCGCAGTGCACGAGTAATCATCAAATATATAATTTGATGTACTACCAGGAGGGGCCATCTACTGATGAGCCCCCCACACACCGGAGGGGCCATCTAATGATGAGCCCCCCACACACACTTACCCCCTACATAACTGCTCCGTCACTGACCAACGAACAAACACGCCACCCCTTTTCCTGTGATGAACCCTCTGCTTCCGATTCCTGAAACGACAACAAAAGCGTTAAAACCTCCAAAAACATTGCCTTATATTAGGGATGGTGGGTGGGAAAAACCTGCCTCCTCGTGTGTTCCTGCCCGCCGAATGTCCGTCCTAGCCACGCCCCCTTTTTATATGGCCGCTCCCCCATCTTCTGATTGGCCTGCTTCCTAAGCCAAACCCCCTTACAATACTTAATGTGTGTCCTAGACACACTGTCATGGCCAGGCCTGCCCTAACTTTGCTGCGCTGCATCCCGGTCCGGCCCTCTCTGTTTTCTTCTTGTCTTTTCATCAATTTTGGAGGGACGTCCAGTTCTGGGTAATGTCACTGTTGTGCCATATTTCTTCACAGTGCCAGTCTTCACAGTGTTCCATGGCATATTTAATGCCTTGGAAATTCGTTTGTACCCTTCTCCTGACTGATACCTTTTAACAGTGAGATCCCTCTGATGCTTTGGAAGCCCTCTGCGAACCATGGCTTTTGCTGTAGGATGGGACTAAGAAAATGTCAGGAAAGACCTACTAGAACAGCTGATATTTGGGGTTAATCAGAGGCACTTCAAATGATGGTAGGTGTGTACTGACTGCTATTTAACATGAGTTTGAATTTGATTGCTTAATTCTGAACACAGCTACACCCCAAGTTATAAGACGGTGTGCACGCTTATGCAACCACATTATTTTATTTTTTTATTTTTTACCCCCCTCCCTAAAATATTTCAGTTTGTTTTTCAATGGAATTGTACAGTTTATAGGTCACATTAAGGGGGGGGGGGGGGGGGGGTTCGGAAATGATTTATCTTTGTCTCATTTTTTTACATCACAAAAACCTGACATTTTAACAGGGGTGTGTAGACTTTTTATATCCACTGTAGGTCCATACAAAAGCCACCATGCAAAATATGATAGGAATGTTGCTATGTGTATCAGTAAAATGCATGCATGTCCGAATGCTGTAAATCTACCATAAGGATGGATCGATTGATGGGTGACAGCATGTGGAAATGCATGCACTTTACTGAATGCACAGTACATGCAAGGTATTCCACAATAACAGGCTCGTGGTCAGAGGTGTGTGCGCAGGAGTTGTGCCTGGTCACACTCTAATCACTACGTGAAGTGCTGATTCTCCCTACTGCTCGGGCTTCCCTCATGTTTCCCTCGCCCCACAGTGCTGCTGGCTTCTCTCCTCTCCCCCCAGCTGCTGCGGGGAATGTTTCAGGATGGAGAGCAGGGGAAGGGGCTAGTAAATATGTAATTTACCAGCGCCTTCCTTTTCTAATTGAACACAGTCACTCACTGCGTTCATTCTAAACTGAAGCATAGTAAACTGTGTTTACTATGCTTCAGTTTGTGAATGAACGAGAAGCCACTCAGCACAGAGCACTTCCCATTCATTCACTGCCCCATGCAGCTGAGGCTGCAGAGAAAGTCATGTGCGTTTGAGCTTTGGGGTGGACACCCTAATGCAATAGGCTGCACATACCTATGCTCACGGTCATATCAGCTGCACACATTACCTTATGGGCAATACAGAGATAAAGGCAAGTTGCCACTGGAGACTGTATAAGCATGAGACAAGATCATCTGTGGTGCAGTCTGGACGCAGCCTATAGCCTAGAGTTCAACCTATCTTGCAGGGGCGGACTGACAACTTATGGGGCCCTCGGGCAATAGAAGATCATGGGGCCCTCTGTGTCCACACCCACACGCAAGCCCCACCTACACAAAGCCCCACCTACATAAATCATGGGGGGCACACAGTAAGGCACACAGCAGGGCACAGGCACATCAGAGGGTATGGGGCACACAGTAGGGCACATTATGGGGCACAGGGCACATCAAGGGGTACACAGCAGGGAACAACACAGGGCATGGGGCATGCAGTAGGGCACATCAAAGGGCACACAGGGGGTACACAGCAGGGCACTGAGCACATCACAGGGCATGAGGCACATCACAGGACACACTGTAGGGCACATCACAGGGCACATGAGGGGGTCACACAGATAAATAAATCAGTGCTGCAACTGAATGGCATACCTGAAAAGCAAACAATGGTAACAATAAAACATTAACTCAATAAAACAACAACAATCTGTGCCAAAAAAAAGAGTAAAAAATATATGCCAAAGCATGGGGGTAACCTGCCCTGCCCCCATCCTTTGGCATATATGCTCTTTTTATAAACTGTGGCGGTGAAATCACCTCCTACAGCGCTGATTTACGTATCGTGAGAGCAAACGCTGTTGCTGTCAAGATAGATAAATCAGTGCAGCTGAATGGCATACCTGAAAAGAAAATAATGTTTAACAATAAAGCACAGTAAACAGTAAAGTATAAAAAAAAAAAAACAAGGCTACAAACTGTTGGTTGAAGTGGTTTATGAGAGGCCGAATTTTGTGGAGCAGACGCCTGGGTGCAGAAATATTTTGGGTGCCCCCCAAGTGGGCGTGGTCATCTTACTAACTCCTTCGCTTTGCAAATGTTTCTATGGCAACGACTCAAACACAGATATGCTCCCCTAAGATTTCTATGTTAACCTGGGATCCTCCCATGATCTCTTAACAATAAAGAGAACGAGATGGTCAGAGACTGCAAACATAGTACAAGAGATGGTCAGAGACTGCAGATATGATACAAGAAATGGTCAGAGACTGCAGACATAGTACAAGAGATGGTCAGAGACTGCAGACATAGTACAAGAGATGATCAGAGACTGCAGACATAGTACAAGAGATGATCAGAGACTGCCGACATAGTACAAGAGATGGTCAGAGACTGCAGACATACTTCAAAAGATGGTCAGAGACTGCAGACATGATACAAGAAATGGTCAGAGACTGCAAACATGCTACAGGAGATGGTCAGAGGTTGCAGTTATGATACAAGAGATGGTCAGAGACTGCAGACATACTTCAAAAGATGGTCAGAGACTGCAAACATAGTACAAGATATGGTCAGAGACTGTAGACATACAACAAAAGATGGTCAGAGACTACAGACATAGTACAAGAGATGGTCAGAGACTGCAGACATAGTACAAGAGATGTTCAGAGACTGCAGACATAGTACAAGAGATGGTCAGAGACTGCAGACATGATACAAGAGATGGTCAGAGACTGCAGACATACTACAGAAGATGGTCAGAGGCTGCAGACATGATACAAGAGATGGTCAGAGACTGCAGACATGATACATAAGATGGTCAGAGACTGCAGACATGATACAAGGAATGGTCAGGGACTGCAAACATGCTACAGAAGATGGTCAGAGGCTGCAGTTATGATACAAGAAATGGTCAGAGACTGAAGACAATACAAGACATGGTCAGAGACTGCAGACATAATACAAGAGATGGTCAGAGACTGCAGACATAATACAAAAGATGGTCAGAGACTGCAGACATAGTACAAGAGATAGTCAGAGACTGCAGACATACTACAGAAGATGGTCAAAGACTGCAGACATGATACAAGAGATGGTCAGAGACTGCAGACATGATACAAGAGATGGTCAGAGACTGCAGACATGATACAAGAGATGGTCAGAGACTGCAGCTATGATACAAGAGCTGGTCAGAGACTGCAGACATACTACAGAAGATGGTCAGAGGCTGAAGATATGATACAAGAAATGGTCAGAGACTGCAGACATACTACAAAAGATGGTCAGGAACTGCAGACATACTACAAGAGATGGTCAGAGACTGCAGACATGATACATAAGATGGTCAGAGACTGCAGACATGATACAAGAAATGGTCAGGGACTGCAAACATGCTACAGAAGATGGTCAAAGACTGCAGACATGATACAAGAGATGGTCAGAGACTGCAGACATGATACATAAGATGGTCAGAGACTGCAGACATGCTACAGAAGATGGTCAGATGCTGCAGTTATGATACAAGAGATGGTCAGAGACTGCAGACATAGTACAAGAGATGGTCAGCGATTGCATACATAGTACAATAGATGATCAGAGATTGCATACATAGTACAAGAGATGGTCAGAGACTGCAGATATGATACAATAGATGGTTAGAGACTGCATACATACTACAGAAGATGGTCAGAGGCTGCAGACATGATACAAGAGATGGTCAGAGACTGCAGACATGATACATAAGATGGTCAGAGACTGCATACATGATACAAGAAATGGTCAGGGACTGCAAACATGCTACAAAAGATGGTCAGAGGCTGCAGTTATGATACAAGAAATGGTCAGAAGCTGAAGAAAATACAAGAAACGGTCAGAGACTGCAGACATGATACAAGAAATGGTCAGAGACTGCAGACATAATACAAAAGATGGTCAGAGTCTGCAGACATGATACAAGAGATGGTCAGAGTCTTTAGACATGATACAAGAGATGGTCAGAGACTGCAGACATGATACAATAGATGGTCAGAGACTGCAGACATACTACAGAAGATGGTCAGAGGCTGCAGACATGATACAAGAGATGGTCAGAGACTGCAGACATGATACATAAGATGGTCAGAGACTGCAGACATGATACAAGAAATGGTCAGGGACTGAAAACATGCTACAGAAGATGGTCAGAGGCTGCAGTTGTGATACAAGAAATGGTCAGAGACTGAAGGAAATACTAGAAATGGTCAAAGACTGCAGACATGATACAAGAAATGGTCAGAGACTGCAGACATACTACAGAAGATGGTCAGAGGCTGCAGACATGATACAAGAGATGGTCAGAGACTGCAGACATGATACATAAGATGGTCAGAGACTGCAGACATGATACAAGAAATGGTCAGGGACTGCAGACATACTACAGAAGATGGCCAGAGACTGCAGACATTATACAAGAGATGATCAGAGACTGCAGACATACTACAAGAGATGGTCAGAGACTGCAGACATTATACATAAGATGGTCAGAGACTGCAGACATGATACAAGAAATGGTCAGGGACTGCAAACATGCTACAGAAGATGGTCAGAGGCTGCAGTTATGATACAAGAGATGGTCAGAGACTGCAGACATAGTACATGAGATGGTCAGAGACTGCATACATAGTACAAGAGATGGTCAGAGATTGCATACATAGTACAAGAGATGGTCAGAGATTGCATACATAGTACAAGAGATGGTCAGAGACTGCATACATAGTACAAGAGATGGTCAGAGATTGCATACATAGTACAAGAGATGGTCAGAGACTGAATACATAGTACAAGAGATGGTCAGAGACTGCAGAAATACTACAGGAGATGGTCAGAGACTGCAGACATGATACAAGAAATTGTCAGAGACTGCAAACATACTACAGGAGATGGTCAAAGACTGCAGACATGATACAAGAGATGGTCAGAGACTGCAGACATGATACAAGAAATGGTGGGAGACTGCCCGATCAGTGCCCATCAATGCAGCCTCACCAGTGCCCATAAGCTTAGCCTCATCAGCGCCCATCAATGCAGCCTGATGTGGGGGGTCAGCTGTGTCAGGGTCTCTCACCTCAGTGATGTCAGCTCAGCAGTTCCTTGCCTCCTGGGGGGCTGATGCTCCTGGTCCTGGGGTCAAGTTTTTGCAAACCAGCGTCTAGCCCCACAACCTGAGCCAGTCACGTGCGTCACGACTGGTGTGCCCTGCCTCTGCCTGCCTCCAAGACTCTGGGAGTTTCCTCTGCGCTTCTCTCAGTTCTTCACCCCCTCCCATTCTGCACAACTCCCCCTAGTCTGTTCAATCCCCCTTACCCCCAGTCTCAGCACCCCCGTCTGCCCAATCCCCCATACCCCTAGTCTGCACAAGCCCACCTCCCCCCAGTCTGCACAATTACCACCCTCCCCTAGTCTGCACAATCCCCCCTCCCCTAGTCTACACAATCCCCCCTCCCCTAGTCTACACAATCCCCCCTCCCCCAGTCTGCACAATTACCCCCTCCCCTAGTCTGCACAACCCCCCTTCCCCCCAGTCTGCACAATTCCCCCCTCCCCAAGTCTGCACAATCCCCCCTTCCCCCAGTCTGCACAATCCCCCCTTCCCCCAGTCTGCACAATTACCCCTTCCCCCATCTGCTCAACCCCCCTTCGTTTGATGGGCACAGTGGCTGCGTTTGATGGGCACAGTGGCTGCGTTTGATGGGCAGTGGCTGCTTTTAGGCGGGGCACAGTGGCTGCTTTTGATGGGCACAGTAGCTACGTTTGATGGGCACAGTATCTGCTTTTAATGGGCACAGTAGCTGCGTTTGATGGGCACAATGGCTGCGTTTTATGGGCACAGTGGCTGCGTTTGACGGGCACAGTGGCTGCTTTTAGTCGGAGCACAGTGGCTGCGTTTGATGGGCACAGTGGCAGCGTTTGATGGCACAGTGGCTGCGTTTGATGGGCACAGTGGCAGCGTTTGATGGCACAGTGGCAGCGTTTAATGGCACAGTGGCTGCATTTGATGGGCACAGTGACTGCGTTTGATGGGCACAGCGGCTACTTTTAGGCGGAGCACAGTGGCTGCGTTTGATGGGCACAGTGGCAGCGTTTGATGGCACAGTGGCTGCGTTTGATGGGCACAGTGGCAGCGTTTGATGGCACAGTGGCAGCGTTTGATGGCACAGTGGCTGCATTTGATGGGCACAGTGACTGCGTTTGATGGGCACAGCGGCTACTTTTAGGCGGGGCACAGTGGCTGCGTTTGATGGGCACAGTGACATCATTTGATGGGCACAGTGGCTGCGTTTGATGGGCACAGTGGCTGCGTTTGATGGGCACAGTGGTTGCTTTTAGGCAGGGCACAGTGGCTGCGTTTCATGGGTACAGTGGCTGCGTTTCATGGGTACAGTGGCTGTGTTTGATGGGCACAGTGGCTATGTTTGATGGGCACAGGTAGCTGATTTTAATGGGCACAGTGTCTGCGTTTGATGGGCACAGTGGCTGCGTTTGATGGGCACAGTGGCAGCATTTGATGGGCACAGTGGCAGCGTTTTATGGCACAGTGGTAGCATTTGATGGACACAGTGGCAGCCTTTGATGGGCACAGTGGCAGCGTTTGATGGCACAGTGACTGCGTTTGATGGGAACAGTGGCTGTGTTTGATGGGCACAGTGGCAGTGTTTGATGGGCACAGTGGCTGCGTTTGATGAACACAGTGGCAGCGTTTGATGGGCACAGTGGCTGTGGTTGATGGGCACAGTGGCAGCTTTTGATGGGCACAGTGGCTGTATTGGATGGGCACAGTGGCAGCTTTTGATGGGCACATTGGGCGTTTGATGGACACAGTGGCACTGCTTTTAATGGGCACAGTGGGCGTTTGAAGTGCACAGTGGACATTTGATATGCACAGTGGCAGCTTCTAATGGGCACAATGGGCATTTGATGGGCACAGTGGCAGCTTTTGATGGGCACAGTGGGCGTTTGATGGGAACAGTGGCTGTGTTGGATTGGCACAGTGGCAGCTTTTGATGGGCACAGTGGCTGCTTTTAACGGGCACAACTTTGTCACACTTACTTCCTTGACCGGCCTGGTGCAGGGACTGGTGACTGGAGACACTCACAGTAAGGCACAACAGCAGCAGCAGCAGCAGCAGCAGAAGCTCTCTGTCTCTTCAGACATGCTCCGGCTCCATCCGCTCCGCTCCCTCTTAGCCATGCTGTTTGAAGAACATGGCAGAGGTGGCAGAGTTTGTTCACTAGCCGCAGAGGCGGCGCGCAATGAATTCTGGGGCGGCCGCGGCTTGCTCTGAATGCTGGGGTGGCCACGGCTCCCTCTGAATGCTGGGGCGGCCACGATCTCTCGCTGATGTCAATGGTTGCTAGCTAGACGCTGTCCGGGCGGCCGGCGATTCTTGCAAGCCAAGTGAGCAACCAGTGCAGTCAGCTTTCGGCGGCAGCAGCGGCGCCCCTCTTCTGAAGGCACATTACAGCGCTGGGGCGTGGTGCACCCCGTGCACCCGCCCAGGATTGGCCCTGGTGGTGGGCTCCCAATTAGGATTGGCAAATGCAGGGCACTATGGGCTCGACGGGCCTGTGTTTGCCTTCCTCGTGGTGACTGTGGGGCACTATTGTGCTAGCCACCGCACCAGCTTGAACTGCACTTATGGGACTCGCCACGTCACCACATGATACTGCAGTGCTGGTTTGACTAATACCAGGATGTACTAGGCCGTTGGTACTTGCCAGTTCCCCCGAAGGATGAGTGGCACTAGTACTGGCTCTCTGCTCCATACACGAGCCCTGCGGTTCTTGCACCTTAACAGCAGAAGAACGGGGTCGGGTACACCTGACCTTAGTAGGAACCACTACTCTGTTGTCAGAGCTATTGGTCAGGGTGCCGCTTCTGTCTACTGGCTCGTATGCTGAGCTTCTTCATTCTCATCTGTCATGCTCAGCAACTTGTAGGCCTATTCACTAGTGTACCTCTGTTTGGACATTTTGGCCTCTAAATTTATAGGTACAACTAGTGCGACTCACAGACAAAAAGAGCACCTGATTGTCAGAGCCTGCTTCAATCGCTACCAATTTTTTTTTTAGAGTTCACAGGGATCAGACCTGACTCTGCGAACGCTGCAGTTCTGTGTGTTGTGTTTTGTAAGTGACAGTGATCGATTGATACTGCACTTGGGTGGGCTGGGCGGAGGGGCTAAACGCAGGTGCTAGCAGGTATCTGGGCTGATCCCGGTAACGCTGCATTTTTGGAAACCCTAATCAAATATATTGATTTGTTCAGACACTATACTACTAAGGGAGGTGGATGGTTTTAGTGCTACTGGCACTAATGCTGACCCTAACTGATGCTAAAACCTAACTGATGTTACCCGCCGGGTGATCGGGGGAGGTTAAACCTTAATTGGGCAATAGGTACACTGACGCTATGAAAAACAAAATAACTAACCAGCGTCACCCGTAACACTAATACGGTGATCACTGGTGACCCGGTGCCGAAAAAATTGGTGTCACCCCCCCCCCTCCCTCAGTACAGACCCTCTTCCATCAATATAGACCCCCCCCACTAAGTACAGACTCCCCTCCCTCAGTACAGACCCTCCTCTATCAGTACAGACCCCCCTCAGTACAGACCCCTTTTTCTCAGTATAGACCCCCCACTAAGTACTGACCCCCTCCCTCAGTACAGACTCCCCTCCCTCAGTGCAGACCCCCCCATCAGTACAGACACCCTCCCTCAGTGCAGAGTCTGCAGACCCCCTCCATCAGTATCAATCTCCCACCTCAGTGCGTACCCCCCCCATCAGTACATACACCCCCCCCCCTCAGTGCTGACCCCCATCAGTATAAAATCCCCCTCTCAGTGCAGACCCCCATCAGTATAGAATCCCCCCTCAGTGCAGAACCCCCCATCAGTATTGAATTCCCACCCCATGTGCAGACACCCATCAGTATAGAATCCTCCCCCTCTAAGATTATGTCCAAATGCTGGAAAAGACCCAGGCTTTTCTCTGGATGCCTTTTGCATAGCACGCTGGCGAATATTAAGAAAGCTTGTAACCAATTATTAAAAGTTTTGTTAATCGGACGTCTTCTATGCTCTTCAGATTTATCATCTTTTCTACCTGACCTCTGAAGAAACTCTTTCGACAAAGGGAGTAAAGATAATAAATCCCAAAATTCCCCTCAAAATCTTTTCTCTTTGATACAGGTGAATAAATGAAAACCTAGAGGAGACAAGATACAAGGCAATACTTCCTTCCTACAAGTTTTAGGAACACTAGCTTGTTGTAAAGGAATAGTCTCAACTGTAGAAGAAAGCTGAGAATTTGTTAATGAAAAAACCTGAGAGTTAGCATTAATTCCACTAGATGGTGCCCAAACTGAGGCCACATTTCCTTCACTAGCAGAGGATATTGTAGCAGAGGAGCAGTGTTATCCAACACAGGAGCAGGTAAAGATATCTTTGTACTTTCTCTGACAGCATTCAATTCTCTAAGGCCCCATGCACACGAGACGCCGATGCAAACTCTGCTGAACGCATGTTTTAAAAAGCAGAAACCTGCATTTAAAAAAGTGTGTTTTGCCATGTTTTCATGGCACGTTTAGCCGCGTTTTACTGCATTTGCCTCTATAATCGTTTGTAAAGATAACATCATATAGACCCTCCCCAAGCTCAGAAAGCATGTATTATTAACTATTTCTGCCATTTTGATCACAGTGAGCAGCAGCAGCAGAGAGAGCAGTTGTACACTTGCATTTGCCTCTCTTTCTGTGGGTTTATTTTGGAAATGGATCCCATATTGAATATATGTCAGGAAATGCTCCTGATGTTGCTCTTGATGAGGCAGCAACGTTGTCGCAAATTGCGTGAGAGGTCCAGAGTCAGAGCTCGTCGATATTGGACCCATCCGTTGATGGCACAGCGAATGTCCGTTGGATATTTCACAAACATGGTGGGGGGTTGGGGCTGACTAGACATTGGTATGCAGGTTTTTCTTTGTGAAAAAAAGACATTGCTATGCTTTGATCAGACTAGGTGGAGTCACTGATTAGATTAGAAATTGGATGAAGGGTTGGGGCAAAGAAGTGGAGGCATTCCTCATTGTCTAAGTTACCTAAAAAAATTGAGTTTTTTTTATGGCATTGCATCAGTGAGTATATATGCTTTCCTGACAGACTCCTTGGCAGCAACGTGTGGGTTTAGTCCCGCCTCCATTACCCTATAGTACAATACTCCCATAAATCTTTGTTCCCTGCCCACGGCCGTGTTCTTTTTTTGTCCTCCTCCGAAGGACCTAGTGGTGGTCTTTCTACCTGAAGACAGTTTCCCCACGATTCTGCTTGGCCGATCTGCGACTCTGGGTCGGAATAGTCGCATGACTCCGCTAAGCCCTAGCTATTAGCAGGGTATGGAGTGGGCAGTGGAAGAGGCGCTAGGAAGAGGCCCTTGTCCTGGCCACTGGCAGGCAGGCTGCGCACTGGACGGATAGCCAGCTACTAGCAGGTGACCCGTTTTGCCCTGGAGAAGTCCGGTCTTACCTTCGGCCTGGTCGATCGTGGTGGAGTGGTGAGAGTATAGTTTTTCTTTTCATGGCAGCAGTTTATGTCTATCTCCTGTGCGGTTCCATTTGTTTGTTTTGGTAGCATGTGTGTTTGTTTGTCAGGCATGGCGGCTGGTTCCTCCTGCGTTCCAGCCGCCGTATCACTTCCGTTTTCGTTTTTCGGCCGTTCTGCGCATGCGCGAGCACGGTACGAGATTGAGGCTTGGTTTCGCTAATGCGCGATAGCGGCAATTTGCCGCTATTCGCGCATGCGCATTAGGACGGCGGTGACGTCACAAGGGCGCGCTATTTAAACTGGGGAATTAGCCTGCAAGCCTTGGGAATGCTTGCAGGTTATCTCAGTGACTTGTTTTGCGTGTGGTCTTTGTCTTCTGTTTTTTCCTCAGCCCTTCTAGATCAGATCAACATCACAGCTCCCACAGAGGAAGCGACTCCTCCAAGTCGCAGCACCGGCAATCCTCTTCCAAATCAAAACATTACGGTTCTTCCTCTAAATCAGGACACCGTAGTGAGGAACGTTCTCACTCCAGTCGCTCTACTAACTCCTGCTGGGGATGCAGAATTCAAGTTCCTCCAGGAAAATCCTTATGCGATCTCTGTTTTACCAAAGCTTCTAAGGAAAGAGGAGATACGGATCAACAACTTAAATCCCCGGTGGAAAGGGTTGTGAAGGAGTCGCTCAGAAATATGGATGACCATTCCTGTGCGCCTCCGGCGGAGCAGTCTCGTTCTCCAGTGAGGGAGACCCAGTTGCAGGATACTTGGGAGTCCTCGGTTCAGAGCCACCCTTCAGTTGCCATATCTGATAGTGACTCGGATGAAGATAGCCCTCCTGTGGGATTTCATTTTGCTCTGCTCCCACCCTTGGTTAAGGCTATTAGAGAAACACTTAATTGGGAAGACCCAGTAGAAGCTGCTCCCAAACAAAGAAAATTATTTAAACAATTAAAGAAGGAGCGTGTTAATTTTCCTTTTATTGCAGAACTTGGCGAGATCGTCACGGACGAGTGGGGCAAGGTGGAGAAGAAAAATTCCATGCTTTCTAAAATCTCCAAACTCTATACTTTTAAGGAGGAAGAAGTGAAGCACTTGGAGTCTGCTCCCTTGATAGATGCAGCTGTCATGAGGTTGGTGAAGCATGTGACGCTCCCCTTAGAGGACACAGTATCCTTTAAAGATGTGTTAGACCGTCGGATTGATGCAGACCTGAAGAGGGTGTACCTAACAGCAGGCATGGCCTGTAAGCCAGCTCTTGCCTTGGCCGCTATGTCTAAAGCAATGGAAGTATGGACCGATAGTGTAGACGAGACACTAAGAGGCATCTCGGATGATACGGCCAGATGCTCGCCTATTCAGGAATTGAGGCTTGCGTCGGCTTTTCTTGGGGAAGCCTCTATTGACATCATACGCCTGGCGGCTCGGGTAATGCTTTTGTCTGTCACTGCCAAACGGGCACTGTGGCTTCGCCCCTGGTTGGCTGACCCAGCCTCAAAACAAGTCTGGTGTCGAATCCCTTTTGAAGGGTCCTCTCTGTTCGGGAACAAGTTGGACGAGGCAATTACCCGGGCCACTGGTGGGAAGTCGGGGTTCCTTCCCCAAGACCTCAAGGTCAAAGAAGATCTTTCCCGAGAAGGCAGTACCAGGAAAGAGCCAGGGAAGCTCGCAGTTATAGACCTGGCCGGGAATTTTCCAGATCCTGGAAATCAAGACAATCGTCTTTTAAGAAGACAGCGAAAAGTGATTCCAAGGGAGAGAGGGAGCCGACCAAATCCTTTTGAGGTTGGGCCCGCTCAGACAAGTCAGGTGGGGGCTCGGCTTTTCCACTTTCGTCATGTCTGGGCGGCCTCGATCCAAGACTTTTGGACCATCAACACGGTCTCCTCGGGTCATGCTTGGACCTTCAGGGAAACCCCCAGGCTCAGGTGGGTTCCTACTTCTCTTCCGGCTACAGAAGAAAAAAGACAAATCCTTCTGACTTACATAGAATCTTTATTGGTTCAAGGCGCTGTTATCCATGTTCCGGCCGACCAGCGAGGCAAGGGGATCTACTCTCCCCTCTTTTTGGTCCAGAAAAAAAGCGGGGCCTGGAGGCCGGTCATAGACCTGACCCATCTAAACACCTTTATAAAGAAGGAAAGGTTCAAAATGGAAACACTGTCCACGATACAACATTCCGTCCAACCAGGAGCTTGGATGATCTCCATAGATCTCAAAGACGCCTATTTTCACGTTCCCATTGCCGAAAACTATCAACAGTTCCTTCGCTTCTCAGTAGACAAGCTCCATTTTCAATTTACGTGCCTTCCCTTCGGGCTATCAACTTCTCCGCGTGTATTTTCAAAAACTCTGTTGGCAGTGGTAGCTCTTCTGAGAACCAAGGGAATTCGTCTACATCACTAATTAGACGACCTTCTACTATTGGCACAAGACAAAGAACAGCTTCTAATTCACAGAAGGCAAGTTATCTCCACTCTACAGGAGTTCGGATGGATACTGAATTTGGAGAAGAGCCAGCTGATCCCATCACAGTTCCTACTGTTCTTAGGAGCTCTGTTCGATACAGTCAGAGGCACCATCTCATTACCGGAGAAAAAGATCTCAGTGGTAAGGGACAGAATCCGTCCGGCTCTCACGGCTTCCTACCTTCATGCTCTCCAGTGCCTGAGAATTATAGGCACCATGGTTGCAACAATTCCGATGGTGAGATGGGCACAGTGGAGGATGAGGCCTTTTCAGAAGGGCTTCCTTCAGCAATGGACAGGCAACAAAGCCCAGGCGATTGGGATTACTTCATCCATTAAGAACTCCCTTCTATGGTGGCTACAACGGGAGAACCTTTGCAACTGCCGTTCCATCCTTCCCATCTCATGGGTAATTATAACGTCAGACGCCAGCAACAGGGGATGGGGAGCCCACTGCCTGGTGGAAGTTGCTCAGGGCACGTGGGATCTTCCCTCCAGAAGGACAGTATCAAACGTCCTGGAGTTGAGGGCGGCCTTCCAGGCCCTTCTGGCTTTCCGTCACCTGATCTCAGGGGCCTCGGTCCATCTCAGATTAGACAATACCACAGCGGTGGCATACATCAGAAGGCAAGGGGGTACCCGAAGTCTTTCCCTTCTCCAAGAAGTGGAACCAATCATGTCTTGGGCCCAGAAGAATCTGAAGGATCTGACAGCGACATATGTTCCAGGGGTTCAGAACGTCCAGGCAGACTTCCTCTCCCGAATATCTCTAGACAACAACGAGTGGTCTCTCCACGAGAAGGTATTCGGTTGGATCCTAACGCTGGGGATCTCCCCAGAGGTCGACTTGTTTGCCTCCCCCTGCAACAAAAAACTAGCAAGGTACAGAGATCCTCAAGCCTACGGGGTAGATGCCCTGACGGAGAAATGGTGGTTCCTCAGGGCGTATGCCTTTCCTCCAATCCCGATCATCCTACAGTTCCTGAAGAGACTCAGGTCGGAGACAGCACAGGTAATTGCAGTAATCCCCTACTGCCCCAACAGGCCTTGGTTTCCGCTTCTGACACTCAGTGTCAAGGATCCAATTCCGTTACCATCCAGACCAGACCTCCTGTCCCAGGGTTCGAGGTTGCATCTCTGTCCAGATCACCTGCGCCTAAGGGCCTGGTCTTTGAGAGGGGAAGGCTGGAAGCGTTAGGCTGTCCAATAGAACTTATTCCCACTCTCCTTAGTGCAAGAAGAGGTAGTACCAATCGAGTGTACGAAAGGATCTGGGCAAAGTTTACTAGTCACATGTCTTCCAGGTCTAGTTCCTGCAATACATTGGCAGTTCAAGACGTTTTAAGCTTCCTACAGTTGGGACTGGATATCTCCCTTTCTGTTAGTTCCCTGCGTGTTCAAGTATCTGCTATCTCAGCATTCTCTGGAGTCACATGGGCCAATCATCCTTTGGTCCAACAGTTTTTCAAAGGAGCAGTCAGGCTTAGGCCGCAGAGGAAACCTAGGTTTCCAAAATGGGACCTCCCTCTGGTGTTGGATTTCTTTACTCAACAAATCACTTTCAGTTAAGGAACTAACACTTAAAACCTCTTTTCTGGTGGCCATAACGTCGGCGAAGAGAATTTCAGAGATTCAGTCGCTAGGCTCCAAGGAACCTTTCCTCACCTTCTTCCCTGGATAGAGTGGTCCTCATTCCAATGCTGGGATCAAATCCCAAAGTAACCACTGTTTTCCATGAAAACCAGGAGATCACTCTACCTACCTTCATGTCTGATGGAGGTTCGGATCCACATCCTCTTGACATGGGAGCTACACTGAAAGAATATCTGGATGTTACAGCTTAATTTCGTCAGACTGACTCCCTCTTCGTTCTGTTTCATGGAAAGAATAAGGGCTCTAAAGCTTCTGTTAGATTCATTGCTGCGTGGGTGGTCCAAGCCATCCAGTGGGCTTACAGAGAGAAGGGCTTGGCTCCTCCTGAGGCAGTGACGCCACATTCCACCAGGAGTCTTTCTACATCTTGGGCAGCCTCTCGTCACGTGGCGCCAGAATTAATCTGCAGGGCAGCTTCTTGGTCTTCAATACATACGTTTATGACCCATTACTGTGTTGAACCTGCATCCTTATCTTCTGTTAATTTTGGTTTAAAAGTTCTGTCGGTTGACAGCGTTAAATAAATCTTTTTTTGTTCAGCATTTTGCCCATTTTTGTGTTTTTGGCGAGTTATTTCCCACACGTTGCTGCCATGGAGTCTGTCAGGAAAATGGAAAATTCCTATCAGAATACTTACCGTAATTTTCCTTTCCTGATGGACTCCATGGCAGCAGGAGTTCCCTCCCAAATGGCTGAAGTAGGCTAGTTATCGAACACGGCCGTGGGCAGGGAGCAAAGATTTATGGGAGTAGTGTCCTATAGGGTAATGGAGGCGGGACTAAACCCACATGTTGCTGCCATGGAGTCCATCAGGAAAGGAAAATTACGGTAAGTATTCTGATAGGAATTTTCCATTTTATGAACTATCTAAAATAATTACGACATTTTAAACCAATTTTTTTAGTATTTTTTATGGTTTACCATCATATTTCTGAGTTTTCTGGTCCAAAAAATTGGGTTCCTTTAAAAATGCTTATAAACGCAAATGCGGCTAAACGCGTTTGCCGCGTTTAGCCGCGTTTTGCGTCTGAAATATGGAAAAGCAAGGTGTCTGAACCCATTTTTTTGCTTCTGGAAAAACAAGGTTAAACGCAACTGCATAAAAACGAGACTGTGTACATGGACACATAGGATAACATTGCATGCGTTCAGGGGCAGTTGAAAAAAGTGTCCAACTGCCTCTGAACGCATGTTTAACAGCGTCTCGTGTGCATGGGGCCTAACAGTCCTAACTAAAACAGAGAAAAATAAATCAAGTAATTGTGGAGCAAACTCACCAGTGCCAGGTACAGCAGCAGCACCTGCCTGTTGCTCCCTTGATGTGCAGACCACCGGGATAGGATGTCCTTGTGGATGCTGACCGACCTCCAGAGGTGCTCGACACACCGGCTGGGATCCGCTGTCTTCCAGCACCCCTTGCGACACAGGCAGCAATATCCTCACCGGGCTCCTTCTTCCTGCGTTGTGCTCCCCAACCCTGCTTCCAGTCGTGCTACCCTTATGCCGAGGTGGACCCCCGGTGCTGCGGGAAGAGACAGTGCGGGGCGGTAAGGGGGAGTAACGCTGGCTCCTGTAGCGCCGCCCCTTTGCCGGCCTCCTTGCTGGAAAAGTGTCCAACTGCCTCTGAACGCACGTTTAACAGCGTCTCGTGTGCATGGGGCCTAACAGTCCTAACTAAAACAGAGAAAAATAAATCAAGTAATTGTGGAGCAAACTCACCAGTGCCAGGTACAGCAGCAGCACCTGCCTGTTGCTCCCTTGATGTGCAGACCACCGGGATAGGATGAGACAGTGCGGGGCGGTAAGGGGGAGTAACGCTGGCTCCTGTAGCGCCGCCCCTTTGCCGGCCTCCTTGCTGGAAAGGAGCAGTAGCCACGGCGGTGACTGGTGGTGGTGATGGTGTCTGAGGTGGCTATGGCGTTGGACGGGGCCCTGAGGGTGACGGTTCCAGGAGCTTCAGATGTGTCTTGACCCGCAGATCTAGGTAGGTCGAGGCATCTTCGGATCCAATTCTCCCCTGCTTCTTCTCCGGCTCTTTCGATGAGGTGCCTCAGGAGGGACATCTTCTTCCACCTTAATAGCGCTGTTTGCTCTAAGGAGAAACTCCCTAAACACACCACAGCTGATGCTACTGAGACGACTGAGCCTCTGGGGCTCTGAGCCCCTATTTTTATTTAAAATTCTTCACAGAAAACACCCTAAACTGCCCAGATACAGTGGTCACTGGACCAGTTCAGAGCAGAAAAGGGCCAATGGGAAGGCTTCCTGCACTTTTTCAAACTTGAGGAGGTTATCCAATAATACACTAGCAACCCCTAACACCCTAACGCCCAGATACAGCCTGACCTTTTCCAGAGGCCAAGGGCCAATGGGAACTCTTCCCGCAAATTTAACTCTGAGGGGAGACTAGAAACCCCGCTGCCGCAATCCCATGAGGCAAGGGGGGTTTAAAACAGTTTTCCCCCCTTTTCCTTGCATTCTGCCGACATATATATATTGGCGTGCGGCGGTCAGGAAATGGTTAAACATACTGTCACCAGTGCAGTACGGCGTTATCATATAACTGGTGTGACGATGATCAGGCACACTGACTGATTTTATATTACATATTTTTTTTTGATTTGTTTTTAACCAGAGCAATACAGTGTTACCATAGTTACACATTGTACTACTCTGAGGAGGGAATCAGGATTTTTTTACTTTTACATCGGTATAAGCAACCATTTTTACTGAACGAAACTGATTAATTCAGTGTCTTTTGTTGTGGTTAGCTGTGATTGGCCCTGTCTGAACCACGTGATCACTGTGACCAATCACAGCAACACAATTGTATACAATGAATGGCATGAAAGAAAGTCATCCATTGTCTACATTTGTTAGGTAATCTGCTGTGACTGGTCACAGTGATCACAAGATACAAAAGGGCCGGACAGGAATGTGTTAACACACAGACTAACTTGAGTAAAGTGCAAAACTAATCTTAGAAAGTATTATTTCACTGAAAGGGTAGTTGATACTTAGAATAAACTAGAATATATATATATTTTTTTTGCACACATACTTACATATATACATACTTGCCTACATACTTACCTTATCTACTTAGTCTATATTATCTTATCTAGCTCAGCTTAACTATATCAAATTTTTTTTTACCATCCATATAGTGCCCATCCATGCCGCCTATCAGTGCCCATCCATGCTCATCCGTGCTGCCTATCCATGCCCATCTGTGCCGCCTATCCATGCCAATCCGTGCCAGCTATCAGTGCCAATTTGTGCCACCTATCAATGCCCATCCGTGCCGCCTATCAGTGCTGCCTATCAGTGCTGCCTATCAGTGCCCATCAATGCCACCTCAGTGCCACTTCATTGGTGCCACCTCATCGGTGCCCATCAGCAGGGCCGGACTTACCATTGGGCTTGACTGGGCTCAAGCCCATGGGCCCCGCCCAATAGAGGGCCCCACGGGCCCCGCCAAGATACATAGCTGAGTGTACACGGCTTGGCTCCGCTCACAGTCCCGCCCAGTCCCGCCCTATGATGGACATAACACAGGGACTGGGCGTGACTGGGAGCTGAGCCGAGTACACTTGGCTACTCTCGGCTCCGCTCGGGACTGCGAGAGGACCTGAGAGACGCCGAGAGGACCCGAGAGCCACCAAGATGACCTGAGAGCCTCCGAGAGGACCCAAGAGCCTCCGAGAGGACCCGAGAGTTGCCGAGATACACAGGACTATGTATCTCGGTGGCGCCATTTTTAAACTTCAAGGCTGCAAATGACAATTCTGCAAATGACACTGGGGCAAGGCTGCAAATGACAAGGCTGCAAATGACACTGGGGCAAGGCTGCAAATGACAAGGCTACACTGACAAGGCTGCAATGACACTGGACAAGGCTGCAGATGGATGGGCAAGGCTGCAGATGGACACTGATAAGGCTGCATTGATGGGCATTTAAATGTAAGTTTTTTCCTTAAACTTCCCTCCTAAAAGTTTTTTTCCTTAAAATTCCCTCCTAAACTTGGGGTGCGTGTTATACGCCGGCCGTGGTATACGCTGGCCGTGTTATACACCGATAAATACGGTATTGTATAGAAGGTAGGTCCCAAAAGTGACTCAAGCCCAGGGGCCCCCACCACCCTAAGTCCTGCCCTGCCCATCAGTGCTGCCTTATCAGTGCCCATCAGTGCAGACCCATCAGTGCCCATCAGTGAAGGAGAAAACTTACTTATTTACAAAGTTTTGAAACTGAAACAAAAAAAAACATATTTTTTTTCAACATTTTTTTTACATTTTTTTTATTTGTTTAGCAAAAAATAAAAACCGCAGAGGTTATCAAATACCACCAAAAGAAAGCTCTATTTGTGAGAAAAAAATGATAAAAATGTCATTTGGGTACAGTGTAGCATGACCGCACAATTGTCATTCAAAGTGCGATAGCACTGAAAGCTCAAAATTGGTCTGGGCAGGAAGGTGTTTAAATGCCTGGTATTGAAGTGGTTAATAGTGAGATGTCAGGGGTCTGTTTAAAGTCCCGATTTATGAGGTTAAATAATGGTTGCTGAATTTAATGTGGGTAGATGCTTGAAAAATAGTACTAAGTCTGAAATGCTTTTCAGTGATTTATGTTTTCCATAAGCTAGAAGTTGGTGTGTTATGTCTTCATTTTAGCTTCTGCATGGCTATCCATTCCTCAGTGACAAAAGAAAAGTCATGGAACAGCTGCTGATCTTCGGGTAAAACACATGTTAATTCCATTGTGATGGTGTGCATGGCTAACCTCTCTCTTGTCACGTTTCTGCAGCCCTGAAAAAGAAAAAGAGAGAGCAATGAGATACACTAATGCGGCGTACACACGGTCGGAATTTCCGATGGAAACAGTCCGATGGGAGCTTTTCATCGGATTTTCCGACCGTGTGTATGCCCAACGGTCTTTTTCTGTCGGAATTTCCGCCGGACTTTGAATTGAGAACCTGTTCTCAATTTTTCAGACGGAAAACCTTTCTATCGGATTTTCCGATCGTGTGTATGCAATTCCGACACGCAAAATTCCGACGCATGCTCGGAAACAATTCGACGCATGCTCGGAAGCATTAAACTTCCCTTTTATAGTGCTGTCGAACGCGTTTTATGCCGCTGTGTTATTGACCGTCGGAATTTGGTGTGATCGTGTGTAGGCAACACAGCTTGAGCGGAATTCCGTCGGAAAAACCGTCAGAGTTTTTTCCGACGAGAATTCCGATCGTGTGTACGCGGCATAATAATTAGAAGAAATGCCTCTGTGACCTCTGTGGGCCATTAAAGTTCATATGATTGTGAGATGTCATATCTAATTTACCACTGTGCATACACAAGGATATGGATTTTTAATATTAGAATTGAGCAGACTCACTTCTGAAACATTTATATTTATTTTTATATAATGGCACATTAAAGAGAACCTGTCACCATGAATTAAACCTGTCCCAGCTGAAACTTTCTGTGTTAAATGCTGTGGTTTTTTAACCTCCAAAAGTGGTACTGGTTCCAGGACAGGCCACACCTCCAGGGAAGGGCAGATGTAGGGACTAGCCAGCTATGGAACCAGCACTGCTACTGGAAGTCAGTGGCTTCCTTCAGGGACCCACAGCCGAGACTGACAAAGGTCCTCTCTGGTTAATTCGTGCCATGTGTATACAGCTTCTCTATCATCCAGGCCCAATCTGGTTCATTATTGCTCTTTATACACAGGTTCTCTTTAATGCAGGCTTAATTTGGTCTACAGCAGCGGTTCTCAACCTCAGTCCTCAAGTACCCCCAACAGGCCATGTTTTGTGAATTTCTCTTAGGCCCCTTTCACACATGCGGACCGTATGTCCGTTTTTCATCCATCCGTTTTCGGATGAAAAACGGACATACATGCACCCCTATGGTATAGCGGGTGTCAGCGGATGAGCATCCGCTGACACCCACTATCGTCTGCCTCCGCTATTGTCCGATTCTGCAGACGGAGGAAAACCCTATTTTTTTATCCGTCTGCAGAGCGGATCGGATGAACACGGACAGACGGTTCGTGTTCATCCGATCCCCCATAGAGGAGAGCGGAGATCTGACAGGGTGGTCCTTGCACAGTGTGCAGGGACCGCCCTGTCATCCGCCGGCTCAGCAGGGATCAGCTGAGCGATCCCCGCTGAGCAGCGGATCTTCACGGGGCGGATTAATACGGATCCGTCTCGTGTGAAAGGGGCCTTAGATAAAATAGTTGTCCAAAATACCAAGCCATTGACTCAGATTTAAAGCACCTGTGCAAGATAAATCAAAACCTGCAAACATGGCCTGTTGGGAGTACTTGAGGTACTTGAGGACTGAGGTTGAGAACCACTGATCTATAATATCTCTGTGTCTACAGGTTCTCTTTAACTCTGGACAGGCTCAATCTGGTCTTTTATTGCCATGTTTATACATTTTTTAAGGACTAATATAAATGGTCTTTTACTTACCTCTGCTTCCAACACATCCAAACACCATGTTAGATCCAAACACGTTGGCTACTGACACGCCGTAGTCAGCAATGTTCACATGACCAGTGCGATCTACAAGAAGGTTTTCAAGCGTCAGGTCTCTGCGGAGAAAACAAAAGTGTCAGGTCTACAGTTCAGACAATAATCCCCTTTATATCCCATGTATCCAAGTATTACTGATTTATAGAAGGGTCGAGATTTACAAAGTTCCCTTTTCTAGCAGTGTGCACCACTGTATGGACCGCTATATGGAATTTATAAACTGTGCTGCAGAGAAAGCCTTTGGGCAACTATTGTGCCCTCTAACCACTGTGTACTGAGCCATGCTTGGAGGTTCAGTAAACAGACACAAGTGTGCAGAGCTGGTCTTAGCGGGCGGCGGTCTTAGCGGGCGGCGGTCTTAGCGGGCGGTAGGGGAAAGTTTTTTTTTTTAATAGTTTTTTTCTTTGTGCATAAAAAAAAAAATCCAGTGCTTATTAAATACCACCAAAAGAACATTTCTTCCTGTCTGAAAAAATTATGTAAAGTACCTTTGGGTAAAGTTTGCATGACCGAGTATTTAGCAAAGCTTTGCAGCACTGAAAACTGAAAAACACCCTGGTAATGAAGGGGGGGGGGGGGGGGGGGATTACAGGCTAGTACACAACTGGTGAAATAATTACATCAGAATCAATCAGTCCTGGTGGACAATCCAATCAAATCTGACCAAATCACCCCTTTTCTTTATGATGTAAGTGAAATATTTCAGATGATAACAATCTATGTTCTACTGTCCACTTATCTTTATGTGAGCGGGCCAGCAGAAGGTGAGCTATAGACATTGGATGAAGGAAGATTAACTGTTAAGTGTGCACTCACCATCCTCCTTTTCCTCATAAATTGGATTTGATAAGGGCTCTTTCACATGGACGTGTCTGTGTACAGAGCCCGCTCTGCACAGCGGGGGATCGCTCCGTCGATCCCCCGCTAAGCAGGAAGATGACAGGTCTGTCTCTGCACTCTGTGCAGGGACGGACCTGTCAGAGCGCCGCTCTCCCCTATGGGGGATCGGATAACGACGGACCGTAGAGTCCGTCGTCACCCGATCCGATCCGCAGATGGATGGAAAAATAGGGTTTTCCTCCGTCACACTTTTTCGGATCAGAGCGGGTCGAATGTCAGCGGACATGTCACCGCTGACATCCGACTCGCAATGGAGGTCTATGGAGAGTCCGTTCAGGTCCGCCTAAAAAACTGACAGGCGGACCTGAACAGACTGTCCGTGTGAAAGGGGCCTAACAGTTTAGTTGTGGAGGTGGGGAGGGGGAAATTGTAAAATGATTGAAGAATTTATTAAATACCTGTGAAGTACTCCTTTGGAATGCAGGTGCTGCAGACCACACAGGAGCTCCGCTGCCAGGAGCCTGAGGGTGGTCAGGTCCAATGTTTGCTTGTTGTTTAATGGCCTGTACACATGATCAGACATTCCGACAACAAAATCCATCAGATTTTTTCCGACGGATGTTGGCTCAAACTTGTCTTGCATACACACGGTCACACAAAGTTGGTCGAAAATTCCGAACGTCAAGAACGCGGTGACGTACAACACGTACGAAGAGCCGAGAAAAATGAAGTTCAATGGCCAGTGCTACTCTTGATTCCGAGCATGCGTGGCACTTCATGTGTCGGAATTGTCTACACATGATCGGAATTTACGCAAACGGATTTTGTTGTGGGAAAATTTTAGATCCAGCTCTGAAACTTTGTGTGTCGGAAATTCCGATGGAAAAAGTCAGATGGAGCCTACACACGGTCGGAATTTCCGATAACAAGCTCCGATCGCACATTTTCCGTCGGAAAGTCAGATTGTGTGTACAGGGCATTACACATTAGACAGATCTCTCCCGCTCAGATAGTCCATAACATAGAACAAGAATTGCGGTGGAAAGGATAACAGAAAGGTTAGTAAAAGAATTTCATTAGAAGGTACAAATGAAAAAAACATGTTATAATTCTCTACCAAAGTGCACTGCATGACATCTATCTATATCTCCCCATATCTCTATCTATCTACATCTACAGATATCTAACTTTTTATCTATAAAGGCCATCTTCACTCACTGGAAGAGATTTACTAAAACTGCAGCACTCATAATATAGTGCAGCTTTGCATGGTAGCCAATCAGCTTCTTCAGATTGTTCAATTAGGCTTTGATAATAATACCTGGAAGCTGATTGGTTTCTATGAAGAGCTGCACCATATTTTGCGCACTCAAGTTTTAGTAAATCCCCTCATGTATAGATATAAGCAGTGTTGGTCATCTTACTTTAAAAATGTAATTAGTTAAGTTACAAATTACTTCTCCCAAAAAAGGAATTGCGTTAGTAACTAAGTTACTACATTGGAAAAGTAATTAGTTACTCAGCAAAGTAACTGTGACTTTTTTTTTTATATTCTTAGGGGTGGGTCTAGTATTACTGAAAGCAAGGGGCGCGTTCCCCCCTGCACGTCTATTTCTCCTCTGTACCCCCCTGCACGTCTGTTCCCCCAACACATATATCTGTTTCCCCTCTGTACCCCACTACACGTCTGCCCCCCCCCCCAAACACATATATCTGTTCCCTCTCTGTACATCTGTCCCCCCCAAACTCACGGATAAGATCGTTGCTCGGATCAGAGTCACGGATCGGATCATTTTTCGGATCAGCAAATAATAATTGAATTTGCAAAAACATGTGAAAATTCCACCACCATAAAGCCCCCACTGTAATATCCACGTCATCTCCCCCACTATAATATTGGCTGAGTATGGCTGGGTATGGCTGAGCATGGCTGGGTATCGGCGAGTATGGCTGGGTATTACCGAGTATTGCAGAGTATGGCTGGGTATTACTGAGTATTGCAGAGTATGGCTTGGTATTACCGAGTATGGCTGGGTATGGCTGGGTATGGCAGAGTATTGCAGAGTATTGGCAGGGTGTTGCAGAGTATTGACAGGGTGTTGCAGAGTATTGGCAGGGTGTTGCAGAGTATTGACAGGGTATTGCAGGGTATTGCAGAGTATTGGCAGGGTATTGCAGAGTATTGGCATTGTGTTGCAGAGTATTCTTCCAGTACCTTAATGTCCACAATGTTTAAGGGTATAAATCCTATTAGACATGCAACACATGAATATAATAAAAGTATTCAAAAAAGGTCATGTAATCAAGTTCTTAAAATGAAAGCATTTGCTCAAAAGACAAAATTAGAAGTCCTCTAGCAGCAAAGGAGATGAAGATGGTACTCCACACATTAAGACGTGATTCAGATAGTGCACCTCGGTGACTTGCATGTATAATGGTGACACAAAGTGCCCAACACCCTAGATCACTAAATGCTTATCAGACAGCAAAGCAAGTAAAGCTTTACTATAAACCAGGCATATCGGCATATGTTATGAGTGTCCTTGGCTTCTCTGTCTCCCAATCCACAGCATCCACCGCTTAAGGTTGTGGGACATTAGACTTCCACTTGCTGCACAACATAGGAGAAGTCAAAGATCACCGGGTACAGTGTCGCCTCCTCACACCTGATTTAACCACTTCCATACCGCAAGAATGCTGACACTTCTCTCCGCAAGTACAAGAACTACTCCAAAGGACTATCACGACCCCCGAAAGGACCATTCCAGCAAAGTATTTAGTATGTCACAGAGGGGGTATACCCCTTAATTGAACCCTGCATCAATAGGTAGCCAAGATGAACAAAATGGCGTTTTTAGAGGGAAAACCTCATCATAAAAACAAATATAGCTAGATAGAGGCGATGAAACCTGCCAAAGGATACTAATTCTGTGCAGTCTTTATTGTGATTCAACAGCTATGCCAAACTGTGCAAATTGCTGGCATATATATATATATATATATATATATATATATATATATATATATATATATTTTTTTTTTGAAAAAAAAAAAAAAATTGAAAAAAAATCATTTAAAAATTAAAAAAATGTCAAAAATTTCAAAAAAATTATATTTTCGAAAATATTTTTTTTTTTGACATTTTTCATATTTTTAAACATTTTTAAATGATTTTTTTTCAAATTAAAAAAAAAAAAATATATATATATATATATATATATATATATATATATATATATATTTTTTTTTTAAATTATTTATTTTTATTTATTTTTTTATTATTATTATTATTAATAATCGTTTTTGAGGCGCTAGCGGTGCGATTTTACCTTAAAAAATGCGTTTTGCAAAAAAAAAAAATATTTTCGAAAAAAGAAAATGTGTGTAGATTTTATGATAATGTGTGTAGATTGTATGATGATGTGTGTTTTTATATAATAATTTTTTGGGGGCTGAAGTGATAAAAAGCCTTGCAAAACGCATTTTTTTAAGGTAAAATCGCACCGCTAGCGACTCAAAAACGATTATTAATAATAATAACGGTCCAAATCTAAAGAAAAACATTTTGAGCAGCGTTCTAATTTAAAATTTGTACTTAACTTTACTGTCTTTATTTTTCTTTATATATTCAAATATCAGCACAGGAGGAGAAGAAGAGGAGAAAGGAACAGTGGAAGGAATAGCAGAAGAAAGATTTGGAGGATAAAAGGAAAGCAGCGGCAGCAATACGAGAGGGGAGACAAAAGATGAAGAGAGAGATAGAGAAGGATAAAGAAGAAAAGCAGAAAATAAGAGAGGAGATGACCCAGGAGAAGATAAATCGAAAGAGAGAGAAAATACTGAAGGAGAAAGAAGAGAAAGAGAGGAGAATGAAAGACAAGATGAATAGAGAGGAGATGGAAAAGAAACTGGCGAGTGAAAGAGAGGCACGCAGGGACAGACAGTCGAAAGCAACAGAGATGTACTGGAAGAAAGAAGACCAGTTACGGAGCACGTTTATAGAGAGGGAGGAGGAAAGAAAAATGGAACAGAAGATACACTTCAAAAGTTATGGGTATAGCAAGCAAAAAAAGACTAACACACCAGTTAGGAAAACGTGCAAAACAGGATCACAGCCAAAAATACAGAAGACGCATGGGGCCCTTGAAGTAGAGCGGTTACTTGAAGAAATTGAGAAACAGCGGGCCCTTGAAGAACAGCAGGCCCTTGAAAAACAGCGGGCCCTTGAAGAAATCGAAAAACAGCGGGCCCTTGAAGAAATTGAAAAACAGTGGGCCCTTGAAGAACAGCAGGCCCTTGAAGAACAGCTGGCCCTTGAAGAACAGCAGGCCCTTGAAGAAATTGAAAAACAGCGGGCCCTTGAAGAACAGCAGGCACTTGAAGAACAGCAGGCCATTGAAGAACAGTGGGCCCTTGAAGAACAGTGGGCCCTTGAAGAAATTGAAAAACAGCGGGCCCTTGAAGAACAGCAGGCCCTTGAACGAGGGGCCCTTGAACAGCAGGCTCTTGAAGAAATTGAAAAACAGCGGGCCCTTAAAGAACAGCAGGCCCTTGAACAGTGGGCTCTTGAAGAAAATGAAAAACAGCGGGCCCTTGAACTACGGGCCCTTCAACAGTGGTCCCTTGAAAGATGGCAGGCCCATAAAAAACAGCAGGCCCTTGAAATTGAGCGGGCCCTTCAACAGTGGGCCCTTGAAAGACAGCAGGCCCTTGAAAAACAGCAGGCCATTAAAGAACAGCAAGTTCTTAAAAATAAGCGGCCCTTGAACAGCGGGCCCTTGAAAGACAGCAGGCCCTTGAAGAACAGTGGGAGCGGGCCCTTAAAGAACAGTGGGAGCGGGTCATTGAAAAACGGCAGGCTCTTGCAAAACAGTTGGCTCTTGAAAATAAGTCGGTCCTTGAACAGCAGGCTCTTGAAAAACAGCAGGCCCTTGAAGAAAAGCAGGCCCTTGGAGAACAGTGGGAGCGAGCCTTTGAAAAACGTCAGGCCCTTGAAGAAAAACGGGCTCATGAAGAACGGCGGGCTCTTAAAGAACGGAAGGCTCTTATAGAACGGCAGGCTCTTGAAAAACGTCAGGCTCTTGGAAAATGGCAGGCTCTTGGGAAACGGCAGGCTCTTGAAAAACAGCAGGCCCATGAACAACAGTGGGCCCTTGAAATACAGCAGGCCCTTAAAATACAGCGGGCAATTGAAGAACAGTGGGCCCTTGAAATACAGCGGGCCCTTGAAGAACTGCGGGCCCTTGAAGAACAGCGGGCCCTTGGAGAACAGCTGGCCCTTGAAATACAGCGAGCTCTTGAAAAACTGCGGGCTCTTGTACAACAGCGGGACCTTAAAATACAGTGGGCCCTTAAAGAACTGCGGGCTCTTGTAGAACAGCGGGCCCTTGAAGAACAGCGGGCTCTTGAAGAACAGCAGGCTCTAGAAAAACGGCAGACCCATGAAGAACAGCAAAACCTTGAAATACAGTGGGCCCTTAAAGAACTGCGGGCTCTTGTAGAACAGCGGGCCCTTGAAGAACCGCAGGCTCTTGAAAAACGGCAGACCCATCAAGAATAGCAAAACCTTGAAATACAGCAGGCCCTTGAAGAACTGCGGGCTCTTGTAGAACAGCGGGCCCTTGAAGAACAGCGGTCTCTTGAGGAACAGCAGGCTCTTGCAAAACGGCAGGCTCTTGAAAAACGGCAGACCCATGAAGAACAGTGCGACCTGGAAATACAGCGGGCCCTTAAAGAACTACAGGCTCTTGTAGAACAGCGGGCCCTTGAAGAACCGCAGGCTCTTGAAAAACGTCAGAATCTTGAAAAACAGCAACAGTGGGCAAATGAAGAACAGCAGGACCTTGAAAAACTGCGGGCTCTTGTAGAACAGTGGGCCCTTGAAAAACAGCGGGCGAAAGACACACATGGCTTAGGGCTTAACATCAAGAAGACCACTGTGGATATCCCCATAGTAAGTATCCTGTTATATGGCTTGGTTACTTATAGTTAATTAGGTTGAAGAAAGTCACATGTCTATAAAGTACATTCACCTGAGGGAAAAGAGTGTCAATAAAAAAAAACACACTAGACAGGTTCTTAAAGTAATTTATTAGGCAGCTCCGGGGGTCTTTTACCAACTTTGGGGGTCTCTTCTGACGACTCCGCTCTCAACTGCCTGTTCTTCCGGTCTCTGGTTCTTCTCCCGCTCTCCGGTTCTTCTGCTGGGCTCCTCCGCTATCTTCTGCCGCTCTTTTACTAGCGTTGGCCCGGTCTTGTCCATCCTCTTCTTCCCTGTTCTCTTCTTTCGATGTTGACACGACGCTCTCTCCCGCTGTAATGCTGTGTGTGAGGTGCGCAACGACTTATATAGGCACGGAACGTGGTCAACGGGTGAGGTCACCCAGTGGCCCCACCCTTTATGACGTCCCAGCATGCCCCGGAACTGTGGCATCATAAGGGGCGGGGTCCCTGGGCGACATCACCTCCCGTGACCACACCCCATGCCTATATAAGTCGATGCGCACGAGAGGCGACATTGCCGCTTCTTTATCGTGCTCGCTGCAGTAGGAAAATGTGTTTTCCTATAGCAGCCAGCGTGAGATGTACAGTACCCTGTCGCCGAGAACCAGCGCGCTGGTATCGAGCTGGAAACACATTCTCGCGGGCAGGTACTGTCATTTCTTTTCCTGTAAAGTCGCTTGAATATAGATGGAGATCCGACTTGGAGGTGACTTCCATTGAATTCTATGGGTACAAGTCGCCTAGAAGTTGGAATGAAGTAGTACAGGAACCTTTTTTGAAGTCAGAGCGACTGCAGTAGTGTACATTAAGATGGATCCATTCACTTACATTGATTTTTTTCATGTAGCGCGACTTGAGGCGACTTGGGGCGACTTGAAGTCAGATCCAAAGTTGCCCCTGTGTGACTCTCAACCTACAGATCTTTTATAAATGTTCCTTTCCTGGAGAATTGAGGATTAGCAGTGATAGCAAAATCTGGTGCTGGCACTTATTCCAGGGGGATGAATAGTGATTAGGACATGGACCCTCTGGGCCCCATTTACTTACGTCCCAAGCACAAACTTCAATGTGCAATGTATAGATAGTATAGATGATCCCCTAAGTCCCAGGGGGCCTTTTTGCAGGTGTAGGATTTGCACAAATGGTAGGTCTACCCCTGAATTTACCCCCTCCTGTATTTGGGACCTTCAGATCTTTACTTTTGAAATACTTTCTGATTAGCAACTCTTTGTAAACATGCTTTGAACAATCGAATATTAAAGCAGAACACCAAGCAAGACAGTTCATGGATTTAGGATGGAATGGGGGTAGTGGGTTAGAACCTCAGTTGGATTTGTATTGCTGTCTGCAATCCTGATGGGAGGATTACGCTTACTTCTTCTCCTCCTGGGATTATATGAAGTAAAAGAAAACTTTCCCAGTCAGGACACAGAGAACAGTAAAAACTTTTGAAAAGTTTGCACCCTTTCCCCACTCCATCCAAATCTAAAAGATAGAGTAGAGCTCCACTTTAGAATCTGTCCTTTTACTTACCTGTTTTATTTATTTTTTCTTAGACACAGGAAGAATGGCCGACTGAGGGAAAGAAGGAAGAAAATTAAGAAATTACAGAGGTGCGGCCAAGTAACCGAGACAAGAAATGGAAAAAATGGCTGAAATTAGATAAGATGTTGGCAAAGAAGGGCAAGAAAGCAAGAAGAGAAGAAGAAAAGCCGGAAGAAGAAGAAAAGATGGAAGAAGAAGAGAATGGGGAAGAGTCAAGGGAACCATCTATCTGCAAAACCAGATTATTCTGGTTCCCCCCAGAAGGAAAAAAGAAAAAGGGCAATCTGAATCTTGGAGTGTCACGGAACAATAAAATTCCTTATTCTTTGTCCTGTGGTAAATATCTTTGGAAAAAGCTAAAGCGGGCATGCTGGAGTCTGATGAAAAAGGTAAGTACTCTATAATACTATACTACTTAGGTAGTTATATAGCCACTATAAGAGCCGCTAATGTATATATATGTTTGGGGTTTCAAGTGATATGCCGGGATGATGCCTGCAGCTGCACGTAGCAGGCCGATCTCCTCTATAGAAAACTTCCTGATAAAAATTGGCATTTTTGGGGAAACACATCGATCATAAATGACATAAAGTCCTAAACAGAGAAGTATTGCAGAAGTGACCGGATATGATGTAGCTGAAAGGTGATACTCCTGTGTTATATCCACTAATAAATCCTTTTCTTTACTACAGTATGCCTTTGGCTGCATCTTGAAATGCTTCTATATGAAAAAGCCAGAAGAATCAGATGAATCAGAAGAATCAGATGAATCAGATGAATCAGAACAATCAGAAGAATCAGATGAATCAGAACAATCAGATGAATCAGATGAATCAGAAGAATCATATCAGGGAGAGAGGGGGCAGGGAACTAGAGAGGGGGCATGGAACTAGAGAGGGGCAGGGAAAGAGAGAAGGGGCAGGGAGAGAGAGAAGGGGCAGGGAGAGAGAGAGAGGGGGCAGGGAGAGAGAGGGAGGCAGGGAGAGAGAGGGGGATAGAGAAGGGGCAGAGAGAGAGAGAGGGGACGGGGATAGAGAGGGGGCAGGGGGATAGAGGGGACAGGGGTATAGAGAGGGGCAGGGGGATAGAGAGGGGCAGGGGGATAGAGAGGGGCAGGAAGAGACAGAGGGGGCAGGGGGATAGAGAGGGGCAGGGGGAGAGAGAAGGGGCAAGGCGAGAGGGGGCAGGGGGTATAGAAGGGGCAGGGAGAGAGAGAGGGGACAGGGGGATAGAGAGGGGGCAGGGGGATAGAGGGGGCAGGGGGATGGAGGGGGGCAGGGGGATAGAGAAGGGGCAGGGAGAGAGAGAGTGGGCAGGGGGATAGAGAAGGGGCAGGGAGAGAGAGAAGGGGCAGGGAGAGAGGGGGCAGGGAAATAGAGAGGGGTAGGGAGAGAGAGAAGGGGCAGGGAGAGAGGGAGAGAGGGGGCAGGGAGAGAGGGGCAGGGAGAGAGAGAGAGAAGTGGCAGGAAGAGAGAGAAGGTGCAGGGAGGGAGAGAAGGGGCAGGGAGAGAGGGGGCAGGGAAATAGAGAGGGGTAGGGAGGGAGAGAAGGGGCAGGGAGAGAGGGGGCAGGGAGAGAGAGAAGTGGCAGGGAGAGAGGGGGCAGGGGGATAGAGAAGGGGCAGGGAGAGAGGGGGCAGGGAACTAGAGATGGGCAGGGAGAGAGAGGGGGTCAGGGAGAGAGAGAAGGGGCAGGGAGAGAGAGAGAGAGAGGGGGCAGGGAGAGAGAGAAGGGGCAGGGAGAGAGGGGGCGGGGGGTAGAGAAGGGGCAGGGAGAGAGGGGGCAGGGAACTAGAGAGGGGCAGGGAGAGAGAGAGGGGCAGGGAGAGAGAGAAGGGGCAGGGAGAGAGAGAAGGGGCAGGGAGAGAGAGAGAGGGGGGGCAGGTAGAGAGAGAAGGGGCAGGGGGATAGAGAAGGGGCAGGGAGAGAGGGGGCAGGGGGATAGAGAAGGGGCAGGGAGAGAGGGGGCAGGGGGATAGAGAGGGGCAGGGAATCTTGGAGTGTCACGGAACAATAAAATTCCTTATTCTTTGTCTACAAAGATACCGCCAACTGGCCCTTTCTGTGGATTTGTGTGCAATAGAATTGGCAAATGTTGTGCTGCGAGCTGCTTCTACATTTGCCCTTTCTGTGGTAAATATCTTTGGAAAAAGCTAAAGCGGGCATGCTGGAGTCTGATGAAAAAGGTAAGTACTCTATAATACTATACTACTTAGGTAGTTATATAGCCACTATAAGAGCCGCTAATGTATATATATGTTTGGGGTTTCAAGTGATATGCCGGGATGATGCCTGCAGCTGCATGTAGCAGGCCGACCTCCTCTATAGAAAACTTCCTGATAAAAATTGGCATTTTTGGGGTAACACATCGATCATAAATGACATAAAGTCCTAAACTGAGAAGTATTGCAGAAGTGACAGGATATGATGTAGCTGAAAGGTGATACTCCTGTGTTATATCCACTAATAAATCCTTTTCTTTACTACAGTATGCCTTTGGCTGCATCTTGAAATGCTTCTATATGAAAAAGCCAGAAAAATCTGATGAATCAGAAGAATCAGATGAATCAGATGAATCAGAAGAATCAGAAGAATCAGATGAATCAGATGAATCAGAAAAATCATATCAGGGAGAGAGGGGGCAGGGAACTAGAGAGGGGGCAGGGAACTAGAGAGGGGCAGGGAAAGAGAGAAGGGGCAGGGAGAGAGTGAGAGGGGGCAGGGAGAGAGAGGGGGATAGAGAAGGGGCAGGGAGAGAGAGAGGGGACGGGGATAGAGAGGGGGCAGGGGGATAGAGGGGGCAGGGGGATAGAGAGGGGCAGGGGGATAGGGAGGGGCAGGGAGAGACAGAGGGGGCAGGGGGATAGAGAGGGGCAGGGGGAGAGAGAAGGGGCAAGGCGAGAGGGGGCAGGGGGTAGAGAAGGTGCAGGGAGAGAGAGAGGGGACAGGGGGATAGAGAGGGGGCAGGGGGATAGAGGGGGCAGGGGGATGGAGGGGGGCAGGGGGATAGAGAAGGGGCAGGGAGAGAGAGAGTGGGCAGGGGGATAGAGAAGGGGCAGGGAGAGAGAGAAGGGGCAGGGAGGGAGAGAAGGGGCAGGGAGAGAGAGAAGGGGCAGGGAGAGAGAGAAGGGGCAGGGAGAGAGGGGGCAGGGAAATAGAGAGGGGTAGGGAGAGAGAGAAGGGGCAGGGAGAGAGGGAGAGAGGGGGCAGGGAGAGAGGGGCAGGGAGCGAGAGAGAAGTGGCAGTAAGAGAGAGAAGGTGCAGGGAGGGAGAGAAGGGGCAGGGAGAGAGGGGGCAGGGAAATAGAGAGGGGTAGGGAGGGAGAGAAGGGGCAGGGAGAGAGGGGGCAGGGAGAGAGAGAAGTGGCAGGGAGAGAGGGGCAGGGGGATAGAGAAGGGGCAGGGAACTAGAGATGAGCAGGGAGAGAGAGGGGGTCAGGGAGAGAGAGAAGGGGCAGGGAGAGAGAGAGAGGGGGCAGGGAGAGAGAGAGAGGGCAGGGAGAGAGGGGGCAGGGGGCTAGAGAAGGGGCAGGGAGAGAGGGGGCAGGGAACTAGAGAGGGGCAGGGAGAGAGAGAGGGGCAGGGAGAGAGAGAAGGGGCAGGGAGAGAGAGAGAGAGAGGGGGGGCAGGGAGAGAGAGAAGGGGCAGGGGGATAGAGAAGGGGCAGGGAGAGAGGGGGCAGGGGGATAGAGAAGGGGCAGGGAGAGAGGGGGCAGGGGGATAGAGAGGGGCAGGGAGAGAGAGGGGCAGGGAGAGAGAGGAGGGGCAGGGAGAGAGAGAAGGGGCAGGGAGAGAGAGAAGGGACAGGGAGAGAGAGAAGGGACAGGGAGAGAGAGAAGGGGCAGGGAGAGAGAGGGGGAAGTGAGCAGTAAAGTCCGGATAGAGGTGACAGTGGCAGAGAGGAGAACGCCAGGGGGAGGTGTGGTTTGTGCTGTGCTTTCCCCTTCCTTCTTTCTTTCCTGCCATCTTTCCTTTCTTTTTATTTCTCTCTTTTTTTCCTCCTTTCTTTCCTTCTTATTTTCTTTCCATTCTTTTTCTCTTTCTCTTTCTTTCTTTTCTTCCTTCATCCCTTCCTTCTTTTAATCCTTCCTTTCTTTCTATTCTCTTTATTTCTTTCTTTCTTTTTTTCTTTCCTTCCTTCCATCTTTCTTTCCTTCCATCTTTCCTTCCTTCTTTTTCTCTTTATTTCTTTCTTTCCTTCTTTCTTTCCTTCCATCTTTTATTTTTTTCTCTTTCTCTCATTCCTTCCTTCCTTCTTTCATTCCTTTTTCTTTTCTCTTTCTTTCCTTCCATCTTTCTTTCTCTTCCCTTCCTTCTTTCTTTATCCCCCTTTCTTTCTTTCTCTCTCTTTATTTCTTTCTTTCCTTTCTTTCCTTCATTCCTTCCTTATTTCCACTCTTTATTTTCTTTCTCTTTCCTTTCCATCTTTCTTTCCATCTTTCTTATCATCCATAGTTGTCGTTTTATTGTTCTCTCTCTCTCTCTCTCTCTATTCTCTCTCTATTGTTGCTCTTTTTTACTGTATTCTATTCTGCAATGTTTTATTATTTTTTATCATGCTTGCTTTTCAGGTATGTAATTTTGTTATACTTTACTGTTTACTGTGTTTTATTGTTAACCATTTTTTTCTTTTCAGGTGCGCCATTCAGCTGCAGCGCGGATTTATTTATCTTGACAGCAACAGCGTTTGCTCCCACGATACATAAAGCCATGACTCCAGTGCTGTCGGAGGTGATTTCACCACCAGAGTTAAAAAAAAGAGCATATATGCCGAAGCATGGGGGCAGCAGGGGCGGAGGAGCGATTGGCTCCTAATGCCACGTACATACGTTTGAAATTCCGACGGAGGCTTGCCCGTGGAAAAGTCCAACCATGTGTACGTGGCATAACTTTTTTGCGGGAGGATGCCCCCATGCTTCGGCATATATATATATTTTAGGCACCGGCTGCGTTAAAAAAAATGTTTTACTATGTTGTTTTTTGGTATTTGCTTTGCAGGTATGGTATGGTAAGGTCTTACTGTTATACTGTAATGTTACTTTGTTTTAATGTTAACCATAATTTGCTTAGCAGGTACGCCATTCAGTTGCAGCGCGGATTTATTTATCTTGACAGCAACAGCGTTTGCTCCCACGATACATAAAGCCGCGACTCCAATGCTGTAGGAGGTGATTTCACCACCACAGTTAAAAAAAAGAGCATATATGCCGAAGCATGGGGGCAGCAGGGGCGGAGGAGCGATTGGCTCATAATGCCACGTGCATACGGTCAAAATTCGAACGGAGGCTTGCCCGTGGAAAAGTCCGACCATGTGTACGTGGCATAACTTTTTTGCGGGAGGATGCCCCCATGCTTCGGCATATATATATTTTAGGCACCGGTTGCGTTAAAAAAATGTTTTATTTTTTACTATGTTTTTTTTTTGGTATTTGCTTTGCAGGTATAGTATGGTAAGGTCTTACTGTTATACTGTAATGTTACTTTGTTTTAATGTTAACCATAATTTGCTTAGCAGGTACGCCATTCAGTTGCAGCGTGGATTTATTTATCTTGACAGCAACAGCGTTTGCTCCCACAATACATAAAGCCGCGACTCCAACGCTTTAGGAGGTGATTTCACCACCACAGTTAAAAAAAAGATCATATATGCTGAAGCATTGGGGCAGCAGGGGCGGAGGAGCGATTGGCTCCTAATGCCACGTACATACGGTCGAAATTCCGACGGAGGCTTGCCCGTGGAAAAGTCCGACCGTGTGTACGCGGCATAACTTTTGCGGGAGGATGGCCCCATGCTTCGGCATATATAAATGGTGCATGTATGCCCATCATTAGAAAGGGGGGGATGAAGGGAGGTATTCTATTGGTGGGCATACCCACCGATCAATCTCTCTTTTTCGTTCAGCCAAGAGGCTGCATGAAAAAAAAAGATTACAATATATGTCCAGTATGTTGCTGGACTTTGAATGGTTATACCAGAATGATGCCTGCAGGTTTAGGTATTATCTTGGTATCATTCTTTTCAGCCAGTGATCGGCTTTCATGTAAAAGCAATTCTAGTGGGTAATTAGCCTCTAGACTGCTTTTACAAGTAGTGGGAGGGAATGTCCCCCCTCCCGGATGTAAACAGCACCATTGGGAAATTGGGAAAGCGTTTTATCACACCGATCTTGGTGTGGCCAGATGCTTTGAGGACAGAGGAAAGATCTAGGGCAGTGATGGCGAACGCGTGGCACGCGTGCCGCTGCCGGCACGCCGAGCCGTCTCTATGGGCACGCTGTGACTACAGTCATACACTGTAGTCACTGTAGTCACGGCGTCTGCTCCCGCGGACTACATCTCCCACAATTCTCTAGGGGAGAACCCTCCCCAGAGAACACTGAAGCCACACCCCCCGCTCGCAAACATCTGACTCACGTGCGGGGGGTATCACCTGACACACGGACACCGCAGTGACCGGAGCGACAGGAGCGACACCGATTCCGGTAAAAAGTAAGTTTTAAAACCTATTGCCGACCGGGCCATAGCCAAAAGATGGCTACAGCACGGTCGGCTTATTCTGGGAGGGCGTCCATGGACGTCCTCCCGCGCGGCCTACAGTGCGAGGGGAGAGGGGAAAAGAGAGAGATGCAATGCTGTGCAATACTCTGCCCATGCTGTGCGATACTCTGCCCATGCTGTGCGATACTCTGCCCATGCTGTGCGATACTCTGCCCATGCTGTGCGATACTCTGCCCAAGCTGTCCGATACTCTGCCCAAGCTGTGCTATACTCTGCCCATACTGTGCAATACTCTGCCCAAGCTGTGCAATACTCTGCCCAAACTGTGCAATACTCTGCCCAAACTGTGCGATACTCTGCCCAAACTGTGCGATACTCTGCCCAAGCTGTGCAATACTCTGCCCAAGCTGTGCGATACTCTGCCCATGCTGTGCGATACTCTGCCCATGCTGTGCGATACTCTGCCCATGCTGTGCGATACTCTGCCCAAGCTGTGCAATACTCTGCCCAAGCTGTGCAATACTCTGCCCAAGCTGTGCAATACTCTGCCCATACTGTGCGATACTCTGCCCATACTGTGCGATACTCTGCCCAAGCTGTGCGATACTCTGCCCAAACTGTGCGATACTCTGCCCAAACTGTGCGATACTCTGCCCATACTGTGCGATACTCTGCCCATGCTGTGCGATACTCTGCCCATGCTGTGCGATACTCTGCCCATGCTGTGCGATACTCTGCCCATGCTGTGCGATACTCTGCCCATGCTGTGCGATACTCTGCCCATGCTGTGCTATACTCTGCCCATGCTATGCAATACTCTGCCCATGCTATGCAATATTCTGCCCATGCTATGCAATATTCTGCCCATACTATGCAATATTCTGCCCATACTATGCAATATTCTGCCCATACTGTGCAATACTCTGTCCATGCTGTGCAATACTCTGCCCATACTGTGCAATACTCTGCTGTTAATTAGTTTGAAAACTGTACGAATTGTTTTTTCTAAACTAAAACCTCGTTATTCAGGTTTAATTGCCGTGTTGGCACTTTGAAAAAAATAGGTCGTTTTGGTTTGCAGTTTGGGCACTCGGGCTCAAAAAGGTTTGCCATCACTGATCTAGGGTCTAATAAATCTTTTTCAAAAAAAGAGTACCTGCCACTGCCTATTCCCTGAGATAACAATAAAAATGATAACAAAGAAAAAAAAATGGAAGGAACAGTTTAAAAATAAAATAAAAAAGCTAGATAAATAAAAAAATAAATAAATAAAGCACCCCTGCCCCCCCTTCTCTTGCGCAAAGGCGAACACAAGCGTCGGTCTGGCGTCATATGTAAACAGCAATTGCACCATGCATGTGAGGTATCACCGCGAAGGTCAGATCGAGGGCAGTAATTTTAGCAGTAGACCTCCTCCGTGAATCTAATGTGGTAACCTGTAAAGGCTTTTAAAGGCTTTTAAAAATGTATGTAGTTTGTCGCCACTGCGTGTTTGTGCGCAATTTTAAAGCATGTCGTGTTTGGTATCCATGTACTCGGCCTAAGATCATCTTTTCTATTTCATCAAAAATTTGAGCAATATAGTGTGTTTTAGTGCATTAAAATAAAAAAAAGTGTATTTTTTCCACAAAAAATGCGTTTGAAAAATCGCTGCGCAAATACTGTGTATTGCTTTAACAATATATATAGTGTTTGGGGGTTCAACATAATTTTCTTGCAAAAAAAAAATATGTTTTCATGAAAACAAAAAGTGTCAGAAGGGGCTTTGTCTTCAAGTGGTTAGAAGAGTGGGTGATGTGTGACATAAGCTTCTAAATGTTGTGCATAAAATGCCAGGACAGTTCAACCCCCCCCCCCCCCCCCCCCCCCCCCCCCCCCCCCCCCCCACAAATTATCCCATTTTGGAAAGTAGACACCCAAAGCTATTTGCTGAGAGCAATGTTGAGCCCATTAAATATTTTTTTTGTCCCAAGAGATTGAATAATGAAAAAAAAAAAAAAAGTTGTCACTAAATGATATATTGCTCAAACATGTCATGGGCATATGTGGAAATACACCCCAAAATACATTCTGTTGCTTCTCCTGAGTTCGGGGCTGTTTTGCTGCTTCAGGACCTGGAAGACTTGCCGTGATAAAAGGAACTATGAATTCTGCTGTCTACCAAGAGATCCTGAAGGAGAATGTCCGACCATCTGTTCGTGTAGTCAAGCTGAAACGAACTTGGGTTCTGCAGCAGGACAATGATCCTAAACACACCAGCAAGTCCACCACCGAATGGCTGAAGAAAAACAAAATGAAGACTTTGGAGTGGCCTAGCCAAAGTCCTGACCTGAATCCTATTGAGATGTTGTGGTATGACCTTAAAAAGGCCGTTCATGCTCGAAAACCCTCTAATGTAACTGAATTAGGACAATTCTGCAAAGATGAGTGGGCCAAAATTCCTCCAGGACGCTGTAAAAGCCTCATTGTACGTTATCGCAAACGCTTGGTTGCAGTTGTTGCTGCTAAGGGTGGCCCAACCAGTTATTAGGTTTAGGGGGCAATCACTTTTTCACACAGGGCCATGATGGTTTGGATTTTTTTTCACCTTTAATAATAAACACCTTCATTTACAAATTGCATTTTGTGTTTACTTGTGTTGTCCTTGACTATTGTTTAAATTGGTTTGATGTTCCGAAACACTTAAGTGTGACAAACATGCAAAGGAACAGGAAATGAGGAAGGGGGCAAACACTTTTTCACACCACTGTACTAACTGGTAACTTGTTTCTGGTGTCTTCCCCTACATCTGAATAATCTTATTTATTTGTATTTTAGCAATGTTTTTGCTCCTGTATATTACGATTTATATATGCTGTTCATTATTTAATTCTCTCTTTTTGATTTTATCAGAAATAGACTTACCTCTGTCTCAAACACTGCATAGGCATGGATGCAGTAAGGATTTCCCCTGGCAATCTCCATGATTTGGCGCTCAACGAGGACACTGTCTTCATCCATATGTTCAAGTAGAAGCCGTTTTCAGACCATCTTCCCAGCCATCAGTCTTCCGGTGTCACGGTGTGTTGCCAACGCCACCTGTAGGAGAGAGAAGGTTAGTACATCATCGTTTCCATATGCTAGAGCTGCAACATTATTACTAGATATTCCTCCTGTGCAGTGTGCCCCCCTCTGTACTACAAGAGTTTAAAGTGATTTTAAAGGCTCAAGGTTTTTTACCTTCATGTATTCTATGCTTAAAGGTAAAAAACCTTCAATGTGCAGCAGTGCCATCAGCTCCCCCTTATACTTACCTGAGCTGAGCTCCATCTCAATCCAGCGATGTGCACGAGAGCCTTGGCTCTCCGGGGACTCTCCTTTCTCATTGTCTGAGATAGCAGCAGGCACCATTGGCTCCCAATGCTGTCAATCACAGCCAGTGAGCCAATGAGGAGAGAGAGGGCGCAGGACCGAGCCGCAGCTCTGCATGTGAATGGACACATGGTGCTGTGGCTCTGGATCGAGCCTGCTCGGGTGTCCCCATTGCAAGGTGCTTGCTATAGGGGCACTCGGCAGGATTGAGGTGTCAGTAATGCCAGTGGGGAAACCAGGAAGAAGTGGATTAGGGCAGCTCTGTGAAAATCATTGCACAGAGTAGGCAAGTATGACATGTTTGTTATTTAAAAAAAAAAAAGTTCTGCCTTATAATATTTCTTTAATTGCTTGTCGTACCTAAGGAATGATGAATTTGGGGAAATAATTAAAGCAGAGTTCCACTCGTTTTTAAGTTTATTAAAAGTGAGCAGCTACAATAAGGGTAGCTGCTGACTTTTAATAAACACACACTCACCTGTCCCACAACCCAGTGATGCAGCTGCCCAAACCCTCGATCCTCTCCCCGGCGATGGCATCGCAAGTGTGGGCACCCGATTGTGACAGCTTCCAACTTCACAGCTGGGTGCACACTGCGCATGTGCGAGGCGAGCTGCGCATCCTTAGTGGCCAGGCAATCTTCTGGGACATGTGACGGGCCCCAGAAGATTGCAGGGAGGGAGGAGGAGAGGCAAATTGTCGCCTTGGTGGCCCGAGCAAAAGTGGGAGCTGGGTATTTGTCAAAACTAGGTACCCACCCCCCAAAAAAATAAGGAGTCCTTAAAATTGAGCTTTCACTTTTGGGTGAAACTCTGCTTGAAAGTAGATCATTAGGTAAAACATTTTTTTTTTAATTTTGGAAGGAGTAGAGGGGGGTTATAACCCCTGTAAGGTTTATTTTTGCCATCTTTGTCCCATCGGGGAGATTTACCTTTGCTTCCTGTCCCATAGACAAACAGGAAGTGCGAGGAAATCACTACAAATTAAGGGAAACTCTTGGGGACCCCCAGGTAACCAGAAGTAGCGTCCCCGTCAGAAGATTTCCCCTCTACTAGTTTACTAGGGACAACCAGACATTTTGGGATTTTCTTTTACCTTCAAAGATGATAATAAACAGGGCAATTAATGGGGACAAAGATAGCAATAAAAACTGATAGGTGTGTTCTAATCCATCTCCACTATATCCAAATCTAAAAAAAAAAAGTTTTACCATTAGTTATACTTTAACCTTCTATACTACTGTAAGCTTCCTCCGTGCTAAATGGCCGCTCCCTCCAAAGTCTCCTACCTTGACTGCCCAGCCGGTCCCAGCTCTCTGTCACCCCCCTAAAGTGCAGACCAAGGAGTCCTGCATTATACAGGAGGATTCAGAGGGTCAGGGAATCAATTCAGGATATCACCTTATTCATCACCCCTAGGGGAAATGAAAATTTTACCCTTGCATTAAGTGGGGGACCCAATTGTGTATACAGTCCCCCTTTGCTCAGTAATTTATACCCCTCCTTCCCCCACCGACTTTACTGAGTATACATGGTTATGCTTCACACTTTGTACTGTGTTCTGTGAGGATGGTCATATTGTGTCCCCTAAGGCCCCATGCATACACATCGTTTTGCAAACTTTCCCAATAGCCTTTCCTCCTGGCAGAGAAAAACTCCTGACACATGGAAAAGTGTTTAACGTGTTATGGCGCGTTTACAGGTGTCAAGTGCTTGTGTGTAAATTCATTTCATTGGGCAGAATAATATTGTATTGTGGCGACTGAAATCAACTAATGCTCAAGCACTAAACGTGCCTAGTGTTAACACACATTTACAAGCGCCAAACGTTTTTTTTCTCCGAAAATCCTGCTGCTCCAAGATGCACTGGCAGTGGGGGGGGGATTCTGCCCTTAAAAACCTGTGCCACTAAACAGCTGACACCCGTACAAGCAGCTGCAAATACATCCAGTGTGCATGAGGCTTAATTCTTATATAGTTACACAGTTATGCCCCATACACATGATCGGACATTGATCGGACATTCCGACAACAAAATCCATGGATTTTTTCCGACGGATTTTGGCTCAAACTTGTCTTGCATACACACGGTCACACAAATCTTATCGGAAATTCCGAACGTCAAGAACGTGGTGACGTACAACACTTACGACGAGGCGAAAAAAATTAAGTTTAATAGCCAGTGCGGCTCTTCTGCTGGATTCCGAGCATGCGTGGCACTTTGTGCGTCGGAATTGTGTATACACAATCGGAATTTACGCAAACGGATTTTGTTGTCGGAAAATTTGAGAACCAGATCTCAAATTTTGGGTGACGGAAATTCCGATGGAAACTGTCTGATGGAGCCTACACACGGTCGGAATTTCCGACAACAAGCTCCGATTGCACATTTTAAAGCGGAAGTAAACCCATCGATTTAACAGTCTAAAAAAAAAAAAGGCATGCCGTGAATGCTAACTGCACATTGGCTGTGCTCTCAACCAAACAGTCAAACCATCCAATGGCTGGTGTCATAACGGATCACATGTGCAGCACTGTGGCAGTTGAAGATTAAACAGAGGCAAAGATGGCAGCTTCCTTGGCTGAAAACGATAGGGGGGTTTACTTCCACTTTAAGTCCGACTGTGTGTACACGGCATAAGTCTGATTGAAAAAAGACACAAGTCCATCCACACATTGTGCGGTGAGATTGTACTGTGTATGGTGACCCTTAAGCCCCATACACACGGTCGGACTTTTTCATGGATTCTGTCCGATCGGACAATGTTGTTGAAAAATCAGACCGTGTGTATGCACCATCGGACAGTGTACGTCGGTTTGTCCGACGGACAAAGTCTTATCTCCTGCTGGAAAGATTTGCCGTCAACACGGTCCGATCACACCAAATCCGATCGTGTGTACAGTTGTCCGACGGACAAAGTGCTACGCATGCTCAGAAGAAATTCTGTGACGGAAGCGCTCGGTCAGGTAAAACTACCTTTCCTAATCGACACAGCACATTCGTCACGCTGCAATGTTAAAATGTCTTTAATGCAGCGCATTCTCTTTTTCTTTACAATGCAACAAGAATGACATGTTTTAGCTGCTCCTATTCACCCGCACTTCTCACAAACTTACTTCTTTATTACTTTTCAGCATTTATACACTACATGTTTATTTTTACTCAGATCGGAAAAGAATCTTTGTTATATTTTTAGCATCATTTGTCTTTTTTTTTTTTTTTTTTTTTGGGAATACATATTTGAAGGAGATTTTTTTTTTTTTTTTTTGGAGGGGGGTTGTGTGTCTCAACTTAGCAAAACCACATTATTAACATTTGTATTTCTTGCTTAAATTTACTAGTAGTTTGTTGGTTGTTGGTGCCCCTTGTTAATTCTACTTTAGGATTAGTGAAATGTACCTGCCTACTCCAAGAAAAACTGTCATTGTAGAAAAGTAAAACACAATAGTCAATGATTATTTCAAATCAAAAAAACCTTTATTTAGGTCTCAGCAACAAACCAAAGAGGAACGCAGCCATGGTGAAACTTGGGGAATTTGCAAAGCCTTGGACACCCATGGCAACCATCATTTTTCACGCTTAAAAAATTGGGGGCCTGAAGAGTACCTATCTAAATAATAAGGGAGCGCAATCTGGTCCTGAAGTCCAAAACATCCGGAACTGCAGCAGATGCCATCTAGGTCCCCAGGCTCTGGTCCAACGAGAGGCTCCATCTTCTCTCAGACCAGACTGAATCAAGGTCATCACTCTCTTGTCTTCCTTGTACGCTTCCTTCCACGCCGTGGTGCTGGTGCTGGTGGGGTGGCAGAAGGAGGAGGAGGAGGCGGAGCAAGGTCACTCTCGCAAACATGTGTGAGTGGGGTAATCTCCCCAGCCATCCCCTCATTTAGTATTTTGAGGATGACATCCTCACACATGCTGCGTTGCCCCGCCTCCATACCCGTCATTTTACTGCCAACCAAGGAGGCAAAGGCCTCCTCGTAGGTGGGTGTGGCATATAGGGAGGCTGAGGCATCTCGTATCAGCTGGAGCGCTGACTCTCCCACCTCCCCCATGCTTTTCGCCCTTCTGTAGGGAAGGCGGAGGGGAGGGACTTGGGAGACAGTCAGGCTCCTACGCCTACCCCCCTGTTGACTGCCACTAACCCCTGCCTCCTCCTGACTGCCACCTTCCACAGCCACCTCCTGGCTGAGGTCTTCCTGTGTCTGAAAAAGGGACATAGTTTCAGTTATTTGTTCATCAAACACACACAATTCTCATCTAGTGACTGTTGCAAAATGTTTATAAATAGAAAACCATACAATTCTCAGCCCTGCAGTTTAGAGTCTTCCCAAAAATGTCTCCAACACCACTGTCTGTTGATATGTCAATCACGTTAGGAACTAAGCAATTGGGGATCCTGAATTAACTGAACATCATTCCTTATTCCCCAAAATGGTTACAAAACTACTATACCTGAAACAAGCTGGGCACCTGCACATATTCCATACTGGAAGGCCCAGGTTGGTCCTCGGAAGCCTCATCAGGGGTGGCGTGCGTGGAAGGACGCGTGCAAGGAAGAGTCGAGAGTGACTTCCTGACAGTAGTCTGGTCTTTGAGAAAGTGGAGCCTCTCATAGTACCAGAGCGTGGGCACATAGACATCAGCTGCTGCAGCTCCAGATGCTAGGGACTTCCGGACCTTAGTGCGCTCCCGGAAATAGGTACTCTTCATGTTGTTAATCTTCACTTTTAAGTTTGCCACGGTTGCCATGGGCAGGGTTGGCTTTACAAATGCCACAAGTTTCAGCATGGCTGCGTACCTCTTTGGTCTGTTGCTGTAGTCACGGTGCTTTGGTAGCCATAAAAGGGGAAATTCCCTGTATTTATCAATGAAGAGGGGGAGAAAACTCACGTCGTAGAAGGCCTCCATCACCTCTGCAAGACACAACACCACACAGAACAATATAAATAATGTCAGCCTAAACTCTCCTAATCTTCTCCATAAAGAAGCCTCAAGTTCTAATCAGTCTAGGCTAGTTATGTACCAACGTCAAATTGTACCTTCGTTTCTAGCGATCGTCTCGTGCGTGAGCTTTCTCTCCCCTCGTCTCCCAGATCGTGGCTACGACACAGGCGTGTGACGTTTTATATACAGTGCGCATGCGTCAAACTCCGCCCGCCCCTGACGATCTTTCTCGTCTATTCCCCACCCCTTCTCTTTACGGCACAGTGGGGAGAGCACATGGCGGGGACACAGCAGGTGCGCCACAAATATCCCACCAACGAGGAGGACGAGGAAAGTCCGGAGGCAGAAACGTCCCGATCCCGGAGCCTGAAATTCAAGGCCTCCAATATGTCATTTGGAGAAATGTTGGAGATGGTGGACATATTAAAGAGGAGCGACTATGATGGGAAGTATGGGCCTTACCTCAACCCCAATGTCCGCAAGGCCAAGATCATGTCTAAAGTTGTGAGGAGGCTGTACAATAATTTTGGGGTACAACGATCCAAGGAGCAACTCAGGAAACGCTGGTCAGACCTGAAACTGAGGGAGGCCGATCAGTACAGAAAGATCAAGCGAATTCTTCAAAAAAGTAAGTAGTTGTGTTTTGTGTTTTATTTCTTGCTTGCATACTGCTCCATGTGGTTTGATTTTTACAAAGTTGTACATTCCAAAATGGCCACTTTCATGTTCGTCTGTGCATTCGATCGTACTCAGCCTCGATCTTTCTGCCACTGTCATGGTCGTGTGTGTGTCCATTCGATTGTACGCAACGATCGGCCACTTATAATACGATGTTTGGTGTTTTTTTTGTGGAAAGGAAGTTTGTTCTCACTCGAAATGTCATCAAGAATGTAAAGCCAATTTATTCAATGTAAAGGAGAGGTCACCCAGTAGCTGGTTACCCATCTGGACTCTAGAGCACTAGTGCTGGGACACCCAAACCACCTTTTTATTAGGCTTTTCCACACATGTGCTCCAGTGGATACTAGAGGGGGGTCTCCATCACACAAACTTCTACCAAAAAGCTAGTCAGTTTAGCACCTTTACAAAGTGACTACATTCATGTAGTTGGCATTTGTAACTGGCCAAACAAAAATTGTGTCCGTCACTTTCAAGCAATGTTTGTCATTTCCTATTTCTGCCCTCAATAGATTGTGTTGCTAAATCTTCCTTTTGTACATTCTCATAGGGGAGCGAAAACTTGGCCCGTCTGAGGAAACCCCAAAACCAACACCTCCCAAAAAAGGTGAAACAGCAGAAGCAGAGGAGGAGGAGGAGGAAGGAGAGATCATCGAACTTGGAGAAATTGTCACCACAACAGGTGAGTGTGGGAGAACACAGCTACTGGTAAGCTAATCAATGTATGCCTGCCTCATTTCCAACACCCGATTTTTTTTTTGTTTGTGGTTTTTAGGTGACGTGGATGTTGTGGAAGAAAAATCGCACTTTACCACAGAGAGTGCCCACGTACTCATCGGGGAGATAATGGTCTGCAATAGAGATCTCGATTACATAAAGCAAAACATCAATGATGTTCAACAAAAATTGAAGAACATCATTGATGTTTTAGGAAAAATATGAAAACGCAACAAGTAATTAACACACATTTGTGCCAGCTTCTGAACACATTTGCAACTTAAGAACTGTGTGAAATTTGGAACATGCACACATTGTGTCCACATGTGCTAGCTCCCATCATGGTGGATGAATGCCCTCGTTTTTTTGGGGGTGCAACCACTTTACGAACTACGAAAGTGGTTGTGGTGAAGGGGTTGCACCCCCAAAAAACGTCCATTCATCCCCATGATGCAAAATGGCACTTTTGAAGCTTCTAGGCATGTGTTTTACCATCTAATGACCATTTTCAGACCCAAATTGTGTGCATGTTCTAAATTTCCACTTTCCAGGGGTGACCCCCCCATGTGATGAAGGCAAGATCAATCACACTTTGAACATATAGTCATGTCTGATCTTGTCTTCACTTTACAAAGTTGAACTTTCCAAGTTCATAGGTTCTGTTTTGCTCCATGCCTGGTTTTACCAATTGCGGAATGTTTCTAAACAATGCTGTAAATAACCAAGATGTTGTCAGTTTGGGCGTGAAGATTGTAAACGCACTTGTGAATGTTTTCAAAGTAAACTTTTTTATTTTTCTAAATGTGTGGCTTCCTTATTTCAAAAACACAATGCATTATGTATGTCAAATGGAAAGGATATGGTGGCCAATTGGTGTTATTTACTAAAGGCAAGTCCACTTTGCACTGCAAGTTTCTTTTCCAGGGCACTTTTTCACTGCACTTGTAGAGCATAGTGGATTTGACTTATGTAAATGACACCCACAGTGCTTTGTACGAAAACACGGAGCACAGCATTTTTGAGAATACACACATGTCTGACCTGGTGATGAAAAGGAGTATTTTGGGTGTCAGTTAGGCAGTACAAACCTTATCTAGACCAAAGATTAGGTATCAAACACACAACATGAGACTAATCTTTTTGGGAAGAAGAGACTGTTACCTCCTTTTGCCCAGAAAGTGCATTCCCACTGTCGAAGGCAAAGTGAAAAAATTTCAAGGTAAAATAAGCAAAAAAGAATACTGAAATCACAAGAAATCATAGGTTGGTTGAAAGATCAGATTTATTAAAAAATGCCTCTCACACATCGTCAGGCAGAGCAATGGCCCCCCTACCCACAAAGTACTCCATATATTGCTCGCGGACCGCGCGGGCATTTAGAGGGGGCAAGCCTGGACGTGCCACTTGAAGGGCTGTGAGGTCCGCATTTGGAGGGCCCTCCACATCTGGGCCAACGGCACCACATAGTTCCTGTTATGTCTTTTGAGGAAGTTGTGCAATATGCAACAGGCAAGAACTATGTGGTTCATTTTGTATTCCGCCAAGTTAATTGCCGTCAAGAACAGGCGGAAGCGGCTGGCCAGGATGCCAAAAGTGTTCTCCACCACTCTTCTGGCTCTGGACAGCCTGTAGTTGAAGACCCTCTGTTCTGGGGTGAGGGTCCTCATCGGGAACGGCCTCATCACATGGGGAGTCAACGCAAACGCTTCATCTGCGACAAAGACGAAGGGGAGTCCTTCAGCATTCTCCTCTGGAGGTGGCAAGCACAGACTGACACTTTGGAGACGCCAGTAGAACTCCGTGTGCGTAATGGCACCACCATCCGAGATCCGGCCGTTCATCCCCACGTCCACATACATAAATTCATATGTTGCCGACACCACCGCCAACATCACTACACTATTAAACCCTTTATAATTATAATAGTGGGACCCCGAGTTGGGCGGTGGGACGATGCGGACGTGTTTCCCATCAATTGCCCCTCCGCAGTTAGGAAAGTCCCAACGGCTGGCAAAGTGGGAGGCCACAGTCTGCCATTCCTGTGGCGTTGAAGGGAACTGTGGAGTGAAACAAGAAAAAAAAATTAGTCACTTTGCACATAAACATTGCAAGCAGATTAGACAATCAACATCTTGGAACAAGAGCATTGTATAAAATTGGAGGCTGGAAAGTATTTGCACAGAAAAGTAGAGGCTCCCCTTCACAGATTACTCACCCCCCATCAATCCCCCCACTTCTGATGGGCCTTTGACAATAACTAGGGTTTTGGGGGGGGGGGGTTGTTGGACAGGTAACCCTCTGCACTTCATTGATTGGCAAATGGCTCAATAATGTGTGCTAGTTTGGCCAGACCCTCTGTACTTAACACTATTGGCAGCCCCCAGGAAAGCTAAACTAACATTTCAACCCCCCCCCCCCCCCCCCCCCTAAAAAAAAAAAGGAAAGCACATTGTGACATTATGAAATTACCAAGCAAGCTAATAGGAGGGAAAGAACACAAAATAATAGGAAATGGAAAGTATGGAGGCAGCCCCTTGCACTACATGCTTTGCAGAATTCGTCCCTAAAGATGCCCACTAAAAAGAGGTAGGTATATAGTGTGTATTGACCTTGGTAAAGCCAGCAGATAGAGGATTGGTACCATCTGACAGAGCAGTTGGGGGGGGGGGTTCCTAATGAGTTTGCCCCCCCCCCCCCACCAAAAACAATAAAAAAAGGGGCTCTACATGAAGTAAACCACACAGCAAACATTTGTGCATATTTTAGGGGGTGTTTGGGGGCAAAAAATCCTATGCAGCAGACAAAATACATTGCTTAAGTGACTAGGCCATAGGTGTCTATTGGGGCAGAAGAGCATGCTGGTGAGGTAAGTGAAGGGAAAAATGCATGAAGGAGAAAAGGGGCACAGCATATTAGAACATATTGCAATCATGGTAATTAGGGAAGGAGGTCAAAAATAGAAGACATTAGCAAAAAGAACATACATAGAAGGGAATAGTAAAGGAGAAATGTTACCTTAATATAGTCCTCCTGCAGGACCTCGATGATGGCAGAACAGGTCTCTGGAATAATGAGTCCCAGGGCCTGGGGAGAGATACCTGAAGAGAACTTCAAATCCTGAAGACTTCTCCCTGTCGCCAAGTACCTCAACGTGGCAACAAGCTTCTGCTCCGGAGTAATGGCTTGTCTCATGCAGGTATCCTGCCGGCTGATAAAGGGGGTCAGCAAAGCCAAAAGACGGTGAAAATCGGGGTCCGTCATCCTGAGAAAGTTCCTGAAATCATCAGGATTATTCTCCTGGATCTCACGAAGCAAAGGCATGTGCGAGAATTGGTCACGCTGAAGCAACCAATTCTTGGTCCACATACTCCTCGTCACTCTGTTCATGGACGGGTCTTGGCTCAAAGCTAGAAGCCCGACACCAATTCCGCATACAGCACGAACTCGGCGACGAGTACGCACGGGAAACATCGCTCACAAGGTCACAAAAGGTCGGCTGGTCAGAACGGACAAACAGAAAGCACCGATAAACAGCAAGGCCTGAAAGAACGAAATGAATACCAGAAACGAGCAGACAATAAGCAGTGCAAATCAAAGCGTCCTATATCAAGATATAGGCCGCAATGACCAACAAATGCGAACTGACTACACGCACTAATAAACAGATACGCACGACAAGCACAAACTGAAGTGCAGTAACGATCTGAGTCAGAAAACTGAGAAGCGCGAATCTTAAGTCACAAAACTTCGACTAAATCTCGATAAACACGGGATCAGCAGAAGGAGCCCAACGGGTGCCTGACGTGGTGCTGAACTTCCCTTTTCTAATCTCGTGGACGACGACTTACGTCACGACGTTCTTGCAGACCGGATATTCCGACAACATAGTCCGACCGTGTGTACGCAACACCAACATCGGACAAAGTACGACGGACAGGATCCGACCGACCTGGTCCGCGGATTGTCCGACCGTGTGTATGGGGCTTTAGAGGGAGGAGTAGTGAAGCACGGCCATTATAAAGAACTAGTTAGCAGGAAGCTTATCTTTGGTCACGTACCTTCCCAAAGCCTTCTTTGTCAATTATCGTGTGGAAGATGAAGCTGCACATTCTGTAGGGACTCCTTCACTTTCTATGGTGTCAATTGCTGTTCTTCAGTCTGCTCCTAGAGAAAGAGAGAAATTACATTTATTACCCCGTCACCATACAAATCATCTTACTGTGCTTATTTCTCTTGGCAATTGAATGCTCCTAAACAGGAAGAACTGATATGCTTAAAGTGGAGCTCCACCCAAAAGGGAAAGCTCCGCTTGTCTGCCTCCTCCCTCCGCTGCCACATTTGGCACCTTTTGTGGGAAGCAGGTACCCACAGAGAGGGGGGTTCTCCATCATTGGAACAAACTATATTACATGATATTGTAGTTTACCAATCATTGGATGTGATCGGTGCATTTATTTATTTTTTTTAAATCAAGATTGTGTTCCTTTATTTTCATGTGATGATTGGCCAGTAACACCCCTCCTGTTTTAGGGTGGTTACATTCACTCCACCACTGTATCTATAATGGAGCGTTCAGCCAGCAGCAATGTAACCACCGTTGGAAAGCAGCATTGTCAGTCAGTGGAGAGGGTTCTGTTAGATGGACTATTAGATTTACATGGACTTTACATAAGTGACTAATAAATTAAACCCAAACTCCAGCTAACACTTTTTAAGTAGTTACAATATTTTTTTTTTCTTTTTGTGATAAAGGTTTTACATGAATGAATAAAAGCTGACCATTGTAAGCACCCCTGTCGGTGTTAAATGGTTTGTCCCAACCTTTCAAATGCCACTTTTGTCCCTCCTGTCTCCCCACTGTCCCCCCTGTCCCCCCAATTCTCCCCAATGTCCCTCCTGTCCCCCAATTCTCCCCAATGTCCCTCCTGTCACCCCAATGTCCCTCCTGTCCCCTTAATTCTCCCCAATGTCCCTCCTGTCTCCCCACTGTCCCTCCTGTCACCCCAATTCTCCCCAATGTCCCTCCTGTCCCCCCAATTCTCCCCAATGTCCCTCCTGTCTCCCCACTGTCCCCCCTGTCACCCCAATGTCCCTCCTGTCTCCCCAATGTCCCTCCTGCCTCCCCACTGTCCCTCCTGTCACCCCAATTCTCCCCAATGTCCCTCCTGTCTCCCCACTGTCCCTCCTGTGCCCCCAATTCTCCCCAATGTCCCTCCTGTCTCCCCCCTGTCCCTCCTGTCCCCCAATTCTCCCTCCTGTCTCCCCACTGTCCCCCCAATTCTCCCCAATGTCCCTCCTGTCTCCCCACTGTCCCTCCTGTCCCCCCAATGTCCCTCCTGTCTCCCCACTGTCCCTCCTGTCCCCCCAATTCTCACCAATTTTCTTTCCTGTCTCCTCACTGCCCCCCCCCAATTCTCCCCAATGTCCCTCCTGTCTCCCCACTGTTCCCCCAATTCTCCCCAATGTCATGTCTCCCCACTGTCCCTCCTGTCCCCCCAATTATCCCCAATGTCCCTCCTGTCTCCCCACTGTGCCTCCTGTCCCCCCAATTATCCCCAATGTCCCTCCTGTCTCCCCACTGTGCCTCCTGTCCCCCCGATTATCTCCAATGTCCCTCCTGTCTCCCCCAATGCCCCTCCTGTCGGAAAATCCAACCGTGTGTACGGGGCATAAAGCTCCACGCACACTGGACGCCAAAATAATGTTATAAAAACGCCAGTAGCTTTGCAGTGAGCCTTTCAACCTTTTTTTAACGTTTTTGCAATAGCGTTTATTAGGGTTTTTCCGCATTAGCGTTTTTTTATGTTACTTTTTCAATGGATCAAAAACATTAAAAAAACGCTGGTGAGCCACGTTTTTGAGCGTTTATGAGTGTTTGGCGTTTTTTGTGGTCAGAAAAATGACTCCTGAAATCGATTTTACGGCGTTCAGAAAACAGCCCATAAACTCCACTGCTGATAAACATCCAAAAACGTCCATGTGTGCATGGACACATAGGATAACATAGAGTGGAGTCTATGGGCTTTTTTTTAAAAAAACGCCCAAACTCCATAAAACGGACATTTATGAGCTCCAGTGTGCATGGAGCCTTATATGCTGTATGAGTACATGACTTCAACATAACCCTAAAAACTAAAACTAAACAAAAAAAAAAATATTTTTTTTTTAGTTACATTTTATACCTCTGATACATACACTTGTAAAACTGAATTATATAAAATTTCTGAAATTATAATAATAATATAATATTTAGGAGACTGTAAGGTGCAATTATGTATGATAATATTGAGTGAATGCATCAAGAGTTGATTTTATAACTTTTATTTTATTCACAGTACGAGGCACTGTGGCACTTGTAGTCTGTTTTGCCTACCTATACAATGGCTGTCAAAGTGACCATCGTCCATAGTCACAACCACGCTGACCGGCTATGGAGGGATAATGCCATTCTGAGGACACCAGAACTCCAATTCACGTGATCCTGGACAGCTGTTCTTCTACCCCAACTGTGGACAGAAGGCTTCAATCATCAATGGGGGGCATACCACCCTTGCGACCTCAGTATATACCTGAGTGGAGACTGGATGTTGAGCACTGTATTATGTATATGGAGGCTGCATCTAGAGCCATGTGTGTGTAGCATTACAGTGTTATTATAGAGATTCATCTTTTGGGAAAAATATTATTATAATTTTTTTCCCTAAGGAACCTGGAAAGCATTGTACCCATGATCAGTGGATCGGGGGGTGCAATGCCAGACTCCTGCAGACAACCCATGCAGCTTTCAGCCCATACTTCCAAATGGGCGGACTGTTTACAAGCTGCAAAGCTTGAGAATAAACTACGAGGCCACTCATCAGGGACCTCACAGTCAATTCAGAACTACAAGCCGTCAGCTACAATGGACGATGGTAGTTGTAGTTTGTGCATTTTTTCTTTTTTTTTTTTCTTATCTTTTTTTTTTTGTCATAAACAGACAAAAGTAAAATAGATATACTTACCTAAAATTTCTGTATTTCTTTCGCAACACTCATTCCCAGGGCTTTCTTCGTGCGTCTTGAGGGGATACGGATTTTCTTTATTTGGGCTGGGAAGCCACCCAGGGTGGCAAAACGGATCCTATACCTTCCCCTTTCGGGAGGAGGATTGGCGCTCCCTAACTTCCTACTGTACTACTGGGCGGCAGTCCTGGTTAGGGTGTGCTGGTGGTTCTCCCAGCCCAAACAAAACCCAGCGTCTCACTGGATGCAGCCAATCTGGTGTTCAGGGGGTGAAAGTTCACCGCTCCCTGACCACCCCATGAGGACCATGATAAGAGTGTGGCAGGACGCTAGGGCTGTATACCAGAAGCCTCTTCATGTATCCCCACATACACCATTCTGGATAAACCCAAGGCTGCCTCATTTTTACAACATTCCGGACCCTTTTCTGTGGGCAAAGAGGGGGTTTACCACCCTGAAACATATTGTATTGAATGGTAAGATTATGCCTTTTCAGGAACTAAGACGCATACATTTACTACCCACCTCTTTCAAATTTAGATATTGGCAACTGAGATGTGTGGTTGGGGCCCAATTCACAGGGTTGATAGTCCTCAAGTCCGATCCCATTGAGCGCCTGCTTAACTCCAGCATGATGGGTAAGCCCCTATCCACTTTGTATTTATACCTGACAGTGGCTTATGACACTAAACCCACCCGATCTTTAGATAAATGGAGAATGGATGTTCTGGCCCTGGGTGCAGAGGAGTGGGAGAACTGTGTCTCTACTTTTATACCATCTATGATAGCGGCCAAAGATAGGTTCATCCAGCTTAAGTTCCTCAACAAAGCCTACTACACTCTGCACAAAATGGCCAGCATATAACCCCACCTTGACCCATCCTGCTTTAGATGTAGGACTGAGGCAGGGACATTCTAGCACATGGTCTCGTCCTGTCCCAAGCTCTGGACATACTGGGAAGAGGTGGCTAGGACCCTGTGGAGAACTGAGTGGCGCCCAGTTACCCCTAGACCCTTTGGTGCTCCTGCTGAGTTATCTGGAGGAGGTCGAGGGAGACAGATATGTTAAACTATGTATAACCTTTTCTCTGTTCTATGCCAGAAGGGAGATACTTCTAAAATGGAAATCAGTTGAGCCACCTACTCCTGGCGAAAATAGGTCAATTCAGTATTGCCCCTATACAGACTTACCTATGAGAGTAGGCAATGCCCGGGAAAATTTAAAAAAGTGTGGTCTGCATGGATAGATGCCTGTGGCTGAGGGGCGTAGAGAGGGGTTGCCCTCCTTGAGCATGCACTCCTCCTCACCTAACTTATGAATGAATCCTCTCCATTACATTGGCCACATGGCACGGGTCTCTCCTGTTTCTGCCCCCCCCCCCCCCGATAGGGTTCTATTACCCTTGAGCGAGGGGTGATGAATGCTGATATTCTGACAGATTGTTATACTTTGATTCAGTGGCGTCGCTTGGGGGTGGCTTTTGGGGCTATAGCCCCGAGTCTCTGAAGGGGTCAACAAGGTGAGGGGGGGGGGCTCTCTGGGGACCCTGATGTAAGGGAGGCTCTCTGGGATATATATATATACACACACACACATATATTATATACCTGTGTATGCCTGCCCAAGCGTATGACTTTCTTTACTATGGGCTCTAGCCCCAGATCTTTTGTAGACCTAGCAACGCCTCTGCTTTGATTTAAGTTTTCCATTGAAATAGGAGTCTTGCATTGCTCAGGATTGGATTGTTTGTGTGTACTGTAAGACTTTACCATATACCAGAAGATCTTGGTCACCTGTGACATACACCTTATGGACATGCACAGGATCTGCCCATCATGCCCATGGATTTCCAGCATTTGGACATGTGTGCATTTTACTGTTACGCACAGAAAATCTCCTAGCTTATTTTGTATTGATATATACTGTACATAGACTCCCCTTGCCCTGTTAGCATCAGCACAGTGCCACCTACAGGACAGAAGGATGCCTGCACCTTCCCATACATTATATATACTGTACATAGACTCCCCTTGCCCTGTAGCATTAGCACAGTGCCACCTACAGGACAGAAGGATGCCTGCAGTCTATGGATGGGAGCCGAGGTGACAGGAAATTGCACCCTGTACTGTTGTCACCAGAACAGGAAAAGAGGTAGTTTTAACCCTTTCCAACCCTACAACTCCACCCAAAGCTAAAACAAGTAGCTTTCAGTGTGTGATAGAGCAGGGAAGGATTCGAAGCCCTGTCTGGTTTAATGGCTCATGCTGATTGTCCTGGTGAAGATGGTGATGGGCACAAGAAATATCTCACAGTGGTCCCCAGGAGGGAAGGTGCTGGTCAGTGTTCCAATAAGGATCCCTGTTGAGTTCCAGGAACAAAAAGTAATTACAGATCTCCCCAAATAAAAACCTCCTCAAATTAATCACGCTTTACCCCTAAGTCTGGTGTTGCATACACAACTATAATAGTCATCCAGTGAGTCGTGCGAGTGCTAGAGAGCCCAATCCGGGCACCAACTAGAGGTGACTGAGAGTACTGCAGCTTACACATACACAGTCACGTGGTAAAGAGCCACTGATACCCCGAGGGGAGGGGCGACCGCGGCGGAGACTGCAGGTGAGGAAGGGCGCACAGCGCGAATGGGCGGAGCTTAGGGTGGGCGGAGTGTGAGAGCAGGCGGCGCGCTCCCGCTCCAGACAGCCGTGTTGGTCGCCGTGCCCGCAGACACAAAGCTCCGTCCGCCGGTCACCGGTGTATATCCGCTCCCAGAGCCCTCCCCCTGCTCCCCCGGGCCCTCCCCTGCTCCGGAGCCGCCATCTATTCCCAATGTTAGCTGCAAAGAAGCCCGAGTCGAGCGGGGGCGGCGGAGGAGAGAACGGAGCCGAGTCTCAGCCCCCTGTCCCTATATCTGTCTCCTCCTCATCGTCATCTTCATCCTCGTCTTCTTCCTCCTCCGGGATCATGGCGTCCCCGGACACTGGCACCTCCCTAGAGAGAACCCCTAGGAAGAAAGAGAGGACCTCCCCCGGGCCGCCCCCTGTACCCGGGATCATGGCGGGTGGGGGAGGGGGCGACAGAGACCGAGAACATGGGGGACAACCCGAGACCCCTGAGGGGCGCAGGACCAGCCGGAGGAAGAGGGCCAAGGTGAGAGCACATCCACTGCCCGATCTCATCGGCCGATTCTCCTTATATTCACCACACACTGATCTGATTGGACGATCCACTTCATATTCACCACACACTGTACAATCTGATTGGACGATCCCCTTTATATTGGCCACACACTGTACAATCTGATTGGAAGATCCCCTTTATATTCACTACACACTGTACAATCTGGATGATCCCCTTTATATTGGCCACATACTGTACAATCTGATTGGACGATGCCCTTTATATTGGCCACACACTGTACAATCTGATTGGACGATGCCCTTTATACAATGTGTGGCGAGTATAAAGGGCATCGTCCAATCAGATTGTACAGTGTGTGGCCAATATAAAGGGCATCGTCCAATCAGATCGTACAGTGTGTGGCCAATATAAAGGGGATCGTCCAATCAGATTATATTCGCCACACATTGTACAATCTGATTGGACGATCCCCTTTATATTGGCCACACACTGTACAATCTAATTGGACGATCCCCTTTATATTGGCCACACACTGTACAATCTGATTGGACGATCCCCTTTATATTGGCCACACACTGTACAATCTGATTGGACGATCCCCTTTATATTGGCCACACACTGTACAATCTGATTGGAAGATCCCCTTTATATTCACTACACACTGTACAATCTGGATGATCCCCTTTATATTGGCCACATACTGTACAATCTGATTGGACGATGCCCTTTATATTGGCCACACACTGTACAATCTGATTGGACGATGCCCTTTATACAATGTGTGGCGAGTATAAAGGGCATCGTCCAATCAGATTGTACAGTGTGTGGCCAATATAAAGGGCATCGTCCAATCAGATTGTACAGTGTGTGGCCAATATAAAGGGGATCGTCCAATCAGATTGTACAGTGTGTGGCCAATATAAAGGGGATCGTCCAATTAGATTGTACAGTGTGTGGCCAATATAAAGGGGATCGTCCAATCAGATTATATTCGCCACACATTGTACAATCTGATTGGACGATCCCCTTTATATTGGCCACACACTGTACAATCTAATTGGACGATCCCCTTTATATTGGCCACACACTGTACAATCTGATTGGACGATCCCCTTTATATTGGCCACACACTGTACAATCTGATTGGACGATCCCCTTTATATTGGCCACACACTGTACAGTCTGATTGGACGATCCCCTTTATATTGGCCACACACTGTACAGTCTGATTGGACGATGCCCTTCTTTTCTCACTACACACTGTACAATCTGATTGGACCATCCCCTTTATATTGGCCACATACTGTACAATCTGATTGGATAATCCCCCTTTATATTGGACACATACTGTACAATCTGATTGGATAATCCCCCTTTATATTGGACACATACTGTACAATCAGATTGGATAATCCCCCTTTATATTGGACACATACTGTACAATCAGATTGGATAATCCCCCTTTATATTGGACACATACTGTACAATCAGATTGTACAGAGTATGAGCAGCATAAAACTATTATAAATGCAATAGTACAGTATGTGGTTATTATGAAGGAGACGCCATAATCAGATAGTATAGTGTGAGGCTGTCCAATCTCCTATACAATTTGGTTCCTTCCCTGGTGGATCTGTTGGGACAGTAATAATGGATTGTATGTGATGGATATTGCACACACACGGAAGTGCATTTTGCTCCCGTTGTAATTGCAGTCGGTACGTTATTGATGGCGTCTGTTTCCTCCATGTAATCTCACAATCTGCTATCCAATCGTATTCATGTGCAAAGCATCTCCGTTCTGATTGGTGTAAAGCCATCGTTAATATTCCTCCCTGGCCGATTGAGTCAATGTAAAGCCATCGGGAGGGAGGGGCTATTTGATGAGATGGAATCACATAATGAAACTGAAGCGTGCATGACCACCATTTGGTTGGCCATACACTATACAATCTGATGATTGTACAAGGGCCTCTGTCTGATTGGATAATATTTGGGGTTGTCCTTGTGTCGTTTTGGTAACCTTTATGGTGGTCATACATGTAATGATCTGAACGATTGTTTTTGAGTCTATGTATTACTGAACAGGCACACACCATGCAATCGATTGGTTGTATTGTCCTGAAGGTATAATCTGTAGGGAAGTAGCTGGATCAGTGGATGTGATGACTTTGCACTATGACACATGAAATGGTCGTGCTGATCATCCAATCGTATTTTCCTATTGGGCAGTAAACGTGACAATGCAATCCTACATATAATGGTTGTGTGTGGCCACCATCAATCAGATTGTATGGTGTATGGGCAGCTTCCAGGCGATGAAAGGTTGGTTGTAGGTCAGGCTGCTGATTGGCTGCAGATGGCCATGTGATAGCACTGCAGTAGCCGCGGTGCTGTTCACTTCCTGGCTTTGTGCACCATCTGCTACAAGGAACAACAATGGGCCCATTAGAAGGAGATGTAACAAAGGGCCGGGCCTGAGCACAGCTCCCAGCTTTTCTTCTATAGCATGGCTCTTATCTCAGGGGCCCATTCTCCCAATGTACATACTATAGTCACTGCAGCCTTTTCTAGAGCAGCAGGCACCATGACTGGATTGATCAGCGCCCCCCGCTGGTCACATAATGCAAACCATTGTGGCCCAGGCAGTGCTGACTGGAAGAGGACTATGTGATGAGGACTATGATGCTGTGCTGGCTATGACAATATAACAATAAAAAGGAAAGGCGCACAGGAGGACCAAAACCAGCTGGGGAGCCTTAGGCTTCATACACATTACTGACAGCTCCAGTCAGAGCCGCTGTACTAACAATCCAATGTTGGTACAGAGATCTCCCCTGCTGAGCTATTGTGTTCTGACAAGGGGGAACATTACAACCCCCCCCCCCCCCCCAGAACATACCGGGCAGCGGACCTTTTTCAGTCAAACGAAGCTGGTCGGACTGTCCGACCAACTACAGTACGCTGGACGAATGTTGGCTGGTTTCTATTGAACCAGCCAATGCCTCCCAAAATTCAAGGAATAGCACCCTGTCAGTGGGGAGGACTGGCGCCCCTGTCAGTGGGGAGGACTGGCGCCCCTGTCAGTGGGGAGGACTGGCGCCCCTGTCAGTGGGGAGGACTGGCGCCCCTGTCAGTGGGGAGGACTGGCGCCCCTGTCAGTGGGGAGGACTGGCGCCCCTGTCAGTGGGGAGGACTGGCGCCCCTGTCAGTGGGGAGGACTGGCGCCCCCCCCCCCGTCGTCGGTGTCAGTGGGGAGGACTGGCGCCCCCCCCCCCGTCGTCGGTGTCAGTGGGGAGGACTGGCGCCCCCCCCCCCGTCGTCGGTGTCAGTGGGGAGGACTGGCGCCCCCCCCGTCGTCGGTGTCAGTGGGGAGGACTGGCGCCCCCCGTCGTCGGTGTCAGTGGGGAGGACTGGCGCCCCCCGTCGTCGGTGTCAGTGGGGAGGACTGGCGCCCCCCCCGTCGTCGGTGGCAGTGGGGAGGACTGGCGCCCCCCCCCCCCTGGCCCCCCCCCCCCCCCCCCGTCGTCGGTGTCAGTGGGGAGGACTGGCGCCCCCCCCCCCCCCCCCGTCGTCGGTGTCAGTGGGGAGGACTGGCGCCCCCCCCCCCCCCCCGTCGTCGGTGTCAGTGGGGAGGACTGGCGCCCCCCCCCCCCGTCGTCGGTGTCAGTGGGGAGGACTGGCGCCCCCCCCCCGTCGTCGGTGTCAGTGGGGAGGACTGGCGCCCCCCCCCCCCCCGTCGTCGGTGTCAGTGGGGAGGACTGGCCCCCCCCCCCCCCCGTCGTCGGTGTCAGTGGGGAGGACTGGCGCCCCCCCCCCCCCGTCGTCGGTGTCAGTGGGGAGGACTGGCGCCCCCCCCGTCGTCGGTGTCAGTGGGGAGGACTGGCGCCCCCCCCCGTCGTCGGTGTCAGTGGGGAGGACTGGCGCCCCCCCCCCCCCCCCCCCCGTCGTCGGTGTCAGTGGGGAGGACTGGCGCCCCCCCCCCCCCCCCCCCCCCCCGTCGTCGGTGTCAGTGGGGAGGACTGGCGCCCCCCCCCGTCGTCGGTGTCAGTGGGGAGGACTGGCGCCCCCCCCGTCGTCGGTGTCAGTTGGGAGGACTGGCCCCCCCCCCCGTCGTCGGTGTCAGTGGGGAGGACTGGCGCCCCCCCCCCCCGTCGTCGGTGTCAGTGGGGAGGACTGGCCCCCCCCCCCGTCGTCGGTGTCAGTGGGGAGGACTGGCGCCCCCCCCCGGCGTCGGTGTCAGTGGGGAGGACTGGCGCCCCCCCCGTCGTCGGTGTCAGTGGGGAGGACTGGCGCCCCCCCCCGTCGTCGGTGTCAGTGGGGAGGACTGGCGCCCCCCCCGTCGTCGGTGTCAGTGGGGAGGACTGGCGCCCCCCCGTCGTCGGTGTCAGTTGGGAGGACTGGCGCCCCCCGTCGTCGGTGTCAGTGGGGAGGACTGGCGCCCCCCCCCCCCGTCGTCGGTGTCAGTGGGGAGGACTGGCGCCCCCCCCCCGTCGTCGGTGTCAGTGGGGAGGACTGGCGCCCCCCCCCCGTCGTCGGTGTCAGTGGGGAGGACTGGCGCCCCCCCCCCCGTCGTCGGTGTCAGTGGGGAGGACTGGCGCCCCCCCCCCGTCGTCGGTGTCAGTGGGGAGGACTGGCGCCCCCCGTTGTCGGTGTCCTGCTAGTGGAATGAATAGTGTCCCATTGTTGCTGATGGTGGGAGGAACAATACACCAAGGGCTAGATAAAAGCAAGCAAAGGGCCGCAGTTTGTAGACCACTGATCTATAGTCCGCAGTGCTGATAGAGCAGACATTTTCCAGCAGTGCAGTTGAAAAGTCGATCGGTACCACAGTGGCCATATGTGGATCAGAATTCATCCGCTTTCTGCTGAACTGGCCATATTTCAAACCATGTATGGCTATCTTAATGTGTCCGGTTCTGCGGGGAGCAGCCAAATTTCGATCTGTGTGGTCATCCGTGTTTGACAGAAGTCAATCGTTAGACCAAGTTCTGTAGAACAGCCACATTTGAAAACTTTCATTGCTCAATGACTGCAGCTGCTGATTAGTGTATTGTGACAAGTGCCACTGTCAGAATACGTTCCAGCAGGGAGGGAGCATTTATTTTCCTTCAGTTTACCAGCTGAACAAAAAATAAGCAAACAATACATACCCATCTTAAATCTGTATGGAAATCTAGGAAATAGAGGGGTCCGCTTGTAAATGTCATTTAAAGCCCAACTCCAGAAATGAAAAAAAAAACCACACTGCCACTTGTTAACTGTAAGGGATGAGGAATATGGTGTAACACTTATTCCTAGTAAACACAATCAAAATATCTTACAAATGATCATCTAATTATTATTTTTTTTGCATGCTAGTGCATATTGAAAACCAAGAGGCTACGAAAATTCTCGTACGACAGAATACAAATTCGAGAGTGATGTAATGTATTCTTTTATTTCTGAGCATGTGTGGTCTTGGTCACACAATTTCTTTTTTTTTTTTGTACAAATACTATACTAATAAATTACACAAAATTGTTTGTTTTGTTATTGTACAAGAGTTTTCTGCTTTTCCCTTCGGATATTCTCGCTTAACCGGTTGGGATCAGCCCTCGAAAGCTGTGCACCAACGATCAGATTATCGGATGATCGCTTCAAAAGCGGTATTTTTCCTCAGATTTTCTGATCATGCGTACTAGGCTTATTAACCCTACTCCACACTTTGTAAGCTTCTGGTTGTGTAATAGGGATAACTAAGGAAATTTCCCTCACTTTGGAGAGATTTCCTTTGACATCCTCATGTTTTAAAAGGCACAGGAAGTTATAGGAAATCTCCCCAGTTGGACAAAAATACCCTTATCCTACATTTATTTTTATTTTTTTAACGTACTGTCACCAGTGCAATACAGCATGATCATAGAATTGGTGTGGCAGCGATCAGGGATACTAATTTGCAACAGTATAGAAAAAGAAAATACGATTTATTTATTTTTTATTATTTTTTTTCTTTTTTTTTCCCCTTTACATCCGGTCATCGGGGGGAAGTGGTGATCAGGGATTTTTTTTTTTTTTTTTTTTTTCTTGCGTATAACCATGATGATCACTCTTGTAAGCAATAGTTTTAGATGTCATGAATGGCTTTCATTAATGACAGCTTGTAATCTGTGATTGGCTACAGCTAATCACAAGGTACAGGATGCTGTGTTTGGGCCAGGTACCCTGTGATAGCTGTGGGATAATCACAGCATCACAATACTAGGCAAACCATTCATGACTGTTTGTTTACATTGGTCATAGTGATCACATGATACCCCGGCTCCTCACAGCAGCCGGGTACCGAGCGCCGTGATCTCAGAATCGCCCCATGGGGTGTATTACTGCGCATATGCCAGGCAACTTGTGTTGCCTGTCCTGGCTGTGTCGCCTGTCCACACTAAAACTGCGGTGGGTGGGAGGCAAGTGGTTAAAGATACGGTTAAGCAGAACTCGGCCCAGGGATTTAACGGTTTCCCAAAGCTGCTCAAGGCATGCCTTGAATATTTGTCACAGTTGTTTGTTCTGTCGCACCATGAAATGCCTGGTGCCATAACTGATCACGTGCAGCACAGTGGTAACTACAGATCAGAGGCCAAGATGGCAGCTTCCTTGGCTGTAAAGAATAGGAGGGTATAGTTCTACTTTAACCACTTCAGCTCCGGAAGGATTTACTCCCTTAAGGACCAGGCTTTTTTTTTTGTGATACGGCACTGTTGCTTTAACTGACAATTGTGCGGTCGTGCTACGTTGTTCCCAAACAAGATTGATGTCGCTTTTTTTTTTGCACTATAAACAACAAAGAACCGACAATTGTGAAATTGCAAACCAATTTTTTTATTTATTTTTTTTACTTTCTGCTATAATACATATCCAAAAACAAATGTAAAAAAAATGTCTTCATCAGTTTAGGCCAATATGTATTCTACATATTTTTGGTAAAAAAAAATCGCAATAAGCGTATGTTGATTGGTTTCCACAAAGTTTATAGCATCTACAAAATGGGGAATAGATTTATGGCATCTTTATTTTATCTTTTTACTAGTAATAGCGGTGATCTGTGATTTTTTTTATCTGGACCTCAATATTGCAGCAGACAAATCGAACACTTTTGACACATTTTTGGGACCAGTGACATATTATACAGCGATCAGTGCTATAAAAATGCACTGATTACTGTATAAATGACACTGGCAGGGAAGGGGTTAACACTAGTGGGCGATCAAGGGGTTAACTGTGTTCCCTAGGTGTGTTCTAACTGCAGGGGAGGAGACAGATCAGTGTTCATACTTACTATGAACACACAATCTGTCTCCTCTCCCCTGAGAGAACTGGGATTTGTGTGTTTACACGCACATCCCCATTCTCATTCTGTAACGAGCAATCGCGGGTGCCCGCCGGGCACTCGCATTGGCTCCGGGGACACGCTTCGGGCACGCACGTGCCGCTGGAGGCGTCTTAAAGAGCCGACTTACCGCTACGACGGCTCGCGCAGGGGAGCCAACCTGCCCCAGTATAACTGTGGCGGCTGGTACGGAAGCGCATAATGCGTGAAATAAGTATTTGATTCCCAATCAATCGGCAAGATTTCTTGCTCCCAGGTGTCGATCATTCAATCAGATCCAATCTCTCCACCATGGCCAAGACCAAAGAGCTGTCCAAGGATGTCAGGGACAGAATTGTAGACCTACACAAGGCTGGAATGGGCTACAAGACCATCAGCAAGCAGCTTGGTAAGAGGGTGATAACAGTTGGTGCGATTATTCGCAAATGGAAGAAACACAAAATACCTGTCAATCTCCCTCAGTCCGGGGCTCCATGCAACATCTTGTAGAGTTTCAATGATCATGAGAACGGTGAGGAATCTGCTCAGAACTACACAGGAGAATCTTGTCAATGATCTCAAGGCAGCTGGGACCATAGTCACCAAGAAAACTATTGGTAACACAATACACGTGAAGGACTGAAATCCTGCAGCGCCAGCAAGGTCCCCCTGCTCAAGAAAGCACATGTACAGACCCGAAGTTTACTAAGGAATATCTAAAGGATTCAGAGGAGAACTGGGTGAAAGTGTTGTGGTCAGATGAGACCAAAATCAAGCTCTTTGGCATCAACTCAACTCACTGTGTTTGGAGGAGGAGGAATGCTGCCTATGACCCACCGACAAACATTTAGGTGGAAACATTATGCTTTGGGGTGTTTTTCTGCTAAGGGGACAGAGCAACTTCACTGCATCGAAGGGACGATATACTTGGTCATGTACCGTCAAATCTTAGGTGAGAACCTCCTTCCCTCAGCCAGGGCATTGAAAATGGGTCTTGGATGGATATTCCACCATGATCATGACCCAAAACACAACAAGGCAACAAAGGAGTGGCTCAAGAAGAAGCACATTAAGGTCCTGCGGTGGCCTAGTCAGTCTCCAGACCTTAATCCCATAGAAAATATGTGGAGGGAGCTGAAGGTTTGAGTTGCCAAATGTCGGCCTCAAAACCTTAATGACTTGGAGAGGATCTGCAAAGAGGAGTGGGACAAAATACTTCCTTAGATGTGTGCAAACCTGGTGGCCAACTACAAGAAACGTCTGACCTCTGGATGCCAACAAGGGTTTTACCACCAAGTACTAAGTCAAGTTTTGCGAAGGGGTCAAATTGACACAAATATTACTTTTCACAAAGTCTGCACTTCAGTGTTTTGAGATCTTTTTGGCAAAAAATCCTATGGTATACTGAATACAATTACAAGCATTTCATAAGTGTCCAAAGGCTTTTATTGACAATTACATGAAGTTTATGCAAAGCGTCAAATTTGGAGTGTTGATCCTTCTTTTTTTCAAGACCTCTGCAATTCGCCCTGGCACACCGTCAATCAACTTCTGGGCCACATTCTGACGGCAGCCCATTCTTGCATAATTAATGCTTGGAGTTTGTCAGAATTTGTGGCTCTTTTTTGTTCACTCACCTCTTGACTGACCACAAGTTCTCAATGGGATTAAGGTCTGGGGAGTTTCCTGGCCAAAATGTTGACGTTTTGTTTCCCTGTGCCACTTGGTTATCATATTTGCCTTATGACAAGGTGCTCCATCATGCTGGAAAAGGCATGGTTCATCACCAAACTGTTCTTGAATGGTTGGGAGAAGTTGCTCTTGGAGGATGTTTTTGTACCCCTCTTTATTCATGGCTGTGTTCTTAGGCAATATTGTGAGTGAACCCATTTCCTTGGCTGAGAAGCAATCCCACACATGAATGGTCTCAGGATGCTTTACTGTTGGCATGACACAGGACTGATGGTAGTGTTTACCTTTTCTTCTGCAGACAAGGTTTTTTTTTCTGGATGCCCCAAACAATCAGAAAGGGGGTTTGTCAGCGATAAATGACTTTACCCCAGTCCCCAGCAGTCCAGATTCTGTACCTTTTGCAGAATATCAGTCTGTCCCTGATGTTTTTCATGGAGAGGAGTGGCTTCTTTGCTGCCCTTCTTGACACCAGGCCATCTGACAAAAGTCTTCGCCTCACTGTGTATTCTGATGCACTCACACCTGCCTGCTGCCACCCTTAAGTAAAGCGCTGCACTGGTGGTGCCCCGACCCACGGCTCAATCATCTGTAGGAGGTGTTCCTGGCACTTGCTGGACTTTCTTGGGCACCCTGAAATCGTCCTCACAAATGCAGTGGAAATGTTGTTTTTTTGGGGATTAGTTGCAATTCATCTGATCACTCTTCATGTCATTCTGGAGTATATGCAAATTGTCGCCATAAAAACTCAGGCAGGAGATTTTGTGAAAATTATTATTTGTGTCATTCTCAAAACTTTTGGCCATGGCTGTACAGTGCATCCGGAAAGTATCGCAGCATTTCACTTTTTCCACATTTTATGTTACAGCCTTATTCCAAAATGTATTATTTTCTACAAACAATACCCGATGATGACAGCGTGAAAGAAGTTTGTTTGAAATCTTTGCAAACTCATTAAAAAAAAAAAAAAAAACGCATGTACATATACTTTGTTGAAGCACCTTTTGGCTCCAATTACAGCCTCAAGTCTTTTTGGGTATGATACTACAAACTTGGCACACCTATTTTTGGGCAATTTCTCCCATTGTTCTTTGCAGGACCTCTCAAGCTCCATCAGGTTTGATGGGGAGTGTCGGTGCACATCCATTTTCAGATCTCTCCAGAGATGTTCAAGTCTGGGCCACTTCTTCTTTGTTATCCTGGCTGAGTGCTTAGGGTCGTTGTCCTGTTGGAAGATGAACCTTCCTCCCTGTCTGAGGCCCAGAGCGCTCTATAACAGGTTTTCATCAAGGATGTCTTTGTACATTGCTGCATTCATTTTTTCCCTCGATCCTGACTAGTCTCCCAGTTCCTGCCACTGAAAAACATCTCCACAGCATGATGCTGCTGCCACCATGCTTCACTGTAGGGATGGTATTGGCCAGGTGATGAGCAGTTCCTGGTTTCCTCCAGACATTACCATTCAGGCCAAAGAGTTCAATCTTTGTTTCATCAGACCAGAGAATTTTTGTTTCTCATGGTTTCAATTTGCATATATTCCAGAATGTTATGAAGAGTGATCCCCCTCCAGTCACAGAAACCCTTGCATTCTCTGAAAAAAATATATAAAAATTGGTGCCGAATGAGTGACCGTCTGTGATTATCTGTTCTGGAACTACAAGTCTCAGTGCCAGACTTTCATTGCTTACTATAATGTTGGGGTATAAAGCTAAAAGTTTTAGGCCCCTTTCACATGGGCTAGATCTGTTTTTCCTCAGCAGGGGGTCTGTCCGCTGATCCCCTGCTAAGCTGAGCAGGTGGATGACAGGTCCATATGTGCTCAGTTTTATACAGAGTGGACACGGATACAGCCCGCTGTGCTCTATGGGCAGTTGGATGTTAATGGGCTGCCTGTCTATGTTCACCTGACCGCCCTTTGATCCCATCTGGCCAGATGAAGGGGAACGGGTCCTCTTTGTTTCTGCTTAATTGATGGTAGGCGGGTGTAAACGGAAACAAAACAGTTTACATCCACCACTCCACACAGGATGGAGGATCTGGTCTGATCTGCTGGCTGAAAAACAGACAGGCTTATACTTAGTATAATTAATAAATTTTAACCACTTTGGCACAGTCAGTGTTGTAATGTAAAAAGCTGCAGTATCTGCATCCCTTTATAAGTACTGTGTGTGTGTGTGAGTTTTTTTTTTTTATTTTTTTTTTTTTGGCACAACCTACAATAAAAAAAAAAAAATCTGGTATGTCGGACTTTTGGAAAAAAAAAAAAAAAGCCCTGAACCAAACACAAAGGCAGTAGTTAGATTTATGGGGGTGTTAGTGTAAAGAATGCCGTCAGAAATGACATTTGACAATTTTGCAATTGCAGATTGGACAGAAGGGTGGTTTTATATCAACATTAAACGGCAAAATGGTTTGTATGGCAGTTTTACAAAGGTTATGTCGGTATGTGTATTCCTTCTTTTTTTTTTTTTTTTTTTTTTTTTTATAGTCGTTTTCTGACATTTCCCTCCATGGTACCTTTTTGGAGAGCTTGGATCCATTTGGCTCCCAGTCCTGGCGTCTGGCTGCTGATAACTGGGACTAGTCACAGAAAAAAAAAAGGAATGCCATTTCATTAAACGGCAGTATTACAGTTTGATGCATCATTTTTGCAGGTCGAGTACAGAGAGATGGACGAGAGTCTTGCCAATCTCTCAGAAGACGAGTATTATTCAGAAGAGGAGAGGAATGCGAAGGCTGAGAGGGAGAAGAAGGTCCCCCCACCGCCTCCCCAAGCTCCTCCAGAGGAGGAGCCTGAAAGTGAGCCTGAAGAGCCCTCAGGTAATCCTTAACTGTATTTTATTTCTTCCTAGTGACAAATGCCCTTTACTGTTTATCAGAATGTCTAGTATATAACGGGTTAAAGTGGCATAAAAGTCAACTTTATTTCCTAAACCAGAAAAAAAATAACACATGCATTAATTTTTTCCCCGCAGTGTTTTAACTTTTCAATTGTCCTCTGATTGGGCTGCTATGTTCTGTTTGTGTTTGTTTTTTTTTGTTTTTTTTCTGTGCTGCCGAGAGCGTTGGAGTCGTGTGTGAGGCCCAGCAATGTGCGCACTCCCGCTCTGCATTACACCGTTATGTGCAGCTGTTCCCAGCACAAGAGAGACATAGAACAAAAGCCTCTTCTACTCCTCTACAGCAGTGATTGGCAGTGGCTCTGTGCCCCCTCGTATTGGGGGTGTGTGTGTGTGTGTGTGTCACTCTGAATGGCTAACACTAGCTGTAGTACAAAACTCTGCTGGGGGCATAGAGAGATTATAGCAGCATGGGTAGGGGATAATTCTGTAAGGAAGCTCCAGAGAAGGACATTAAAAAAAAAAAATTGCATTTGCATTCATTTTTGCAAGTAATTTTTATCTGATTTGGTGAAAAATGTTGACTTGAAAGTGGAACTTTAGTCAGAAAATGAAGTCCTGCTAGATGACTTTAGACTGGCCCCTTTTGCAGGTATAGTCATGTAAAACATTAAAGTGGTTGTTGCCTTAAGAAATCCTGTTTCCTAATAGCAGGTTGAACAGCACAGTGCTTGTGCTGTTTAACCTGCCCCTTTGGCAACTGTAAAAAACCTGGCCAATCCTGCCAGTTTCTGCACTCCCCTCTGTAAACTGACTACGGTTTATCATGGCTACTGAACCCTGACACCATGGTCAGTTCACGCGCCTCTGTCATACCGCTGTCTCTGCTCTCCCTCCTCCCCTCCGTCCCTGCCTGTCAGCTCGGGAGTCTGTGTCTCTGTCTTGTGCTCTATCTTCAGGCCAGGCAATGTGATTCCAGGCCGTTCTGATCCAGGGCTACAGCAGGAGGGCCTTGAGTGGCCAGCTCCGTGGTCACGTGACTCCAGGCTGACATTAGCGGGAGAGCTGGGCTCCTTGTACTGTAGCCCTAGATCGGAGTATTAAAGCAGCCGGGAGTCACGTGACCAGCCTGAAGTTACTTGCTTCACAAAAAGGTATTTAAAGGCATCACTTCTAACAAACACTTATACAGTGCAGGATGGCAGCTTAAAATAGGGGGGCTGATGACAAAGCATAATTTAGGGTTATAAACCCTTTAAAAATAAGTCTCCGTTCACACTGGTGTGTCTTGTCATGTGATTTGACAGTTCCAAATCACACGATCGCACCCTATTTGTGTCTATGGAACCATTCAAATCGGTGCAACTCTGACTGGCACCAATTTGAGAAAGGTTCCTACACTTTTAGTTGCATTAAGGGATGCTACTTGAGACCATACAGTATATGTTTAATCTTCCTGAAGATCTAGCTACATTTTTCTCCATGGAATCTGCTTCACCTTTTTCCCCCGTCTAGGCCAAATTTAGAAAATGAAAGCAAGATTGAACATGTTTCCCCCTTACGTAGACACCTCGTACATGGGGATCATGATTGAGTTGTTCTGTCAAGCTACATGTTGTTTTTGCAGACATTGTCATAAAAACCATATTGGTAATATTTATGGTCCATTATTTAAAAATTTTCAGAAATGTCAGATTTCTAATGGGACATTATTTAACCCTTTGACGCCAGCCGCACGCATATATTTGTGCTTCCTACACGCTCCAAGCACGCTAGCCGGCGAGTACCCGAAAACTCCTGATGCATACTTGTGATTGGGAGCTTTCTGATCATATGACAGCCAATCACAGCGTTCACATGACCCCAGTGCCGCCTCCTGGCTTTTAAAACTCTTAAAGGGCCTGGGGGCAGTGGGCGTGAAGAGGTTAAAGTGAATGTGTAAACTTTGTTGGTTTTTTATTTAAAATTTTTTTTTTTTTAGAAATATATATTTAGAGATCAGCTTAATTTTCAAAGCAAAGTATGGACTTTATTTTTTTTAATTGTAGAATCATACTTGCCTAGGTGGATGCAGCATCGGTCTCCTGCTCTAACACAGAGAACCGAGTGATCAAACATCGCCGATCGCTCACTTCTCAGGGCTCCCTGAGCAGAGAGCTGCTGACTGTCAGTCACCGCTGTCTCTGCTCTGCCCCTCTTTGCTCACTGGAGCACTGGGCTGTGGAGGGGGTGGGAGCAGCCGGCTCAGGCTTTCAGCGGCTCGCTGAGCTGGGTGCCAGTCCAGGGCTGTGGGTGGATCCCGACTTCATTGTTGCGATCTTGCCTGAGCCTGGACCGTCTCTGTGACGTCAGCCAACAGTGGGCTTCAGCCCTTTGACTGCTGAAAGTGGGTCACATGAGTGCAGAAAGAACTGCACTCCTGTGATCCACAGGAGAAGTACAGCCAAATTAGCTTTGGCTGTACTTCTCCTTTTTTTTAAAACCTTTATCAGGTTGTTTTTGATGGTTTTAAAAACCTTGTTTCTGTATATAGTTTGTAATTATAATATAAAGTTAGGACAGCCATATTTTTTCTTATGGATTTTTCTGAATCTGCATCCAGCATTGCAGAACTACACAGTAGTTGTGCTTTACTGTGTCTTCTGATAAGTCGGCTTACTCATACACATTGCACTACTCCTTTTTTGTTGCTGCTCTATTAGAGAATTATTTAATAAGGCTTCTTTCAGACAGGTAGAATTGCTTACTGCCCTCTAAAAAGCAATGCTTGGATCCCTTTTCGGAGGGTGGTATAGTGGTGGTTGGCAGGCATTCACGAGGCATTGGGGTGTGTTCCATTGAACTGGGAAATGCTTGATTTTGACAGGCAGTGCTCCAGTTTATAATGCCATCACTGCAAGGCAAAGCAGCGTGGCCTGTGGTATCTTTATAGTCCTGTCGGAATGTAATTTTAGCATTTGTATAGGCAGATGGGAGGTTGGTTGGCAGAAAAACCCATCTCTGTCACCTTTTTTTTTTTTTTTTTTTTTTTTTTTTTTTTTTTTACAAAGAGCCCTAAGGCTGGTTTCAGACGGTGTGTCCGATCAGATCAGCTTTTCAGGTGGACCTGATCGGACCATCCATACCTCTCTGTAGAGCAGCAGATGTCAGCAGACTTGTGTTTGCTGACATCCGATCCTGCCCACCAAAAAAAAATCAGATGACGGATGGAATTGAACAGGTGATCCGTTTTTATCTGACAGCCCCATTGAGAACAGCTGTGTCCGTGTCTGCTCTGCATATCGGGGGGGGGGGGGGGGGGGGGGGGGTGTGGGGGGGGGGGGCATGGACCTGTCATCTGCCTGCTCAGTGAGGAGGATGCGCCTTATGGAGAACGCCCATGTAAAACCAGCCTAAAGGAGTTGGGAATCTTCACTGAAGAAAATTAGGGGAATATTCACTTCAGTCTAGTCACTTTATAACCAGCTTCATGTTTATATCATCTGCACATGATTGAGTATATAAAGTGAAACACATTTTCAGTTTGCTTTCTTTTGGCTGATTTAATAAAGTGACTTTAATCTGTATATAATAATTTTTACATAACTACTGAATAAATAACTCTCAGGCCTGGTTCACATGTGTTTTTTTTTTTTTTTTTTTTTTTTTTTTTTCTTAGTGCCTTTTGCAGAAATGCACTACAGTCCATTTAACATGGCTTTCTATGAGACACGTTCACATCTTTGCTTTTTTCAGCCGCTGCATTTTTGGAAAGGGCCAGGGACCTTTTTTAATGCAAAATGGTTAAATTTTTGGTTTAATAGACTTTAATGGAGTAGCTGTAGAAAAGCATGTAATGCTTTTTTGCCACAATCTGCATTTTTTTGTGTGTTTAATCTGCCCAACAACAAATTGGCCAAAAAAAAGCATAAAAAAAATGCAAAACTCATCAAGAAATGTGTGAATTAACGCACTGCAGAAATGGATCAAAAGCAAACTGCATATGTGTGAACCAGGTCTAAATGTGTGTACTGAAAAACATGCTTTCCCACGGGTTTTGACAGATTTAATTTATGCAGACTAAACTCCTTTAGTATATTCAGGTGTAGAGGGTGCAGCTTTTCAGAGCAGACTTCCACATGACAGGATGACATCTCAAGAGGCAGCATGCTTCCCAGATATCATCAGCGGCCCACAACCAACTCAGAAGGTCTTCCTTTACATCCGTAATCGCACAGTAAGTGGAACAAAAGTTTTCATCTGTTTATGCCATGAAAGTGTTTTTATTACAAAAAAAAAGTGAGGGGAAAAAAAGTATTTGATCCCCTGCTGATTTTGTACGTTTGCCCACTGACAAGTTATCGGTCTAATTTTAATGGTAGGTTTATTTTAACAGCAAGAGACAGAATAACAACAAACAAATCCAGAAAAACGCATTTCAAAAACGTTATAAATTGATTTGCATTTTAATGAGTGAAATAAGTATTTGACCCATTTGCAAAACATGATTTAGTACTTGGTGACAAAACCCTTGTTGGCAATCGGAGGTCAGACGTTTCTTGTAGTTGGCTGAGGGAAGGAGGTTCTTACCTAAGATTTGACAGTATATGGCCCCGTCCATAATCCTTTTTGATGCAGTGAAGTTGCCCTGTCCCCTTAGCAGAAAAACATCCCCAAAGCATAATGTTTCCACCTCCATGTTTGACGGTGGGGATGTTGCTCTTGGGGGTCATAGGCAACATTCCTCCTCCCTCCTCAGACGAGTTTAGTTGATGCCAAAGAGCTCGATTTTGGTCTCATCTGACCACAACACTTTCACCCAGTTCTCCTCTGAATCATTCAGATGTTCATTAGCAAACTTCAGACGGGCCTGTGCATACGCTTTCTTGAGCAGGGGGACCTTGCGGGCGTTAAAGGATTTCAGTCCTTCGCGGCGTAGTGTGTTACCAGTTGTTTTTCCTAGCTGCCTTGAGATCATTTACAAGATTCTCCTGTGTAGTTCTCATGATCATTGAAACACTCCACAAGGTGAGATCCTGAATGAAGCCCCAGACCGGGGGATTGACAGTTTATATTGTGTGTCTTCCATTTGCAAATAATCACACCAACTGTTGTCACCCTCTCACAAAGCTGCTTGACGATGGTCTTGTAGCCCATTCCAGCCTTGTGTAGGTAGGTCTACAATCCTGTCCCTGACATCCTTGGACAGCTCTTTGGTCTTGGCCATGATGGAGTGATTGGAATCTGAATGATTTATTGCTTCTGTGGACAGGTGTCTTTTTTTTTTTTTTAATACCGATAACAAGCGGAGATTAGGAGCACTCCCTTTTAAGAGTGCTCCTAATCTCAGCTTTTTACCTGTATAGAAAACACCTGGGAGCCAGAAATCTTGCTGATTGATGGGGTATCAATTTAGTTCACTCATTAAAATGCAAATCAATTTATAACTTTTTAGGAGATGCATTTTTCTGGATATTTTTGTTTTTGTTCTGCCTCTCGCTGTCAAAATAAACCTACCATTAAAATTATAGCCTTATTTCTTTGTCAGTGGGCAAACTTTCAAAATCAGCAGGGGATCAAATACTTTTTTCCCCTCACTGTAAATGCACAAGTGGACTTCTTTCTCACTTCCATTCCATTTGTCTTCTCTTTCATTAAAGTTGCAGTTGTGGTTAGACAATCCAAAAGTTCAGCTAACGTTTGAGGCAACCCTTCAGCAGCTGGAAGCTCCTTATAATAGTAAGTTGCATTTAACCCATTTTGGAAATGGCAGTGCACATGTTTGCAATAGACTAACAAGGTTGTGTTATTTAGGTGACTCTGTGCTGGTTCACAGAATACACTGCTATCTGGAAAGGCATGGATTAATCAACTTTGGTATTTACAAAAGACTGAAACCTTTGCCTGGTAAGTAGTCCAAAATGATCAGTTGTCGGACTTCCTCTCATTTTGTCTCTCCGTCTCTTATGTCTCTGTATTTGGCAATAGGAAAATGTTAAAGTGGAAGTAAACCCCCCTATCGTTTTCAGCCAAGGAAGCTGCCATCTTTGCCTCTGTTTAATCTTCAACTGCCACAGTGCTGCACATGTGATCCGTTATGACACCAGCCATTGGATGGTTTGACTGTTTGGTTGAGAGCACAGCCAATGTGCAGTTAGCATTCCCGGCATGCCTTTTTTTTAAACTGTTAAATCGATGGGTTTACTTCCGCTTTAATAAGCTCTTTTTTCAGAACACCACAATCACCATGGTATGTTTACAATCTAATTTATGCTACAGTTGTTATGATCAAGTGTAGTAGTAAAAAGATCAACCATGTATGACTCTGCCCACCCGGCCGCAAAATTTCTGTGAATGTGAAAACTACAAGTACCAACAGTCTTTACGGCTGTTGACTTGAAGTTCTCAATGGACTAACCGGATCGCTATTGAGCACTCTAGGTAGTTCATTGAGTCTTTTTCTGTCATTGTTTAACTGCCTGCCTGTACTAGCAGACAGCTTACACAGAATGTCTGCAAGAGTCCTGCATTGCACCCATGATCTGCAGACTCCTAGTAAAAAAAAAAAAAAAAAAGAATGCACTTGTTTTTTTGTTTTTGTTTTTTACCTGCAAAAAAATTGAGGTGAACTTTTCCTTTTTTAAAGTGATCTTTTATTGTAATTTTTGTCAGTCTGTTTTTAATGGTGTGTAATGATTTGTTTAGTCAGGGCAGCTGTGCATTAAATGGGTATTGCATCCTGCATTACTGCTACGTCGACAAAAACAATAGCCTCCCATTCGGCTGATATCTTAGCAGGGAGGTCTATTGATGGTAATGGTAAATCTTGTCTCCCTCTAGTGGCTAGATACAATAATTACAGAATAGAAGAGCAAGCATGTGATTGTCACTTTTACAAAGAAAAAAATATATGGAGAGCATGTTTGCTAACTGAAAAGTACACAGTACATTTCCTTTTAAAGGATAAGTTTACCTTTGGGGAAAAAAACAATAAATGCACATATCTTTGTAAGGGAAAAAAATAATCACTTTTTCCCTGGAAAGCATTGCACCTGTAATCAGTGGTGCAATGAAAGACTCCTGTAATTTTGTATTCCCACCCTGGCCTGTTCACACTGGAATGAAACTCATCCATGCTGCAAGTATGGTTTGCCAGAAGAAATTACTCTGTACACCATGTTGTCAATGTAATGTTTTAAAGCTGATGGGTACAGGTACATTTTTCGGATGGTTTAGTACCCAATTGCACATTGCCGGTGCAAGTAGACAAGTGTTTAAAAGCATTATAGCTCTCAAGTGCTCCTTGACATATTCACACTGGTCTGTTTTATTACAAGAAACCACTTGCATTTTTGCTGTATAAAAATGCATGTAGATTAGAAATCCCATGCTTTCCCGAGGGGCTGGTTGACATCTGCAGTTTAGTGTAAAAGGGCAACTATACAGGCCCATTTACACCTGTTGGCACACACGCTGCACCTTACATGGAACAGTGTGTATCCAGTCTGAGCCAAGCTCTTAAAAGTTCTTGATAATGTGACATTGCTTCTTGTAATGCCACCTATGTTTGTGATGTTTGACTGCTGTTTTCTTATAACCATTAGTCAAGAAAACAGGGAAAGTAATAATCATTGGCTCCGGAGTGTCTGGATTGGCTGCAGCTCGCCAGTTGCAAAGTTTTGGCATGGATGTTACTGTTTTAGAGTCGAGGGTAAGTAGTAAATATTTTTTTGCATGTGAAGTATAATTATTTACACTAGAAATGAGGTCTAATACTAATTTTAATCTTGTTTATGATGCATGCAATAGAAGTTCACCTCTGCCTTGGATCTTTTAATAGGGACTTCCGTTTTACTGTGCAAGCATAAAGAGTGTCCCCCAGAAGCTGCAGCGGGACTCCTGTTCTGCTTTCGTTGTGGGCTGACAGACATTTGATTGGTCATGCATAGTGTTGTACTGTTGTATTCAAATTAATTTACAGCTCATAAACTTGGCCATATCATTGTCCCTTCAAGTGGCTGTAAACCCTTGTTTACAACTTTGTTACAGGTAAGCCTATTCAGCCCCGGACCAATTGGCAGCCAAAGGACCAGGCCCCTTTTTGCAATTCGGCACTGCGTCGCTTTAACTGACAATTGCGCGGTCGTGCGACGTGGCTCCAAAACAAAATTGGCGTCCTTTTTTTCCCCACAAATAGAGCTTTCTTTTGGTGGTATTTGATCGCCCCTGCGGTTTTTATTTTTTGCGCTATAAACAAAAATAGAGCGACAATTTTGAAAAAATGCAATATTTTTTACTTTTTGCTATAATAAATATCCCCAAAAAATATATAAAAAAACATTTTTTTTTCCTCAGTTTAGGCCGATACGTATTCTTCTACATATTTTTGGTAAAAAAAATCGCAATTAGCGATTATTGATTAGTTTGCGCAAAAGTTATAGCGTTTACAAAATAGGGGATAGTTTTATAGCATTTTTATTAATATTTTTTTTTTATTAGTAATGGCGGCGATCAGCGATTTTTATTGTGACTGCGACATTTTGGCGGACACATTGGACATTTTTGACACATTTTTGGGACATTTGTCATTTATACAGCAATCACTGCTATTTAAATAGCACTGATTCCTATGTAAATGACAGTTGTAGTTAGGGGGTTAACCACTAGGGGGCGGGGAGGAGTCAGTGTGACGTGTTGTGTTTTTTTTTTTTACAGTAGGGGGCGTGGCTGTACGTCTGACGTCATTGATCGGCGTTCCCGATGACAGGGAACCGCCGATCACTGACAGTCAGTGTAGGAAGCGCGGGGAGAGGTTTGTTTACATAGACCTCTCCCCGTTCTTCAGCTCCGTAACCCGATCGCGGGATACCAGCGGCGATCGGGTCCGCTGGTCCCGCGGCCGTGGTCGCGGAGCTCCCGACCGGGTCGCGCGCGCGCCCCCGGGCAGGCAAATTAAAGGGGACGTACAGGTACGTGCTTTTGCCTGCCCGTGCCATTGTGTTGACGTTTATCTACATGAGGCGGTCGGGAAGCGGTTAAAGAGGAGGTCCACCTGAATTATTTTTTTTTTTAAAAGTCAGCAGCAACAAATACTGCAGCTGCTGATTTTTTTTAATAGACACTTGCCTGTTCCAGGTTCCAGCGGGACCTGCTGCATAAGGTGCTCAGTTGCCAGGAAGGGAAGCAGGCAGTCCATAATTGTTGGCACAAACTTTTATATGCGTACATTAAATATAGTCCATAAGCAGACTGTCGCTGTAGAGAACTCTTTTGTTTGGTGTGTGTTTGTGTGGTGGTTTTAATCTCAACGCAGTATATTTTAATCCTGTTACTGTATCACTTTTTTTAAATCAGAAGTTCGTATATTAGTGAACCTCTAGATTCGTACTGGAACTTTAGGGCTCGGTTCTCATATGTGATTTGGATGTGTTTTGAACTGCATCCGATTCACATCACATGTGAACCGAACTGGCTTTCTATGGAGCCAGTTCACATCTGTCCGGGCCAGCTACAGTAAATTTTTAAAGAGTCCTGTGTGTTTTTCGCCCCGGTTCAGGTGTGATTTTTCAAGTAAAAATTTGCACCTGAATCGCAACTTAACAGGTGAACGAATATCTACCCCTGCGATTCCTTATGCTATATCTGTATTGTATGAGAAGGAGTTGTTGGAGAGCAGGGGAAAACCTATCTACATAAGGGAGTGAGACCTTCAGCATGTCTTTACTATCTCTACTGTCTCACACATAAGAGTTCAGTGGACGCGAAAATGCAGGAAAATTTTTTTTAAGATACTCACCCGGGTGGTATAGGGTTCCCTCTAAGCTTGCTAGGATTTAGCTATCTGTACCTGACACTTGCTGGAGGGAATGTGGCCTCAGGCTCATTCCTCCACATTTGGTGGGAGTTCCGTTAGATACAACCCTACTGGCTGGACATTGAGATTCCCAACTCCCCATTGGAGTCACTGCTGCACGTCCCCACCATTCATCTCAGCCATTACCGCAAGTCCGTATTGCCTCACCTACTTAATGCAGCCAGATGGTTAATTCTGATATATTGGTAGAGACAACAAATTCCTACTCGAGCTGAATGGATCCTCTTGGTGAATAATTTAATGGCTGCGGAGGAGTGGATGGCGACGTGTAAAGACCGCTATGACAAGTTCTATAGTATACGGGCCACTTGGATACACTACACTGGCAAGGCCACACCGAGCTCTCAGGGGGTATCACCCATTGCAACCCCTCTCCCTTATGGGATTGGGGTGGCTCTGGATCATTAGCCAATGTACCTGGTATCGACCTGATTATGTCATGGAGTGCTGTTTTGTTGTGTCCCTCTTCTCCTTATGCCTGCCTAGTTTCTCATCCACGTTACGGGGTCTAAGTTGCCTTTTAGGCTTGGTTCACACTGCAGTGATGCGGGAACCCTGCAAATCCACTGTGGGTTCCGGCATCGCATGTCTCCCGGCAGCAGTTCACACTGCCCTATGCAAACTGCTGGGATTGTCAAATAAAAGTTAATGATGCCCCCAAATCCGTTTGCATATTGCAGTGTGATCTGCAAGTTCGGACAGGAATCGGATTCTGCTGTAGTCCAAAAAAAGGGTCCTGTGCGAGTTTTGGTTTGAATGTGATGCAGATTCAGCCATACTATGTGTATGGCTGAAATCGCATTGCACAGAGATCTCATGTGATTTGCACTGTAGTGCGGATCACATCCGATGTCGGACATCGCACCAGTGGTAACCGGCCCTTAGCCTCACGCAGTGATGGATTATTTGAGGCGATACTTTATCCCCCATTTCTAGTCATATTGAGCACCACGAATGACACTAACGTGGACCTGTTTGTATGCTTTTATTCTTTTCTATGGTGCTTTGTTTTATGTCTTTTTTTGTATGTTTATATGATGCAAACATTTTAAAATAAAGATTACATTAAAAAAAAAAAAACAGGTGAACGAAACCGCACCAGACTCCTTTTGAAACACGGACTGAAACTGCAGCTGGACATATGTGACCCCCAAGCCTAAAGAGTTAGGACGTGCAGTGATAACATACTGTACTGTTACAATCCATTCACACCTACACATTTATAAAAACACACATTTGTGCGCAAAATTTTGTCTAAACCCACATATTGAGTTTACAGTGCTAGTCATTGTTCATGACACCCTAAAAACGGCAAGCACACGCCATGCGCAAAAAAACGCAGTGAATAAAAAGTGCAAACTGGAACGTAGCAAAAAGCTCCATGAGCTACTTTACCGCGCATAAGGCAGCCCGTGAAATCAATTGGGTGCCCTATTGGTATAGTGCAAAATAAATGCATGCATGTTTATAAGCTAGGTGTGGCTGCGGCCTTATTGTAAAGCTAACTGAAGAAGCCCAAGTGGGAGAGCTATCGGCGTGGGTCCTGGCAGAGTGAAGAGGGTTTCTGTCAAAGACTTGAAATAACATGATGGTAGATCCTCAGGGGAGCCTGATTGAAGGCTTTTCATTCTTCCTAGACTATGATTTGTGTGGTCCCCATACTTCGACAGCTCATCCAAGCTGACAGGATGAGTTCTAAAGTTTAGGTTACACTACAGAGTTGTGATGAGGGCTGGTGTGACCTTTGGCAGGTCAGTGCTACACATCATTTTTGCAAGTAGTAACATTATAGCTTTCTGTTACATAGGACCGTGTTGGAGGAAGAGTTGCCACATTCCGTAAGGGAAGTTATGTTGCTGATTTAGGTGCAATGGTGGTCACAGGACTTGGTAAGTTTTAACCTGTGTCATTAATGCATACTGTATATAGTATACTTGGCCCACTGACAGAATCTTAGCAGTTGGGAGTTTCATGTAAACATATCAAAGCATAGCTCAATTTGGCTAGGACAACCCTTTTTAAAAAAAAGGTAAGAGTATAGTAACAAACCACTTTTCAAGATGAACTCCAGATAAAAAAAAAAAAGCATAAACGGACAACTGAGCATCAGGTATTCCCTTGGTTTGTACTGCGATGATGACTCTTGTAAATAAAGAATTTAAAAAGTAAAAAAAGCATAAACTAACACAGCTCTGTATTCATGTGTGCATCCTTAAAATCATTTATTAATTTAAAGCAGTTTTAAGTGCTTTGCAAATGAGATCAGCCTTTTACGGTACTGTGTAGCAGACCCCAGACTGAAGGAGCAAGCAGGAGCAAAAAGCCAGTCAGTGCTTCAGTGCAAGGAGCTTTCTGATCGGAGGAGAGGTCAGAGTCAAGCTCATCAGCCTGTTGCTTATATGTTTACTGTTCAGTCACAGGGAGATTCAGAATTCAGATTCAGAATACTTTATTAATCCCAAACGGGAAATTATTGCAACGCATGACAACACAAGAGCTTAACAATGAACTGAGCAAAATGCAAAGACGTGACAAAATTTCCAATAACAGCCATTAGCACCAAATAAAACAAATTACAATCTAATAAACCATCCATACAATTAAAATACAACATGGAATAAATAAAACAGATTTTAAAAAAATGCAAATACACCACTTTCTCTAGCATTACACCAAATAATTAACGTAATACCAACATACTATAAAAACTACATTTAAAAAAATCCAGATCGTAAACCATATTTAAATCTTCAGCTCCAGCAATCACAGGGAAGAATTGTAGAGGAAGGCACAAGACCTGTAAGTGCTATTGAACTGCTTTAGAGAAAAGTCTGATCCTCCGCTTTGCCAGATATGGTTGTGCTGTATGGCAAAGATGTCTTGGACTACTTTAACATGCGGGGGGGGGGGGGGGGGGTGTTGGCGGGGGTCAAAAGTGCAGCTATAGCATATAGTAAAGCTCTGATTTATCGCCAACACCCCACTCCCACCCTGAGGAAAGGCTTTTCAGGCACTTCAGAAGTGCTGACCATTGATATCTATGGCGGGGAGGTGTATGCACCACCCCAAAGATGCTGCTTGCAGGGTTTTTTACCTGTCCTGCAAGCACACTGCACCAGAGTGGAAAGCATTCGCGCTCTCGCACTCGGATGGCTTGAGTGGCGCTTTACAGGCGCTATTTTTAGCGCCAAAACACCTGAAAACTGCCCCCAGTGTGAAAGGGGTCTTAGAATTTGATAGACAGAAATACAAGTTTACCTGGCATTCAGCTTTCAGAGCACACCTTTTTTGCCTCCTAACCTGATCTTTTCAAAGCATTATACTCCTAACACTGCAGTCAATGGAATATCCCTACAAGGTTTAATCTGGGTGGCCATTTATTTTCCTTTATAACTGACATTTCACTAAAGGTTTTTATCTAATTAAACTCATACATTAGGCAATTTTAAATATTGCATCTTTTTAAAGCGGTAGTAAACCGTATCATAGCCTACTAGCACATTATGATAGACTTACCTGAAAACAAAGCTCTCCAGTGGCATGCTGTCACCACCTGAAGGTGCTTCCATCGTCAGCCGGTCTTCTTTCCGTGGTTGTAGGCTTCGGCGATGTTAATGGCTGAGCGGGTATGCCGTTCCTTTAAATGCAGCCAGTGAAGTCACCGGCGTATGCGCTCTGAAGTAAATCTCTCCTACACAATGCACATTTAGGAAATATTTACTGTATCCATAGGCAAGTCTTATTATACATGGGTGTTCTCCCACTTTAAAGTGCCATTGTAAAAGTAGCTAACCATTATTGTAAAAACATTTTAAAGACCTTTTTAAATAATATGAATTAGATGTGGTGTAAGTAAACTGTCACATTTCATGAGAATGGTGCTTTTTGAGGTTATGATAGTCACTACACTCTACAGGACTCTTCACAATTCTGCTGTGGTGTCGCATGGCAGTTTTGCATACTGCTGTTCCAGAAATGTACTTAAAGCGGCGTTCCACCCAAAAGATAGACTTCCGCTTTAAGCACTTATCGCCCCCTTTTTGGAGGGGGGGTACCTTCTTTTGAGAGGGACTTCCTGTCCTACTTCCTGCTTCCATTTCTTGGCCGCCTAGGCTGCGACTCCTCTCCACCTAGGCAGCCCCTCCCTGCAATCTTCTGGGACACGTCACAGGTCCCAGAAGATTGCCTGGCGAATAGCAGAGCGCAGCACGACTCGTGCATGCCCGGACATGAAGCCACAAGCTGTCACGGCCGGGTGCCCACAGTTGATATGACGATGCCGCGGAGAGGATGGGGGGAGGAGCGAGGCTTCGGGCGTCCGCATCGCTGGACCATGGGAAAGGTGAGTGTCTGTTTATTAAAAGTCAGCAGCTACACTTTTTGTAGCTGCTGACTTTTAATAAACTAAAAAACAGGTGGAACTCCACTTTAAGGTGTTAGTTGTAAACCTAACCACATGCAAACTGTGTGCAATGCTCATATGCCTTAGGAATAAACAAATTGCATGAAATAATTTAGTTGATGTCCACCACATGATATACAACTTCATACCCTGGTACTACTACTAATAAGATTACTTTTAATTCCTGTAAAAAAAAAAAGAAATCATCATCTTCATCAGCTCTTTTGAGCAGATAGGGCAGCGATTTGATATCATGGGTACAAACACATATTTCTTCTTTTGAACAACAGATCTCTTAAACTGATTGCATTGTTGGCTCGGGCAGCTGCACTGTTCCTAAGCTATAATCCATTAAATTAAAATCTGGTATAAAAAAAAAAAAAGGGGGGGGGGGGAGGGTTATAATTATCTGCTCTGTGCAGTGGTATTGCACAGAGCAGCTCCGAGCCTTCTACTTGCAATAAAAGTAGTTACTAAGTTATTGCTGAATTCAGCGTACAGCTGACGCAGTTAAAATATAGGCTGCCGTGAAAAGTGGCTTTTTCTAATTGTTCCTATTTCACAGAGAGTTTGTAGCCAACGTGTCTTCTAAAGTGATAATTTCTTACCCTTTTTGTCTCCTGTACATTTTGGTTTAGGAGGTAATCCAATGGCTGTGATCAGCAAGCAAGTAAACATGGAGCTGGCAAAAATAAAGCAAAAATGCCCCCTTTATGAAGCGAATGGGCAAGCTGTAAGTTCCATTGTTATAAAGTGCTTGGTTTAAAGCATATGTGATCATTGTTGTACTAATCGTTCATATTTCTGGACTGGTTACATGAGATTTAGTCATGTACAGGAGAAGGTTCTTTTGTTTCTAATTTCCCAGTAAATCACCTATCCTCCATTTCTTCTTGGCTCTTCTGCGGTAACTTAGACCAACATTGAGTATCGAGGTGTACTTCAGCAATATTTATTTATTTATTTTGTGGTTATCTTTGCTTTCAGGTTCCAAAAGAAAAAGATGAGATGGTGGAGCAAGAGTTTAACCGTTTGTTGGAGGCGACTTCCTACCTCAGCCATCAGCTAGACTTCAATGTTCTTAATAACAAACCTGTTTCACTAGGTCAGGCATTGGAGGTGGTCATACAGTAAGTCGGGGTATAACCATATTCTTTGGCCAACTGTTATGTAGCTGCCTTTTTAAAGTACATATTCTGAAACAGTTTTTATATGTGACGAGGGGGTATAATTGTAAACATGGAATGCATGTTTGGCGGCTTTTTTTGTTTCATAGTAAATTTTTCTATTTTAGACTTCAAGAGAAACATGTGAAAGATGAACAGATCGAGCATTGGAAAAAAATTGTAAAAACTCAGGATGAATTAAAAGAATTGTTAAATAAGGTTTGTAATTGTTTAAGTGTAACGCCAACCCAAACTTAATTTTGGATGGTTTGTGGAAGGGTGGGCCCTCTTTCAGGTATAATTGATGTTCTGAGGCCTTGTTTGGGAGATAATAATAATATTATTATTATTATTTATATATAATTTTTTTTTTTTTTTTCTTTTTCTTTTTTTTTTTTTTTTACATTTTCTGTTTGGTGATAAACAGGGACACAGACCTCAATACTAAGCTGGAGTACTAGCTTCCCTTGCCTTTCTAAAAACAATGTGTTTGCTGATGTCTGGTCTTTTGGAGATTTCTCCTTCTGTCCAATTGACATCACTGAGATTGGAGGCGAGAGGGATATCTCTCCAGCACTAAGCAGTAACTTTGACAGGTTCTAACTCTCCTGCTCTCCATCCAAGATTTAAAAAAAAAAACAGGCTGTGGTTCACTGCAATGTAAAAGCCATCCTAGCGGCTGATTAGGCACTGGATTGCTTTTACAGGCAGCAGTAGGGGATGTCCTCTACTGGTGCCACTCTGGGCTCTCTCATGTGATTTGGAGAGCCCGGCATCCGATCTGGCAGTGGCGCCAGGTTACCACAGAGCTGGCTGTGGACCAGGGATGGTCCCTGGCTATCTCTATGATCCTGGGAGGCCGGAAGCAACGTCATGACGTAACTTCCAGCTCTTTCAAATGTAAACGCTTATTTTTTATTTTTTTTTGAGGGTTCTAACTAATTTTTGTAGCAAAAAAAAGGATTTTTACAGGAGTAAAATGTTAGCATTGGCCTGGGTTGGAACTGGCAAAAAAAATACTGCGTGGGTTTATGCTTGTGTATTGACCTTAACCACTAGCCGACCAGCTCACGCAGATATACAGTGGCAGGTTGGCTCTCCTGCGCAAATCAACGTACCTGTATGTCGGTCCGTGCAAGGAGGATAGAGTGGGAGTGTGACCGCGGGTCCTGAAGACTCCATGTTCAGTCCATGTTCAGTGACCCACAATCGCGATGGAGAGGCAGAATCCTGTTCTGCCTCATGTAAAGAAGGCGATTTTCCCCATTCTGCCTAGTGACATGACAGGGATCTACTGATCCCAGTGATCGGGAACAGTGATCTGTCATGTTCCAGTAGGCCCATCCCCCCTACAGTTAGGGAACACACTTAACCCCTTTCCTGTCAGTGTAATTTTTACATTGATCAGTGCATTTTTATAGCGCTGATCAATGTAATGATGTCACTGGTCCCCAAAAAGTGTAATTTGGGGTCAGATTTGTCAGCCGCAATCCCACAAAAAATCACAGGTCGCCGCCGTTGCCAGTAAAAACTATTTTAAAAATGTAAACGTTTTTGTAGGACAACTATATCAAAACTTCAGACCAACGTACATAATGATGGGACCTCACTTTTCAGATTATAGTTGGGTCAGGGTGGGGTTTGCAGTGTTTTTGTAGTCCAGATACAAAATAGATGATACACTATATACTTTTGTGTTTTAACAGATGGTGAATTTAAAGGAGAAAATAAAGGAGCTTCATCAGCAATATAAAGAGGCTTCTGAAGTAAAGCCTCCCAGAGACATCACTGCCGAGTTTTTAGTGAAAAGCAAGCACCGAGATCTGACAGCCCTCTGCAAGGTATAATTACATGTATACTTCGGTCTATTGCGTTATTTCCTTGGGAGTGAATTGTCCAATGTACCTTTTTTTTATTTATTTTTTTTTTTTATATTTAATATTTTTTTTTTTTTTTTTTTTAAACTAGGATTATGACCTGTTAGCAGAGGCACAAGCAAAACTTGAAGAGAAATTGCAAGAACTTGAAGCCAACCCTCCAAGGTATTTCCTGGTATATACATTTTCTGGAATAGAGCAGAGCCTTCTGTAAATCCTTTCATTATGTGTTTATAACTTTTTTTTATTTTTATTTTTTTTTCTTCTTCCAGCGATGTTTACTTGTCCTCCAGGGACAGACAGATACTTGACTGGCACTTTGCAAATTTAGAGTTTGCTAATGCAACACCTTTGTCTACACTTTCCCTAAAACATTGGGACCAGGTAAGTCATCCTCAGGATATCTGCATTTTTTTTCACCTGTATGCTTTTGTTTTACTCTACCCTAACCAGTTGTGTGGGTGTGATATTTTTTTTTTTTTTTACCAGGATGACGACTTTGAATTTACTGGCAGTCATTTAACTGTAAGGAACGGCTATTCCTGTGTTCCAGTGGCCTTGGCAGAAGGACTGGATATTAAATTGAATACGGCTGTCCGACAAGTGCGATACACGGCTTCTGGTATGTACTGTTTGGCAGTCTTTATGGACTCTACAATAAAAATGTTTATAATGTGAGTTATATCCCCTACTTGTTAATATTTAACCACCTAAATACCAGGCACTTTCACCCCCTTCCTACCCAGGCCAATCGGCTTTAAAAAAAATAATACTGCTAAGGACTAGTAAGCTGCAATATAATGTTTGATTTGGATTTAATACCACTTATATTTTTAACATGACTGTTTGCGGGCATGTGTATGTGTAAATAATTTTATCTCATTCATGTGCTACAAGTTTATCACTTGTAATGGGTGTCCACATTGGAAGAAATCCTGGTGGTAATCTTATCAGGAGGACCTTCTGCTCTGTGTTTGTGTTAGTTACTTTCCCACAGAGTTTCTGAATCATGAGGTTTTATTTGTGCATATTACAATGAGACTTGTTTTTTCAGGTTATAGGGCTAGTAAATAATAATTCTTGCTTTGCTCACTCTAGGATGCGAAGTAATAGCAGTGAACACACGCTCTACTAGTCAAACATTTATTTATAAGTGTGATGCTGTCCTTTGCACTCTGCCTCTTGGTGTATTGAAACAACAACCTCCTGCCGTTCAGTTTGTTCCTCCACTTCCGGAATGGAAGACCTCTGCTGTTCAAAGAATGGGTTTTGGAAATCTGAATAAGGTAGGCATATTCAGTAGGCACACTGTTCTAATAAAGCTAGTGTATCACGTAGAACAAGTTCAGTTCTAAAATGCAGGTTATAATTATAATTATTTTTTTTTTCCTGTTTATTTTCAGGTGGTACTCTGTTTTGACAGAGTATTTTGGGACCCCACTGTGAATTTATTTGGTCATGTAGGCAGTACAACTGCCAGCAGAGGGGAGCTTTTTCTTTTCTGGAATCTTTATAAAGGTAAAAAAAAATGTACATGATATTTTAGGCTATTTCTCATACATACTTCTTTCTTCCTTCTCCTTCTTTTTTTTTTTATTTTTTTTTAATTTTTTTTAATTTAAAAATGTATCACATGACAAAGTCAGTGTTTTATGTTATGTTTGCCTGAAAGTAATTAATACTTTTACATGCTTGTCCAATTTTTCCTAAATTGTATTTATAAAGCTTGGTAAATTCTACCTCTAGTTCATACCTGTATTACCTAACATGTAATTATTACCCTGGCTGAGCAACTGCTGAGATAAAACTCATTAATGTAGACAAGCTCTAAGACTCGGTTCACCCTATGAACTACATGTGAATCGCACAGAAACCACACAGCATTCCTGTTCAATTCACATGCGATTCAGTGCTGCACAATTCTAACCCATTCATTTTTGCTCAAATGGCACTGCATCACTCTAGAGATGTGCTTGCAACAATTTTGGAACCACGCTGCAGTCCAATCGCATGATCGTCTTCTAATCTGGTGCCAGCAAAGGCACTGCCTTTGCGATCTTCGTTTAGGGTGTCGTTAAGATTGCACTGACACCCACTGCGGATCGCAAAACCAAATCGCATAAAAATGTACCTCTTGCTGCTAACAAACAAAATGCTGTTCTTTGCCTTGGTCCGCTTTAGCTCTGTCACTCTTTTGCTCCATCACTCTCATCATTCCAAATGTATTTGTTGAGCCATTTTGTCAATAAGGTGTTCATTTACTGCTAACTGTCCAAATCTTAAGAGTAGTGAAGCTCTAATGTATCGGGCTTCACTTGTAAAGCTGCTACTATGTAGGCTTTTATTTTACGCTAGTGAAAGACACTGTAGAATATTATTAAACAAGGAGTTCCAACACACACGGCTCAATAATACATTGAGACATGGCCAGGGCTAATGTTATTGAAGAATAACTATAGAAGAGAAATATGGGTGCTTTCATTGTGTATTGCCTTCTAAAAATGCTATTTGCATGGCTGTCAATTCTACCTGCTTGCCAGGTTGGTTACTAAAAAACTGAGGCCATGAGAACTGGCACAAGATCTGTTAAAAGAAAAAAAAAAACAGCAATAGGCGTGTGTATTTCTTTCTCATCCTTAAGGGACACAGAAATTCTTTAACTTTCAGGTTATTTTGCTGTCTACAGGATAATTTGATACTGGCAAACAACTGTCGGTCAACCCAGGATAATCTATCCCACTACTGGCATGCTTCAGTTATTTTTTTTGCTAGTGTACTAGCAGAATGGATGCCTTTTTTTTATTTTATTTTTTTTTTTGCGCTAGTTTTTTTTATTTCTCTCAGGAGATAGAAGCATCCTGATAAACTGTATTATCTCCAGTGCTTATTAGCTTGTATCCATTTGGATGATTTTATGTATAAGTGTTGTGTTCCCACTGTGGATCCAGTATATAAAAAACACAGACCAGTAAAGTGCACTACAAGGTCCAGCCCAATATACAAGGATCCTGTAGGCTTGCAGGTAAAGATCCAGGGAACTTAAATCATAAAGAAATGACAGTGCAAGATCCTCATTAGAATGATAAAGTAATTTTTTCCTCAAAAACAAACGGCACACTTGCATGTTAAAATCTTGGTGATCAGCATGGATGGAGGGGAGAACACCACAGTGTCAGTAGTGGGATGATGAAAAACACAAGGATGTCCACATGAACCTGTCCTATCCCTCTAGCTGGCATCGGAGATTGACAGTCTTTCTGACAGCTGTCATGATCTGAGCTCCCTGATGCCAGCTAGATGTATAGGGCAGGCTCATATACTGACAGCCTTGCAGTTTCTTCAGCCATTCGTCACACTGTGGACAACCCTGTGGATCTTCCATCCATGCTGATCACCAAGATTTTGACATGCAAGTGTACTATTTGCTTTTATGGAATAAATTACTTTATCATTCTAATGAGCATCTTGTGCTGCCATTTCTTTGAGCTCTGTGGATCCGGTAGTGTCCCTCCCTTAAGCAGAACTAAATCCTCTTTTCTCTTTTACAGCCAAATAAGCTGCCATCTTGGCTTCTGTTTGATCTGCAGTTGCCATAGTGCTGAAAATGTGATGGTTATGACACCAGGCATTTGATGGATTGACAGTTTGTTTTAGAGCTAACATATGCACACTAGAATCTGTGACAGTTGTCATTCAATGTATGCCTTGAATAGACCTTTTGCGCAACAGTTAGAGTAGTGGGCTTCATTCAGCTTTAACAAGGCCCTCCCTATTCCGATAGAAGGCGCGCCTCTATTTCTGTTTTCTATTTCTCCACTTCTGGACCGGCTCACGCCGATATACAACAGCATTTTGTAAGGGGATAGCGTTGTTATGGCAGCAGCTAGCTACCATAACCCTGGTATCCTCTTCTTCAGTGAGCGGTCTGGTTTCAGATAAAAGTGGTCTCTGCAGCGGATTCGCCACAATATCACTTTTATCCGCGGTGGGAGAATGCCCCCTCCTGCCGCTCTCTGGTGCCTGCCGTCGGTAGAGGCGGAGGCGATTCGGTCCTCTTCCTGGCTTTTGGTATGGAGACAAGTGAGGGGAAGATAGCCCCCACCCGTCTCCATATAATTACAGGGCAGAAGCGCCGTCAAAACGTCATATTTTAAAAGAACAGTGTAAAAATAAAGGTAAAAGAATTTAAACGTGCCCCGTCCCACGAGCTCGCGTGTGAGCAGCACCCACATATGAAAACGGTGTTCAAACCACACATGTGAGGTATTGCCGCAATCGGTAGAGTGAGAGCAAAAATTCTAGCCATAGACATCCTCTGTAACTCACAACATGCAACCTGTATAATTTTTTTAAATGTCGCCTATGGAGATTTTTTTAGGGTAAAAGTTTGCCTCCGTTCCACAAGCGGGCGCAATTTTGAAGCATGATATGTTGGGTATCAATTTACTCGGCGTAACATTGTCTTTCACAATATAAAAAAGAAAATTGGGCTAACTTTTACTGTTTTATTTTTTTTTTAATTAAAAAAAGTTTTTTTACAAAAGTGCGCTTATAAGACCGCTGCGCAAATACAGTGTGACAAAGTATTGTAACTACCGCCATTTTATTCCCAAGGGTGTTAGAACCCCCAAACATTATATATATTTTTTCTAAGTAGATTTCTAGCAAAAAATATTTTTTAACTTGTAAACAACAACATCTCAGAAAGAGAGGCTCAGTCCTTAATTGGTTAAGGACCCAACTGATAAGCCATTGTAAGCCTTTTCTAGAACTATGTTCTTGCTTGCTGGTCCTCTTCATCTCATTCTAGCTGTAAACTTACTTTGTCAAACTATGTCTGAATGGTTAAAATTTCTTAAGACATCTAACTGCTGCTGCAGATGATCCCTCTGCAAGTGGGCTAGATTGCAGCCTTGTCAGTAATGTACATTCCTGGCATGGGCAATTGGCAGGCAGACTTTCTCAGCTGACAGCGCCTGCACCCAGGGGAGGGTTTCCTACACCTTGAGGTGTTCCCAGACGTGTTGGACCTCCTGGCCTCCCAGGTTCAACAACACGAGACAGGTTTGTCTCCAGGTAGAGATTTTCCAATGGAAGCTGTTGATTTAGCGGTTCTTTTGGATCTGTACACCCGATCTTTGCCTTTCTTTCCCTTGAAATTTGCCATATTGCTTCAGTCACTAGCTTTAACAGCATGGGACTTGAAGAAAGTCTACTTCTCACAAGGTTTATCATGAAACATGAAAGCCATATTTCACTTGGTGTGAGTCTTAGGGCATTCACCCCAGCAGTTTCTCCATGGGATGAATTCTCTCCTTCCTTCAGATGAGTGTGGTCTCACCCTGGTAGTCTTTACCTGTGAAAAGTGTGTCTGAACTGACAGCCTTATCCTGGAAGGAAACCCTTTTGGATTTGCATAAGAACAGAGTAATGCCCATGACTTCCCTTTTGCCCAAGTTGTTTGCTACCTTTTTCATCTCATCCAGGACATCCTCAATCCATCATTGTCTGGCACAAGTTAACCAAAATTAAATTTCCTTCTGTTGTCTAGTTCAGGTTTGGATGTGGTTCAGGTAGTGAGATTCTATGTCTAAGCGCTTGCTTATTTTCTTTTTTTTTTTTTTTTTGTCTTTGAAGTGTGGGAGGAAACCGGAGTACCCGGAGGAAACCTACGCAGGCACAGGGAGAACGTGCAAACACCAGGCAGGTAGTGCCATGGTTGGGATTCAAACCAACAACCCTAGTGCTGCTAGGCGGAAGTGCTAACTACTTGTGCTGCCCATGCCCCTGCTTATTTTCAGCTTGATTTACCCTTTTGTAAAGTTAGATGGACACCATAAATGTGCATTAGCTTCTCATTCCACCATCCTTTAAATCAGACAGACCATCACCCAAGTGTGCAGTGTAAATGATTGGGTTCCACCCTTTCCTGTAAAGGTAAACTACAATGTATTAGATCTGTGAGGGCTTTTTGGCATCAGGCAACTGTTTCCTTGATTTGCAAGGCTGTTTTTGATCATGCTTCTATACTGGTTTGCTAAAAAACTGAGGCATCCTGGTACCGTGAGGGGTTATTCTTGGCCCTCCGACAGTTGTTTTGTTTGCCGGTGTCTAATGCTCCAGTAGGCGCTGGTATAACACAAGACTCCTTTGGGTTTATTTACTAAACCTTGAGAGTGCTAAATTCGTCTCACTTCTACATAGAAACCAATCAGCGTCTAACCTGGTTTCTCTGCAGAAGTGAGCCTGATTTTGCATTTTCAGGCTTTAGTAAATAAACCCGCCGGTGTCCTTCAGTGGACAAGAAAATGATTTTATGGTGAAGTCCTGTTGCTTTTTCTCATGGGATGCTTTTAAAAGTGTTCATTAACTCTTAATCTGTGCAGCTGTTGTTTTTTTTTTTTTTTTTTTTTTTTTTTTCTTTGTCCTTAATAAATTTTGTTTTTTGTTTGACAGCACCAATACTTCTGGCCTTAGTAGCGGGCGAAGCAGCTGGGATCATGGAAAATATCAGTGATGATGTTATAGTCGGACGTTGTTTAGCCATTCTTAAAGGAATATTTGGAAGTAGTGCAGTTCCACAGGTACATCTTCCACAGCCAAATATATCTAGATTTTTGTTAGCTTGTGGTATGTGTTAAAATATAACTAGAGCAAAACATGTTTTTCAGGTTTTGTTTGCTTTGGATAGAGTGGAGAGGGATTAGAACTCCTGTCAGTTTTTATTGCGGTCTGTGCTCCCCTTAGGGGGCTGTATCCTCCATTTGTCCTGTTTACCATTATCAAGGAGTGAAAGAAAATCAAAAATTTGGCGTTACCAGAATAGACGGGAAATCTTCCGGTGGGGACACAATTTTTTATTTTTTTGTGTCTGGAGAAAACCAGGGGTTCCTTTTACCTTGGAGGGATCCCCCCCCCCCCCTTCCTGTTCTAGCAAAAATAGGAAGGGAAGAGAAATCTCCCCAGTGGGATACAGGTGGCAAACAAACCAAAACATCTGGGGTTATAACTCTCCCTTAATCTATCCATAATAAAAAAAATGCTGCTTCACTTTTAGTTCAAATTTAAATTTTTTTTTTTTTTTTTTTTTTTTTTACATGTTATGTAAGCCATGCCTTTTACTACAAATGTAAGCTATGTACGAGCCATGAAAACAAAAATGCAGCATTTGATCTTAACCGTTAGCCTACAAATGTGAACATTTACAGTATTGCAATATTACTAATGGCTGAAATGGTTCTGTTTTAAAGCTGAAGTCCACTTTCTTTCATTTTAAATGTGTCTGGACCAAGCTGGCCCAAACCACCTATTTCTTTACTAATTCAAGCAGTAATTGTCAGTGCTTTATAAACGTTAAGTAGAATCAGCTACGTACAGTATACACTGCTGTGCTTCAGCAGGAATACAGGGACTTCCCGTCTGCTGCAGGAAGAAAATCAAGTAGGGCTGAGTGCTGCTCAGCCATTTGCAGGAAGCTTTGAGGTTGAGAGATAGGCTAATGACATCACTATATTCTCTTCAGCCAATCGGAGGAAGCCATGTATCCATTGATAACAATGCAAGGCGGCTTGTGACAGGCTGCTCACCCCTGACTCGACTCTGTTCCAGCAGCCGTTCGGAATTCCCTGTGCCGCTGCTGGAACACATTGCTGCATGCTGTTTGTAGCTGATGTTAAATATAGTGCTGACAGTGTGTGCATGTATTAGTAAATAAAGTAGTTTTCATTATTCAAAGTGAAAGTAAACATGAAAATAGGCTTTAAATTAAATGATTAATCGAATCACTTTTCGCAAAAAAATTGCCACTGCTAGCCGGTTCTAATAGAAGAGGTAATATAATCATCTCTGACAGCCTATGTCTTCTATCTCCCCTTTGTTGCAATGCTGCAGCCTTTTATAAAGTTGTTTGGCATTCAAAGCTTCTAAAAGTGTTGAATGGCTTTGTCCCCTGGCTACGTACTGTGGCTCCATCCTCTGATCTGCAGTGTTGGTCATCTTACTTTAAAAAAGTAATTGGTTAAGTTACAAATTACTTCTCCCAAAAAGTAATTGCGTTAGTAACTTAGTTACGCAGCAAAGTAACTGGGACTTTTTTTTTTTAAATATTCTATACGTGTAACTAAGGGGCGGGTCTAGTATTACTGTAACCGAGGGGCACATTTATTATTATTGTTATATATCGTGTAACCAAGGGGCTGCTCTATTATCACTCTAACCAAGGGGCAGATCTGTTATAGCGTGTAAGCAAGTGGCGGGTCTATTATTATTATTATTATTATTATTATTATTATTATTATTATTATTATTATTATTATTATTATTATTATTATATCGTGTAAGGGGCGGATGGCTACAGAAGAGGGTGAATGTTAAATTAATGGGCAGAGCTCGATATATAATAATAAATGCGCCCCTTGGTTACAGTAATACTAGACCCGCCCCTTACTTACACGATAGACGCCCCTTGCAGAGTAGCACGAGCATCAGGAGCGTGTGGCATCGCCTCGTACAATTACATGTTAACTGCACCCGCACGGTGTAGAGTTCACTCAGAGCGTTTTAGGTTCAGCAATTTTCGGAAGCTCCGTAGTCCTCCGTACTGCGCAAGCCCTGCGCCTGCGCAGTACAGGGGGTCCTTATCCCGCGGGGGAACGTTTTCGGCAGGACACCGGAATTGCACTACTGCCATCTAGTGGCGGTAGATGTAATTGGGTTAACTAAGCCAAAGTAATGGGAACTGAGTTACCATGAGGGGAAAAGTAATCAGTTAGATTACTCGTTACCCTCTAAAGTAACTGCGTTGGGTAACTCAGTTTATTTTAACTCAGTTACTTGCATCAGTGCTGATCTGAGTCCTGTAGTAACGTAGGGTCCAGAGGATGGAACCACTATGTGGCAGGGGAGACTTCGGGCTCTTTAATCCCTGCTATAGAATCTTAAGGCCCGTCCGCATTAGGGCAACCCATTCATTATGAATGGGCCGCCAACACATCTTAATGAATAAAAAAAGGACACAACCCCTAACCATGCAGATCAACACAACTTTACTGTTTTTTACTCAGAATGAATGGTAATGCATGGCACATAGAGCAGGTGTGTGGCAGTGCATTGTGGCAACACACATTTTAGCACTGTCAAGCAGTTGACAGGCCAGCATTTCAAGACCTTATGTATCCAGTAGCCTCGACATACTGGAAATTTGAACTAAAAGTAACTAAGCCCAACGTGGAAAAATACATTTTTTTTTTTTTTATATATATTTAAAAATGGGGAGCTATAATTTTAAAGACTGGTTGAGTTAAAATGGAACATTAACATTTAACTATTTGATATAATTATGTCTAGCCAAAGGAAACTGTTGTGAGCCGGTGGCGTGCTGATCCATGGGCCCGTGGTTCTTACTCTTATGTAGCAGCTGGTTCTTCTGGCAATGATTATGATTTAATGGCTCAACCAATTACTCCAGGCCCTGCCATTCCTGGAGCACCTCAGGTGAGTTGGATATCACAATGTGTACTTTGTGTACTCGGTTTTGTTTTAATGATGCACATCCCATACATTTATTGCATATGGAATTCATTACATGTTCAATCTCCGATGGTGTCTATAAAGTCATACAATTAATATGCTATACATCTGGCCTAGGTTGTTTAGTTAAAACTATTTTTAAATGGCTTGCCAAAGCCATGATCCACTGCTATTGTCACTTGGCTGACAGTGGCACATGTATAATACCACATCCCTCACTTTTCTTCAGAGAGCTGAAGGATCGAGTCCATTCAACATAATTTCGCTCTGTGAGCACCACCAAAAACTAAGACAGGATTCATGCTGTTGTGGTGCGGTAAGGCAGCATATTCTGCCTAATGCATCAAAATGGTGTGTTTTTATTTATTTATTTTTTCTTTCTGTTATGCAACACACAGTAGCATTATTGTGCATTGTAGTGCACTTAAATGAAACTGCATTGGTAAGGTACTTGTGGGCACGACTGAGAGTGAATGGCACAACAGCACACCAAAGTGTGTAGCTGCCGTACAACAATGTGAACCTCTCCTAAAGGCACAACGTATCCCCCAAGGCCTGAGGCTTAGCACATCCTTGTCATTAGGGCAACTGAAAAATGCCCAGATCAGAGTGTATGTAACCGCATTGTATATTTGGTGGTTGTTGTGGCGGGACAGGTATAAGAGAACAATATGCTGTAGATGAAAGATGTATTTTTAAGAGCTGGCCTAAAAGATTAGATTAACCAAACTGCGCTGCATTTCTTGTCACTATGATTTAAAGCGGTTGTATACTCATTTTTGTAACTTTTACCTACAGGTAAGCCTATAATAAGGCTTACCTGTAGGTACAAATAATATCTCCTAAACCTGTATGGTTTAGGAGATATTCCCCTCGCAATGAGCCGCTGACTTCAGCGGTGCATGCACACCGGGGATTCTCGGCTCAAAGTCCGGCAGACGCCAGACCCTGCTGGGAAGAAAACTCCCGTGGTAATGACAGCATCGTGGCTCCGGCCACTCACAGCGCCGGAGCCGCGATACCCGGAAGACCCGCCGAGGGAACATGTCAGCTTCCTTGGCGTGGACTGAGTGAGATGCCAGCACCTCATTCGAAGGTAAGTGCATACTAGCTCATTATGCCTTTTTTCCTTTACAGCTGTGTAAAGAAAAAAAAAAGTCAGCGGGTTTACTCCCACTTTAAGTGAATACTGATCTATTCTCTCAAATTTTGCTTGATCGGGCAGTGGAGGATTAGAGGAAATGGCTTTACTATAAGAGCTATTATAAAAAGAATACTGATTTAAAACAGATATGGGAAAAGCTGACCTAAATGTGAAATGTTGATGCACTTAAAATGGAACTATCCTGTATCTGGGCACCAAAAACACTATTTAACCACTTCAACCCTGGAAGATTTGGCTGCTCAATGACCAGGCTGTTTTTTTTAAATTCGGCACTGCGTCGCTTTAACTGACTATTGCGTGGTCGTGCGACGCTGTACCCAAACCAAATTGACATCCTTTTTTTTTTTTTTTTTTCCTCAATTTAGGCCAATTATGTATTCTTCTAAATATTTTTGATTAAAAAAAAAAATCGCAACAAGCTTATATTGGTTTGCGCAAAAGTATTATAGCGTCTACAAAATAGGGGAAAGATTTTTGGCATTTTTATTATTATTATTATTATTATTTTATATATTTATTTATTTTTTATCGGGACTGCTACATTATGGCAGACAGATTGGACACATATTTAGGACCGTTGACAATTCTACAGCGATCAGTGCTATAAAATGCACTGATTACTGTGTAAATGTCACTGGCGGGGAAGGGGTTAACACTAAGAGGCGATCAAGGAGTTAACTGTGTTCCCTAGTGTGTGTTCTAACTGTAGGGGGTGGGACTGACTAGAGGAGAGGACAGATCGCTGTTCCTAGCTAGTAGGGACTCACGATCTGCCTCCTCACAGAACAGGGATTTGTGTGTTTACACACACACGTCCCTGTTCTGGCTCTCGTGCCCGCCATTGCGCATGGCACACCACAGTGCAGCAGGAGCCGATGTACAGCTATGACTGCCGCAGTATAATGACGGTGGCTGGTCGGCAAGTGGTTAATTGATTTTTTTAATATTCAAAGTAAACTCCCCCATCCATCTATGTCTCCAAGGTTTATTTTGTGGAGAAATCCCTTTGAAAAATGATCCCCTGGCTGAATAGCATTTCTGGTCGTGGCCATCTTGAGTAAGGGCAAATAACGTGTAGCATTTACTTCCTGGAATTCATCTGGCCTTAACGCAAGCATGCATGGAAGGTGTGCTTGGCTGAGAAATCCCTCCTCCTCTTCTGAGGACTCCTGGGATGTATGACTGACATAATTTGCCTAGGCAAGAAACCAGGAAGTAACTGAAGAAATGTGAAAAAAAAAGTTTAAAAGAAATTATGTATTTTCCTATCGATTTACTAATGCTAGCAGCATAAAGATTCAAATAATTAATGTTGATTGCGAGAGATGTCAGGCCACAGTATACCTGATTAACGTGATTTGTTTTATTTCTTTTTTCCCTCTAGCCTATCCCTCGCTTGTTCTTTGCTGGTGAGCACACCATCAGAAATTATCCAGCTACTGTTCATGGGGCTCTCCTAAGTGGTTTGAGAGAGGCAGGACGTATTGCTGATCAGTTCCTTGGTGTCATGTACAATATACCTCGTCAACCCACTGCTGGGGGTCCTGCACCAACCATGTAGTTTATTATAGAAGGACATTGGATTGATTTGATTTTGGACTGGATTTCTCCATTTGAACACCCCTATTTATGGCTGCTGAAGTATTTCAAACCAAGCTGATCATCAAAGTATTAATGGATTTGTTACTTCAAACTGTTTTGTACACTAACATCAAATTCTGATGTTAATTTTGTCAGATCATGATTGCTATTTTCTGGCACTAGTAGCTACATTTGCATCCAGAATTATGCCCCTTAATGTTTAAACAAACATTTTGGCATTGATTATTACTGTTTTTCTTTGTCTTGGGTCTGTCCTTTTTTTGTAGTAAATTTGTGTAGTAACTGTCTGATCAAGTATTTTTATATTAAAGCTCTTTATAAAAAATAAATAAAAGGTATAAAAATGCAAAAACAATCCAATTTCAGTGGGTTTATAATTTATCAACACACAATATTAGAACTTCAGGAAATTACTGTACATGGTTTATATTCCATACGTTTGTGCAGTGTTTATAAGCAGAAGGCTGGCACATTATGTGATTACAGGTACTGCAAGTGTGCACTAGTTGTTCAAAGTGCATACAGTAGATTGGACAATGGAACAGAGTTTCTGGGTATGCAAAATGTAGTCACTTTTTGTTACTCTGTAGTGGTCTAACAAAACATAAGTAGATGGCTGGCTGTGCCCTTTACAGAGATTTCTCCCATGGTGTCGGCTGAAAGTCACCTAGAGATGCCTGCACATACCTGCAGCAGCATCTCAAATTTTCCTGTCAAAGCCACCACACTATATTTTGCCCTGACCCTACCTGCCTTCCGTACATTCCTATTGACCATTAAGACAGCTGATGGTAGTGATGAGTCATTAGGAATTTGTGGGGGCAGGGCTGGCAGTAAGCTCTGAAACTCTCTGGAAGTGTATGAGCCTTGCTTTTTGGAAAGTCTGGCATTTTGGTTACGACAGGAGGGTTTGAGGGAAGCCTATGCTTCATAAATTTTTATTTAAAAACTTTAGCCACAAGGCTGTAACAGTTGACAAATGTTTTGTATTTAAAACGGAAGACCGTGTAAAGGAAATTGTGAGGAAAAATAGGGGGTCATCGCTTTTTTTTTTTTTTTTTGTTGTTTTAATAATATAAATTGCGGGCAACAGTCACCAGGTGGAGTAAAATTTCCGGTGCATAACGGTAATAAACACAAAATAAAAAAAAAAGTAAGTATAAACCAAAAACAATGCAACACTTGCCCAGACAAATATACACTGTCTGAACCTCCCATCCAAGGAAAGTGCATAGTGATTTAAGGCATGGTATCCTTTTGTACTCCGAACAATACCTACATTTTGGCTCCCCAGCCCCAACCCCCATGAGAAGTTAAGGTGTAGAGAATTTAAAAGACAAAGAAATCCTTACTGCTACCTGATTTCAATTGTAACTGCCCAGCCTGTAAGTTAATCCATGACCGTATCCACCGATGCCATCCAGCCTCCCCAAACCTTGTCTAACTTGGCTATAGCCCCCCTATTCAAGTATGTTGCTTTGTAAGAAGGTACTGCTTTGATTAGTGATTTCCAGGATGCCAGAGTTGGGGCTGCAGAGCTCTTCCATGACAAGATAATCTGCTTTTTGGCATAAAACAGGAGGGTGAGAAGAGTCCGTATATAGCCCTAGTAGTGGCCAGCGGTTCCACCAAATGCAATAAGCACACTTCAATTGATAGGGGAGATGGAAGTGACCAATTTAATACATTGCACTACAGCTTGCCAGTAGGGTTTAATCTGGGGACAATCCCAAAATATAGGTATAAAATTTGCAAGGGGTACCGAGCATCTCCAACAGTGTGTGTTGATTCCCAAACATCCTGGCCAACCTGGCTGGGGTAAGGTATATTCTATGCAGGAATTTATAGTTACATAGTTAGGTTGAAAAAAAGACACAAGTCCATCCAGTTCAACCAATCTCTTTTCCTCTAGACGTAAAGAGTGCCCCCTTGTCCTCTGTGTTGACCGTAAAGTGAATAACTCAACACCAAGTTCACTATATGGACCCCTTATATATTTGATCATATCCCCCCTTATTCTCCTATTCTCAAGAGTGAGAAAAATTCAGTTCCTCTAATCTTTCCCCATAGCTGAATTCCTCCATGCCTCTTATCAGTTTGGTTGCCCTTCTCTGCACTAGTCTCTACTAGGGATCAGATGATCCCTAGTAGAGACTAGGCACTGAAATGCAGTCCCCCCCACATGTCTTCCCAGTCATCTCTGTCCAGCCACGGGGCCATTGTCTCCCAGGCCAGTCTGCAGGTCTCCATCAATACAGTTGTCTCCTGAAAGAGTTATATTTATTTATATAAACTAGAGAGTGGTTTAGTCAAGGAGTCCCTGCGTGACAGTAGCTCCAGGTCACTGTTCTCAAGAACAAGCGATTCCCAGTTTTAATTAACTGAATGTCATTAGAACACCGTTCTGCACAATATGGTGTAAAGTCTTTATACCGTGTTTGGTCCACACCCCCGGTCTGGGTAATTAAAGAAAAAAGAAGAAATGTGGGAAATTGGGATTTCTCCACAGCGGTAGATAAGGGGAAAACCGATTTGGACCTGATTGCCACAACCCCTGGGTCACAGACCATGCCCTAATCGCCACCAACTGCATAGAAGCAGTAAGTGAATAGGGAGATCTCAAGCCTCAACAGTGTTTCGTAGGAGCCCACAGAGGCAGCCTCCAGGGACACAGAATTCTGGAGGAGTTGCCAGCCAGCGGTGGGAGACTGTCAGTTGGCCTGCTAGAAAGTATTTAGAAACTTGGTACTCGCTAGGCCCCTCTCCCCCCCATGCCTGTTGCAATATGGCCAATTTAAGGCGAGGAGTCCCCCCCCACCACAAAAAGGAGATTATACTATCTATTGATTTAAAGATTGACTTTGGGATCCACACTGGCGAATTTCTGAATATATAACGATAGAGGCAGGATTTTCATCTAAATCAGATTTATTTTCCCAAGGTTTTGCCAGGCGTGGAACTTCATAGAATGACACAGAATTCGTGATGAAAAGCCCCAAATACTTAATTTGCGTGACCCACTGTAGGGGGTTATTGGGATCGGGTTGACTTGGAATGGGATGGGAACGTAGAGGAAATATTTTGGCGTTAGACCAGTTTACCTTGAGGCCAGAGACTACTGTAAACCTACCCAGAAGTGACAGCGCAGCCTGTAAAGGTCCAGTGTCGCTAAGAGAACTAGGTCATCCGCATAGAGGGCCATGGTTTGTTAGCGTACCTACAGAAATCCCATGTATTTGAGAGGAGGCGCGTAGGGCAATCGCAAGGGGTTCCATTACTAAGGCGAATGACCCTGGGGAAAGGGGGCACCCCTGTCTAGTGCCCCTGGACACTGGAAAGGCGCACGACACCCCACCATTGAGACAGGGCCGATACCAGATGATCGTACAGTGGTGATATCCACTTGAGAAACGGGGCTGAACTCCATACGTTAACATCTGAGTCATGTACCCCCAGTCAATGGAGTCGAATGCTTTTTCCAGGTCAAACACCAGAGCCCCCCAGATGATCTCTCCAGGTCTAATTTGAGTATGAGTGTGCACCCTCTGGAGATTAATGTCTGTAGCCTTTTTAGGCATAAACCTGGTCTGATCCAGCGAGATTAGGTGATCTAGAATGGTCATCAACCTATTGGCAATCATTTGGGTTAGGATCTTGAAATCCATATTAAGCAGAGCTATGGGCCTGTACGAAGAACAGAGAAGAGGGCCCTTGTTGGGTTTAGGCAGTAACACTACATGGGCCTCCTAGAAGGAAGTCTGTAACGTCCCAAGTTCAAAACAGTCCCCGTACAGTTTTAAAAGTCTGGGAGATAAAAGATTTAAATATTGCTTGTACCATTCTGCGGGGATCCCTTCCGGGCCCCGCGACTTACCATTTGGAAAATAAGCAATAGCGGTTGCCAGTTCCTTGTCAGTGAAGGGTGCATCCAGCTTGGTCGCCACCTCATCTGGCAGTATTGGGATTGGAAGGGAACCCAGCATATCCTAAAGAACCTGATGGTTATAGGGCGGGATAGCAGAGTATACGTCTGAGTAGTAGGAGACATGCTTGCATGATACCCTCCACTATCTCTCATAACTGTGCCCTCCGATGAAGACATGCAAGGGATCGCAGTATGCTCCTGCGCTTCTGCTGTCAGGTCTACCAGCAGTTTTCAGGTTTGTCACCGTTCCTGAACAATTCCTTAGCTCGGGTTTTTAATGTACACTGGGTGAGATTTTGGAAATGAACCAGTATTGCCTTCCTAGCCATCTGCAACTCAGCCAGGGAGGAGGGGAAAGGTGCATCAGCGTGGGTCTGGGTGCATTGCATTTCATGAGCCTGGAGCCCCTCATAAATATATATTTTTTTCCACTCTGGCAGCTTTAATGGCCGACACATACATTCCCCTAGTGGAGGCCTTAAAGGCATCCCACACTACAGGCCATTCTGCTGTGCCCTCATTATGTTCCCAATACTCCTGCAGGAGCGGTGTGACTGAGGACTTTACTGAAGACTGTGACCCAACCCGGATGCAACCTCTAGATTCCAACATGTCAATGCCCGATAAGGCTCAATGTGACCTGCAAGGGAGCATGATCAGAGATCCCCCCCCGGCCAGGTAGCAGGCCTCTAACCTGGGACAACAGAGCTTGGTTGGTAAAGGCCAAATCGCTACAAGAGGAGGAGGCACTAACGTGGGAAAGGTAGGAGTAACTTCTCTCCCCAGGGTGTTTCCACCGCAATACCTCCTCCAGAGCCGCCAAGTCAGGCCAATGTCCAAGATCCAGATTACGCACCCGGGTCGGGTTAGAGGTATCCAGGGTATAATCCATTATGTTGTTGAAATCGCCCGCCACCAACAACTTTAATATAATACCTTGTGTTTGAAAGGGGGCAAAACAGTTAGGTTTGCTATTGCTAATAGCTGGGATTCAACTGTTAACACAACTATGGCATACTGCCCATGAGGGACTGTTGGATCATGTTCCATGGAACAGGCCAACTTCTTGTGGATTAGGATAGCTACTCCCCTAGCATACGAGGAGTGTGTTGTATTTATGGCTCTCTGCATCCAGACCCTGTTCAAGGAGAGTACTTTACTACACATCAAATGTGTCTCTTGCAAGAAGACAATATGAGGGTCTTGGGATTTTAGATATCGAAGAACCAATGCTCTCTTTAATTTTGGAATTCAGGCCATGGACATTCCATTTAATAAGTTTGAGGTCACACAAAGTAAGGTGTTGTTTAGCATGAAGACAGGATAAGAACAGTGCAGGGGAGGAGGCCAAGGGTAGGAGCCCGGACGCAGAGAACCACTCACCCCAATATTATATTGACATTGTATATTGTACTAGGCAAACATAAGGCCCATCCGTGTGATCCCTCTGGGCAAGACACAAAAAAAAGAAAAATTGCAAAAGAGACGAATGAAAAAAATCCTGAAGTGTAGAAAAACGAACATTAGAAAAGCCCAACTCCCTGTTTACACCGGTGAAACAGAAAAAAACTCCTGGAGAAACTTTAGTCCCAAAAACGTAAAAAACAGCCGAGTGTTCCAAGAATTCATCCGCTCATAAAGGGGTTAGTGGAGACAAATAATTCAAAGTGTCCAGAAACAGTACCTTGGATTCCCGCAGTAGACCGATTAATGATTCCGGATACATCCGCACAGTGCACCTATTCGGGGAAAACCGCTGTAACAGTAGAACAAATTTTCAACAGAGAACTGCAGCAAAATGAACAATAACTCCCAGAACTGCAGTAGCAAAAGGTTGATAGACAGGTGCCCAGGGACCACAAGGTTGACAGCACGGGTAGTCCAACCTTATCTTAATGCAAAGGAATCCAACCAATCTATTGCATCTGCAGGGGATTTAAAAAAAATTTGCAGAACAATTATGAACAACTTTCAGGCGACTAGGATACAGCATATTATATACCAGTCCTTTCTCTCTCAGGCATCATTGAGGAACGCCGCTTCTTTTCCAGGTCTTGGGAGAAATCTGGTATAGATGTATCACATAATTTTCATACTTTAACTCAGGGTGTTTACGAGCCTCAGCAAGGATTAGATCTCTATCCCTGAAATCAAGTAGCCGAACCAGAAAAGGACGTGGCCATGCACCAGCAGGCCTTCCGACCAGTGGGAACCCTGTATGCACGCGTCACAATGTATACTGGGGACAGGTGTTGCAGACCCAGGAGCCATTTGAAAAAGGATTCGGCAAACACTACAGGGTCAGGATATAAAAAGAGGTGAATACCGCGCTAATTCAATAGAAAAACACAAAACAAAAATAAGCAGCTGCTAGAGGTGAGATACACACAGGAGTAAATAAAGAAAAAATGTAGCAGCGCTGGCAAACAATGACCAGTGTATTAACCCAGTAATTAAATTAATGTGTTTAATAGGTATATTAATTACCACATACATAAATTAATCATAAAAAAAATGTACGGTGTTCACATTGGTGGTGGATTTGTCACATACTATCATTACTTTTATTATTTTTACCATTTCAAAATAATCTTTTTTTTCCCTCTACAAATTTCCGATCCATTCATTTGGGATAGTGTTGCAGAGGAATTGAAACATTTGGACTTTTTTCATATAATTTACGATTTATTTCTAACCCAGTCGGGCCTATAGATTTGGAAGGCATTGCGGGTGCCTCCTGTTCTAGGCTCCTCTTTCTGGGACAAGATGGATACCACCAGAAAGCCTCACTCCACCAAAAGGAAAAAGATTTAGCCGTCTCACCAGAGCATAGAGAAAAACTCCAGGGGCGGTCTTCCCTTAAAGGATAACAACTGCCACATGGATTCCTTTCTTCATATAATTTACGATTTATTTAATTGATTCCCTCATATGATTTATTTCTTATAGCACAATATTTGTTATAAACTTATTTGTTACACATCTTGTTGGCACTGATTCAGTACCATTGACCATATAGGTATTGATAGCATTGATCTTACATTTTCTTTATGATTAATTTAGGTATAATAATTACCACATGCATATCAAACACATTAATTTAATTACTGGGTTAATACACTACAGGGTCAGGGCCCTCCTCACCCTCCGGGAGCCCGACCACCTGGACATTATTGCGTCTGAGACAGTTCTCAGCATCTTCCGAGCGGGCCATAATGATCTTAATTTGCTGCTGGAATTCCACAACAGTATGTATAGTGGATGCAGAGGCATCTTCTATTACTGAGATGCGCTGTTCTGCTTCAGTAAGGTGGCACCTGAATTTATCCATATCCTACCTAATCAGGCCACATTTGATGGTCAGGGTATCAATTTCCCCTCCACAGAGGACTTACTGTCAGGGATGGCCGCCAGGATCATAGCGGTGGAGTGCTCCTCCTGTAGCCCTGGGTCAGCCTGATGTGTGGAAGAAGAGCCAGCCAGATCCGGAGCCGCGTGAGCCACCATCGAGGAGTCTGTCTGTATCCCCACAGACGCTGGAGGCAGAGAAGTGACAGGCAAAATGGCCGCCAATCCAGTATTCGGCGGAGCAGACCAGGAGTTCTGTTTATCGGTCATGAGGAGGACCGGGGGAGCCCCCCAGTCATCAGGAAGGTGTTTGCTGAGCAGGATTGGTGAGCAAGGCCGGGTTCACACTGGAACCGGCCGCGGATCGCACAGGAGCGCTGTACGTCCCTTTTCCCCATTTCAGTGACGAATCAGGGCCGAATCTATGCCTGAATTCAGCCCTGAAACTGAGCCAAAGACGCACAGTGTTTCTGAGCAGTGCGCTCCGCAGCCACAACGGAGATATATGAACCGGCTCCATAGGGAGCCGGGCCCATTTTCCTGCTATGCGAATTGGATGAGGGGAAGCCCACATCTAATTTGCATAGGTGTGAACCCAGCCTTAAGCTACTTTCACACTAAGGCGCTACAGCGCTAAAAATAGCACCTGTAAAGAGCCTCTCCTGTCTCTCCAGTGTGAAAGCACGGTAAAAAAAAGTCCTGCCAGCTGCATCTTTGCAGCACTGTAGGAGCATTGTATACACCGCTCCTAAAGCGCCCCTGCCTATTGAAAACAGTGGGGCTGTGCCGGAAAAGCACCACTGCATCGGCGATTTGCGGGCGGTTTTAAACCTTTTTTGGCTGTTAGCGGGGGTTAAAACCGCCCGCTAGCAGCCAAATAGCGCTGCTAAAACGATGGTAAAACGGCTTTACCGCTGACGCTGGCCGCGGCTCGGAGTGAAAGCCATCTAAACGTTATAGACCTATGTAACGTGGTTCTTATTAAGAAGGTGAGGACACTGTTTGCATGATTTGTGGTGAAGCACAGATGTTTTATGAGAACAGTGGGGTATTGGATTGGAATTAAACAGAAACTGTTCCACTAAGAATGCCAGCACAAGTCTTAACACACTGGAGGACAAGCAGGCTGTTTTAGCACAGCCATAAAATTGACCAGCCTGAGATGGATGTGCTCTCATGCCTAGGGTGGTCAGTTTGAAATAGGAAAGCAGGGGGACTTGCAGCATCATCAGGTATTTCACACAGGAAGCAATGCAAAGAGCAGGATACTTTTTACAAATAAATATATAGTACAGCATAAAGAAATATGAAAGGTTGGGGTAACAAACACTTTATTAAAAGTTCCAATAATATAATGCACTTGCAATTCTTTGGAATAAACCATGCCTGTCTGCGGCCTGAGAACCAGTGAAGGAACCTGGCCAATGCCTGTCACGGCATGGAACAGTAAATCATGAATAAAAGTGTCCACTGTGTACTAATGATAAAGTCCACTTCAACACAATGAAAGTGAAAAATAAACGTGGTAAACACAGTAAAAAATATATATGTAGAAAAAAAGTCCATATAGCAGTGGTATGGATGTAGAACTGTATGGCTCAATGCCCATTCGTAAAGCAATATGGGATTTCCACCACAGGGGGATCACCAAATTTCACGCAGGGGAATCCAAATGTGTGAAATGCCTTAGAGATATGTATACCTTTTCTTCCAACATGTAGCAAAGAGAAAACAAACTATAAAGTGAAAGTAATGGATACTCTTACCAAAAGGTGTGGACCCACACACCATAGCGGTGAGTCAATCAGGCATGAAGAGTAATCCACGGCATGAAGAGTAATCCACGGCAACCGTTCCTCCCCTTGGGGTGATATGGCATCAGGTGATGTAACAACGGTGTGAATAGCCGAGATGTTAAATATGCGATAGCCACATCCAAAACTACAACTCAGAAGGAGGTATGCTCATCAACACATAAGATATTTCATGGAGAAAAAAAGCCTCCACATAGAGCAGGTCACTCCGGTAAAAAATGCCCCAGTTAATGTACTCTTGTACGAAACATGTCGGGTACATAGCCTGCTGGCCAGATTTACCATGCTTTTTTACCATGCTTTTTATCGTCTGCACACATCTCTATTGATGTTTTGAACAATTTTTTTCTCAGTTTTTTCTCCTTTTTTTCTCCATGCTCAGGCACCACCAGCGCCGCCCGGACACACTTTAGCAGGCACACAGATAGTCTTGTCCATCTCTATATTGGAACTGCGAAGTTACGAGCCGAGCATCACAGACATATTTTTTTACTGGCAACCTTTTCCTGTCACTGGCATTTACTGGCAGGAGAAAAGTGCAATTTTTGACTGGCTCACAGTAAAAACACGGGCATGGACTAGCCCCAGTGATGGTATAATCTATTGCCATACAGAAACCTGAATATGGTATTAGGCGGTCATTCATTAGGAGATCATAGCGAACAGAGCCATGCCAGGGTGGCACTGATGCCCTAGTACCTAGTATGAACATGGTCATCAGTGCCGTCTCCCAATGTGCCTCCACAAGTGCTGTCTTAATTGGCCTCCTTGGTGGCACTGCCCTGCCATCCACATTCATCTACAACAGGGGTAGGCAACCTGGGGTCCTCCAGCTGTTGTGGAACTACATTTCCCACGAGGCATTGCAAAGTTTACAAACTACACATATTTGAAACTTCTGCCTCTTACCACATTTCACAGAGTAATGAGCTTTAAGCAGCATTTAACCCAAAAGCAAACATTTATTTTATTGCAGCTTACCAACTCTTGGCTGTAGTTCCTTATTTTAGACTTTCTTTCTAATATTTAATATTTAAATAATATAATATTAATAATTTATATTCAGTAAGTCTGTTGTTTTTCAAACAGGGATAAGGCAAACCATTTACCACTGGCAGGGGTTATTACAATGATCAAATGTATTAATGTAAAACCTTTATTTCAAAACTGAAAAAACTGTTGCTGTAACTGATTAAAGTGTTAGCTGGAGTCTGGCTTCAATTTGTTAAATCTACTAAAACTCCTAACACCCAGGGCCGGATTAACATAGGGGCTATTGGAGCTGCAGCTCCAGGCCCCTTTCTCAAGATAGGCCCATTTGCCCCAAAAAAAAAAATCAAAAAAAAAAAAAAAGATCGACTTCGAGGGTTGTAGCTCGGCGACTAGGAGTCAAAGAGACTAGGGGCTGCTATCATCTATGGTTTCCGAGATACAGGGCTGCTTGCGCAGCCTGTCAGAAGCTACATACAGAGCGGCCAGTTTAAATACAAGCTGGAACACTCTGCAGCAGACTGAGAGGATGAACTCACAGTGCTTATAATAATTATTTGTATATTACTTATGATAATTAACACCTTGCCACCCAGACCAATTCTGACACTTCTCTCCTACATGTAAAAATCATAATTTTTTTGCTAGAATATTTTAGAACCCTCAAGCATTATATATATATTGTTTTAGCAGACACCCTATGGAATATAGTGGTGGTCTTTGCAACTTTTTATGTTACACGATATTTGCGCAGCAATTTTTCAAATATTTATTTTTGGAAAGAAACTGTTTCATTCATTAAAAAAAAACACTAAAGTTAGCACGATTTTTTTTGTATACATGTTTAGAGTTATAGAGGAGGTCTAGTGCTAGAATTATTGCTCTCGCTCTAACGATTGTGTCGTATGTAACCTGTTTATCTGGCTCTGATACTAACCAGTGCCTTCCCAGCCACTGACTAGTATCTCTCCCCAGCCTGTCCCCACACACCCTCTCACCTGCTGACCTGTGGGTGGGGGAATCACTCACGCAGTGTTATTGTGTTCTGCCAGGGAATACAATGATCAGTGTTGCTAACTATAGTTGGCAGCACTGATTGTTTTGGGGAAAACCTGACAGGCTGGTTGACTAATTAATAGGTTGACTTGTGTAAAACCAGCTAGCCCATACATAGATCGACTATGGCTGGTCTCTGATTAATTGGTGTAATTTCAATCCATGTATGGCCCGCTTAACCACTACGCAGTCCCTAAACATCCTTCCACAAACTTTTACATTTTTCCTTCCCAGATTCCTTCATCCTTTTCTCCTATACATAGTGCCCACTGTCATACTCTCCACACTTCTCTCCTATACATAGCGCCCGCTGTCATACTCTCCACACTCCTCTCTTATACATAGCGCCCGCTGTCATATGCCACACACTCCTCTCCTGTACATAGTGCATACTGTCATATTCTACACACTCCTCTCCTGTACATAGTGCCCACTGTCATACTCTCCACACTTCTCTCCTGTACATACTGCTCACTGTCATACCCTCCACCCTTTTCTCCTATACATAGCGCTCGCTGTCATATCCTACATACTCCTCTCCTGTACATAGTGCTCGCTGTCATAAACTTCTCTCCTGTACATAGTGCCCACTGTCGTACCCTCCACACTCCTCTCCTGTACATAATGCTCACTGTCATACCCTCCACACTCCTCTCCTATACATAGTGCCCACCGCCATACCCTCCACACTACTCTCTTGTACATACTGCTTACTGTCATACCCTCCACACTCCTCTCCTATACATAGTGTCCACTGTCATACCCTCCACACTCCTCTCCTGTAATTACTGCTTACTGTCCTACTCTCCACACTTCTCTCCTGTACATATTGCTCACTGTCATACCCTCCACACTCTTCTCTTATACATAGTGCCCACTGTCATACCCTCTACACTTCTCTGCTGTGCATACTGCCCACTGTAATACCCTTCACATTCCTCTCCTGTACATAGTGCCTTCTGCCATACCCTCCACACTCCTCCTGTACATAGTGCCCACTGTCATACCTCCCCCACACTCCTCTCCTGTACCTACTGCCCACTGTCATACCCTCCACACTCCTCTCTCCGGTACAAACTACCCTCTGTCATACCCCCCACACTCCTCTCCTGTACATACTGCCCACTGTCATACCCTTCACACTCCTCTGCTGTACATAGTGCCTTCTGCCATACCCTCCACACTCCTCTCATGTAGATAGTGCCCACTGTTAGACCCTCCAAAATCCTCTTCCTCACCTGCACATACTTCCCACTTTTATACATCCATACTCCACCCCTATGCCTCTTACCCACAAAAACAGTTCTTTAAAATTATACTGAATATCCTCAATGTTTCCAGCTCTAGAATGGGCACACTTTTGTTAGTTCAACTAAAGGAAATCTCAGTCCTCATATTTGTTCTGCCCCATTATTAGTACTTATTTAATTTTGTGATTACTACTGTGATGTATAGAGGAACATAGGGGATGTCAGCTACTCTAAATATAGCACTTGTAAAAAAGTGTCCCTGAAAATATTTTTGAAATGTTGGCAACTATGCACTTAGGCACTGCCCAAGGGCCACCGGGTCAGTAGGGGGCCCCATGAGAAGCTCCTGTGATATTAAAGCGGTAGTAAACTTTTCTAACATTACTACTTTTTAGAGGCCCTGAGGTAGGTTATGCCATAATGTACAAGTATGCACAGCATATTAGCACATTAGGGTACACTTAAATTGTCAGACTGAGCCCTCCAGTGCTGTGCTGTGATCAATCTGGCGGGGCCCGGGTGCTTCCATCTTCACCCGGTCTTCCTTCCGGGTTCTGTGCCTTCGGTCACTTGCCTTGGCCAGGCTGCGATGATGTCATTCCCATGCATGCTCATGTGCATCCTCTTTCTCTCATCCCCCCTTTCTCTCTCATCCTCCCTCCCTTACCCCTCACCCCTCTCTCGTCCCCTTTCTCTCTCTCTCTCTCTCTCTCTCTCTCTCTCATCATCCCTCTCTCTCTTTAATGTAATTTGTTGTAGCAAAAAATGTTTGCATTTTTATTTATTTATTATTTATAAAAGGCCCCACCAAAATCCTCAGCACCAGGCCCATGATGTTCTTAATCTGGCCCTGCTAACACCCCCCCCCCCCCCCCCGACTGACAATGCTGCTTTCCCCAGGTGCCCCCTGTGCTCCATCATCCAGAATGTAGGCACTGTAATACAGGAGGTGTGTTACAGGCTGCTTCAGCAAATGAAAACTGAGGGGAAGAAAGCCTAAAAAAAGTAAAACAAATGCAGCCATTACATCTAATGATTGGTAACCTGCAATATATTACATTTAAAGTGCTCCTTTGAACATTCTTTTTCAATTGGCTGTCTGCTCTGCTATATTCAGGTTCTCCCTTAGCCCCCTGTGCCACCTGGACCTATGGAGTCCTGTGTGGGTCTTCACAATGTGTGCACTCTCTTTCTTTGCTACAACTCTATGTACAGCTGTTTAGGGCACCACACACTGCCAGCGTGGGAGGAACATATAAAATGTGAGATAGAAAAGAATCAATGAGAGATAGGGTGAGGTAGAAAGAGAGCCCCATAGACAGTTGATTCTTTCAACTACCGTACCTATAGTATGGAGCCTAGTTGCTCACCTAGTAAAAAAACAAAACAAAACAAAACAAAAAAAAAAACTAAAAGGAAAAACAGAAACAGTTGGTGAATTTGAGAAGCGCCCCCTGTTCAAATATGTAGCTTTATAGAAGGGTAGAGCCCAATTCACTGAAGCCTTCCTGGACTCTACCGATGGAGGAGTAGAGCTCTTCCAAGAGAGAACTGTGCTGTAGTGGGGGCCAGATCATCCACCAGTCCAAGCAGGCAGTGCCTTGTAGAAGGACTAATGCCTTGTACACACGGTCGGACATTCCGACCACAAAATCCATCTGATTTTTTCCGACCACAAAATCCGTCTGATTTTTTCCGACCACAAAATCCGTCAGATTTTTTCAGACGGATTTTGGCCGAAACTTGTCTTGCATACACACATTCGCACAAACTTGACGGAAAATCCGAAACGAGGTGACGTACAAAACGTACGTCGGGACTACGATCGGAAAAAGTCTGATCTGATTTTGTTGTCGGAAAATTTTAGGTCCTGCTCTCAAACTTTTTCCGTCGGAAATTCCGACGGAAAAAGTCCGCTAGAGCCCACACACGATCGGATTTTTCGACAACATAATCCGATCGGACTTTTTCCGTCGGAATGTCCGACCGTGTGTACGGGGCATTAGAGAGGTAGTTGTCACCTCCTGTATACACATCCATACATCCTTCCAGCATTTCTCTATACCAGGACAATCCCCGAAGATATGCATACAGTCAGCCCCCCTTGCAAAACAACGCCAGCAAGAAGAGGTGACTAAACCAAAAATTCTAGCTATCTTTGCCAGGGTCATGAATATACGATGCAAACATTTGTAGTGGATCAGTTGGTCAGGGGCTGAGATCAGTCTGGTAAAGGGTGCATCCCAGATATCCTCTGTGTCCAAATCAGGGACCACAGACTCCCACTTAGCTCTACACACACTCATAAGCCGAACTGTCTCAGGGAAAAGGAACTTATAAATAATAGATATCTTCAAATGCAAAAAATTGGGCAGATTAGGATTTCTCCACAAAGGGACATGAGGCGAAAGTTGGAAGGGACCCCCAAATTCCTCACTACGGACAACAATCCAAGCATGTAAAACTGACCTCATAGAAGTGGTCAAGAAATAGGGTGATCTGGGCCCTCTAAATACCAAATGGACCAACACTTCATATGAACCTACGAGCGTCGCCTCAAGGGCAACTGCAGCATCATCATATGGACCAGTGAGCCATCTATTGACTATCACCAACTGTTCCGCCAAGAAGTATTTGTAAAACTTTGGCACAGCTAGGCCCCCCTCCTTTCAAGGCTGCTGTAACACTCCAATCTTAAGAGCTGTGAAGGTTTGAACTATGGGTACAAGAGTTGTATGGCCAAACATGCAGTGAAGCAGATTTTGATTGTATTAGGGAAACAAGTACAGGTAAGCAGCCTTTGACATTGTGCTGGGGGAAGTACCAGTATGCAATACTGTGACTTTTGACCTGGGAAATTACAAGTTCCAGTAGCACAAACAGCCCCATCCGCTGCCACTGCAACGATACACACTTGCCACCACTGTGGCAACACACATGACCCCACCAGCTGCCACTGTATCAACACACAATTATTACTCACTACCATAGCACAGACATGCCCATCCTCACCCATTGCCCCTGCACCAACATGCACGATTCCTTTTGCTGCCACTGCACCGAAGTGCAAGTCCCCAATAGACACTGTTGCACATTTCACTTGCTGCCACTGCACCAATGCGCAAGCCTCCAGCAGACAAATCTGTACTGATCAGCACTTCACTGTATACCAGGGCACCGGTGCTCAATTATAAATTCCTCGCGTTCAATGAATGGGCATGCTTTTACTAGGTATTAAGACATTATTACCTGTAAAAGATCTGAATATGGCTTACGCAGAGTTCTTTGTGGTTTCTCTTTCTGAGGTTTGAGATCAGCAGAAGGGAAACCTTGATGATCACTGATGATGTGTTTTCAATCTTCTTTAGAATGTACACTGAGCTGTGCATGGGATAGAGGTCCTGGGATAAATGAACTTCCATTTGCACGTGCAGGAGATACGTCATCCCACACTGGATTATTAATGCAGCTGGCTACCCCCCAACACTCAGAGGTAAGTGGGGAGAAGATGTCAGCTCTGGCAAGAGAGCTCGCAGAGGTGAGTATTTGTAGACTTTAGCTCTGCTTTTATTATTAAAGTGGTTCTAAAGCCTCAATTTTTTCTTGAAAATAATAAACACATAATACTTACCTGCTCTGTGCCATGGTTTGGCACAGAGCAGCCCGGCTCTTATTCTTCTTGGGTCGCCTGCTGGTGCTTCTGGCCACTCCCCCTTGCTGCTTGCACTGGGGGCACTCATGCGTGCTCGTCCCCAAAGCCGCCTCTGTGTGTCTATGGGCTCAGCCCCCCCCACTCCCTTCTCACTGGCTGTGATTGACAGCAGCGGGAGCCAATGGCTCCCTCTCCTGTGTCTCAGCCAATGAGGAGAGATATTCCTGGGAGAGCCTTAGCTCTCACGCACATCGCTGGATCGGGATTGGGCTGAGGTAAGTATTGGGGGGGGGGGGGGAGCTGGACACAGAAGGTTTATTTTTTACCTTCATGCATACCTTCAGCCTTTAGAGCCACTTTCAATTTTAATTGACTGTGTGTATGCAAGCCAAGCTTGAGCGGAATTCCGTCGGAAAAACCGTCCAAGATTTTTCCAACGGAAATTCCGCTCGTGTGTACGCGGCATTATGCTGCATACACACGAGCGGATTTTCAGTTGAAAAAATCTTGGATGTTTTTTCCGACGGAATTCCGGTCAAGCTTGGCTTGCATACACACGGTCACACAAACGTTTTATGAACTTTTGACCGTCAAGAACGCGGTGACGTACAACACTACGATGAGCCGAGAAAATGAAGTTCAATGCTCCGAGCATGCGTCGAATCGTTTCCGAGCATGCGTAGGAATTTTGCTCGTTGGAATTGGTACAGGTGATCGAAATTTCCGATCTGACCGAAAAATTGAAAAACTTGCTCTCAATCTTTTGCTGGCAGGAATTTGGCCAAGCAAAAAGTCAGATGGAGCATACACATGGTCGCATTTTCCGACCAAAAGCTCTCATCGGTCTTTTGCTGGCCGAATTTCCGATTGTATGTATGCGGCATTAGAGTATTTCTCCTCTCTGATTTTATGTTAAAGTGGTTGTATACCCTAAAAATTAACTTGCACCTACAGGTAAGCCTAGATTAAGGCTTACCTGTAGGTACAAGAAATATCTCCTAAACCTGCACGGTTTAGGAGATATTTGAAAAGAACGTTTTACAATGTTGTCTACGGCGCATGCGCGCCGTAGACAACGGTGCATTTAGAGGGTTAATCCCCATCTTCAACTGCGGTGAGCCGCAGTTGAAGTGTCCCGCGCGCATGCGCGGAGCGACGTCCTCGCCGCTCTGGCCAATCACATCGCCGCAGCGGCTCTGTGATTGGCCGGAGCGGCGATACCCGGAAGGGTATCTGTTTAGCTATGGATGCGGCCGGAGGGGGAGAAGAACACGGCGTCGGGGGCCCCGATCTAAGGTAAGTGATGCATAATGAGCTAGTATGCTAGTCATACTAGCTCATTATGACTTTGTCTTGCAGGTAGATAGCCCCAAAAAAAAATTTCAAATGGGTATACAACCACTTTAACCCTGAGGATACTGTGAGGAAGTAGTGGTGCAATCCTGGATTTTTTACCCTTTAGAGTAGGGGTGCCCGACCAGTGGCCCGGGGGCCACATGTGGCCCGCGGAGCCCTCTGATGTGGCCCATGACCTCCTGCTCTGGGATGGCGGGTTGGCAAGCCCAGACTGTGGGTTGCCAACCCACCCTCCCAGAGCAAGAGTGTTGTGATTGAAGCCGGCGGTAGAGGAAGCAAGTGGCTGCGGAGCAGAGCCGCATAAGCCGATGCTTCCTGTATAGGGCCAACTCCTGTCACAAGCGGCGTGATACAAAATGCCCTCTACCTGGGACAGCAACAGCCGACAATACCTGAATGGAAGACTGTTATTAAAGGTAAGTTTATTACTAAAATCGGTGTATATATGGGCATTTCTGTTCTGCAGTGGTTACTGGGCTGCTTTCAAACTGATCTGCAGATGCAGCGCAGAACACCTGCAGGTTACCTGCACTGAGCTATAGACTTCTGTTATTACCTGGGGGTTTGGTGCACTTCAGCGCAGGTGTCAACAGTTTAAACAAACACACCATACTTATCTACTCTGTGAAATGGTTTTGCACAGAGCATCCCAGAACCCCTCCTTCTTGGGTCCCCCGATGGTGATTCTGGCCAATCCCTTGCCAATTTCCCCTAGAGCAAACTGCCTGCTTTGGGGGCACTTGTGCATGCTCGCTCCTGAGGCGCCTGTGTGTCTATGGGACACAGAGAGCATGGCTCAGTTCTGCCCCTTGCTTCCTCCTCATTGGCTGTGATTGACAGCAGTGGGAGCCAATGGCTCCCTGTCCTGTGTCTCAAGCAATGAGGGGAGAGAGAGTCTTGGGAGAGCCTCAGCTCTCGTGCACATCGATGGATCCGGATTGAGCTGAGTTAAGTATTGGGAGGGCTGCAGGAGGAGCTGAAGTTTTTAACCTTTATGCATACAATGCATGAAGGCAGGGGCGTAACTAGAAATCACAGGGCCCCATAGCAAAATGTTGTATGGGGCCCCCCCTGTAAACAGTCCCCCCCCACAAAAAAAATAAACATGAACTGTGCAAAACAGATGACAGTCTGTCTCCCACTCCCTTCCTACCTCTTGTCTAGACTTCAGAGCCTCCTCATGTGCCGAAAACAATGTCCCTTCACAGGCGCGCTCAAGCGTTCTGCCCCGCCCACTCTGCTCTGTACTCCTGCCTCTTGCTGTATGCAGCTGCGTGTGTTGGGACACGGCCGGACTCGAGGGGCCCGGGAGGCTTAACAGTAAACTTACATTCCTCATCCTCACCTGGACAATTTTTTTTGTCGGTGGGCGGAGTCTTATCAAAATTAGGGGGTGGACATTTGTTTGTAGGTGTGGCCTAGTGGGGTAAGAAAAATGCGGCGCGCAAAGCGGGCCACGACAAGGTATGGGGTTGGTTTAATCGTACTATTGGGTGTGGCTTAAAGGGGCGTGACTCAAAGGGGTGTGGTTAGAGTCTGAGATGAACGAGGGATGGAGGGAGAAACAAAGAAAGAAAGAGAGAGGAAGGAAAAAAGAGGAATGAAGGGACAGCAGGCCCAGATCCTACACCACAATAGAAATATGTGTATTCCAGAAAGTTTAGCAATCAGCAGATAAAGATTCTCCAAACACCTGGTGTTAGCACTTCAATTATCCCGGCACCATGGTTGTTATGGTGTCAGGGTGATTGAAGCGCATTATTTCTATTATTACATTGTAATATAAAATGAAATACTTCAACTCACCATAATGCAGAATCAGAATCAGTGGGAGCCCTGAGTGTGTCACTTGCCACGTCGCCTGCCATCAGATGCCATCAGGTGTCCCCAGCGGAGTGCTTCCTTACATCTCAGGTGTCCCCAGCGGAGTGCTTCCTTACATCTCAGGTGTCCCCAGCGGAGTGCTTCCTTACATCTCAGGTGTCACTGTCCACAGCCAGCGGAGTGCTTCCTTACATCTCAGGTGTCCCCAGCGGAGTGCTTCCTTACATCTCAGGTGTCACTGTCCACAGCCAGCGGAGTGCTTCCTTACATCTCAGGTGTCCCCAGCGGAGTGCTTCCTTACATCTCAGGTGTCACTGTCCCCAGCCAGCTGAGTGCTTCCTTACATCTCAGGTGTTACTTCCCCAGCCAGCGGAGTGCCTCCTTACATCTCAGGTGTCACTGTCCCCAGCCAGCGGAGTGCTGCTTCCTTACTTCTCAGGTGTCACTTCCCCAGCCAGCGGAGTGCTGCTTCCTTACTTCTCAGGTGTCACTTCCCCAGCCAGCGGAGTGCTTCCTTACTTCTCAGGTGTCACTGTCCCCAGCCAGCGGTGTGCTTCCTTACATCTCAGGTGTCAATGTCCCCAGCCAGCGGAGTGCTTCCTTACTTGTCAGGTGTCACTGTCCCCAGCCAGCAGAGTGCTTCCTTACTTCTCAGGTGTCACTGTCCCCAGCCAGCGGAGTGCTTCCTTACTTCTCAGGTGTCACTGTCCCCAGCCAGCGGAGTGCCTCCTTACATCTCAGGTGTCACTGTCCCCAGCCAGCGGAGTGCCTCCTTACATCTCAGGTGTCACTGTCCCCATCCAGCGGAGTGCTTCCTTACGTCTCAGGTGTCACTGTCCCCAGCCAGCGGAGTGCTTCCTTACATCTCAGGTGTCACTGTCCCCAGCCAGCGGAGTGCTTCCTTACATCTCAGGTGTCACTGTCCCCAGCCAGCGGAGTGCCTCCTTACATCTCAGGTGTCACTGTCCCCAGCCAGCGGAGTGCTTCCTTACTTCTCAGGTGTCACTGTCCCCATCCAGCGGAGTGCCTCCTTACATCTCAGGTGTCACTGTCCCCAGCCAGCGGAGTGCCTCCTTACATCTCAGGTGTCACTGTCCCCAGCCAGCGGAGTGCCTCCTTACATCTCAGGTGTCACTGTCCCCAGCCAGCGGAGTGCTGCTTCCTTACTTCTCAGGTGTCACTTCCCCAGCCAGCGGAGTGCTGCTTCCTTACTTCTCAGGTGTCACTTCCCCAGCCAGCGGAGTGCTTCCTTACTTCTCAGGTGTCACTGTCCCCAGCCAGCGGAGTGCTTCCTTACATCTCAGGTGTCACTGTCCCCAGCCAGCGGAGTGCTTCCTTACTTGTCAGGTGTCACTGTCCCCAGCCAGCAGAGTGCTTCCTTACTTCTCAGGTGTCACTGTCCCCAGCCAGCGGAGTGCTTCCTTACTTCTCAGGTGTCACTGTCCCCAGCCAGCGGAGTGCCTCCTTACATCTCAGGTGTCACTGTCCCCAGCCAGCGGAGTGCATCCTTACATCTCAGGTGTCACTGTCCCCATCCAGCGGAGTGCTTCCTTACGTCTCAGGTGTCACTGTCCCCAGCCAGCGGAGTGCTTCCTTACATCTCAGGTGTCACTGTCCCCAGCCAGCGGAGTGCTTCCTTACATCTCAGGTGTCACTGTCCCCAGCCAGCGGAGTGCCTCCTTACATCTCAGGTGTCACTGTCCCCAGCCAGCGGAGTGCTTCCTTACATCTCAGGTGTCACTGTCCCCAGCCAGCGGAGTGCCTCCTTACATCTCAGGTGTCACTGTCCCCAGCCAGCGGAGTGCTTCCTTACTTCTCAGGTGTCACTGTCCCCATCCAGCGGAGTGCCTCCTTACATCTCAGGTGTCACTGTCCCCAGCCAGCGGAGTGCCTCCTTACATCTCAGGTGTCACTGTCCCCAGCCAGCGGAGTGCTTCCTTACTTCTCAGGTGTCACTGTCCCCAGCCAGCGGAGTGCTTCCTTACTTCTCAGGTGTCACTGTCCCCAGCCAGCGGAGTGCTTCCTTACTTCTCAGGTGTCACTGTCCCCAGCCAGCGGAGTGCTTCCTTACTTCTCAGGTGTCACTGTCCCCAGTCAGCGGAGTGCCTCCTTACATCTCAGGTGTCACTGTCCCCAGCCAGCGGAGTGCTTCCTTACATCTCAGGTGTCACTTCCCCAGCCAGCGGAGTGCTGCTTCCTTACTTCTCAGGTGTCACTTCCCCAGCCAGCGGAGTGCTGCTTCCTTACTTCTCAGGTGTCACTTCCCCAGCCAGCGGAGTGCTTCCTTACTTCTCAGGTGTCACTGTCCCCAGCCAGCGGAGTGCTTCCTTACATCTCAGGTGTCACTGTCCCCAGCCAGCGGAGTGCTTCCTTACTTGTCAGGTGTCACTGTCCCCAGCCAGCAGAGTGCTTCCTTACTTCTCAGGTGTCACTGTCCCCAGCCAGCGGAGTGCTTCCTTACTTCTCAGGTGTCACTGTCCCCAGCCAGCGGAGTGCCTCCTTACATCTCAGGTGTCACTGTCCCCAGCCAGCGGAGTGCCTCCTTACATCTCAGGTGTCACTGTCCCCATCCAGCGGAGTGCTTCCTTACGTCTCAGGTGTCACTGTCCCCAGCCAGCGGAGTGCTTCCTTACATCTCAGGTGTCACTGTCCCCAGCCAGCGGAGTGCTTCCTTACATCTCAGGTGTCACTGTCCCCAGCCAGCGGAGTGCCTCCTTACATCTCAGGTGTCACTGTCCCCAGCCAGCGGAGTGCTTCCTTACTTCTCAGGTGTCACTGTCCCCATCCAGCGGAGTGCCTCCTTACATCTCAGGTGTCACTGTCCCCAGCCAGCGGAGTGCCTCCTTACATCTCAGGTGTCACTGTCCCCAGCCAGCGGAGTGCTTCCTTACTTCTCAGGTGTCACTGTCCCCAGCCAGCGGAGTGCTTCCTTACTTCTCAGGTGTCACTGTTCCCAGCCAGCGGAGTGCTTCCTTACTTGTCAGGTGTCACTGTCCCCAGCCAGCGGAGTGCTTCCTTACTTGTCAGGTGTCACTGTCCCCAGCCAGCGGAGTGCTTCCTTACTTGTCAGGTGTCACTGTCCCCAGCCAGCGGAGTGCTTCCTTACTTGTCAGGTGTCACTGTCCCCAGCCAGCGGAGTGCTTCCTTACTTCTCAGGTGTCACTGTCCCCAGCCAGCGGAGTGCTTCCTTACTTCTCAGGTGTCACTGTCCCCAGCCAGCGGAGTGCTTCCTTACTTGTCAGGTGTCACTGTCCCCAGCCAGCGGAGTGCTTCCTTACTTGTCAGGTGTCACTGTCCCCAGCCAGCGGAGTGCTTCCTTACATCTCAGGTGTCACTGTCCCCAGCCAGCGGAGTGCTTCCTTACTTGTCAGGTGTCACTGTCCCCAGCCAGCGGAGTGCTTCCTTACTTGTCAGGTGTCACTGTCCCCAGCCACCGGAGTGCTTCCTTACTTCTCAGGTGTCACTGTCCCCAGCCAGCGGAGTGCTTCCTTACTTCTCAGGTGTCACTGTCCCCAGCCAGCGGAGTGCTTCCTTACTTCTCAGGTGTCACTGTCCCCAGCCAGCGGAGTGCTTCCTTACTTCTCAGGTGTCACTGTCCCCAGCCAGCGGAGTGCTTCCTTACTTGTCAGGTGTCACTGTCCCCAGCCAGCGGAGTGCTTCCTTACTTGTCAGGTGTCACTGTCCCCAGCCAGCGGAGTGCTTCCTTTCTTCTCAGGTGTCACTGTCCCCAGCCAGCGGAGTGCTTCCTTTCTTCTCAGGTGTCACTGTCCCCAGCCAGTGGAGTGCCTCCTTACATCTCAGGTCCCCCCCCCTTCCAATTGGAGCCCTCTTATATATATATATATATATATATATATATATATATATATATATATATATAACAGCAGTGTCTCTGCTGCCATTACTGAAGGCCAAGGGGGGAACAAAACAGAGGCGGAGCCGGCCAGCTACAATAGAAATTTAGCTGCAGCACCGCCCACCCCCCACCCCTTTCCACAGCAGTTTACAGATGACAGACAGACTGGGGCGGGGTGTGGGCGGAGCCACAGCTCTATTGTAGCCACTCGGCAGGCTCCCCTCTAGTGTCTTAACTCTGGTCTTCTGGAAAATGGCGGCCGGCGGAGACAATATCTCCGCCGGCCGCGGACCTCTAGCGGCGGTGGCGGCGGGCAGCGAAAACGAGAAATTTTCATGGCAACTAGGACAGGACCGCACCTGGCTGCGGGCCCTACTAGGCTGCGGGCCCCATAGCGAACGCGTGTGTCGCTATGGCGGTAGTTCCGCCACTGCATGAAGGTAACAAACCTTCAGCCTTTAGAACCACTTTAAAGTTTAACTGTCATCCCTGTGTCTCATGTGCAATGGCATGGCACTTGGCAGGGATTAGCCAAAACATTTGTCTGAAAAGACTATGCATAATAAAAGTGTGCCATCTGCACTAGTATAGCTGTGCTGAACTATAACTTTTTGTGTTTGTAATGTAGAAATAATTTATAGAAAAGGGGTATAATTTTTAAATTTACTATTTTTATTTAGCAATAAATAAAAATATGAGCAGTTAAAAGAATGTATAAAGTGTTTGTTATCATTAAGTGATAATGGAATGTAAATATTACTGCGCTAAACCCAAGTGATGAACAAAACAAGCGGCTACATAAACAATGTGACAAACATAAATGGATACTAAGTGGTAAAAAATGCAGCGCTAACCAATAAACACAAATATATTGATATGAGTGATGATAATGATTAACCGGTTCCCGACCGGCTCCTGTACTTTTACATCGGCAGAATGGCACGGCTGGGCAAAGTAACGTACCCGTACTTTACTTTGAATTTACCGCCGTGCGCACGCGCCTGCCGAAAGCTCCCTGACCATGGTCGTGGGTCCCGCGGATACCCGCGATCGTGTCACGGAGCTCAAGAACGAGGAGATGATGATGTAAACAGCATCTCCCCGTTCTGCCTAATGACAGCACACTGATCGTCTGCTCCCTGTCATCGGTGTCACACACAGCCACGCCCCCATACAGTTAGAAACACGCCCCTAGGAACACTTAACCCCTACACTGCCACCTAGTGGTTAACCCCTTCACTGCCAGTGACATTTTTACAGTAAGCAATGCAATTTTATAGCATCGATCGTTGTATTAATGCCAATGGTTCCAAAAATGTGTCAAAATTGTCCGATGTGTCCGCCAAAATGTCGCAGTCACGATAAAAATCGCTGATCGCCTCCATTACTAGTAAAAAAAAAAATTATTAATAAAAATGCCATAAAACTATCCCCTATTTTGTAGATGCTATAACTTTTGCGCAAACCAATTAATAAATGCTTATTGCGATTTTTTTTTACCAAAAATATGTAGAAGAATACATATCGGCCTAAACTGAAAATGTTTTTTTATATATTTTTGGGGGATATTTATTATAGCAAAAAGTAAAAAATAATGTGTTTTTTTCAAAATTGTCGCTCTTTTTTTGTTTATAGCGCAAAAAATAAAAACCGCAGAGGTGAACAAATACCACCAAAAGAAAGCTCTATTTGTGGGGAAAAAAAGACGCCAATTTTGTTTGGGAGCCACGTCACACGACCGCGCAATTGTCAGTTAAAGCGACGCAGTGCCGAATCGCAAAAAACGCTCTGATCAGAAAGGGGGTAAATCCTTTCCGGGTGGGTGACATGTCCCAGGTCCCAGAAAATTGCCCGGCTAATCACAGTGTGCAGCCACAGCCGTATGCCCACAGTTAGAATGCCGGTGCCACAGAGAGGAGGGGGGAAAGGAGCGGGTCTTCGTGCGCCCGCATCGCTGGACTGGGGGACAGGCAAATGTCTGATTATTAAAAGTCAGCAGCTACACTTTTTGTAGCTGCTGGCATTTAGAATGGGTGGAACTCCGCTTTAAGCACAGCGTGTTTTCACAATCACGTGGTGTTGGTACATACAGTATTGCACAAAAGTGAGTACACCCCAGACACCATTAGACATTTTTGTATAGATATAAAAACACTATAACTACCTTTTTTTATAAGTGATCACATTCCCTCGGTTCTCAGCTGCATATGAGCTGGGGGGAGGAGACGCAGCAGGACATTGATCTTCCCAGTGAATGGCTGTACAGTGGGGGTGTGTGAAACAAGTCTGATCATTGGAGGATAAGGATGAGCTCTGGCCCGCTAATCACAGGCAGTGAGACATTGCCCCAATGCACGGCTGCAGAGATCAGGCAATGTCTCACTGCCTGTGATTAGCGCAGCGCTGCGCCAACTTCCTGGTGGGCTCTGCACGTGGAGTATGTGAACACCCTGGAGCTCATCCCTATTGGAGGAGAGTACACTGATTTCCCAGCATAACTAGATAACTGACCACGGTGTGCTCTCCTGCTTAGTGTGGTCAGTTTTTAACAGGAAAGCAGAGGGACTGGCAGGAACACCAGAGATTTCACACAAAAGGAAGCAATACAAAGAGAACAGGATACTTTCACATACAAGTACATGGTACAGCAGGTACATATCAGGAGTATGAAATGTTGGGGTAACAAATAAACACTTTAATGAATAATATTTTAAAAAGAGTAACTCCACTTTTGTTGAGAAAAAAGATAAAAATATTCCCCTCTGGGTGATCTATGTACACTGCAAGATTTTAAAAAACTTTGTTGCAGATTCCTACCATTTGGTAGTCTGAAGAAATAACTGTTTGTCTGTATCCATATGCCGAATGAATGTGAGTGGAAGTGAAGTATCAATCAGCCGCTGCACCTGCAGGGCTCTAATGAGGAAAATTGCAGGGTCTGCATCCCTTTAGATGTGATTTCCCCTTGAAAGTATCTCACCAAAAATGATATTTTTGTTGCAGGGGATGCTCAAAATCAAACTTGTTTCTTAGTGCAGACTTCTGGGAAAATCAGTAAGCCAATCACACAAGCAGGAAATTGCATATCTGAGCGGTGATCTGTACACCCTCTGTGTACAGACATCTTCTGGTTGCCATATTGCATTTTACAGAAAATTACAGCGTAGCAGATTGAAAAGGAAAGGTCATTTTTTAACAACATTTAGCCAGTTCACACCGGTGCGACTTGTCATGCGATTTGATAGCTTAAATTCACATGACAAGTTGCACCCTATCTCTGGTTACGGAACCGTTCAAATCAGTGCAACTCCGACTTCGCACAGATTTTGAAAGGGTTCCTGCACTATTTTTGGCAATTTTCATGTGCGACTTGCATAGACCTGCATGAAGTTGCATAGATGTTTGCAAGCCACACATGAAATCGCACTGACCGGCATACCTCACAACTTTTTGAGATGGGAACGAGGGACACCTATCAGCAAAAGTATGCAGGCATAGGACACACCCCTTGTCACGCCCCCTTAAAGGAGAATTGTACAAAAAAACAAGATTGGTTAAACCCACAAGTGCTTTTTTACCACTTCTATTCCTTTATATTGGCTTTTGGAATTTACAAATGCATCAATTTAGAAATCAGATGAAAAGTTTAGTGCTAGAAAATACTTTTTGAAAGATAAAAAGTGCATTTTATATACATCTATATAGATCAGACCAAAATGAGGGACAAATGAGGAGGAATGAGGGACAGGGGGACATTGCTCCAAATCAGGGACAGTTGGGAGGTATGCTGACCGGTGGCTTTGAAATCACGCTAAAGTAGGGCAATTTCAAAGCCGCTTTCAGTGTGAATCGGGGCTAAATTACAATATAACTTGTGTTGCAGTTGTATACGTTACATTATTGTTTTACTTAATGTGCTATTTCTTTCCCATGAAAAAATGTTTCCCTTGGGATTTGAATAGTTTAGGTTCCTCATTAAAATGGCCGCCACCAGCTCCAAAGTAAGCACATGTCAGTTTGACCTCTAGTGGGCCCTCCATCCTGCAGTCAGCTACCTGTCACATGGTACTAGACACACCAATGGGAGCTTCTGAGACAGGCAACAGGCATAGAAGGAAGGCAGCCCCTCTCTTTTCCAGCCTCCTATTCATGTGAAAGAACCCTTATCTCAGCACATATGTGAGGCACTCTTCCCCTCACCTTGTGATACAGGTGTATCGTGCAGTCACCATACAGAATACGGAAGTCATGATTTCATTCATTCGTTTATTCTGATATAAAGCATGGCACGTGTAACCTCCCCAGCTCTCCCATCCTGCATTGCGTTGTCCAGCCCACTAAGTGTCAGCCAATCAGATGAAAAGAAAGGAGGGCGTTTACCAGTACAAATAGAGCAGCGTGCTGTTGTTAGTTCTCTTCCTTCCTGAGTTGCAGAGATGATCACAATGCAGGGCATAAGCAATCTAACGCCATCCTCGTGTCTGCGCTCTTCTGTAGGCCGGGCTATGCGCGGTACCCTTCCCCGGTCCCCCGATGGGCCTAAGCAGGTATATATTGGGGGTGTGTGGTGGAATGTTCTAGAATAGGCCCTGATCGAAGCCGAGTTAGTGGCTATGTAACTAGCGCGGTCATACAGAGGCCCAGAGTATACTTCTCCCCCGACGGTCGCTGCTCCTGCTTTGCTGTGCGGGAGGATAGCAACATTAAGGGGAGAGACACGCTTTATAGTCATACATAATGTGCAATGTATATAGGGCTGTATGTTCTTCCTCCTATATCATGCAGGGGCCTGCCTAACAAGCCTTCTACCTACTACTACTACAGTGTAACATGAAGGCTAGGTGTGTGTATGGACAGGATACACTACCTGCCTGGAGTTTGCATGTTCTCCTTGTGTGGGTTTCCTCCCACACTCAAGACTTGCTTCTAGGGTAATTGGCACCTGACTGAATTGGGACCCTTAGATTGTAAGTTCCTGGAGGGCAATGGACTGTATACTCACGCATGATGGCACTATGCAAGTACCTGAAATAGTTCAGTGCACAGGGGGTTACAGGCAAATTGAATCTTCTCTCCTGTAATTTTTTTTAATGTAGATCTAAAGACAAATGAGTGTTAATAACCCCTGTCAGGTTTGTACTGTTGCCTCTTTCCCCATGGTTCCTGGGCTTTCACACTGGAGGTGTGCTGACAGCCCCTTTCTTACTGGGGCACATTGCAGGTGCTAAAAATGGCGCCTGCAAAGCGCCCTGAAACAGCCTCTGTCTCCAGTGAAGCCCTCGGGCTTTCACACTGGAGCGGTGCGCTTGCAGGACGGTCAAAAAAGTCCTGAAAGCCGCATCTTTGGAGCAGTGTATTTACCACTCCTAATGCGCCCCTTGCCATTGAAAACCGGGCCACCGCTGCAGTGATTTGTGTGTGGTTTTAACCCTTTTTCAGCCACTAACGGGGGTTAAAACTCCCGCCGCTATCGGCCAAATAGCGACGCTAAAGTGCCACTTTACTGTCTAAGCCTGCAACGCTTTAGTGTGAAAGTAGCCTAAAGTCCTTCAAGCAGCATCTGAGGTGCTTTAGAAGCAGTGTATACACTGCTCCTAAAGTGTTCCTGCCCATTGAAATCAATGGGCAGTGGTGCTTTTAACCATTTTTCAGCCGCTAGCAGGGGTTAAAAGCCCCCACTAGCACCCAAAAAGCTCAGCTGAAAATGGCAGTGCTTTACTGCCGATGCCTCGGTGTGACAGCACCCTTAGACCCCCTTCACACTGAAGTGCTTTACAGGCACTACAGCGCTAAACATATCGCCTGTAAAGTCTCTCTGGTTTGAAAGCCTTTCACATTGAATCAGTGCCCTGGCAGGACAGCGGCTTTGAAGCGGTGTATACACTTAAACCGCTCCTGCCTATTTAACTCAATGGGATCTGCTACAGTGGCACTTTGCAGGTCGTTCTAACCCCTTTTTGGCTGTTAGCAGGGTTAAAACTGCCCTGCTAGCGTCCGGAAACTCCTTCAAAAATGATGGTAAAGCAGTGGTTTACTGCTGACACCCCAGTGTAAAAGGGGCCTTAGAGTTTGGTGTCAATGGCTTATTGGGGCTCATTAACACTGTACTGCAATGTGGTGGGCTGGGGTGTTAAGATGGGAGCAGACAGAATCCGGAGAAGCTGTGCATGGCAACCAGTCTGCTTCTAGTGTTCATTTGCAAAGCTTGACTAAAGAATGAAGCAGATTGGTTACTGTGCATGTCTGCTGCAGTTTTAGTAACATCACTCACTCTGTTTTCCTGTTACAACACTGAGCAGCCCATTCCCTGTTTTTGTTAAATCGTGTAAAAGTAACATACCTGGTACCATGGGTATGTGGGCACAGGGATGCTTGCTATGGAGAGGGGTCCTTAGCTAACTTGTGTTGGTGCTTACATCCAGGTTGCATTTAGATTTACTTGTGTGCTGTGAATTCTTTGCTCTGAAGTGTTTGTTTTATTTTTTTTTCTTCCTGCTTTAGTTAACTTGACTTTTTCCATTATAGGCTTTTGTTCCTGACTAAATTCACTGAAAATACATTGTGTACCAAGCTCTTGGGTGAGTCATCTGTTATATACACCTGTTATGAATATAGTAAATGTTGCCCTAAAAGCAGAACAAAGCTCACAGTATACTCACCTCCCCTTTGAAGCAATGTGGTGGTTACTTCCTCACCGGGTGCTTGGTTTTTAGCCTCTTGATTGGGGGGTGGTTACACAATGGGTAGGGTACATTCAGTAAAAAACTGAACAGACTATGTGTTAATGCAGATGAGACATAACATGTTTGTGGTGGCAGAGGTTGTAGTGGCAGGCTCTGATGCTTTAGAGCACATGGGCTTTCCTATTAAGTCCAGGATTTTAGAGGCAGCTGAATTTTCCAGGCACCATCCATCCTCTGCTCTGTGGTACTCCTAAAGAATAGCACCAATCTGCTTTAGCACTGTTTAAACTTTGGCTCTAATCCAAGCCATGACAGCATTTATTTGCTGCTGTGGATAGTAGTGAGCCTAGATAAACATTTCCTTGACGGTCGCGATTTAGGGATTCTTGTGCCTACTTGGCAACATTTCAGGAAATTACACCTGCATGCTTCAGTAGGGAGATTATCTGTATCATGAGTTCTAGTTTTGTAGGTTGGATACATTTTTAATGCTTGCGTAATCAGTGAATTGGGTTAATTTCAGTGCTACATGTATTTGCACATTAAAGCTCAAACAAGGCTTTTTTTGTTATACTGGATTCATTTTGACTTTATTTTTTGTCCTTTAGGTATACTGCAAAGAATTTATTATACATATGGTGCATCCCAAGGTGAACACTTGTGCTTGAGTGGTTCTAGAAATGGGTATGTATATGTCAAGGCTTAGTTGCATTGCCACAGAAATGAGAACCCACCCATCATTTAATAATGTTGCTCACCTCTCAAAACTGAGGATACATGCACATGGGCAATTTAGCCAATCTGTCAAATCCCTGCTTTTCTTTAGGACCCCTTTCACATGGGGGCTGCTCGGCAGGGAATCTGTCTGCTGAGCAGACAGATAACGAGTCTGTCCACTCCACTTGTGTAAAGCACACATCCCGCTCTCTATGGGCAGTCTGATATAAATTGACCACCTGTCTGTACACCAATCTGCTACATGGCTGGGGAATAGATCCCCATGGGCCTGGTTGTTGGCTGGTGTAAAACAATCACATAGCCATATACATCTGCCACTCCATAGAGGGAAATTAAGGGTTCAGTTGGGTCCATCTCGCAAAACTGACAGGCGGCCTTGGTCTGCTCATGTAAAGGGTTGACTAAAATCTTACAGGGGGCTGTTTTATCAAATTGGGAACAGTTGCAGCCAACTGCTACTAATTGCAAAGTTACTGACGAGGCAGGTTTTCATTAGATGGGTTTCATTCTGTTTAGTGCTACTTTTATAGTAACTGAGGGCAATTTATATAATTGTGCTGTAACCTTGAAAATCTGTCAACATCACAACTTTAGTTTAACAACTCCTGTTGTGGCAATTGCTCAATGTTGTAATATAACTTCTGTCAGCTTGTGCTGAATTTTTGCTTTGCTGCTTTAACATTAGTATGCTCCTGCAAATGAGGGCAGCACTACCTTTTCTGTCCTGCTTAAAGATTTCTCTAGTAGACCTGCACACTGAAACATGGCTCTCTCCATAGTGAAGAAACGGTACTATAGTTGACCCTTGTCCACTGACAATGTCACACAGCCTAAGGGGCACCAAAAGGTGCAGCCAGAGCTATGGTCTTGCGCTCGTGTTACATTGGTTGTGAATCTCTGCTGTTTTTGGAAAGCAGAAGCTTAGTCACTGCATGTAAACCAAGGCCTGCAACTAGCTCGTAGCAGCAGGATCTCCAATATCATGCAAGAAAAACTGAGGGGCTTTGACAATTTTGGTTTTCCAACTGGTTCCAAAAGCTGTCACTCAACCCTCCCACATCTTTGCCTTAAGTATTTTATTATGTTTAAACCTTACTGATGTTACTTTTTTTTATTTTGCAGCTTGTGGACTGTGGCTGAATGCATGACGGAACCTTTTGGGTCCAAGGTAATGCACTTTACTAATGAGATTGACTAGTGGCCATTCCACTTGTGTTGGTGGTAACTGGTGAAATGGGACATTAGGGATGATATAAAGAAATGCTAGGTCTTGCATGGACTTTTTTTGTCTGATACTTCTCCCACCCCTTTCCTGCCAGTTGCATCAAATGGCAAAACAAGTACATTTGAGACTGTTCTTTTGGCCTGCTCAGGTTTAAGGGATACTTGCCTCTTGAGCTCCTTGATGTGCATGCACTGGGCCCAGTTATCAAATGATAGCCATCTTTTTGAGCACACAAGCCTGGGACAGACTCTTAACAATATTGCCCCAGGCTCGTGTAGTAATTTTGAAACTTTCTTATTCGTATGACCTGGTCTAACATGTATTTCTCCTGAGCTTTTAAACCTATTTGGCCCTGGATATAGTTTTGGATAGTGGAGAGGGATTAGAACATTTTGGGGGGTTATTGTTTGTGCCTCCATTAGGGAGATTCACCCTCAATGACGGTAAACAGGACAGATAATAAACCCTCCCTTTAGGCTCCATACTTGTGACCCAACTTTGCACATCAAAGTTGCATGACAAGAAGCCCCCCCATGTTTTCAAATGATACCTTCATATATGTGCAACTTAAAATAGTTCATGCACTACTTTGGTCTGACTTTCATGCAACTTGAGGTCCATAGACTTCAATGTTAACCCACAGCAGGTTGCATGAAAGTCGTACCTGAATGTTTTTTACAATGCAACAGTTGGCCATTATCACTGGTCAAAGCCAGTCGTAGCCAAGGTTGGAGCAACTTTAAAGTCATACCTGTGTGTGTCAAAAATTAGAAAGTTATTTTGTTAAAATTTAATAGCTGGGAGGATTTGGTATTGAGTGAGCCAAAGCAATCTACTAAACCACCAGCTTTTGTTCTGTTCAGTATGCCTCCCCTGGCAATCTTCTTCTACAGCTGTTGTGTGGTAGAGGTAACCCTCAGGCTGATATGTCTTAAATCCCACCTACTCAACCTTTACTGCTGGATTAGTGATATTAATGATGAGAACAATCTAATATAGCTGGAATTACCGGCAGAACTCTCCTGTTGAGAAGCAGTTTTCTGAATACATCACTTCTGTATTTATTCATCTGATAGTAGATTTAATAAAATCAACTAAATGTTTTTTATATATACTTTTTTTTTTTTTTTTTTTCCAGGATGAAGCTGTGCCTCAGTAGCTAAACTTAAGTAAGTTATCCAACATCTGTGTCAAGTTCTGTATTTGAAAAGTTTCTTTGTGCTAATAGACTGTAACATGATGAGACTCTGGAATAGGAAGTGCCGTCAGATGCGATAACTGACGATAAATGTTCCTCTGAATTACAGTTTAGCACTAATTACAATTTTTTTTATTTATTTTTTTTACTTAAAGCGGAAGTAAACCCCCCCCCCCTATCGTTTCAGCCAAGGAAGCTGCCATCTTTGCCTCCGTTTAATTTTCAACTGCCACAGTGCTGCACATGTGATCCGTTATGACACCAGCCATTGGATGGTTTGACTGTTTGAGAGCACAGCCAATGTGCAGTTGGCATTCCCGGCATGCCTTTTTTTTTTTTTTTTTTTTACTGTTAAATCGATGGGTTTACTTCCGCTTTAATTTCACCTTTATACCCTAAAATGGTGCAAGAAAAGTAGAAAGTTTTCCTGTTTTTTTTTTTTTATAATTGCTTCAACTTGTAAGAGGCAACTTGCAATTGGCTAGTCTGCAAACATTCAAAATATTTGTTCTCTTCCAGCATAGAGGACAAATAATTGCTTTATTGTTTTGGATTCAGACTTGTAGCTTTGTTCTGTGGTGTAACCACTTTTATTTTAATATTTTTCTGCAGGTTACGGGCCAATGTAATAAGGTAAGTTGCCACAAGACTGTAATTTCAAAAATGTTACTGTCTGTGATGAGTTCATTAATCTGTGGACTGTTTGGATGAGATATGCGGATATGGGACTGAGACCAGTGTGATGCAATGACTTGTAACTCGACCCCATTGCCATAAGTTTCATGTTTTTCCCTCTTCTGTTGCAGGAGTTCTGGTGCATGAAGAATGAAAATAACTTTAATTTGCTGCCTATGATCCTCATAACTAAATAAAAAATCCTGCTTTAACTTGTATGTATTATGTCATCCTTATTCTGGTATTGCTGAATTGAGGTGGTAATCCTCACCCTGTTATCTAGTCTGTGTTATGTAACACTTAATGTGCAAAATGAGCATTGTGCTTTCAGATATAGGCCCTGCATACAGCAGGGGTTACACTTCAGAGGGGCACACATGTTCTGGTTTGAGCACACAATCTATCCAAACAATTTATAGATTGCCAAGACATTTGAAATAGTAAGCATTGTACTATTCCAACGGCCTCAATTTGATTTCTCATTGGCATGGTGATCCTTCATGCTACAACATGAATATGCAGCCACAATTTGTAGATGACATGATCTTAATTGTGCCTCACTGCAGACCATAATCTGTTCAATCTTAACCTTATAAAATTAAAATATTTTACCTACTTTGAGATGTTCTCTCAAACTGTAATGGGATGCAGTTACTCAGTGACTGGGGCCTTTCGTGGGGTGTAATTGGCAATAAGGGGGCCAAAGCTGTTTCAGGTATGTGTAGATAGATGCTTGGCGGCAGCTGCCAAATGCTGGCTGTTGAGTCATGTTCCTCTTGACTTCATTACCTACTTGGTATACTTTTTGCCCCCCCCCCCCCCACCCACTGTTTGGCTCAGGTTACTAGAGCTGTTTATCTGTAGCTCTTCCAATATCTGACCTGAGTTTAGGACATGTCACACTTCTGACAGTATACAGTAAAGCAGAATGATAAAGCGCAGCAACCATAAATTAGTCCTGAAATCTGCTAACTATCTTCTGGAAATGCCTATTGCCATTTCACTTGTGTTTAGAACAATCCTAAATGTATACTATAATTGGCCTGTTCAGAATGGTTAATTTTGGGGCTATTCTAAACCGTGCAGTGCCATGGGGAAGCTGTGCAGAAGATCACTGTAGGACAGTGCTCTGTGTAAAGGGAAGGTGTAGTTAGTTTTAGCATTCAGTATTGACCCCCAGAGAAGTTTTACTAACAGTACTGCAGAGATGTTCTTCTGAAAAGTATAGTGACTATCTGGAGGTCTTAATATGATAAGTACATATCCCAAACTTGAATCTCTGTAGGACTTGCCATTCAGCCATCAAAACCACGTAGGGTATGAGAATCTATAGCGGTATACAGGTGATGTATAGCTCCACGTCCAATTTAAATATATAAAAAAATGCTATCGCCCCCCCCCCCCCCCCCCCCCCCCCCCCACAAAGGTTCATATGCCACTATCGATTAGCATCAGGGAAAGACTACGGTATTTGATAAAATTTGGTTTTCCATATGGCAGCATACATGTGAATGGGGGAGGTTGCTGTAGCTAGCTTCCCTTTTAAACAGGTCCTGTGAGTGGATATAGGGGTGAAGTGATATCACATGTATTCTGCCATGGCTTGGTGTCAGGAAAGATGGGTTACCCCCCCCCCCCAATGTCAATGCACCAATGACTAAAGCCTGGTACACAAATTTTTTTATTTTTTTTTCCCACCTATGAATTAAAAAAATTGAAGCTTGTGTTCTGACAGGGGATACCAGTGGTAGAGAGCGCTGATTGTTGGAGTTGGTTGCTGTCTTGCTGAAAGAAGCCAGCCAAAATGAGGATCTTAACCAGATGGTACTGGCAGGCAGGGTTTTTGTTACACACAAGCAAATGTTACTTGCAGCAACATGGTATGTGGCTGGCACTGTGCCACCCTGGGAGCTCTGCCATACTAAACCACTGCCCAGGTTCACTATGCAGAAGTTCAGTTATGCATAAGGCATGTCAAAATATCACATGATCAGCAGTAAAAAAAAATGGTCATGCATATACAATGTGCCACACCTAAACTTTACCCCTATGGCAAGTAAAGGTCTGAAAGTAAGCTTGTGTGACCTAATTAGTCACATAACTGACAAACTATAGCTTTAATTGCTAAAAAAAAAATTCATTGTGGCAAGCAATTGTCATACCTTAGTTAATTAAGCCATTTGTTTAATGACTATGCTGATGCAGAATTCCAGTTATGCCTAGATCTACTCCCTTCCCAAATTAGACCCAAAGGTCTGATTCGCACAGTTGTATGTTGGCACACTTTGAATAGCTTGCAAGAAAGGCAAGGTTTTTTTTTTGGCAGCTCTAATGGTTTACATCTGCATTTTAGTGCTGGGGAAATGCATGTTTTTAAACACCCTTATTAACCAGACCAATTTTCAGCTTTTGGTGCTCTCACATTTTGAATGACAATTACTCAGTCATACAACACTGTACCCATATGAAATTTTTGTCCTTTTTTCACACAAATAGAGCTTTCTTTTGGTATTTAATCACCATTGGGTTTTATTTTTTGCGCTATAAGAAAAAAGACAAATTCGGTAAATTTTCTGTTGTAAAATTTAGCAAATTTGTAATTTTTCTTGATAAATTTTGGCCAAAATTTATACTGCTACATATCTTTGGTAAACATAAGTACAAATTGGGGTATATTTGGTCTTTGTGAAAGTTAGAGTCCACAAGCTATGGTGCCAATGTCTGAAAATTGATCACACCTGAAGTACTGACGGCCTATCATTTCTTGAGTCCCTAACATGCCATAAAAGTAGAAATACCCCCCAAATGACCCCTTTATGGAAAGAAACGTACATATTTGCCAGCACGCCATGGATCGAGGAAACTTCGCCAAAAGTTTTTAATGAAGAAAAATTACATCACAAAAGTATAAGGTGCAAAGTTGGAGCCACGCAGGACCCCTTCGTCAGGCATGTGACGTGCCTGACAAAGGGGTCCTGCGCAGCTCCAAAACGTTGCACCTTATACTTTTGTGATGTAATTTTTCTTCATTAAAAAGTATAAGGTGCAACGTTTTGGAGCTGCGCAGGACCCCTTTGTCAGGCACGTCACATGCCTGACGAAGGGGTCCTGCGTGGCTCCAACTTTGCACCTTATACTTTTGTGATGTAATCTTTTTTTTCATTAAAAACCTTTTTTGGACGAAGTTTCCTTGATCCATGGTGTGCTGGCGAATATGTACGTTTGTTTCCAGCACCCGCCTTTTTTTTGAGCCACATATACCAGGAATGAGTGCGATAGGAATATCAATCTTCTTTTTGGAAAGAAGACATTCCAAGGTATTTGGAAAGAGGCATGGTGAGTTTTTTTGAAGTTGTCATTTTTTTCCCACAATTCTTTGCAAAATTTATTTTTAATTTTTTTTTTTTATATTTTTTTTTCACAAAATTGTCATATTAGCAGGTTATTTCTCACACACAGCATATGTATACCACAAATTACACCCCAAAACACATTCTGCTATTACTCCCGAGTACGGCGATACCACATCTGTGAGACTTTTGCACAGCGTGGCCACATACAGAGGCCCAACATGCAGGGAGCACCATTAGGTGTTCTGGAGCACCCAGGACAATTCTGACATTTCTCTCCTACATGTAAAAATCATCATTTATTTGCTAGAAAATTACATAGAACCCCAAAACATTATATATGTTTTTTTAGCAAAGACCCTAGAGAATACAATGGCGGTCGTTGCAACTTTTTATCTAGCACGGTACTTGCGCAGCAGTTTTTCGAACACGCTTTTGGGGAAAAAAATGTTGTGCTTTACAAAAACAAAACAGTAAATTTTTTGAATAATGTGAAAGATGAAATTATGCAGAGTAAAAAGATACCTAACATGTCACACTTCAAGATTGCACACGCTCGTGGAATGGCACCAAACTTCGCTACTTAAAAATCACCATAGGTGGCGCTTTAAAATTTATTACAGGTTACATGTTTTGAGTTAGAGGTCTAGGGCCAAAATTATTGTTCTCGCTCCAACGTTCGCAGCGATACCTCACATGTGTGGTTTGAACACCCTTTTCATATGTGGGCAGGACTTTCGTATGCGTTCGCTTCTGCATGCGAGCACACGGGGATAGGGGCGCTTTAAATATTTTTTTTTTTTATTCATTTTACTTTATTTTAGTTTGACTTTTTTATATTTTTTTTCCCTAAAAAATTTTTTTGATCACTTATTCTGATTACAAGGAATGTAAACATCCCTTGTAATAGGAATATGGCATGACAGGTCCTCTTTACAGTGAGATATGGGGTCAATAAGACCCCACATCTCACCTCTAGGCTGGAAAGCCTGAAATAAAATAAACGATCCTGGCTTCGATCGTAGCGAGTATCGCATGGTATGGCAGAATATCGCAGGGTAGCCATCCATGCTCAGCCATCCCTCCATACCCTGCAATACACTGCAGGCTATTGCTGTGTATTGCAGGGTATGGAGGGATGGCTGAGCAGGGATGGATGGATCGGTGGTGATTGCAGCAGAGCAGGCTGTGGGCACTACAGATCCCGCCCACAGCACTGCTGCCACTGATCCCTCCCCCTCTCCTCTCACACTGTACCGATCGGTACAGAGAGAGGAACCGGCGTCATCAAATGACGCCGGTTTGCTTACATGTGATCGCTCCGTCATTTGACGGAGCCATCACGTGGTAAACGGCCGCGATGTTCACGGATGTTCTCAAGGGGAATTCTGGGAGGACGTCACTGTACGCCCTCCCAGAGTTAAGCAACCGCCCTGTAGCCCGTTTTTCGGCTATGGGGCGGTTGTCAAGTGGTTAATGCAATAGTAAGTTGTGTTGGGGTGCCAGTCTAAATGAATGGCAACAGATTTAATGCTCTTTCTACCCAGCCCTGAGGCAATGAAAAGTTAAGTGCAACACATGTGAATCCAGTGCTAATGGTGGCCATACACTCTAGTTAGATTTACCATGAACTGTACTGCAAGGGCTTGCCTGATTTAATACAAATTGGATGGTTTAGGTGTGTCCTTGTATTACAGTTTTGTAAATTGCCAGTAATTATCAAAATAGAAGGTAAAGACTTTGCATATTATACTGGCATGTTAACCGCTTCCGGACAGCCTCCTGTAGATGTACAGCTACAGAATGGCACGGCTAGGCAAAGGCGCGTGTGTATACGTCCACTTTAATTGCCTAGCCGCGGGGTAACGCGGGCGACCTGGTTGGGAGCTCCGTGGGACCAGCGGACCCGATTGCCGCTGGTGTCCCGCGATCGGGTCACAGAGCTGAACGGGGAGAGGTCTGTGTAAACATCTCCCCACGCTTCCTACACTGCCTGTCATTGATCGGCTGTTCCCTGTCATCAGGAAAGCCGATCAACGATGTCAACCCCGCCCCCTAATGTAAAAAACACATCACACACCATAACCCCTCCCCACCCCTAGTGGTTAACTCTTTCACTGCCAGTGTCATTTATACAGGAATCAATGCATTTAAATAGTGTTGATTGCTGTATAAATGACTGGTCCCAAAAATGTGTCAAATGTCTGATGTGTCTGCCATAATGTCGCAGTCACAATAAAAATCGCTGATCGCTGCAATTACTAGTAAAAAAATATTAATAAGAATATCCCCTATTTTGAAAACGCTATAACTTTTGCACAAACCAATCGCTAATTGCGTGTTTTTTTTTTTTTTTTACCAAAAATATGTAGAAGAATATGTATCGGCCTAAACTGAGAAATGTTTTTATATATTTTTTTGAGGAATATTATAGTAAAAAATATTGCATTCTATTTTTGTTTATAGTGCAAAAAATAAACTGCAGGGGGCTCAAATACCACCAAAAGAAAGCTCTATTTGTGGGGGAAAAAAAGGACGCCAATTTTGTTTGGGAGCCACGTCGCACGACCGCGCAATTGTCAGTTAAAGCGACGCAGTGCCGAATCGCAAAAAGGGGCCTGGTTCTTTGGCTGCAAATTGGTCCGGGGCTGAAGTGGTTAAAGTGATAAAAGAACAAGCATGCCTATACTTGCCTACTCTTTGCAATGAGTGCTCAGATCCTCTTCTGGGGATCCCAAATTGCTGCTCCAGGCCACTTTTAAATGGGTGCCCCCATAGAAAGTAGCTTCCAATGGGGGCACCTGTGTTGGTCCACTGCTGCGCCCATTGACAGACAGCTGGACTTAAGCCCTGCTCCCATGTCATGGCTTTTGATTGGCAGGAGCCAATCTATCCAATGATAGCAGCTGGAGCTGCTGTTTGTGCACATTGCCAGTGTCTTGCCGAGAGTTTCCCCCGGTGGATACGGACCCCCCCTTTACAGCGCATGCACAGTACGGAACTGCCGAAAGTCTCCGAAGGTAAACGGCTGCGCACTAGTCTGCCCTCAGTCCAGGTTCAAGCCTCACCATCCAAGTGGACATAAAATAATATGCCGAGCTAGGCCGGGGTGAGACTGCTAGGGGCCCTGTTACAGTCGCCGTGTACAGCTGACTCACTATGTTCAGCTTTGGCTATTTTCGGTGTTTCTGTTGTGGTTCGTGCTGTGCCTGTGCAGTACAGGGGGTCCTTATCCACCAGGGGGAACTTTCTCAGCAGAACACTGGATCAGGCACAGGTAAGAAAAAGGGGAGGTGGAATACAGCCAGTGGTGAAGCTAGACATTTTAATGCAGGGGGGGAAAGACTCAGTGCCTTGCCCCCCTCTTCACTTTTCAATATTGGAGCCCTGATGTCTTGTGTGTAGTGGTAGACAAGCCATCTAATCCTCCAAGAAGTCCTACCCTGATTTCAGTGCACACCAAGTGACAGTTTTACATTATAAATAAAGTTTGGGAAAGATGACTCCCCCATCCCCCCCCCCCGGTGTCTGAAAGGTGGTGACCCAACAACAAAGAACCTGCAAGCTAGGAAAAGGATAAATATTCATCTGAATAATTAAATGTATCCCAGTAAAGCCAGCATGCATTATGTTCCTGTTTTGTCCCTGAGGGCTGCAGTCAAGTGTTCCATATGTTGAATATCATTCATCCTGGCAAACCACTGTGATGGGGGGGATTGTTTCCGCATAGCTGGAATACAGGTTCTAGCAGCATTCAACAAAGTGCTTTAGTAGCGATTTATGATATTTTATTAATAGACAGGAGTCAAATTAACCACTGGCCGACCAACCGTCGCAGCTGTACTGCGGCAGAATGGCGCGGCTGGGTGAGACATTATGTAACTTTGCATTGCTATGTGGCCAATATGGGCGTGTGCTGATGCGAGTGCGATTGCTCGGGGCACACAGACAACTGGGATCTGTGTGTGTAAACGGTTTCCGGTTCTTTGAGGGGAGAACAGACAGATCAGATTGTCTGTTCATACAGAGTATGAACAGCGATCTGTCATCTCCCCTGCACAATCCCCTCCCCCCCCATTCAGTTAGAACACAACCCCTTGATTGCCTGCTAGTGTTAACCCCTTCACTGCCAGTGACATTTTTACAGTAATCAATGCATTTTCTATAGCATTGATCGCTGTCTTAATGCCAACTGTCCCAAAAATGTGTCAAATTGTTTGTCCGCCATAATGTTGCAGTCACGATTTTTAAAAATTGCAGATCGCCGCCATTACTAGTAAAAAAAAAAAAAAAAATTACAAAATAGGGGATAGTTTTATGACGCTATAACTTTTGCGCAAACCAATCAATATACGCTTATTTCAATTTGTTTTTTTCCAAAAATATGTAGAATACTTATCAGCCTAAACTGTGGAAAAAAAATATTTTTTTATGTATTTTTTGGGGGGATATTTATTACAGCAGCTTTTATTTTTTGCACTATAAAAAAAAAAAAAGCGACAATTTTGATCAAATACCACCAAAAGAAGGCTCTATTTGTGGGGAAAAAAAGGACGTAAATTTTGTTTGGGTGCAACGTCGGGGCTGAAGCAGTTAAAGTGGTTGTAAAGTCAGATTTACAAATTACTGGCATCCCCTCTGTTGTATGAAGATAAAGTACTGTCAGGTTTTTCTAGAATTTTAATACTAAATGCCTTTTTTCACATCTCCGCTGTGTTCCCCGATCTAAGGAGAGCAGTGGGAGGGGCTGATATTCCCATCTGGCCAGCAAGCGGAGATCACGTGACTGCACAGCAGTGCTGTGCAAGAAGGTATTTAGGATTAACATTTTAGTAAAACACACACCGTACTTTATATCTTCATACAAGAGAGGGGATGGCAGTTATTTGTAAATCTTACTTTACAGCTGCAGAGAATAGCGGAAATGACAGGGAGGGAGAAAGACTGAGCACACAGCGAGATGAAGGCGCCACATTAGCTGATCACGGTATCAAGGAATAGCAGCCATGATTCCCATGGTCAGTAAACCTAGGGCAGTGGTTCTCAACCTTTCTAGGGCCATGACCCCTTGATAGGGGTCCCCACAACTTGGGAAATTTTAACAGTAAAATTATTTTCGTAGCGTGGGTTGTCGACACCCAAGGCAAGACAAAGTAATTTGCGCCCCTAACCCACGGACATTTAGCCATCCCTGAGTCCCTTCTCGTACAGTATTAAAACCTCTTATGGTACATTTTTAGGATGTTACCACTCTTTCTCTTTGTTCTCCTTTTTTATCCCTTTTATCTCTATCCTAATTTCCCCCCATCCCTCTCTCTAGTCATCTTTCTTGTTCTTCCTCTCCCTTCCATGTATTCTCTATTTTATTCCTTCTCCTACTCCTTGGTGGTGGTGGTGCGGGGGGGTAGGATCTGTGGCAGTGTTGGGGGGGGGGGGGGGGGGGAGTTCTGATCAGCCAACGTAGGTGCTCTTGATCAAGGTCATCTGCTGATCTGAGAACTGTAGTGGGGACTTTTAATGGCAACTAATAATCACAGGTAGTGTTTCTGTGTCTCTGACTTTGTGGTGTCTCGTAGCAGTGACACTTATGCTGCAATCAGGAGATAGGGTCTCCTCCAGCCCCTCCCACTTCACATTCCTCACCAGTCAGCTGACCTCTAGTCTCTGCCCCTCAGCCATGCCATGAACTGAATGGGTGGCTGCAAAGAGGCCCAGCCGGGCGGCCGCAAAAAGGCTGGGAGAGCGTGTGGGCTTCAGGAACAGCCCAGGATTCAGTGACCATTGGCAAATCATTTGACCACCAGGTTGAGAACCACTGACCTAGGGGGACACAGGAACAGGCATTAACCATAGAATGGAACAAATGATACTGCAGAAGCACTCTGGTATTTATGATGCTTTAACTACTTGCCGACCAGCCATCGCAGTTGCACTGCGGCAGGTTGGCACAGCTGTGTGAATCTGCGTCATGGTACGTCACCTCTTTAAATCGATATGGTGGGTGCGATGTCTGCCGGGCACCAGCGATCGCTCCTGACAGAGCCAGAACGGGGATCTGTGTGTGTAAACACACAAATCCCGGTTCTGTCAGGGGAGTAGCGACAGAGATTGTTCCTACTAAGTAGGAACAGCGATATGTCCTATTCCCCCCCCCCCTCTGTTAGTCTGCCGCAATGTCGCAGTCCTGATAAAAATTGCAGATCGCTGCCATTACTAGTAAAAAAATTAATAATAAAAATGACAAATATATCCCCTATTTTGTAGACGCTATAACTTTTGTGCAAATCAATATATGCTTTTTTTTTTGTAGGTGAGGTTGAAAAAAAGACAAGTCCATCAAGTCCAACCTATGTGTGTGATTATATGTCAGTATTGCATATCCCTATATTTTTTGGTCGTTCAGGTGCTTATCTAATAGTTTCTTGAAACTAATCAATCCCCCTGCTGAGACCACCGCCTGTGGAAGGGGATTCCACATCTTTGCCGCTCTTACAGTAAAGAACTCTCTACATCAGGGATATGCAATTAGCGGACCTCCTGCTGTTGCAAAACTACAAGTCCCATCATGCCTCTGGGTGTCATGCTTGTGGCTGTCAGAATCTTGCTATGCCTGATGGGACTTGAAGTTCTGCAACAGCTGGAGGTCCGCTAATTGCATATCCCTGCTCTACATAGTTTAAAGTTAAAGAGGAAGTAAACCCCGATGGGTTTACTTCCTCTTTGTTTCCCTGCAAAGGTAAAGCATAATGGACTACTATGCATGGAGCGTCCATCTTTCCGTGTATCACGGCTCCGGCGCTGTGACTGGCCGAAGCCGCAATGACGTCACTCCCGCACGCATGTTTGCCTTCACTTGCGTCCAGTGCGCCTGCGCCGTTGTCTACGGCGCGCATGCCCCGTAGACGGCAGAGCATTTTCTTTCTAAAATATCTCCTTAACCATGTAAGGTTAAGGAGATATTTCTTGGACCTACAGGTAAGACTTAATCTAGGCTTACCTGTAGGTCAAAGTGGTCCCAGAGGGTTTACAACCACTTTAAACCTCTTTTCTTCTAATTTTAATGAGTGACCACGAGTCTTGTTAAACTCCCTATTGCAAAAAAGTTTTATCCCTATTGTGGGGTCACCAGTATGGTATTTGTATATTGAAATCATATCCCCTCTCAAGCGTCTCTTCTCCAGAGAGAATAAGTTCAGTGCTCGCAACCTTTCCTCATAACTAATATCCTCCAGACCCTTTATTATCTTTGTTGCCCTTCTTTGTATTCACTCTATTTCCAGTACATCCTAGGACTGGTGCCCAGAACTGGACAGCATACTCTAGGTTCGGCTGGACCAGAGCGGGAGAATTATCGTTTTATCTCTGGAATTAATCCCCTTTTTAATGCATGCCAATATTCTGTTTGCTTTGTTAGGGTCAGCAATGCTATGCTGCTGCTATCATCTACTAGGACCCCCAGGTCCTTTTCAATCCTCGATTCTCCCAGAGGTTCAACCCCCAGTGCATAGAGTGCATTCATATTTTTGCCACCCAAATGCATTATTTTACGTTTTTTGCCATGTAGTTGCCCACCCCATTAATTTGTTCAGATCTTTTTGCAAGGTTTCCACATCCTGCGGAGAAGTTATTGCCCTGCTTAGGTTAGTATCGTCCGCAACTACAGAGATTGAACTGTTTACCCCATCCTCCAGGTCATTTATGAACAAATTAAACAGGATTGGTCCCAGCACAGAACCCTGGGGGACCCCACTACCCGCCCCCCTGACCATTCCGAGTAAAATCCCCATTTATCACCACCCTCTGAACTTGCCCTTGTAGCCAGTTTTCAATCCATGTACTCACCCTGTGGTCCATGGCAACGGACCTTATTTTGTACAGTAAACGTTTATGGGGAACTGTGTCAAATGCTTTTGCAAAATCCAGATACACCACGTCTACGGGCCTTCCTTTATTCAGATGGCAACTCGCCTCATAGAAGGTTAATAGATTGGTTTGGCAAGAACGATTCTGCATTAATCCATGCTGATTACTGCTAATGATACTGTTCCCATTACTAAAATCTTGTATATAGTCCCTTATCATCCCCTCCAAGAGTTTACATACTATTGATGTTAGGCTAACTGGTCTGTAATTCCCAGGGATGTATTTTGGGCTTTTTAAATATTGGTGCTACATTGGCTTTTCTCCAATCAGCTGGTACCATTCCAGTCAGTAGACTGAAAAAATCAGTAGAATCAAAAAAAATCAAGTAAAAATCAGTAGTAAAATCAGTAAAAATTAGGAACAATGGTCTGACAATTACTTGACTGATGTCCTTAAGTACCCCCGGGTGCAAACCATCTGGTCCCGGTGATTTATTAATGTTGTTTCCCAAGTCTAATTTTAAATCTGTCCTCTGTTAACCATGGAGGTGCTTCCTGTGATGTGTCATGAGGATAAACACTGCAGTTTTGGTTACCGATTTCCTCGTGAAGACTGAGGAGAAGAATAAATACAATACCTTCCCCATCTCCCCATCCTTTGTAACCAGATGTCCTTCCTCATTCTTTATGGGGCCAATATGGTCTATCCTCCCTTTTTTTACTGCTTTTACAGACTTAAAGAATTTCTTTGGTTTTTTTTGCTCTCCTCCGCTATGTGTCTTTCATGTTCTATCTTAGCCATCTTTATTGCATTCTTTATAAAGTCTGAATGCTGATGATGATCCCTCAACCTTGTATTTAGGTGGTTAATGAGCTAAACCTTGCCCTGCCATGAATCGGGACATAATGTAAAATTGTGTTCAGAACAGCAAGGTAGGAATTTGCAACAGAATTACATTAATATTCTGCAATGTACACAAACCAAGGGAATTGTAGACCTCATAAACTTGCTTCTCCCCCTTTTTTTTTTTTTTTTAAGGAAAACTGGAGAGCACAAAGAAATATAAAACGATATCCCATACCTCAACAGGCCATGGCTGGCTCCAGTAGTCATCCACAGGTGACTCTTACCTTCTCTGGAAATGCTGGTCTTTTGAGGGGGTTGGCATAATGGCACAAAAGTAAAGCAAACATGAGAAGCCACCAACAGGTTATTGCCATGTGCAAAGTGTTACTTTGTGTACTTTTTTTTTTTTTTGCAAAGTACTCCCTGCGGAGGAGCTCAGGCTATGCATAGTGGCTGCAGAGAGCAAGGTACAACAATACCCAGCAAAGCGGCATTCATTTGGATACAAAGCATTTTTCAAATTTAGCTCACCCATCCTCCGTCATCTGACCACAAACACTGGCACAGCGCGGGTGCACGTGCATAGGGGAGATTCTGCTAACACCGCTGCCCACTTTACATGGACCCAGCGGACCCCTGACAAGGCTGTTAGCCCTGATAAAAGCCGCCCGTGGACCAGCAGCGGGGCTCCCTGGATTATGGTTCATTTAGCCGAGACACCAGGGCCTGCGTCCAGCCTAATCCCCACGCATGGACAGACGCCCAGCCCTTTAGACCAGCCAGGAGCACACCTAGGTCGCATAGGAGGAAAAAAGAAGAACGCAGAGGCTGTAACTGGGCTCCAATTTATATCAGTTAAGTCCTGGAGGCATGGGGGGGGTGGAGCCTATACCTAGCTGTGCTGACATGGAGCCGTCAGGAAAGTGTTAGAGCCTCTGTAAGGGTCTCTTGCCATCTGTGTACCAACTTGGAAGATGTCACCTTACTTCCTGTCAGGTACTCAAGGCAGGTATAGAAAAAATAATGCTGTTTTTTTTTTCATTTTGGAGCGAGTAGGGAATGGTTAGAATTTAAACCCTCTCATATTTTTTTACCCTCTTTGTCCCTTTCAAAAGTTTTCCCTTCACTTCCTGTCCTATAGAGATCTCAAAATTGTATAATATGAGGTCAAACCTTAAGAATTTCAATTTTTATGCAATCAGGCAGGCCCTTGCACTAGATGGTTTTGGTTAATCTGAAGACAAAAATCTGCAGAAAATCTAATAGTGTGTAAAAAAACAAGTTAATCTGCCTAAGGCAAGGCCATACGTGGGTCGATTTTCAAAAGAATTTTCTTTCGAAAATCTTATCTAGGAATTTTCGTTCGTATTTCGCACCATTAGTGGGCTGCAGCAACAGCCGATTTTCGTGTGGCCATTGAATTTGAGTAATCGGACGTTGTAAATTTTTTGAAAAACTAATGATTTTCTAATCAACAATTGTCCGATGGAGCGTACAAACGGTCAGGAGAAGCAGCAGAATTAATTTTGGGGCCATGGCATGTGTGAGCAATATATCATTTAGTGACAACTTTGGGCAAAAAAAAGTTTGTAATTTTCCCTCAACTTGTGGCAAAATATAAAATAGTCCATGGACTCAACATACCTTTTAGCAAATAGCTTGGGGTGTCTACTTCCCAAAATGGGGTCATTTGGGGGGGGGGGGGGTTGTGCCATCTTGGCATTTTATGGCCTTCGAAACTGTGATAGTAGTGAGGCGTGAAATCAAAAATTTAAGCCCTTAGAAATCCTGAAGGTGGCGCTAGGATTTTGGGGCCCCGTACATGGCTAGGCTCCCCGAAAAGTCTCACACATGTGGTATCCCCGTACTCAGGAGAAGCAACATAATGTATTTTAGGGTGTAATTCCACATATGCCCATGACATGGTTGAGCAATATATCATTTAGTGACAACTCTGTGCAAAAAAATAAATAAATAAATACATTTCATTTTCCCGCAACGTGTCAAAATATAAAATATTCCATGGACTTGACATGCCTCTCAGCAAATAGCTTGGGGTGTCTACTTTCCAAAATGGGGTCATTTGGGGGGGTTTTGAACTGTCCTGGCATTTTATGCAGAACATTTAGAAGCTTATGTCACACATCACCCCCTCTTCTAACCACTTGAAGACAAAGCCCTTTCTGACACTTTTTGTTTACATGCAAATATAATTTTTTTTTTGCAAGAAAATTACTTTGAACCCACAAACATTATATATTTTTTAAAGCAAAGGTCCTACAGATTAAATTGATGGATGTTTAATTTTTTTTTCACTCAGTATTTGCGCAGCGATTTTTCAAACGCATTTTTTTTGGAAAAAACACACTTTTTAAAATTGAAATGCACTAAAACACACTATATTGCCCAAATCTTTGATGAAATAAAAAAAAAATGATCTTAGGCCGAGTACATGGATACCAAACACGACATGCTTTAAAATTGCGCAGAAACGTGCAGCGGTGACAAACTACATACATTTTTAAAAGCATTTAAACGCCTTTGCAGGTTACCACTTCAGATTTACGGAGGAGGTCTACTGCTAAAATTACTGCCCTTGATCTGACCTTTGCAGTGATACCTCACATGCATGGTGCAATTGCTGTTTACATAGGACGCCAGACCGACGCTTACGCTCACCTTTGCGCGAGAGCAGGGGGGACAGGGGTGCTTTTTTTTTTTTTCTTATTTATTTTGCTTTTTAATTTTATTTATTTTTTTAAAACTCTTTATTCCAAATTTTTCTTTACATAATAATTTACATTGTACATTTTTATATGCTTTTACATTTCTTTATATAATACAAATTATAATTACATTTTCTCCTCTCATTCATTCCATTCTCTCTCACCCTCTATGGTCACCTTATACTATGTTTTCAGGTGTTCCTATATCCACTGTTAACCATGTTCTATTCCACTTTGCCCATATATTTTCATATCTTCGCCTGTTTCCCCTTTGTTCATACATTATTTTTTCGTAGGGTAGGACCTGATTTTCTGCGCTCACCCATTCGGTTACTGTCGAGGGATATGGCTGAATCCATTTTTCTATTATTTGTTTTCTTGCCAGAAATAGTACCTCCCTTAAGAAGGTATTATTGTCTCTATTCTCTCTCTCTTCCCTTAATATCCCCAGCAAACATAATTCCATCGTAGCCATAAAAGGTTTATTCAAGACTTTTCCTATTTTCCTAGCTACCTGTTGCCAATATTTTCCTATTTTACCACAATACCACATTACGTGAAGGAAGTCTGCTCCCCCCTGCCCACATCTAGTACATCTTGGTTCAGTCATCCTCCCCATTCTGTACAGTCTGTTTGGAGCCAAGTACGTCTGATGTATTATATTCATCTGTATTATCCTGTTGTTCATTGCGGGGGATACATTCAGATGGGAATTGCAGGCTTCATCCCATTCATGATCGCTCATGTCTGGGATAGCCGCCTGCCACTTATCCCTTATTTTCAGTGGTTCACCTTCTATTTTCTTCTGTAACAAATGTGTATAAATTTTGACTATCAATCCTTTAGGTCCCTGCGATCTCGGGATGCCTATAAGGGGATATTTAGATATTTTTAATTCCTCCCTTCTAAACTGTACCTGTAGCACCTGCCTCAGCTGAAGGTATCTGTAGAACTGTTTACTCAGTAAATTGTATTGTTTGCACAGGTTTTCATAGGTTAATATTACATTTTTATCATAGAGCTGGCCAAAAGTTATTATCTTATTCTGCTTCCAAAATTTACTGTCCTCAAATGTTTCCAGCTGTTTAATTTTATTTTTAAACTGTTCCTTTCATTTATATATTTTTTTTATCATTTTTATTGTTATCTCTGGGAATGTAAATATCCCCTATGATAGCAATAGGTAGTGACAGGTACTCTTTTTTTTTAATAAATTGGGGTCTATTAGACCCTAGATCTCTCCTGTGACCACACCAAGATTGGGGTGATAAAATGCTTTCCCAATTTCCCAATGGCGCTGTTTATATCCGGCGGAATCGAAGTCATGAAATGCTCGTAGCTTCCGGTTTCTTAGGCCATAGAGATGATTGGAGCTATTCTGGTCTCTGATCAGCTCTATGGTCAGCTGCCGGAACCACCGGCTGCATTCTCAGGTTCCCTGTTGGGACAGGAGAGGCAGAGATAACAATGGAAGATGGTGGGAGGGGGGCATTCCCTCCCACTGCTTGTAAAAGCAGTCTAGAGGCTAATTAGCCACTAGGATTGCTTTTACATGAAAGCCGACCGCTGGCTGAAAAGAATGATACCAAGATTATACCTAAACCCGCCGGCATCATTATGGTATAACCACTCAAAATCCAGCAACATACCAGTAGGTTGCTGGTCCTTGTTTGGCATATATTGTAATCTTTTTTTTTTTTTTTTTTTTCATGCAGCCTGTGGGCTGAACGAAAAAAAGAGATTGATCGGTGGGTATGCCAACCATTAGAATACCTCCCTTCATCCACCCACTTCTAATGATGGGCATACATGCACCATTTTGTTTTTAACTGTGGTGGTGAAATCACCTCCGACAGCGCTGGAATCACAGCTTTATGTATCGTGGGAGCAAACGCTGTTGCTGTCAAGATAAATAAATCTGTGCTGAAGCTGAATGGCGTACCTTCTAAGCAAATGATGGTTAACAATAAAACAAACTAACATTACAGTAAGACTTACCATACCTGCAAAGCAAATAAAAAAAAAAAAAAAACCATAGTAAAAAAAATAAAAATGTTTTTAACGCAACCTGTGTGTAAAATATATATATATGCCGAAGCTTTGGCATATATGCTCTTTTTTTTAACTGTGGTGGTGAAATCACCTCCAACGGTGCTTTATGTATCTGAGAGCAAACGCTGTTGCTGTCAAGATAAATAAATCCGTGCTGCAACTGAATGGTGTACCTGAAAACAAAAAAAAATGGTTAACAATAAAACACAATAAAATGCAATAAAACATTGCAGAATAGAATACAGTAAAAAAGAGCAGAACAATATAGAGAGAAAGAGAACAATAAAACGACAACTATTTTATTTTTATTTTTTTTATTTAATATCTTTTTTGTTTTTATTTTTTTACACTTTTTTTTTTGTAACTGTAACAGTTCTAACGTAACTGTTGTAACGGTTCCAGCGGTTTGGGTCTCTCAAAATGCGATGGCATTCTTGGGAGACACTGTGAACGTGTGCCTAGTCTGTGCAATGCTGTACCCTACGCTAAAACTCAACTAGTGTATGGTAGCGTTCAAAACATTCACCAATGCAAAGACCAGGATTTTCAGGACAGCGGGGGCAATAATAATGGGTGTCACGCCTATATCCGCGCTTTCTGCAGTCACAACATTTTCTTTGGGGGGCTCGTTGGGTAGGGGTACTCGGGAGGCCTCTCATGCAGCTGGCTTACTGCATTTGGTTGGGGATGGTGAGGTGGAGCACCGTTTGGATACAGAAGGGCTCTGACAATCTCTTCCTGGAATTTAAGGAAGGATCCAGTCCGTCCTAAAGCTCTGTATAACACATGAGCGTTCAGCAAAGCCAATTGAAATAAATAGACACTTTTTTTGTACCAACGTCTGGCCTTGCGGGCAATTAGTTACGGTGCCAACAACTGCTCATTGAGGTCCACCCCTCCCATACTTTGGTTATATTCCTGGACACAGAGGGGTTTCTCCACAACACCAGTCACTGTAGTAATTTGGACCGTCGTGTCTGCATGAAGGGAGGTAAGAACGAAAACATTCTGATTATCCCTCCACTTCATAGCGAGCAAGTTATTACACTGCAAGCAGGCTCTCTCCCCCAGCCTAAGACGGGAATCTACAAGCCGCTGGGGAAAGCCCTGGCGATTAGATCGCACAGTGCCACATGCTCCAATCTGCTGATCAAACAAGTGACTAAACAGTGGCACGCTCGTGTAATAATTGTCCACGTACAAGTGGTTCCCCTTTCTGAATAAGGGTGACACCAAGTCCCACACTATCTTGCCAGCGCTTCCTATGTAATCAGGGCAGTTTGTCGGCTCTACGTGACTATCTTTTCCCTCGTAAACCATAAAACTACATGTATAGCCTGTGGCCCTGTCACAGAGCTTATACATCTTGACCCCGTATCTGGCACGCTTGCTGGGAAGGTACTGTTTCAATGACAAGCGGCCAGAAAACTTAATCAGGGACTCATCAACGCAGACAACGTGATGGGGAGTAAACAAATCTCCAAAAGTTGGTTGAAGTGGTTTACGAGGTGCTGAATTTTGTAGAGCCAATCGTATGCAGGGTCTCCACGAGGACGACAGAGTTCATTGTCGTTGAAGTACATGAACCACAAAATATGGAAGCAGAGCACACGGGCATATGGTACATAGTGGACCAATATGAACGCAACGTACCCATTTTAACTATGCCCATACCAAGGGAAAGGCCCAGAAAGATCTTAAATTCGGAGACCGTAATTGATCTCCAATCTCTGGCAAGGGAGGACTGGGGATTAGCGGCGATGAATTGACCAGCGTACAAAATGCTTTGGTCCACAATAGATCTATAGAGAAAAACAGCGAATAAAAATCAAGTGAAGTAAAATCAACTGTTTCCACCTAAATGCCTGAAGGCCAGTGAATGGGGGGAAGTACGGGTGCTGCAGAAGTGGTGGCTTCCCAATTAGGATTGGCAAATGCAGCAGGAAGGGCACTATGGGCACGACGGGCCTGTCTTTGTCTTCTTCGTGGCAGCAGGACACTACTTGTGCTTGCCACCTCGCCAGCTTAAACTGCACTTATGGGACTCGCCACGTCACCAAGTGTTACTGCAGTGCTGGATGTACGACCAGGGTGTACTAGGCCGCTGTTACTTGCCAGTTCACCAGAAGGAATAGCGCCGCTAGTACTTCTCTGCTCCATACAAGGGACCTGCGGTTTTTGCACCTCAACAACAGCAGAAGATCGGGATCGCCTGACCTTAGCAGGGACCTCACCTTCGTCGTCAGATCTATCTGTAATGAAGCCGCTGTCGTCTACAGGATCGTATTCTGAGCCTGAATCTGACAGATGAGTGACCTCCTCTTCACTATCTGTAATGCTCAGAAACGTGTAGGCCTCTTCACTAGTGTACCTTCGATTTGCCATTTTGGGCTCTAAATTTAGTGGTACACTAGTGAGACTCACAGGTTGAAAAAAAAGCTCCTAGGCTGTCAGCGACTGTTTTAAAACGCTACCAAAAAAACGGTTATCGATCACAGGGATCAGGCCTGACTCTGCGAACGCTGCAGTTATGTGTGTTTAGTGTTTTGTAAGTGACAGTGATCGATTGATACTGCACTTGGGTGGGCTGGGCTGGGCTGGGCGGAGGGGCTAAACGCAGGTGCTAGCAGGTATCTGGGCTGATCCTGCTAACACTGCGTTTTTCAGAACCCTAAACTGCTGGGGACGCTAGTACAGATCTGATCAGATATTGATCCGCGGGTAGGTAGGGATGTACAGGTACGCCCATATGCCTCCCTGTGCCATTCTGCCGACATACAAAATGCCGGTTAAAAAAAAAAAAATCAAGAAAAAAAAAATGGCTCAGGTCCATACCAGGCCCTTGGGTCTAGTATGGATTCGGAGGGGACCCCCCACGCCAAAAATGTTAAAAAAAAATGGCGTGGTGGTCTCCCCCAAAATCCATACCAGACCCTTATCCGAGCATGTAGCCAGGCAGGTCAGGAAAGGGAGGGGATGAGCGAGCGCCCACCCCCTCTTGAACCATACCAGGCCGCATGCCCTCAACATAGGGGGATGGGTGCTTTGGGGCAGGGGGGGCTGTGCACCCCCACCCCAAAGCACCTTGCCCCCATGTTGATGGGGACAAGGGCCTCTTCCCGACAACCCTTGCCCGGTGGTTGTCGGCGTCTGCGGGTGGTACCCATTCACCTGGAAAAAAAGTAGTGTAGTGTTAAAAAATACAGTAGACAGTTTTTGACAAGTCTTTTATTAAAAATCTTCTCTGCTTCTTCCTCCATCTTCTCCCGCATCTTCATCCTCCGGTCTTCTCCTTCTTTTTCCGCTCTTCTGTCTTCTTTGTCCGGTGTTTTTCTTCCTCTGCCGCCGCTGCTCCCGCTAACGACCCTCCTCCAATGCTGCGTCCCGCTGATCTGTCGGCGCCGATGTCCTGCATTCATTAAATAACGAGGGGGCGTGGCAATCGGATTACGTCACCCGTAGACCCCGCCCTTTGTGACGTCACCGCCCGGGGCATGATGGGCCTGTGACGTCACAAGGGGGCGTGGCCTCCGGATGACATAATCGGTTTTCCACGCCCCATAGTTATTTAAGACATGTAGGACATCGGCGCCGACAGATCAGCGGGACGCAGCATCGGAGGAGGGCCGTCGGCGGGAGCAGAGGCACCGGACAAAGAAGACAGAAGAGCGGAAGAAGGAGAAGATCGGAGGATGAAGAAGCGGCAAAGAAGATTTTTTAATAAAAAACTTGTGAAAAACTGTTTACTGTATTTTTTAACACTACACTACACTACTTTTTTTTTCCAGGTGAATGGGTAGGGGTACGATGTACTCCATACTCATTCACATAGGGGGGGGCGGGATCTGGGGGCCCCCTTGTTAAAGGGGGCTTCCAGATTCCGATAAGCCCCCCGCCCGCAGACCCCGACAACCACCGGCAAGGGTTGTCAGGAAGAGCCCCTTGTCCCCATCAACATGGGGGCAAGGTGCTTTGGGGTGGGGGGGGCACAGAGCCCCCCCTACCCCAAAGCACCCATCCCCCCATGTTGAGGGAATGCGGCCTGGTATGGTTCAGGAGGGGGGCGCTCGATCGTCCCCTCCTTTTCCTGACCTGCTGGGCTGCATGCTCGGATAAGGGTCTGGTATGGATTTTGGGGGGACCCCCACGCCATTTTTTTTTAAATTGTTGGCGTGGGGGTCCCCTCCGAATTTATACTAGACCCAAGGGCCTGGGGGGGACCCCACGCCATTTTTTTTTTTTTTTTTTTTACATTCAGCGGAAAGTCAGCTGACAGCTGATGACTCATCGGTTGCTAAGGACGCGGCGGCCGGATTCCTGGCACTCTCCTTAGCAACCAGCTATATACAGTATTTTGGATGCAGGTCTATTGAATTCTATTACATGCAAAACGCTGCATTTTGCGGGAAAAAAAGTCACCGACCCTTTCCAAAAACGCAGAGGCACTAAAATGCATTGATATGAACATGTTCCATAGGAACCCATGTTAAAAAATTTCCCTGCATTTCTGCAAAATGCATCAAAAAAGTGTAATTAATGTAAATCAAGCCTAACAGGCCAAGTTTTACCTTGGGGAGATGCAGACTAGAATACTGCAATCACAGAGCAGCAAACTATATCAACTGTGATGTATTTCAGTTATCTTGCAAGCCTGCCCTGTTAGTGGGTCCTGAGGACAGGAGTTGAGAACCACTGATCTAATCTAACCTCATAGCTGCCATGCCTCCTATCAGTTTGGTTGCCCTTCTCTGCACTTTTTCCAGTTCCCGGATATCCTTTTTGAGAACTGGTGCCCAAAACTGAACTCAAACCTAAACACTTTCAATTGTATGTAATCAAGCAGACCCTTGCACAACATAGTTGAAGGTAAATCTAAAGGAAATCGAACAGCAAAAGTTGTATAGTGTGTATCCAGCTTAAGACTGGTTTCACATGGGCGATCTAATTAAGTTCATCTGTCAGTTTTTCAGGCAAACCTGATTGGACCATCCATTGTTTTCTATGGAGCAATGGATGTCAGCGGATATGTGTCCACTGACACCCACCAGCATCCGATCCTGTCCACCAAAAACAGAGAGATAGGTATTCGTTCCCTATCCGGCTTGCGGATCGGATCAGATTACAGTCAGATGTAAGTGGACAGGCGGTCTGTTTCCATCCGACCACCTCATAGAGAACAGCTCTGCATAGCGGATTCACATGTCGACACAAGGGGCGGGCTTTCCCTGTGACGTTATTGGAAGGACACGCCCCATGGTTATATAAGAGATGCCAGATAGCAGGCGACAACACAACGGAGGAAGACAGCATTAGAAGAAGAGCGGCCTTTTTTGTTTTTAGCAGGTAACCGACCGCGAGGAAGAATACAGCTCGGGGAGAAGACAGCACAAGGAGAAGAGCAGCACCCCACACCGCTGTCTATCTAGATCAGGACTACACAGCGAGCCTCCCCTTGTGACTAGCCATTTTAACCCTTACCCTGTGAGTTCATTCTTATTTAACATTTTTATCTTAATAAATTCATCATTAACCACTTCACACTAGCCTGCAGCTACAGACATCATTCAGATATCAACTTTTAGTGCCAGCGATTCCCTACACCATAAGAATGATCATATCGGCTGTTCCGGGCGGCGAGAGGGTTCCATCGGTGAGTCGGAGACAGGGTCCGCTGGCCCCGGATGGTGATCATAGAGATTTCCGAGTCCCTATGATTGTTCGGAGGCCAGGCACGATGTTATGACGTCACGCTCGGCCTCTGCATTCAAATGAATGGCGCCGCTTTGGCTGGGAAGTCATGATCATTAATTGTTTTATTTTTTATTTCTGGCTTCCCAGCCTAGAGGTGAGTTTTGGGGTCTTATTGACCCCATAGCTCACTGTAAAGAGGACCGATCGTGCCATATTGTATGTAAACATCCCTTGTAATAGGAATAAAAGTGATCAAAATTGTACTTTTATTTTTTTATAGTGTCAAACTAAAAGAAGAAAAGTAAAATTAACAATAAAAGTTTTTTTTTTTTTTTTTAAAGCGCCCATGTCCCTGTGTGCTCACACGCATATGTGCTCGCATGCATATGAAAACGGTGTTCAAACCACACATGTGAGGTATCACCGCGAACATTAGAGCAAGAGCAATAATTCTCCTCTGTAACTCAAAACGTAACCAGTAAAAATCTTTAAAGCGTCGCCTATGGGGATTTTTACATACCGAAGTTTGGCGCCTTTCCACGAGCGTGACATGTTAGGTATCTATTTACTCGGCGTAACTTAATCTTTCACATTATGCAAAAAAATGGGCTAACTTTAATGTTTTTTTTTTTTTAAACCATGAAACTGTTTTTTTTTTCCAAAAAATACGTGTTTGAAAAATTGCTGCACAAATACCGTGGGTGATAAAAAGTTGCAATGACCGCCATTGTATTCTCTAGGGTCTTTGCTAAAAAAAAAACACTATATAATGTTTGGGGGTTCTATGTAATTTTCTAGCAGAAAAAATTATGAATTTTACATGTAGGAGAGAAATGTCAGAATTGGCCTGGATGGGAAGTGGTTAATCATTTTAATATACTGCACTCAGATGAGCGCCACTGTTCTCCACATTATATATCTACAGAGCTGCTTCCTCTTCCACAACTGACTGCACCTCTAGAGCGCTGTATACATCTTTAAACCATCAAACTTGTTCGTAACCTATTCAAGCTGAACTGAACTTTCCAGGGTCCAAGCTACCCCCAACCACTGGATTTTATTATCATAATCACCTTTACCTATAGTTTTGTTTCCCACCCATCCGTCTCTCTCCAAGCGCCACTATACTCCCCCCTCTCTTCTTATGGACCCCATTTTTCGTGGGAATTCTTTTTGTCTTTTTGCCGGTAATTTTTTATTTATTTTTTTACATTCAGCTGTCCTGATGATCAGTGCAGCCTCATCAGTACCCATCAGTGCCTCCAGTGCAGCCTAATCAGCGCACATCAGTGAGGAAATAAAATTACTATTTTGCAAAATATTATAACAGAAACAAAGAAAAAGTTTTTTTTTTTAAAAGATTTTCGGTCTTGTATCGTTTGTTTAGCAAAAAATAAAAAAACAAGTAGTGATTAAATACCACCAAAAGAAACCTGTGTGAAAAAAATTATAAAAATGTCATATGGGTACAGTGCTGCTTAACCGCGCAATTGTCATTCAAAGTGTGAGAGCGCTGAAAGCTGAAAATAGGCCTGGTCAGGAAGGGGGTAAGAGTGCCCAGTAGGCAAGTGGTATAAACTAAAAGTTAATAAAAAAACAAACAAGCGTAGATAAACAAGTGCAAGGGTAGTAATGTAAACCCCTGTGCTACCAACATTTTTTTCTAAAGTAAATCTAAAAAATCCTTACAAACATGCTAAGAGAAGTATAAGTGTCTCCTGATTGTCTGTCAGCCGCTGCTATACCACCCTCTGAAATTCAATACACCGCAGAACACTTTTCAGAGAGCAGTAAACAACACGGTTTTAGTAAATATCAATGTATTTTCTTCTGGCTATACTTTCAATTTGTTTGGTGGATTCCCTGTGTGTGTTCCCTTTGGCTCACACATAGCACAAATAGCCTTTTGATGAGTTTCCTTGTAGCCTTTGATAATCATATTTATTATAAGGTTTTCTGGTGTTTACATTGTTAGACACGGCATGTGTTCCTGGGTGGGGTTTAATGAGCTGAACATGTTTAGCTTGTGACTGAGCAGCCACTATAGAAGTATGAGTAGTAGGTAAGACAATCTGAGTGGGATAACTGGTTTCTCTAGGTGTCTACATATAGGAGTGGCTTCACAAGACTTCTCTCATCCTGTGTCTGCGGGTCTATGTGGTAAGTACATGAAAACATTTCGCTGTATTTGTTTGCCTTTTGGGGTCTTTGCTACGTGGAATGGTAGGATTTTATTTTTCAGAAAGGCCTGATGGGAAATGGTATCTGTAAACGGCTGATTTCTAGAGAGCAAAGTCCAGGGCTGACGCCTTTTTCCTGAACGGATATTTCAAGCCCATGAAGTCATTTCATCTGGTAACCTAACAATAAAGGAAGCCTAACTTGAACAATAAAAGTATTTTAATCAGAGGGATCTTTAGCTAAAAGTACAAAAAAATGTGTTGTTCACTAATCTAGAAATAGGAGTATTTGTGTGATTGGAAATTGGCTTTGTTACGTGAGCAAAGTGTAATGATCAAAGACCTATATTCATGCAATCACTTTGCTGTGTGTGTGTGTGTGTGTGTGTGTGTGTGTGTGTGTGTGTGTGTGTGTGTGTGTACATGTGCATGCATATATGGGTATAAAACTTAGTAACACTGTCAACGTAGATTAATAGTGCGACTTTTTATCAGAGTAAAACACTAAAAACCATTGCTTGGTTACTGCGTTTTTGCCTGCTGAAGTTCTAAGCTTCATCATCACAGGAGTCAAACACAATAAAGAAGATATATCTGATACCTACTCAACTCAAGATGAAACTGGAAATATGGAAAGTTAAGATTTGTGGTAACAACTGTCCTGGAGGCACCGCACATTTGAAAAAACGCTCTCAAATGTAGTCGGCTGTCCCCTCTTTTGAGGAACCATGTTGTCTAGTGAACAATCCTCCTGCCGTTTACTAAGCAATTTAAAAGGGGACTATTTGTCAGTAACCGGTTAGAATTAAGCCTAGGGATACACTGGTGATGAAAAATCTAATGAGAGCTTGCTAGATGACGGTTATCTCATTATCATTCCGTTGATTTTTAGCATGCCACAAAGAAGATGTCACAAGCAGTAGCAATGAGGTTTGCCAGGTTAGCCAGAGCCTGAGGCCAAAATACAGGATGATTTCTTGGTACCCTTGTTTACAACTTTGTTACAGGTAAGCCTATTTTAAGGCTTACCTGTAGCTAACAAGGATATCTCCTAAACCTGCACAGTTTAGCAGACATACCTGTATTTGCATGTGCCGATGTCACGCGGCACATGCGCACTTAAGACAACTGAAGCAATGACGCTATATGCCGTTGCTTCGGTTGTACTGTGCCGTTCCCGCGCACATGCGCAGAGTGACGTCATCGCAGCTCCGGCTAATCACATCGACGAAGCCGCGATGCCCGGAAGTCACTCCGGGACAACATGTTGGTGGTCGGAAGGGGAGATGTGAAGCGATGCGGGGGCTTCGATCTGAGGTAAGTGATACATAATTAGCTAGTATGCTATGCATACTAGCTAATTATGCCTTTTTCTTGCTGGGTTTTTTTTTTTCATTTTTTTTGCTGAGGGTTTACTTCCTCTTTAACACTTGATGATAGTCACCACATTAAAGTAGAACTATGGGCAAAACTTTTTATTTATTTTTTTGCCACCTGTGTCCCATTACGAAGATTTCCCTTCACTTCCTGTCCCATAACCAAACAGGAAGTGAGAGGAAATCCTTTCAAATTGAGGGAATTTCTTGGGGTCCCCCAGGTCACCAGAACTAGTGTCCCCATTGGAACATTTCTCCTCTATTACTTTTCTGGAGACAACCCAAAATGTGTGATTTTCTTTCAATGATCATAGTAAACCGGATAAATAGAGGGTGAATGTCCTCAACAGGGGCACAGACTGTATTAAAAACTGACAGGTGTTCTAATCCCTCTCCACTCTATCCAAAACTTAAAAGGCAAAACCTTTTTTTTTTATTTTTTTTTTGGGTATACATTTTAAGCTAGATTCTTGGTGCCCACCTTTGAAGCCTGCAGCCGTATTGCATGCTTTGTGTGTGTCTCTGGGATCCTGACAGCAGCAATCTGCGTTCTGAGTCCTGGTTCACACTGAGCTGTGGGAATGAAGCTGTGCGAGTTCAGCTGAACTTCAGCTGATTTCACTCCTGCATGTCAGTCCCGATTTCGGTGGCAATTTTACAGACATCTGTACTGGTTTCTGCACAGATGTCAATAGAAATCGCACCCCGAAATCGCAAAAAGTAGTACAGAAACAACTTTTTGAAAAAGATGCAGCGTTGCACCGATTTAGGATGGTGCCGTTGCCGCCGATTTAACATGATGAATCGCATTTCAAATTGCACCAATGTGAACCAGGGCTGAAGGCATCAAATAAAAATATCCTTTACACTGACCACTAGTTAGTATTGGTAAATGGCTTGGTTTATTCCTTTCACACTACCTTATTTTTTGTGCTGTCTATACCTTTTTTTTTTTTTTGCTATGTTTCTTTTATTCCCCTCTGATTAATTTTTTTTAATTTTTATATTTAAATATCAAATGTGGAAAAAGTAATTTTTAAGGAGTACAAATGTGGGGATGTTGATTTGTAAAAGGGCCGTATTAGCCATGATATCTAGTTCACACTAGAATGCTGTGCAGGAAACCTGTGTTCCATGCCAGTTTCCCACACTGCATTCCAATCGCACTGCCCTTGCAATCTGCAGCAGGTGTCAAAGTTACCGAAACTCCAAATGTAGGTTGCAAACGCAGTGCGTTTGCCCACACCGGATTGCATGGTACTAAAGTTCCAAGTGATCCAGTTACAGTGCGTCTCCAAAAGTAGTGCATGCAGGAAGAGGCGTGGCTTCCGTGAGTAGCGGAGCTTGTGTCCATGCCTGAGTCTCCAGCAGCATACTCAACTAGCAGTGGCTTGTAGTGGCTTTCTCCTATATAGAAGCCGGTACGAGTGTGAGTAGGAGAGGAACCCTCTGAGCCGTTCCTGTGCGAGCAGGAATGTGAGATAGCGCAGAGCCCCCTGAGCTGCTTGAGTACTCTGTCTGGCCTGATGGGAGTGTGAACGGGAGCACCCCTGAACTCTCTGAACTTGAGCTTGAATTCTCGGCAGCATCTTGGGCTGGCTGAGCCTTGGTTGTAGTCCTGAACCCCCGGCAGCACTTTGGCTGTAATCTTTCTAAGCTGCTGATTTTCCATACATTGCCTAGCAGCTGGTGTGAGACTGGCTTTCTCTCCCCCTTGCTGTTGACGGTGAGGGAGATGAGTAGACAACAGTCGGTAGCTGAGAAGCTGAAGGAATATGCTCTCTCTGATGGACAGGGGGCTAGACGGAGCCCCCCAAGCACCCGGAGCGGAGGATCAGCTGTGACCTCAGAAACTTCTAAGCAAGGAACTGTATGAAAGATAGAGAAGGTGGAGAGACAGAGCAAACTAACGCTGGAACAGGTGAATTCTCAGTTGCTGGTAGCAATACAAACCTCCAATGTGGCTTTATCAGGTAAAATGGAAGAAATTAAGACTGATATTGGCTTTTTGAGACGGGACATGCAATGTATGCGGAAGCAGATTACTGAAGCTGAAAATAGAGCGTTGGCTCTGGAAGATACTGTTTTACCTATGGTTAATAAAATGCAGATAACTGAAAAGCAGGTAGCAATTTGGCAGTAGATTGGATGAATTTGAGAATCGCATGCCCAGAAACAATATTACCGTAGGTTTACCAGAAAGAGCAGAAGGTCAGAATGCAGGAGAGTTTGTTGAAAGGTGGCTGAAAGTCACATTCCCAGATGCTAAATCTTCATGTGCGTTGGCCATTGATAGAGTGCACAGATTACCGGCAAAACCGCCACATCCTGGGGCCCCTCTAAGGCCATTTTTAGCACGCTTAATGAACTGTAAAGATCGCGACTTAGTCCTGTGTAAAGCTCGACAAAAGGGTGTGATACAATATAAAATGTTAACATTTCAATATTCCCAGACTTTTCCCAAGAGCTACAAAAGCAGCGCGCTGGCTTTATTGAAATTTAGCAGAAGCTACAAGAAAACGGGACTGTGTATTCAATGGCTTACCCAGCTCGGTTAAGAGTGGAGGATAGAGGGAAGGTTTTTTTTTTTCACCACAGCTGAACAGGCCCATGAATGGCTATAGATTAATAAAAGGACACCTCTCAAAGATTAGGGAATTCCGGGTAGTGGAAATCCATATTGAAATATATTTTTTAATTTATTTCCCCTTTTGATTGAACCCCCCCCCCTTTTTTTTGGGGGGGGGGGCTTATTTTTAAGGTACATCTTTTATATAAAACATGTGTTTCTGCAGTAATTACATCTTTTTTAAGTATATACAAATATAAAGAAAATGCAGATTGCTGTCACAATGAAAACACTTTGTAACCCCTCCTTTTTTTTTGTGTGGTATATTAATTGGATAGAAATGGATGTATGGTACTGCTTTGATTAGTTGGGAGTATCCAAATGAATACAGTAAACCCCCCCCTCCATCGCGGGGGTTATGTTCCGGACCCACACGCGAAAAGTGAAAAACCGCGAAATAGAAAGACCCTATTTAAATACACCTTAGGCATGTTTTGTTAACTTTTTAATAGCATTTAAAGGTCTTTAAACAATTTTAAGCAATAGAAACACATAAAAGATAGAGAGAGAGAGAGATCACACAAAAATATTGTGTTAACAGTATACTGTACAGTAAAAAAATAGAGTACAGTATTGTATGTACAGCAGAAAAGATGACTACAGTATAAGCAGCAAATAAGAGCAGCTACTGTTCTTCTGAAGGCGCAGGTTCTGCAGGAGCTTCTTCAGGTGTAGGTGGGTTGTCTTCTTGCTGCTCCAGAACCTCCAATTCTACATCAGAGGTGGTCGTGGAGGTACTTGGGGGTCGATGCGGCCTTCTTCTGTTTTGTGAAGAACATGGTTATAGACAGTTGCTGGACGTGGTTCTTCTTTTGGGGCGAGGAGGTTCTTGTACACCTGGATGGCTCCATCAATGCTGTTTTGGAACTGCAGTGAACGAACCATGTCAGGATCCCACTCAGCTAACATCTGTTTCAGGTCATTGGCCGTACGCACGACCCTGCCAAGGCGCTCAATTGACAAGCCTTCATCTTCTTCCTCCTCACTCGCTGACTTGGTGAGTTCTGTCAGATCCTCATCGGTTAGTGGAGCTGAATGGGTTTCAATTAGGTCATTGACGTCGTCCTGGGTCATATCCTGAAAACCTTCGCCTCCTAGCAACCTTGCCAGCCTAATTGCCTTGTCCACAGCTGAATGATGAACTTCGTCAGGAGAGAACCCTTCATAATTGTGAATAATGTCTGGCCAAAGCTTCTTCCAACAGGCATGCACAGTCTCCTTCTTCATCTCCTTGAGGGCCTTTTGTATGTTCTCCAGACAGGTTGCAATGGTGTAATTACGCCAGTAGGCCCTCAAATTGAAATTTTCATCATTGTTCATGGATTTGACAAGATGATTCAAGGAGTTGCGAGTGTACAGCACCTTGAATGCTCGTATCACCCCCTGGTCCATGGGCTGAATTAAAGACGTGGTGTTGGGTGGAAGGAACTCAACTTGCACTCCTTCGTATGATAGATCCATGGCGTGGCCTCCTGCATTATCCATCAGCAGAAGCACCTTAAAATCAATGCCAAGTTGGGCAAGGTAGACCTTGACGGCTGGGATGAAACAATTATGGAACCACTCAGTTGTGAGGACTTTAGTCATCCAAGCCTTACTGTTATGCATCCAATGGACTGGTAGCTGGTTCTTGTTTTTATTCTTCAGTGCTCTGGGGTTCTTGGCCTTGTAGATCAGGGCTGGCTTGATCATAAACCCAGCAGCATTTCCACACATAACCAAGGTTACTCTGTCCTTATAAGCCTTGAATCCAGGTGCTCGGGCTTCCTCCTTCATGATGTAGGTCCGTTTGGGCATTCTTTTCCAGAACAAGCCGGTCTCATCCATATTAAAGACTTGCACTGGTTGGTACCCACCCTCCTCAATGATACTCTTGAAGGTCTCATTGGTGTACCTTGCAGCAGCTTGTTTGTCGGCAGATGCAGCTTGACCTTGCAATAAAACGCTCTTCAACTGATAGCATTTCTGGAAGAGGTTAAACCATCCCTTGCTGGCAGAAAAACCTCCTGATGTACTAGAAGGCTGATCAGGATTGTCGCTGTCTGACTGTTCAGCTGCAGCAGAGCCTCCTTGATTGGCAAAAGTGTCGTACAGCTTCTTTGCCTTGGTCCTGATTGTGATGCTTTTTTTTCCTGCAAACTTGGATCCAAATGGCCAACGCAGATTCCATCCTAACAATGTTTTTATTGCGGGAAGAAACAACTCTTTTTGCAGCTTGGTTGATGGACAGGTCAGCAGTTGCCCTGATATTCTTCTCATCCTTCTTGATGTAGCGAATCGTTGACTCATTCATACCATAATGGCGGGCTACAGCAGCATAACTCTGTCCTTCCTTTAGCATGTCAAGAAGTTTCACCTTCTCCATAATTGTAAGGAACTTCCTCCTCCTTTTTTTGGCTCACCAGAAGCCGTAGACTTAGATGATGGGCGTTTGGGTGGCATGTTTGCAGCTACTGTATCCTTGCTTGTGGTTGGCACAAGTACAGTACAAGCACAGTTACCGCCCCCTCTAACGTCAACATGCTCGGTGCGGTCCACAAGCGAGGCATGCGTTCCACCGCTGCCTCGCTCTGATTCACCGCTACATAACCGCGAAATGGTGAAATATTACCGCGATATCGGAATAACGGGTCCTAATTATAAAAGCGTGATATACCGGGACTGCAAAAACGGAACCGTGATAGAGCGGGGGTTTACTGTACAGTATATTTGATGTATTGAATTACACATCTGTACTTTATTGGACACATGTCAGTTATATATAGGACAGCTTGGGTATTTTCTGTATTGCATTTTTTTTAATTGCACCTTCGCACTTTATTAGACATGTTAGTTATATATAGGATAGTTTGGGTAATTTTTGTACCTATGCACTTTATTAATCTATTTACAGATGGGTTTAAGAAATGGCACAACAGGGGGATATTTTATGTGGGATGGGGACTATGTCTGGGCTACCCCTGAAAGGGGAGGGGAGAGGGTAGAGAACCTGGACATATGTTATATACCCTGGGAAAACAAATTTTATTTTTGAAGCTCCCGAACCACCTTCTTTCTTCTTCTTTCTTCTTTCGCAAGTAAAACAATAGCTGCAATCTTTAGCTTAAACAAGTTGGACACTTTTTGAATGGCCTGCAATATCGGTAATGCCATATGCAGTCAATGTTGTTGTTTTTTTTTTTTTTTTTTGTTTTTTAATGCACCCTGAATTAATAAAATATTTTGACGTTTTGGGTTATAAGAGGTTTAGAATGGATGTAATATGGATATCAATGGCTGCAGCGACACTACTTTACTTAAAACAGATAAACATAATGGAAGATAGGATGCCGAGTGGGTATAGCCCCTATTACCAATTATGGGAAATATGAGTGAACAATGTATTTTTATATTGTGGAATGTAAGTGGAATGGGGGCAACCACTAAGGGAAGCCAGATGTTTACGATTATTCAACAGACCGAGGCAAAAATAGTATGTTTGCAGGAAATGCATGTGATAAGACAATTTAAAATATTTGAAGAAGCCCTGGGTTAATCATATTTACCATTCATATCATGCATCCTATTCAAGCATCCTATGCGTGTCTATGCTGATACACCGATCGGTGCCGTGGGAGTGTATTAGCACTAGATGTGACCCTGATGGTAGATGTGTGTTTATCTATGGAATATTATACGCTTTACCATTTGTACTTATGGGAATCTATAATCCACTGCACGTGGGTATGCAGGTAGTGAAGGATGCAGTGCTGTTTATAGCTCAATACCCTGATGTATACGTGAGATATATATATATATATATATATATATATATATAGGGGAATACAATATGATGCTGCGCTCAACTTTAGATAGATATGGGGGTGCAATCCTAAAACGGGCGAGTAGAGAGAATACGTTAAGTCTTCTTGGTGAGGTAGGATGGTCTGACTTTTGTGGAGAGTTGAGAACCCACAGACTAGGATCTATTTGTGGGCAGCCCCAGGTGGAGGGGGTGTCTATCTCTAATTGACATGTTACGTGGGAATGACAAAGTACAACCATTGGTGCATTCAATTGCTTATCTCCCCCGTGGGATTTCTGATCACTCCCCACTAATGTTTGGGTTAAGTATTGGTGCTAGGGGGAGCCAACCAATCTGGAAAATGCACCCAAATTGGCTATCTCAGATTGGGACTCATGATCACATTCCAGAGCAGTTAAATGTTTTTTTTTTTTTTGAGGCACATGAGAACTATGCAATGGAGGGTAAGGTATTGGATGCATTTAAGGCATATCTGCGGAGGACACTGAAGTCAACCATCTCCCATACGATCCAGTAGGCAAGGAGAGGAGGAAATGGCTAAACGATGTGTACAAGCAGAAGATGAATTTGTATCTAATCCCTTAAGTGAAAATCAGGCAAGGTGGGAAAGTCTCCTTAGGTTATATAAGAGACAAATATAAATAAAGGCTAAACGGAAAAACATATCTTTTTATGAGGCAAAAATTATTTGAACAAGGGAACCAGTCTAGCAGATTACTGGCATTTATTGCCAAACAGCAAACAACAACCTTGGCTATCTCTAAGATACGAAATGAACAAGGGATACTGGCCAGTACAATAGAAGAAATCATGCAATGCTTTTATGTTAAGATCTACGCTACTTCATTAACATGCACCGAGGAGGATATAGAGGGGTATCTGGAGGAGGTAGTGTACCCGGAAATAAGAGAAAATGCTAAATTTATGGACGGGGAGATCATGGAGGAAGAAGTAAGGGAGGCGATCTCATCGTTGGCTACTGGTAAATTCCCAGGACCAGATGGGATACCCCTGGAAGTGTACAGTCGATGTATAGATCAGCCCCAATTTTAACTAGGGTATATAGAGAGGCCCTGGTTAGGGGGGAACTCCCATATTCAATGTATGAGGCAACGGTATCATTAATCTTAAAACCAGACAAGGACCCACATGAATGCACCTCTTGCAGGCCAAAATCCTTGCCAGGATACTGGCTAGAAGATTAAACACTGTAATAACAACATCTATAATCCACACAGACCAGACAGGGTTTATACCTGGTAAATCAACATTGATAAATATTCATAGAACGCAAATGAGGGAATATATCAGTCAGGGGCTCTGGCATCTCTTGACTGGAATGGAGATTTTTGCGGGCAAAACTGGGGAAGTTTTAGGTTTGGCAATGGATTTAAACAATGGATTAAAATATTATATGCAAACCCGAGATCAAAATTATTGATTTAATGGAATATTGACCCCATCAATAAATCTATTCAGGGGCATGTGGCAGGTGTGTCCACTATCTCAACTTTTATTTGCCATTACAATTGAGTCCATGGCCCTACGGTTTCGGCAGACTGAAGAATACCAGGGGATAGTTGGGGGATAGTAATAGTATAGAACAGATTGGTCTTTATGCGGACAATATTATACTATATATGCGGGATACGCAGAATACCCTGACGAAAGCTATGAGTATAATAGACACCTTTGACCAGTATTCTTTGGGGCTTAAGATTAATTGGCAGAAGTCAATTTTTTTGTGCCACTGCATCAAGAACTAGAAATGGAGGAAAGGATAGATACCCCACTTAGTATCTAGGAATCTATATAACAAGGCAACCTTGGGATGCACTGGCAGCGAATGTAAATCCATTGATGGAGTATATTAAATCTAAGCTGAAAAACTGGAGTAACCTACCACTTTTGGTGGTGGGTAGAATAAATTTAATTAAAATGATTTTACTGCCAAAGTGTTTATATATTTTTTCACATTCCCCAGTGGTAGTTCCTAAAAAGATCTTTAAAAGCTTGAACTCTCAATTCACTAAATTTTATATGGGCCAAAGGCAGATGTAAAGTAAAACTTACAACATTACAGCGACCCAAAAACAGAGGCAGGATTGGCTCTGGCCGATATGTATTTGCGTAATTGGCGTATACAAGAACAAAGTCTGGGGGTGGAGAAGCACCTGTTAAAGATAATTATAATTCGGGCTGAAAATTTATTGATGGGATTGAAAGTAAGACCCCTTTCACACTGGGGCGCCTTGCAGGCGCTACCCCACTAAAAATAGCGCTTGCAAAGCGCCCTGAAACAGCCACTGCTGTCTCTCCAATGTGAAAGCCCGACGGCTTTCACACTGGAGTGGTGCGCTAGCAGAACAGTAAGGTTACTTGCAGACTGAGGCGCCACTTTACCATCGTTTTAGCTGCGCTTTACCCCCCGCGAGCGGCCGAAAAAGGGTTAAAACCCTAGGGTTAAGAAGGGTTTGGAGCGCTGCCCCATTGTTTTCAATGGGAGGGGGCGCTTTAGGAGCGGTAAATACAGCGATCCAAAGATGCGACTTGCAGGACAATTTTCAGCGTCCTGCAAGCGCACCGCTCCAGTGTGAAAGCTCTCGGGCTTTCACACTGGAGACACAGCAGCGGCTGTTTAAAGACGCTTTGCAGGCGCTATTTTTAGAACTTTAGCACCTGCAAAGCGCCTCAGTGTGAAAGGGGGCCTAAAAAAAGTCCTGCTAGCAGCATCTTTGGAGCGGTGTATTCACCGTTCCTACCCATTAAAATCAATGGGGCGGCACTTTGCGAGCAGTTTTAACCCTTTTTCGGCCACTAGCGGGGGTTAAAACTGCCCCACTAGTGGAAAATTACCGCTACTAAAACGATGGTAAAGCGCTGCTAAAAATAGCTGCTTTTTAACGCCGACCCCCCCCCCCCCCCACCGCCCCAGTGTGAAAAGGGCCTAAGAGGTACACAACTACCAAGGGTTAAGATCCCCATGCTCTCATTGATTCGCTCGGTATGGCGAGAGGCAAAAAAATTAACAAGATTCAAAGCTATCCCATCCAAACTACCCATGTGGAATAATCCGTTATTTAAAGAATTTAAGTACAATAAATTCTGTATGCAAAAAGGTATAGTAAAGCTGGAATAATAGTTTATCAAAGTGGGAGCATATGCTTATTTGATTTTTTTAAAACACAATATAACTTAACAGATAAGAATTTCTATAGATTTTTACAGCTAAGGCATGCGCTAGGTGCTCAATTCGGTAGTAAAAGTATTTAATATATCAAAATTCCCCCTCCCGGAAGTGGGGAACGGTACCCATCAAAAACGGGTACCTGTTCTCCCACTCCCCCCTGAAAGGTGCCAAAAGTTTTCACTTTTGAGTGGAACTCCGCTTTTAAAGGGTACAACACAGTAGAAGCCTAAACAACACCTTTTACAAGGCAGCCGAGTTTGAAGCTAGGAAAAAGGAGAGATGTGCAAAAGGGCAGGGCACTAAACAAAACAATGCAAGGGAGTCTCCCTCCAGGCATACTTTTGAGTTAGTTGGCAAAACAAAAAAAATATTAACTATTTTATTTGCTAGAAAGTCATCTCGTTAGGATGAGTTACACAGAAGTTTATTAGTAGCAAAATTTTGCGAATACAATCGCTAGCAATTAGTTGCTAGGAATAGCAGTTGATTACTAGACAGATGAAACAAATGGCAGTAGAATTAGCTACACGAGTCATATATGTAGTAGCATCTTGTAGCAATCAACACACATCAATATTTGTTAAACAATAAATTACTACTTCTAGCAATAAGTCAGTAGCACAATTGCTACAATGAAAAATCTGCCATGTATCTCTAGCCCAGTCCACTTATCTATATCATTTTTTATTTTTTTCCCCTTTACATACTGTCATCAGTCAGTTGCCCCAATCGCCACCACCCACTCGCAGTGCTCCTAATTACTGCCACACCAGTCGACGTGTCCCTGATACCGCCATACCAGTCATATTGTCCCTATTCACCGCCTCACCAGTTACAGTATCTCTGATCAATGCCACACCAGTTAGTGGCCCTGATCAGCTAAAGGTGGGTAGTGGTTGAGGGGTGGTAAAACTGCGGCTCAACCACAAGGTTTTAGGCCCCCCAACCAGTGGCATCGCTATAGGGGTGCGGAGGGAGTGCCCCCCCCCCCCCCCCCATCACACACACACACAATTGAAATGAAAGCTGCTACTCTCCTTCTCTGGGCAATCAGTGGAGTTCCCATTCACACACACACACACACACACACACACACACACACACACACACACACACACACACACACACACACACACACACACACACACACACACACACACACACACACACGAGTAGAAAATTTGAAAGAGGACATGGTTAGTCTGGTTGAAAAGAAAGACACAAGTCCATCTAGTTCAACGAAAAAGGGGGGGAAAAATACCCATTCCCATGATAGACTGCAGAGAGTTTGAACACTGCTGATTGGCACTCTCAAATCCTTGAATATCTTTTTATATCCCTATCCTGTTTTATACAGTTCAACTACCTTTTCCCGCAGATCCTTTTGACAATTAATTTATTTTTTATTTTTTTTGCTTTCCCCATGACTCAGAATGCAGAAACGTCAGTGCAGCACTGGATGAAAGATGCAAGGGTCTGTCAGGAGTCCAGAAACTCATTGACCTTTTATACACACACTATATTTACAAGCAAACAGATCACAGGTGGTTACTTTGTGTCAACTTGTGTGCATGTTATTGGGCCAAAATCACCAGGGTAGGTAAACTTTTGATCAGGGTCATTTGGATAGTTTCTGTTGTAATTATAATTTAAAAAGAGTAAATACAGTTTAGCTTCAACCAAACACTAACCATGAGTGAAAAAAGTTTTTGTTATCATTCATATTCTCTGAAAAATGTCCAAGAAATCATAAATTCTGCCAGGGTATGTAAACTTATGAGCACAACTGTACAAGTTATTGTGTCACTAAATTGTCTGGCTTTGTAAAATATTTGAATATCCGTATAAAATTATTTTACTTTTTTTTTTTTTTTTTTTTTTTTTCTCCCCAAGATCTCTAGAGGGAGAAAATGGCACCTGCTGCCAGGGACTTTACTAGCCGTCATGAACCGCTGCCATCTCAGAGACCAGACAACACTGCCTTCACTCAACAGAGGCTTCCTGCCTGGCAGCCATTCCTGTCTGCTAGCATTATCTTGCCACTGTTCTTCTTTGTAGGGTTATCTTTTATAGGCATTGGCATTGGATTATATTATTCATCCAACAGCATTACAGAAAATGAGGTAAGAAAAGACTGAACATATATTTTGTGTGTGTGTGTCTCATTTACTTCAAGTTAAAGTTTACAAAAGCTTTGATTTATGAATAATAATGAAGGGCATCATAACTCCCAGGTCTTGAAAACTGCCTGTGACCCAGACAGTGTGATCCACCTCAGGGGTCAAGTCCTGGGGAAAAAAGTGAGGGAACTCCCACCCAAGATCCACTCGCCCACCAAATAAAAAAAATGATACGCTCATATGCACGAACGCTTCAAAAGTGGTATTTTTCATCCAAATTTCGTATTGTGTTTATGAAGCTTAAGGCCCCATGCACACGAGACGCAGTTAAACACGCGTTCAGAGGCAGTTGGACACTTTTTTTCAACTGCACCTGAACGCATGCAATGTTATCCTATGTGTCCATGTACACAGTCTATTTTTTTCCCGTTTTTATGCAGTTGCGTTTAACCTCTTTTTTCCAGAAGCAAAAAAATGCGTTCAGACACTTTGCTTTTCCACGTTTCAGACGCAAAACGCGTCTAAACGCAGGCACCAGCGTTTAGCCGCGTTTGCGTTTATAAGCCTTTTTAAAGGAACCCAATTTTTTTGACCAGAAAACGGAGAAATATGATGGTAAACCATAAAAAATACTAGAAAAAATTGTTTAAAATGTCGTAATTAGTTTAGATAGTTCATAGAGCATATATACTCACTAATGCATACATGTTTGAATTGCATACATGTTTGTGAAATATCCAACGGACATTCAATGTGCCATCAACGGATGGGTCCAATATCGCCAAGCTCTGATTAAGGACCTCTCATGCAAATTTACGACGACGTTGCTGCTTCATCAAGAGCAACATCAGGAGCATTTCCTGACATATATTTAATATGGGATCCATTTCCAAAAAAAAAACACAGAAAGAGAGGCAAATGCAAGTGTACAACTGCTCTCTCTGCTGCTGCTGCTCACAAAATGGCAGAAATAGTTAATAATACATGCTTTCTGAGCTTGGGGAGGGTCTATATGATGCTATCTTTACAAATGCTTATAGACGCAAACGCGTCTAAACGCGACATGAAAACACAGCAAAACGCGCGTTTTTAAACGCAGGTTTCTGCTTTTTAAGCAGAGTTTGCATCTGCGTCTCGTGTGCATGGGGCCTAACTGTTAGTACATAAAAAAAAAAAACAATCCTCAATAAATATGGTAATTCTCTGAATAATCAGAATTCATTCAATTGTGCTTCCATGCAAATGTGAACATCATGTTCTGATCTTTATTGGGGAATGTTATTTTGTATATAGAGTGTTTATGTGGTGAGTTTACACTTTTCATTGAACAGACTTTGGATAACACAGGGTTAAACGGAAAGGTCATAAATGAACTGCACATTATCTGGACAGAATGCTTGGGGAGATGGTGATGTGTTCCTGCTTAGGAGATATATGTTAGCTCGGGGGCTGCAAACTCTGCAGGGCTCCAACACACACTCGCTGCTATTCCAACCCTTCACATATTTCCACATAAACTTCCCTCCTGGCATTAAACTTTGCCAGGTATTGTGCTCAGCTTACCACCCCAAACTGATGTCCCTCCCTCAGCTCACCTCTCTCCCTGCATGTCCTGTGAGCAGAATAGCTGTGCTCCTCCTCTGGGTTCCCTCATCATATGGCACTGAAGATAGAGGAGGGGGGGATTCAGCGGGACACACAGAGAAAGTATGCAGGAGACTGGGGGGGGTAATGAGGAGACAGAAAATCAGGAGGGGCCGGCGGGGAGGAGCGCATCACGAGAGGTCTGACTAAATACAATCTCTTAGCAGCAGGGACCTGATCTACCTGTCAGCTAGCTGTGATTGACAGGTAGATCGAAGCAGAAGCTGTCATGGGGCCCTCTACTGGCAATTCCTGAATGGTCAGGTGTGCGGCACTTACTATTGCGAGCTGTGTCGGCAGCTGCTGGTGTAGCCCTGCCACACAGCTCACATACTTCAAAGTCTTGCGGGACACGGCTGCTAACGGGAACTAAGTTCCTGTTGTGGAAAAAGTACAGGAACTCCGTTCCCATGCGTTCCTGCAGGACTTGAGCCCTGATCCACCTTCACCTCATGTCTTCCTATAGAGAATCCAGCAGTATGGTCACAATGAAGTTGATTTACTAAAACTGAAGAGTGCAAAATCTAGTGCAGCTGTGCATGATAGCCAATCTGCTTGTTCAATTAAGTTTTGACAAAAAAACAGAACGCTGATTGGTTTCAGTGCAGAACTGCACCAGATTTTGCACACTTCTGTTTTACTAACATGGTTGATTTAATAAAACTGAAGTCCTTGCTGAAATCCAGTATGTGTTGTTGTACTTTTTCTCTCCATTTCCTTTTTTGTATCCTTTTTTACTTCAAGTGGAACTTTACAAAAAGCTTTGCCTCGGGTAAGATGATAAAGGGTTTCATGGCTCCCCCTGTCTTTATCCCTCCCCCTTAAGCCAGGTGGTCAGTATAGTATAGCAATAGAAGTCTTTGATCAAATATAGTATCTTGCCTATGGACTTTTAGACTGTAAATGAATGCTGAGCACACAGAGGATTTTGGGGTTTGATTTCCTGCCTCTGACTTTTATATATTTCCTTATTAGCCACTGCTTTAGTAAAAAAAAATAGTACAAGGGGCAAGAAATTCAACAATCCTGCTCCAAAAAGAATGGCCGTCCCTCCCACTAATATACTGGGGGGAATCAAGGATTAGGGTCAGGGAACTCACCCCCCCCCCCCACCCAAAATCTTAATCTTGGTGACCAAGTCAAGTGTACAGTATGTGAACCAGAGTGCAATACATACACTTTGAGGCGTCTAAACCTGGCCTCTCTACTAGTTGAGTGGACATCAGAGCGCTTGCAGATATCAATTTTTATATAAAACAAGTATCTTAAGCTATGAAAGTTTGCATTGATCACTGGAGGATCCATAGGATTCAGGATTATGAAGTTCGTTTGTATTATTGCCCATCAGATGAAAGGCATGGCAGCTGACAATAAAATGATTTAATGGACATTTTGAATTTACGGTAAAGCATTAATGCATCTACAGCTAAGGAAATGTGGACTTACTTTCTTCTTTTCTTCTTCTACAATCTAACTCTACTAAATAGTATTTTTTTCTTTTGTTTTTAGTACGACTATACTGGTACGAGCACAAATGATTCCTGTTACCAATGTGCTACTAACGGCTCAAAACCTTGCAACTGCAGTATCCCTTTTACCTTAAAATCGTTGTTTTCGGTAAGTCCAACAACCTGCCTCCTTCTTTTGTAGGAGCAATTTTATGTCCTTTTCCAGCTACTGGTCAGTTTAACTGATCTGTGTTTTTTACAACTGTATAAATTCAGAGCAGCTTAGACAAAGCATGATCGATGCAGACAAATGTACCTAGATCCTAATGTTCAGTTGCTAGTTGCCTGGTTGATCAACCAACTTTGGTACATTCAGCCTGCCCATACATGGTTCGAATCTCAGTCTCTGCTGACCTGGCTGAAATTCAACCCGTCTATCGCCGGTCATTGTTATGATTGTTCATTAAAGTATTTATTTTTTATTTATTTTTTCTTTAAAAACTTTAAAGATGTATTTCAACATTCCCAGCCAAATTTGGATAACACCTACTTTCTATTTGTTACATGTTCCCACTGACAAAGCATAACTTTAAACAATTGTAAAAATGACTGGTTCCCTTTTATTTTATTTTTTTTAGGTGCCATTTTCTTGCTTAAAAACCCTTACACAGAGCTGTGTGCATGAATGACGCGGCCGTGTGGGCATGGGGAACTTTTACCCATACTGCTGCCACAGGGAGGGGGATGGGGGTAATAGATAGTGGCTGCAGCATTTGGAAAATGTTACATGTTCTATCCCAAAAACGGGTGGAACATGTAACATGTTCCCAAAGGTGAACTCATCCTTTTAAAGTCCAGGTAGTGTTGCTTTTGCCAGTTTATCTCCATATTATAATTGGGGCAATGTTATAAAGTTAATGAGATATGGCAGAAAAGAGGCTTTATCTTCTTTTGGGGTTCTTAACTGAGATGAAATTTTAAGGTAATGTAAAGCTGCCTATAGTCAACAGAGGGTAGCACAATAAGCTAGCATGCTCCAACTACCCTTTGCTGGAAACCTAGCGGGGGCTGTAGAGTAGGATCAGCTCTGACAACCTAATAGGTTTATGTGGCTGGAGGAGGAGAACAGTACAGGTTGATACTGCCAGAGCCACTTATAAAAGAACAACAGAGGTCAAACAAGCTTGCCTTAGAGTGTTCTACTGGAAGCATCAAGGAAGACCCATAGACCTGACATAATCACCTGAAATAACTTGCATAGCTAATTTTATGACTAAGTGTTTGAATAGATCGCATATATTATTTCATATTTTTTTTGAGATCGCCTAAACAAATGAAATGGCACGTTGTAATATTTGTGAATGCTTGTTTCATGGTAGACATTGCGAAAATCCATTGCTCAATAGCAGGAAAACCTTACTTGGAAGTATAGTTAGATTAATTCCAGGTATGGCAATTTTTACATTGTTACACTGGTCCATCTTGGACGAATTTAAGGATGTATGTGGCATATCAGAGGGATCCCCTTGGAAGCTGGAGATAACTTTAGCAGGCACCACTACTACAGCAATCTCTATTTGCTTCTGGGTCCTGTGCTTGGCACAAGGCCATTCAGGTAACACTTTGCATTTTCTCAATGGGATAGGTGGAGGCAGTAACATCATGATCGCCACCAAATCCTAATATTCCGAAATCAGTTTTTTTAGTACATGTGCTTAAGCATGTTCTGAAAAACTATTAACATACATGTAGTACAAGTTATTGAAGTGTTACGCAGGTGTGAAAGAGTTTAAGAATCAAACCTCATCTTAATCTCTCCTTTTTTCATTTTCAAATAGGGTCCAGTCTTTATGTACTATGAGCTATCCAATTACTATCAGAATCACTATCGTTACATGATATCTAGAGATGATACTCAGTTAAGTGGATATCTGGATAATCTAAAGGTAAGCATGCTAGTCTAATGCTGTCATTACTGTTACCACTGTGAACTTAATTAAAGTGAAAGTAAAGGCAAACCTAACTAACTCTAAACAGCTACTGCAGAATAGGTAATTTATAGTGAGTTTTTTTTTTTTTCTCCTAATGCAGATAGATTAGGCTTAGAATGTGGCTGGGAGTAGGTTGAGAGTGGTTTTGCCTTTACTTCCACTTTAAGCATTACCATTATTGCATATTGCTAAGAAGTATGCCTCCTTTTTAGGTGGTTTTAGAGGCTCAAGATTTTTCACTTTCATGCATTGTATGCCGTGGCTCTGTGTCTTATGGATGCACAGAGCGGGGCTTTGGAGCGAACATGCACCAGTACCTCAAAGAGCAAATCGCTTGCTATTGGGGGGCACTGGTTGAGGAGGAGGAGCCAGGAGTGCTGGTGAGGGACCAAAAGAGGAGGATCCGGGATGCTCTGTGAAAAACCACTGCACAGCGCAGGTAAGTATGACATGTTTGTTTTTTTTTTTCCTCAGGGTATTAACTTATTTTGCATAGTTTCTTCTTTTTTTTTTTTTTTTTCTTCCTTCACTTTTCCCTAATTGAACAGGTTATAAATGAAGAAGGTGAAACGGCTTACAGACTTTCCATCACAAAGTTTGTAATGTTTTTTTACAGGTATAAATTGTTACTACAAACAATTCTATATTTTGGGGGAGAGAGAGAGAGAGTAGAGGGTGAGAACCTCAGAATCTGCAGGGTGTATCCATATCCTAGGAGTTCTGGGAGAAAAATGCATGTGTGTACTTTGAGACTAATATGTGGCAATATGTTTTGTCAAATTTTTTTTGTGCAGTTTTTTTTCTCCAAATAAAGAATTATATATATATATATATATATATATATATATATATATCTCTATATATCTCCTAATGGGAATTACTTCTGACATAAAGAACAAAGCGTTACTATGTAGCAACTATACATACCGAATAAGAACAGGTACAGAGTATTACACCCAACATGCAGGACTAGAAAAGTGCTACTGTGCAGCAGTCATACATGCAAGAAACAAGTACTGTAGTAAGAATTGCCTCCCGCACAAAGAATAAGAGCAGTGTTACTGCACAGAATCCATAGATACGGAATAAAAACAAATGGGGATAACTGCAACCAGTGCTTGGGACCAGAGTGCTTTAATTTTTATACAGATTTTATGGGCCTAAAGTTCAAAAGTTACCCAACCTAAAAAAAAGTTCTTGCACTTGCCTAACGTAGCAAATAGCATTTTATTTTTATTTAGGTGTGCTTTTCACTGTATGTTTCACAGTTGCTTCTCTAATTTAGGTCCTTGAGGACCAGCAGTTTTTTGGAGCCCATATATCTAGACCAAATTAGTTAGCGTCAGCATCCAGTTACTTGAAAAAAAACAAATTTTTGACTACCTAAATAGCTCATGAATTGTTTTTGAGCTTAATATATAATAACTTGCTTGGAGGTGCATGGCCCCTGTAAGCAGATGTTACTCAGAGAACCTACTCAAAATTCTAATATTTTGTCAGATGTCTCTGGCTACAACCTACTGACTCTCCAACCAGCCTTTAGTGTACTGATTCAATATCGTGACTTGCCACAACAAGCAGGATTCTGGGTCTTCTGATAAACAAACAAGATTGCACCTTGATTGGAACATATCCTCCACCCTGTGTGGACTAAAGATGCGGCTGCAAAATTAGAGATGAAGCCTAATGTTAATTGGCAACAAACTCAGGGCAGCTGCACTCTCTCCATGCAAATGCATTGACTTTAGACCCCTCTCACACTGCGGGCATTTTTCAGGCGCTACAGCGCTAAAAATAGCGCCTAAAAAAAGCAGTGATAAAAATATGATATAAATAGATTGCATACAAAAATTACCAAGAACTGTCATGCAAGTAAATAGTGTGCCAAAATGTGTCAGTGCCTAAATTTAAAGTGCAATTTGTAACTTCATAAGAATAATATTAAAAGTTCAAAGTCCATAGTGATATGCAAGATTTTTTTTAAACAAAAAATTGATTGATATATGGGTTAATCACATCCTCTAATAATTGATGCCAGTGCTTCTGAAGTGGTAGTGCAGTGCTATTGCACTTCAATACACTCCATGTGTGACGGGCCCTAACCCCAATGGGCCCAGACTCGCCAGATGTAGTATACCTCTTATGACAAAAGATCAAAAGCTTTCCACAGCTAGCTACATTGTGCATGGCTAGGTGTCCTTAATGCTGTTTCTTTTTACACAGAACAGTTGAAGTCCAACATGTATATAATGAAGAGGATATCGTCGCACAAATAACGTCTTTATTAAAACGCATGATAAAAAGCTACTCGCATTAAGCACATCACCGGCACCCAGGGATCATCTGCCTGTAATCTGGCTCCTTTTGATATCTAACTGAGAGATGAAACCTGTATGAGTAGGGGAGAGCGGTTCTCTTGGGTCTCCGAGCCCATACACAGATGGCATCGGCTCCCGTCTCCAGAGTGGTGGCCAGCGGAAGTTATAATAATTACAGGCAGATGGTGCCGGGGATGCACTTGACAATGTGAGCAGCTTTTTATCATCTGGTGATGTGTTTTAATAAAGACGTTTTTGCGCAATGATATTCCTCTCTGCTTTATATACATGTTGAGCTCCAACGGTCTGTGTAAAAAGAAATGGCATTAATGGCATTGAGGACACCTAGCCACACACAGTGGAGCTGTGAAAAACATTCTTTTGATCTCTTTTGGCATAAGCCATAAGAGGTCAACTACATCTGGCGAGTCTGGACCCATTGGGGTTGGGGCACAAAAGCACTGCACTGACACTTTAAAAGCACTGGCATCGTTTTATTAGAGGATGTGATTTGACCCATATATCAATCCAATCCATTTTTTGATTTAAAAAAATATTGCAGTTGCTTATCACTATGGACTTTTTTGTTTTGAATGTTTATTGAATATTGTGCTTATGAAGTTACGGATTGCACTTTAATTTAGGCACTGCCACTTTTTGGCACACTATTTACTTGAATGACCGTTCTTGGTAATTTTTGTATTCAATCTTTTATTTATATAATATTTTTTTATCATTTATTTTTTTTTTTTTTTTGGATATACCGTATCCAGCACATGTAAAAAATGTAACACATGTAACATCCAGCAGATGTAAAAAACGAGTAGCGCAGAATTGGATATTTTTGCTAGGGCCTTGAGTAAAGATCTTCTGTTTGTATGGTCTTATAGCAGAACCATCTTTAATGGAATGCATTTTTAAGGGTGTGCCCCCCCCCCCCCCAAGTCTTTGTTTTGGCTAAAGATCTGTCCCAGGACTCCTCAGTTACCGCTACTAATGCAAAACATAGAATAGCCTAGACCAGTACCTTTCACCTGCCAGACCTCTTCTTGTCTAAAAAGTATTCTCTGAATAGCGCACATGCCTAGTAGCTGACCTCCAGTGTTCAGTATGCAGAAGTGCAGCTGATCAGCACAGGACTTGGAGGGGAAAAAAAAAAAGTGATCACTGAAGTAGCATTGTCTACTTCAGTGATATACAGCTTCCAGAGGCATCAGCCAGGTATGGTGTATATAAGTTAAAAAAAATCTAATTCTTTTAAAAAAAAAATTAAATAAATGCAAGACTCCATTGCTCTGCACAGACCTGCAAATGTGCTCACAGAATGCACACGTGTATGAAAACTGCAATCGCACCACACATGAGAGGTATCTCCGTGAACAACAGAGAGAGAACAATAATTCTAGGTCCGCAATTCATGTTTGACTATAAACGGATGAGCCGTAAAAGATTTCAAAATGTCTCCTATGGGGATTTTTGAGTATTGCCGTTTTTTGCGTTCTTAGACGCACACAATTTTAACACTTGATATGTTTGATATCCATTCACTCAACAGAACCTCTCATTCATTTGTGCAGCATAAACAATTGTAACTACTTTCTTTTTATTGTCCAGGGCCTCTGCTTTTAGAAAATGTATGTTATTCTAAGGCTTTAAAAGTACAAATGCAGTTTTCTCCAATCATCTTCCAGGACAGCAAACCTAAGTAGGCCTGCTGTTCTGGAAGATACCCAGAAATATTGTTACTGGTAAGTGTTACTGGAATATTTTTATTTTTTTTTACATGAGAATTTCTGTAGAGGTGAACTGGTTAAAGGAATCGTGTATTGGGGAGGTAGCACAGACGTTTTTGTATCCTGTACCAGGATAGAGCCAGACACTTCAGCACCGACGACAATTTGGGCGCTGAGATCTCTGCTCAATTCAAATTAAGAAGTGTGTGTATATGTGTGTGTATGTGTGTGTGTGTATATGTGTGTGTGTGTATATGTATATGTATATGTGTGTGTATGTATATATGTGTATATATATATATATATATATATATATATATATATATATATATATATATATATATATATATATATATATATATATATATATATATATATATATATACACACATACATATATTATATATATAAATTTACACATATAAATTTTTATTTTTTCCTGCCTTCCTTCCATCACAGGTGGAAGGAAAAAAAATACTTGATTCCCCATCAGCACAGTCGGTGTTACTGCAGCCCTATTGTGTTCTGCCGGCAGGAAGCCCTCCCAGCTGGCAGAACACAATGATTATTGCTAGCGTCTATAGCCGTTGGCAGTAATCTCTTGTGTAACACCCTCCTTTATTTTTGAAAAAAATAAATAAATGTTTAGTTACTCAAGCCACTCCACCTAGTTACTCCGCCCACTCCAGTAGGTGGAGGCAAGAACACGTCACACAATTTCCCCAGAAATTGTAGCTTTTCTAGTTAAGTGTTCTTGCATAGCAAGATCACTTATTGTTATCTCACATATATATTATTATTATTATTATTCTTATAGCCAAATTTACCACCCTAACTCCTCCCACAGTTTTTACGCTACATATACCGAATATATACCAAAACGTGCGGATTGTTCCCGAATGGTGTGCTATTACTTTGTGGAACGTTTCGCCAAATGGTTCACGAAATATCGTCATTTTTGCGGCGAAATTTGTCCCATAGGAATGAATGGAGAAATTATCAAAACTAGAGTGGGAGGTGACAAAAGCTCAGATGGGAATTATAGGTAGTCCCACACAGCTGAGGGGAATTATAGGTAGTCCCACACAGCTCTGAGGGGAATTATAGGTAGTCCCACACAGCTCTGAGGGGAATTATAGGTAGTCCCACACAGCTCTGGGGGGATTATAGGTAGTCCCACACAGCTCTGAGGGGGATTATAGGTAGTCCCACACAGCTTTGAGGGGAATTATAGGTAGTCCCACACAGCTCTGAGGGGGATTATAGGTAGTCCCACACAGCTCTGAGGGGGATTATAGGTAGTCCCACACAGCTCTGAGGGGGATTGTAGGTAGTCCCACACAGCTCTGAGGGGGATTATAGGTAGTCCCACACAGCTCTGAGGGGGATTGTAGGTAGTCCCACACAGCTCTGAGGGGGATTATAGGTAGTCCCACACATCTGAGGTGGATTATAGGTAGTCCCACACAGCTCTGAGGGCGATTATAGGTAGTCCCACACAGCTCTGAGGGGGATTATAGTTAGTCCCACACAGCTCTGAGGGGAATTATGAAATTTGAAAAAAAAAAATAATAAAAAAAAAATAATAATAATAAAAAAAATAAATAAAATAATTTTAGAAAAAAAAATGAAAATTTGGAAATTTGAAAAAAATTCTTTTGAAAAAAAAATAATTTTAGAAAAAATATATAATTAAAAAAAAAAAAAATAAATAATTAAAAAAATCATAAAAAAAAAAAATAATAATTTTTGAAAAAATAAAATAAATGTTTAGTTACTCAAGCCACTCCACCCAGTTTCTCCGCCCACTCCAGTAGGTGGAGGCAAGAACACGTCACACAATTTCCCCAGAAATTGTATTTTTTCTAGTTATTATTATTATTCTTATAGCCAAATTTTGCACGCTAACTCCTCCCACAGTTTTTATGCTACATATACCGAATATATACCAAAACGTGCGGATTGTTCCCGAATGGTGTGCTATGGATTATAGGTAGTCCCACACAGCTCTGAGGGGAATTATAGGTAGTCCCACACAGCTCTGAGGGGATTATAGGTAGTCCCACACAGCTCTGAGGGGATTATAGGTAGTCCCACACAGCTCTGAGGAGAATTATAGGTAGTCCAACACAGCTCTGAGGGGGATTATAGGTAGTCCTACACAACTCTGAGGGGAATTATAACTAGTCCCACACAGCTCTGAGGGGAATTATGAAATTTGAAAAGAAAAAATTAAAAAAAAATAATAATAATAAAAAAAAAAAAAAAATAATAATTTTAGAAAAAAATATGAAATTAGGAAATTTAAAAAAAATAATTCTTTTTTTGAGAAATAAATTATTTTAGAAAAAAAATATCATTTAAAAAAAAAAAAAAATAATTAAAAAAAATCATTAACAAAAAAAAAAATTTTTGAAAAAAAAAATAATAATAAAAAAATAAAAAATAAAATAATTTTAGAAAAAAAAATGAAAATTAGGAAATTTGAAAAAAAAAAATCTTTTTTGAAAAAATATCATTTAAAAAAAAAAAAATAATAATAACTCAAAAAAAAAATTAAAATTTTTTTTTTATAAAAAAAAAAAAAATCAATCCTTTTAGAAAAAAATGAAAATGAGGAAATTTTAAAAAAATAATCTTTTTGAAAAAAAAAATAATTTTTTAAAATATTTTTTTTTTTAAATAATTAAATAAAAATAAAAAAAAATCATTTAAAAAAATCATTAAAAAAATAATCATTTTGAAAAAAATAAATACGTTTAGTTACTCAAGCCACTTCACCCAGTTACTCCGCCCACTCCAGTAGGTGGAGGCAAGAACACGTCACACAATTTCCCCAGAAATTGTATCTTTTCTAGTTAAGTGTTCTTGCATAGCAAGATCACTTATTGTTATCTCACATATATATTATTATTATTATTCTTATAGCCAAATTTACCACCCTAACTCCTCCCACAGTTTTTACGCTACATATACCGAATATATACCAAAACGTGCGGATTGTTCCCGAATGGTGTCCTATTACTTTGTGGAACATTTTTCCGAATGGTTCACGAAATATCGTCATTTTTGCGGCGAAATTTGTCCCATAGGGGAGGGGAGGGGAATTATAGGTAGTCCCACACATCTCTGAGGGGGATTATAGGTAGTCCCACACAGCTCTGAGGGGAATTATAGGTAGTCCCACACAGCTGAGGGGGATTATAGGTAGTCCCACACAGCACTGAGGGGAATTATAGGTAGTCCCACACATCTCTGAGGGAGATTATAGGTAGTCCCACACATCTCTGAGGGGGGTTATAGGTAGTCCCACACAGCTCTGAGGGGAATTATAGGTAGTCCCACACAGCTCTGAGGGGAATTATAGGTAGTCCCACACATCTCTGAGGGGAATTATAGGTAGTCCCACACATCTCTGAGGGGAATTATAGCTCCTCCAACACAGCTCTGAGGGGGATTATAGGTAGTCCCACACAGCTGAGGGGGATTATAGGTAGTCCAACACAGCTCTGAGGGGGATTATAGGTAGTCCTACACAACTCTGAGGGGAATTATAACTAGTCCCACACAGCTCTGAGGGGAAGTATGAAATTTGAAAAGAAAAAATTTAAAAAATAATAATAATAATAAAAAAAAAATAATTTTAGAAAAAAAAATGAAATTAGGAAATTTAAAAAAAAAATTTTTTGAAAAAAATATTATTTTAGAAAAAAATATCATTAAAAAAAAAATAATAATTAAAATAAATCATTAAAAAAAAAAAAACATTTTTGAAAAAAAAATTTATAAAAAAAAAAAAAATTATAATTTTAGAAAAAAAAAATTAGGAAATTTGAAAAAAAATAATATTCTTTGAAAAAAAATAATAATAATTCAAAAAAATAATTAAAAAAAATGTTTTTTTTTATAAAAAAAAAATCAATCATTTTAGAAAAAAAAAATAAATTAGGAAATTTGAAAAAAATATCTTTTTGGAAAAAAAAATAATTTTTGAAATAAAAAAAAAATAATTTTTGAAAACAATTTTTTTTAGAAATAATTAAATAAAAATTAAAAAAAAAAACATTAAAAAAAAATCATTGAAAAAAATAAATAAAGGTTTAGTTACTCAAGCCACTCCACCCAGTTACTCCGCCCACTCCAGTAGGTGGAGGCAAGAACAGGTCACACAATTTCCCCAGAAATTGTATCTTTAAGTGTTCTTGCATAGCAAGATCACTTATTGTTATCTCACATATATATTATTATTAAGTGTTCTTGCATAGCAAGACCACTTAATGTTATCTCACATATATATTATTATTATTATTATTATTAAGTGTTCTTGCATAGCAAGATCACTTATTGTTATCTCACATATATATTATTATTATTATTCTTATAGCCAAATTTACCACCCTAACTCCTCCCACAGTTTTTACGCTACATATACCGAATATATACCAAAACGTGCGGATTGTTCCCGAATGGTGTGCTATTACTTTGTGGAACGTTTCGCCGAACGTTTCACGAAATATCGTCATTTTTGCGGCGAAATTTGTCCCATAGGAATGAATGGAGAAATGTTCGAAACTAGAGTGGGAGGTAATTTTAGAAAAAAAAATGAAAATTAGGAAATTTGCAAAAAAAATATTTTTTGAAAAAAAAATAATTAAAAAAAAAATTTTTTGAAATTTTTTTTTTTAAAAATTAAATAAAAATCAAAAAAATCTTTTAAAAAAAAAATCATTGAAAAAATAATCATTTTTGAAAAAAAATAAATAATCATTTTTGAAAAAAATAAATAAGTTTAGTTGCTCAAGCCACTCTACCCAGTTACTCCGCCCACTCCAGTAGGTGGAGGCAAGAACACGTCTCACAATTTCCCCAGAAATTGTAGCTTTTCTAGTTAAGTGTTCTTGCATAGCAAGATCACTTATTGTTATCTCACATATATATATTATTAAGTGTTCTTGCATAGCAAGATCACTTATTGTTATCTCACATATATATTATTATTATTATTTAAAAAAAAATAAATAATAATTTTAGAAAAAAAAATTAGGAAATTTGAAAAAAAAACATTTTTGAAAAATAATAATAATAATAAAAAAATAAAAAAAATATATTTTAGAAAAAAAATAATTATAAAAATTTTTTTTTAAAAAAATTTAAATAAATAAATTTTTTATAAAAAATAAAAATCAATCATTTTAGAAAAATAAATGAAAATTAGGAAATTTGAAAAAAAAATCATTTTTGAAAAATATTTTTTTTTAGAAAAATTAAATAAAGTCAAAAAAACAATATAAAAAAATCATTTTTGAAAAAAAAATATTTTAGAAAAAAATACATAAAAAAAAATCATTCAAAACAAAAAAACTTTAAAAAAATAAATAATAATTTTTGAAAAAAAAAAGGTTAGTTACTCAAGCCACTCCACCCAGTTACTCCGCCCACTCCAGTAGGTGGAGGCAAGAACACGTCACACAATTTCCCCAGAAATTGTATCTTTTCTAGTTAAGTGTTCTTGCATAGCAAGATCACTTATTGTTATCTCACATATATATTATTATTAAGTGTTCTTGCATAGCAAGATCACTTATTGTTATCTCACATATATATTATTAAGTGTTCTTGCATAGCAAGATCACTTATTGTTATCTCACATATATATTATTATTATTAAGTGTTCTTGCATAGCAAGATCACTTATTGTTATCTCACATATATATTATTAAGTGTTCTTGCATAGCAAGATCACTTATTGTTATCTCACATATATATTATTATTATTATTATTATTATTCTTATAGCCAAATTTTGCACGCTAACTCCTCCCACAGTTTTTATGCTACATATACCGAATATATACCAAAACGTGCGGATTGTTCCCGAATGGTGTGCTATTACTTTGTGGAACGTTTTCCGAATGGTTCACGAAATATCGTAATTTTTGCGGCGAAATTTGTCCCATAGGAATGAATGGAGAAATGTTCAAAACTAGAGTGGGAGGTGACAAAAGCTCTGAGGGGAATTATAGCTCCTCCCACACAGCTCTGAGTGGATTATAGGTAGTCCCACACATCTCTGAGGGGGATTATAGGTAGTCCCACACAGCTCTGAGGGGAATTATAGGTAGTCCCACACATCTCTGAGGGGAATTATAGGTAGTCCAACACAGCTCTGAGGGGGATTATCGGTAGTCCTACACAGCTCTGAGGGGAATTATAACTAGTCCCACACTGCTGAGGGGGATTATAGGTAGTCCCACACAGCTCTGAGGGGGGTTATAGGTAGTCCTACACAACTCTGAGGGGAATTATAACTAGTCCCACACAGCTCTGAGGGGAATTATGAAATTTGAAAAGAAAAAATTAAAAAAAAATAATAATAATAATAAAAAAAAAAAAAAAATAATAATTTTAGAAAAAAATATGAAAATTAGGAAATTTAAAAAAAATTATTCTTTTTTGAAAAAAAAATTATTTTAGAAAATATAAGAATGCTATATATACCGAATATATACCAAAACGTGCGGATTGTTCCCGAATGGTGTGCTATTACTTTGTGGAACGTTTTTCCGAATGGTTCACGAAATATCGTCATTTTTGCGGCGAAATTTGTCCCATAGGAATGAATGGAGAAATGTTCAAAACTAGTGGGAGGTGACAAAAGCTCTGAGGGGAATTATAGCTCCTCCCACATAGCTCTGAGGGCAATTATAGGTAGTCTTCGTCGTTTCGCCGAATGGTTTACGAAATATCGTCATTTTTGCGGCGAAATTTGTCCCATAGGAATGAATGGAGAAATGATCAAAACTAGAGTGGGAGGTGACAAAAGCTCAGAGGGGAATTATAGGTAGTCCCACACAGCTGAGGGGAATTATAGGTAGTCCCACACAGCTCTGAGGGGGATTATAGGTAGTCCCACACAGCTGAGGGGAATTATAGGTAGTCCCACACAGCTCTGAGGGGGATTATAGGTAGTCCCACACAGCTGAGGGGAATTATAGGTAGTCCCACACAGCTCTGAGGGGGATTATAGGTAGTCCCACACAGCTGAGGGGGATTATAGGTAGTCCCACACAGCTCTGAGGGGATTATAGGTAGTCCCACACAGCTGAGGGGAATTATAGGTAGTCCCACACAGCTCTGAGGGGGATTATAGGTAGTCCCACACAGCTCTGAGGGGAATTATAGGTAGTCCCACACAGCTCTGAGGGGGATTATAGGTAGTCCCACACAGCTCTGAGGGCAATTATAGGTAGTCCCACACAGCTCTGAGGGGGATTATAGGTAGTCCCACACAGCTCTGACTGGGATTGTAGGTAGTCCCACACAGCTCTGAGGGGGATTATAGGTAGTCCCACACAGCTCTGAGGGCGATTATAGGTAGTCCCACACAGCTCTGAGGGGGATTATAGTTAGTCCCACACAGCTCTGAGGGGAATTATGAAATTTGAAAAAAAAAAATAATAAAAAAAAAAATAATAATAATAAAAAAAATAAAAATAAAATAATTTTAGAAAAAAAAATGAAAATTAGGAAATTTGAAAAAAATTATTTTAATAATTTTAGAAAAAATATATAATTTAAAAAAAAAAAAATAATAATTAAAAAAAATCATTAAAAAAAAATAATTTTTGAAAAAAATATTTTTTATAAAAAAAAAAAAAATCAATCATTTTAGAAAAAAAAATGAAAATTTAGGAAATTTGAAGAAAAAAACATTTTTAGAAAAAAAAATCATTTAAAAAAAAAATATAATAATTAAAAAAAATTATTTTTGAAAAAAACAATTTTTATAAAAAAATCTATCATTTTAGAAAAAAAATGAAAATTAGGAAATTTGAAAAAAAAAAAATGTGAACAATTTTTTGAAAAAAATAATTTTGAAAAAATTTATTTTTAGAAAAAATTGAATAAAAATCTAAAAAATCATTTAAAAAAATAAATTATTTTTGAAAAAAAATAAATAAATGTTTAGTTACTCAAGCCACTCCACCCAGTTTCTCCGCCCACTCCAGTAGGTGGAGGCAAGAACACGTCACACAATTTCCCCCAGAAATTGTATTTTTTTCTAGTTATTATTATTCTTATTATAGCCAAATTTTGCACGCTAACTCCTCCCACAGTTTTTATGCTACATATACCGAATATATACCAAAACGTGCGGATTGTTCCCGAATGGTGTGCTATTACTTTGTGGAACGTTTTTCCGAATGGTTCACGAAATATCGTCATTTTTGCGGCGAAATTTGTCCCATAGGAATGAATGGAGAAATGTTCAAAACTAGAGTGGGAGGTGACAAAAGCTCTGAGGGGAATTATAGCTCCTCCCACACAGCTCTGAGGGGAATTATAGGTAGTCCCACACAGCTCTGAGGGGAATTATAGGTAGTCCCACACAGCTCTGAGGGGATTATAGGTAGTCCCACACAGCTCTGAGGGGATTATAGGTAGTCCCACACAGCTCTGAGGGGATTATAGGTAGTCCCACACAGCTCTGAGGGGATTATAGGTAGTCCCACACAGCTCTGAGGGGATTATAGGTAGTCCCACACAGCTCTGAGGGGATTATAGGTAGTCCCACACAGCTCTGTGGGGATTATAGGTAGTCCCACACAGCTCTGAGGGGATTATAGGTAGTCCCACACAGCTCAGAGGGGGATTATAGGTAGTCCCACACAGCTCTGAGGGGGATTATAGGTAGTCCCACACAGCTCTGAGGGAAATTATAGGTAGTCCCACACATCTCTGAGGGGAATTATAGGTAGTCCCACACAGCTGAGGGGGATTATAGGTAGTCCCACACAGCTCTGAGGGAGATTATAGGTAGTCCCACACAGCTCTGAGGGGAATTATAGGTAGTCCCACACATCTCTGAGGGGAATTATAGCTCCTCCAACACAGCTCTGAGGGGGATTATAGGTAGTCCCACACAGCTCTGAGGGGGGTTATAGGTAGTCCCACACAGCTCTGAGAGGGGTTATAGGTAGTCCCACACAGCTCTGAGGGGAATTATAGGTAGTCCAACACAGCTCTGAGGGGGATTATAGGTAGTCCTACACAACTCTGAGGGGAATTATAACTAGTCCCACACAGCTCTGAGGGGAATTATGAAATTTGAAAATAAAAAAAAATAAAAAAAAAATAATAAAAAAATAAAAAAAAAATAATTTTAGAAAAAAAAATGAAAATTAGGAAATTAAAAAAAAAAAAATTCTTTTTTGAAAAAAAAATAATTTTAGAAAAAAAAAAATCATTAAAAAAAAAAAAACATTTTTGAAAAAAAAAATAATGTATAAAAAAAAAATAGTAATTTTAGAAAAAAAAATGAGGAAATTTGAAAAAAAATAATATTCTTTGAAAAAAAAAAATTTTTTGAAAAATATTATTTTCAAAAAAATTTTTCTTTTAAAAAAAATAAATAATAATAATTCAAAAAAATAATTTAATTTTTTTTTTTATAACAAAAAAAATCAATCATTTTAGAAAACAAAATGAAAATTAGGAAATTCGAAAAAAAATATCTTTTTGGAAAAAAAAATAATTTTTGAAAAAAAAATAATTTTTGAAAAATATTTTTTTTTTAGAAATAATTAAATAAAAATAAAAAAAAAACATTTAAAAAAAATCATTAAAAAAATAAATAATCATTTTTAAAAAATATAAAAATAAAAGTTTAGTTACTCAAGCCACTCCACCCAGTTACTCCGCCCACTCCAGTAGGTGGAGGCAAGAACACGTCACACAATTTCCCCAGAAATTGTATCTTTTCTAGTTATTATTATTAAGTGTTCTTGCATAGCAAGATCACTTATTGTTATCTCACATATATATTATTATTATTATTATTATTATTATTCTTATAGCCAAATTTTGCACGCTAACTCCTCCCACAGTTTTTATGCTACATATACCGAATATATACCAAAACGTGCGGATTGTTCCCGAATGGTGTGCTATTACTTTGTGGAACGTTTTTCCGAATGGTTCACGAAATATCGTCATTTTTGCGGCGAAATTTGTCCCATAGGAATGAATGGAGAAATGTTCAAAACTAGAGTGGGAGGTGACAAAAGCTCTGAGGGGAATTATAGCTCCTCCCACACAGCTCTGAGGGGATTATAGGTAGTCCCACACAGCCCTGAGGGGATTATAGGTAGCCCCACACAGCTCTGAGGGGATTATAGGTAGTCCCACACAGCTCTGAGGGGATTATAGGTAGTCCCACACAGCTCTGAGGGGGATTATAGGTAGTCCCACACAGCTCTGAGGGAGATTATAGGTAGTCCCACACAGCTCTGAGGGGATTATAGGTAGTCCCACACAGCTCTGAGGGGATTATAGGTAGTCCCACACATCTCTGAGGGGGGATTATAGGTAGTCCCACACATCTCTGAGGGGAATTATAGGTAGTCCCACACAGCTGAGGGGGATTATAGGTAGTCCCACACAGCTCTGAGGGGGGTTATAGGTAGTCCCACACAGCTCTGAGGAGAATTATAGGTAGTCCCACACAGCTCTGAGGGGGATTATAGGTAGTCCTACACAACTCTGAGGGGAATTATAACTAGTCCCACAAAGCTCTGAGGGGAATTATGAAATTTGAAAAGAAAAAATTAAAAAAAAATAATAATAAAAAAAAAATAATAATTTTAGAAAAAAAATATGAAATTAGGAAATTTAAAAAAAATAATTCTTTTTTGAAAAAAAAATTATTTTAGAAAAAAAATATCATTAAAAAAAAAAATAATAATTAAAAAAAAAAATCATTAAAAAAAAAAACATTTTTGAAAAAAAAAATAATTTAAAAAAAAAATAAATAAAATAATTTTAGAAAAAAAAAAAATGAAAATTAGGAAATTTGAAAAAAAAAAATATTTTTTGAAAAAAAAATATTTTTTGAAAAAAATATCATTTAAAAAAAAAATAATAATAACTCAAAAAAAAATTAAATTTTTTTTTTTTTATAAAAAAAATCAATAATTTTAGAAAAAAATGAAAATGAGGAAATTTTAAAAAAAATAATCTTTTTGGAAAAAAAAAAATAATTTTTGAAATTTTTTTTTTAAATAATTAAATAAAAATCAAAAAAAAATCATTTAAAAAAAATCATTAAAAAAATAATAATTTTTGAAAAAAAGAAATACGTTTAGTTACTCAAGCCACTTCACCCAGTTACTCCGCTCACTCCAGTAGGTGGAGGCAAGAACACGTCACACAATTTCCCCAGAAATTGTATCTTTTCTAGTTATTATTATTATTCTTATAGCCAAATTTACCACCCTAACTCCTCCCACAGTTTTTACGCTACATATACCGAATATATACCAAAACGTGCGGATTGTTCCCGAATGGTGTGCTATTACTTTGTGGAACGTTTCGCCGAATGGTTTACGAAATATCGTCATTTTTGCGGCGAAATTTGTCCCATAGGAATGAATGGAGAAATGTTCAAAACTAGAGTGGGAGGTGACAAAAGCTCTGAGGGGAATTTTAGCTCCTCCCACACAGCTTTGAGGGGGGTTATAGGTAGTCCCACACAGCTGAGGGGGTTATAGGTAGTCCCACACAGCTGAGGGGGTTATAGGTAGTCCCACACAGCTCTGAGGGGGATTATAGGTAGTCCCACACAGCTCTGAGGGGAATTATAGGTAGTCCCATACAGCTGAGGAGAATTATAGGTTGTCCCACACAGATCTGAGGGGAATTATAGCTTCTCCCACACAGCTCTGAGGTGAATTATAGGTAGTCCCACACAGCTTTGAGGGGAATTATGAAATTTGAAAAAATAATAATAATAATAAATAATAATAATTTTAGAAAAAAAAGGAAATTATGAAATTTGAAAAAAATATGAAAAAAATTAGGAAATTTGAAAAAAAAAATGAAAAATAGGAAATTTAAAAACAAAAATTTTTTGAAAAAAAAAATATATTTTGAAAAAAAAATATAATTTGAAAAAAAAATCATTTTTAGAAAAAAATATTTTTGGTAAAAAGTCATTTAAAAAAAAAATAATAATTAAAAAAAAAATCATTAAAAAAAAATTGGGGGAAAAAAATCATTTAAAAAAAAAATAATTTTGGAAAAAAATGTCATTCTTAAAAAAAAAAAAAATTTTATAAAAAAAATAATTTTTAAAAAAATATTTTTTGGAAAAAAAAAAAATCATTAAAAAAAAACACAGCTCTGAGGGGATTATAGGTAGTCCCACACAGCTGAGGGGAATTATAGGTAGTCCCACACAGCTTTGAGGGGAATTATGAAATTTAAAAAATAATAATAATAATAATAATAATAATTTTAGAAAAAAAATGAAAATTAGGAAATTTGAAAAAAAAAATATTTTGAAAAAAATAAATTATATTTTTTAGAAAAATCAATCATTTAAAAAAAATATAATTTTGGGAAAAATGTCAAAAAATATTTAAAAAAAAAATCAATCATTTTAGAAAAAACATTTTTTGGAAAAAAAAAAATCATAAAAAAAACACAGCTCTGAGGGGGATTATAGGTAGTCCCACACAGCTGAGGGGAATTATAGGTAGTCCCAAACAGCTCTGAGGGGAATTATGAAATTAAAAAAAAAAATAATAATTAAAAAAAAAAAAAAAAAATAATAATAAAAAAGTAAAAAAAATTATTTTAGAAAAAAAATATTTAAAAAAAAATAATTAAAAAAAAATCATTAATTTTTTTTTTAGAAAAAATAAAAATTTTTTGAAAATAAATAAAAAAAATGTCATTCTTGGAAAAAAAAATAATTTTACAAAAAAAAATCAATCATTTTAGAAAAAAAAGGAAAATTAGGAAATTTGAAAAAAAAAATCATTTTAGAAAAAATAATCATTTAAAAAATAAAATCATTAAAAAAATAATCATTTTTGAAAAAATAAATAAAAAGTTTAGTTACTCAAGCCACTCCACCCAGTTACTCCGCCCACTCCAGTAGGTGGAGGCAAGAACACGTCACACAATTTCCCCAGAAATTGTATCTTTTCTAGTTAAGTGTTCTTGCATAGCAAGATCACTTATTGTTATCTCACATATATATTATTATTATTATTATTCTTATTATAGCCAAATTTTGCACGCTAACTCCTCCCACAGTTTTTATGCTACATATACCGAATATATACCAAAACGTGCGGATTGTTCCCGAATGGTGTGCTATTACTTTGTGGAACGTTTTTCCGAATGGTTCACGAAATATCGTCATTTTTGCGGCGAAATTTGTCCCATAGGAATGAATGGAGAAATGTTCAAAACTAGTGGGAGGTGACAAAAGCTCTGAGGGGAATTATAGCTCCTCCCACATAGCTCTGAGGGCAATTATAGGTAGTCTTCGTCGTTTCGCCGAATGGTTTACGAAATATCGTCATTTTTGCGGCGAAATTTGTCCCATAGGAATGAATGGAGAAATGATCAAAACTAGATTGGGAGGTGACAAAAGCTCAGAGGGGAATTATAGGTAGTCCCACACAGCTGAGGGGAATTATAGGTAGTCCCACACAGCTCTGAGGGGAATTATAGGTAGTCCCACACAGCTCTGAGGGGGATTATAGGTAGTCCCACACAGCTCTGAGGGGAATTATAGGTAGTCCCACACAGCTCTGAGGGGGATTATAGGTAGTCCCACACAGCTCTGACTGGGATTATAGGTAGTCCCACACAGCTCTGAGGGGGATTGTAGGTAGTCCCACACAGCTCTGAGGGGGATTATAGGTAGTCCCACACATCTGAGGTGGATTATAGGTAGTCCCACACAGCTCTGAGGGCGATTATAGGTAGTCCCACACAGCTCTGAGGGCGATTATAGGTAGTCCCACACAGCTCTGAGGGGGATTATGAAATTTGAAAAAAAAAAATAATTAAAAAAAAATAATAATAATAAAAAAAATAAAAATAAAATAATTTTAGAAAAAAAATGAAAATTAGGAAATTTGAAAAAAAAAACATTTTTAGAAAAAAAAAAATCATTTAAAAAAAAATAATAATTAAAAAAAAATTATTTTTGAAAAAAAAAATTATTTTTGAAAAAAAAAAAATTATTTTTGAAAAAAAATTATTTTTGAAAAAAAAAAAATTATTTTTGAAAAAAAAAAAAAATTTATATAAAAAAAATCAATCATTTTAGAAAAAAAATGAAAATTACGAAATTTGAAAAAAAAAGTGAAAAATTTTTTGAAAAATTTATTTTTAGAAAAAATTGAATAAAAATCTAAAAAATCATTTAAAAAAAATCATTAAAAAAAAAAAAAAATTATTTTTGAAAAAAATAAATAAATGTTTAGTTACTCAAGCCACTCCACCCAGTTTCTCCGCCCACTCCAGTAGGTGGAGGCAAGAACACGTCACACAATTTCCCCAGAAATTGTATTTTTTCTAGTTATTATTATTCTTATTATAGCCAAATTTACCACCCTAACTCCTCCCACAGTTTTTACGCTACATATACCGAATATATACCAAAACGTGCGGATTGTTCCCGAATGGTGTGCTATTACTTTGTGGAACGTTTCGCCAAATGGTTCACAAAATATCGTCATTTTTGCGGCGAAATTTGTCCCATAGGAATGAATGGAGAAATGATCAAAACTAGAGTGGGAGGTGACAGAAGCTCTGAGGGGAATTATATGTAGTCCCACACAGCTGAGGGGATTATAGGTAGTCCCACAAAGCTCTGAGGGGATTATAGGTAGTCCCACACAGCTCTGAGGGGAAATATAGGTAGTCCCACACATCTGAGGGGGATTATAGGTAGTCCCACACAGCTCTGAGTGGGATTATAGGTAGTCCCACACAGCTCTGAGGGGAAATATAGGTAGTCCCACACATCTCTGAGGGGGATTATAAGTAGTCCCACACATCTGAGGGGGATTATAGGTAGTCCCACACAGCTCTGAGTGGGATTATAGGTAGTCCCACACAGCTCTGAGGGGGATTATAGGTAGTCCCACACAGCTCTGAGGAGGATTATAGGTAGTCCCACACAGCTCTGAGGGGAATTATAGGTAGTCCCACACAGCTCTGAGGGGAATTATAGGTAGTCCCACACAGCTCTGAGGGGGATTATAGGTAGTCCCACACAGCTCTGAGGGGGATTATAGGTAGTCCCACACAGCTCTGAGGGGGATTATAGGTAGTCCCACACAGCTCTGAGGGGGATTATAGGTAGTCCCACACAGCTCTGAGGGGGATTATAGGTAGTCCCACACAGCTCTGAGGGGGATTATAGGTAGTCCCACACAGCTCTGAGGGGGATTATAGGTAGTCCCACACAGCTCTGAGGGGGATTATAGGTAGTCCCACACAGCTCTGAGGGGGATTATAGGTAGTCCCACACAGCTCTGAGGGGGATTATAGGTAGTCCCACACAGCTCTGAGGGGGATTATAGGTAGTCCAGGGGGATTATAGGTAGTCCCACACAGCTATGATGGGAATTATAGGTAGTCCCACACAGCTCTGAAGGGGATTATAGGTAGTCCCACACATCTGAGGGGGATTATAGGTAGTCCCACACAGCTCTGAGGGGGATTATAGGTAGTCCCACACAGTTCTGAGGGGGATTATAGGTAGTCCCACACAGCTCTGAGGGGAATTATAGGTAGTCCCACACAGCTCTGAGGGGAATTATAGGTAGTCCCCACACAGCTCTGAGGGGGATTATAGGTAGTCCAGGGGGATTATAGGTAGTCACACACAGCTCTGAGGAGAATAGGTAATTATGAGAATTATGAAATTATGAAATTTGAAAAAAAATAAATAAAAAAAAATATAATAATAAAAAAATAAAAAATAAAACTAAATCATTAAAAAAATCATTAAAAAAAAAATCATTTAAAAAATAAAATTTTGGAAAAAAATGTCATTATTGAAAAAAGAAAAACAATTTTATAAAAAAATCAATAATTTTAGAAAAAATATTTTTTGGAAAAAAAAATCATTAAAAAAAAACACAGCTCTGAGGGGGATTATAGGTAGTCCCACACAGCTTTGAGGGGAATTATAGGTAGTCCCACACAGCTCTGAGGGGGATTATAGGTAGTCCAGGGGGATTATAGGTAGTCCCACACAGCTCTGATGGGGATTATATCTAGTCCCACACAGCTCTGAGGTGAATTATAGGTAGTCCAGGGGGATTATAGGTAGTCCCACACAGCTCTGAGGGGGATTATAGGTAGTCCTACACAGCTCTGAGAGGGGTTATAGGTAGTCCCACACAGCTCTGAGGGGAATTATAGGTAGTCCCACACAGCTCTGAGGGAATTATAGGTAGTCCCACACAGCTCTGAGGGGAATTATAGGTAGTCCCACAAAGCTCTGAGGGGGATTATAGGTAGTCCCACACAGCTCTGAGGGGGATTATAGGTAGTCCCACACAGCTCTGAGGGGAATTATAGGTAGTCCCACACAGCTCTGAGGGGAATTATAGGTAGTCCCACACAGCTCTGAGGGGGATTATAGGTAGTCCCACAAAGCTCTGAGGGGGATTATAGGTAGTCCCACACAGCTCTGAGGGGAATTATAGGTAGTCCCACACAGCTCTGAGGGGAATTATAGGTAGTCCCACACAGCTCTGGGGGGGAATTATAGGTAGTCCCACACAGCTCTGAGGGGAATTATAGGTAGTCCCACACAGCTGAGGGGATTATAGGTAGTCCCACACAGCTCTGAGGGGGATTATAGGTAGTCCCACACAGCTCTGAGGGGGATTATAGGTAGTCCCACACAGCTCTGAGGGGAATTATAGGTAGTCCCACACAGCTCTGAGGGGAATTATAGGTAGTCCCACACAGCTCTGAGGGGAATTATAGGTAGTCCCACACAGCTCTGAGGGGAATTATAGGTAGTCCCACACAGCTCTGAGGGGAATTATAGGTAGTCCCACACAGCTCTGAGGGGAATTATAGGTAGTCCCACACAGCTCTGAGGGGAATTATAGGTAGTCCCACACAGCTCTGAGGGGGATTATAGGTAGTCCCACACAGCTCTGAGGGGAATTATAGGTAGTCCCACACAGCTCTGAGGGGGATTATAGGTAGTCCAGGGGGATTATAGGTAGTCCCACACAGCTCTGAGGGGATTATAAGTAGTCACACACAGCTCTGAGGAGAATAGGTAATTATGAGAATTATGAAATTATGAAATTTGAAAAAAATAAATAAAAAAAAATATAATAAAAAAATAAAAAATAAAACTAAATCATTAAAAAAATCATTAAAAAAAAATCATTTAAAAAATAAAAATTTTGGAAAAAATGTCATTATTGAAAAAAGAAAAACAATTTTATAAAAAAATCAATAATTTTAGAAAAAATATTTTTTTGGAAAAAAAAATCATTAAAAAAAAACACACAGCTCTGAGGGGGATTATAGGTAGTCCCACACAGCTTTGAGGGGAATTATAGGTAGTCCCACACAGCTCTGAGGGGGATTATAGGTAGTCCAGGGGGATTATAGGTAGTCCCACACAGCTCTGATGGGGATTATAACTAGTCCCACACAGCTCTGAGGTGAATTATAGGTAGTCCAGGGGGATTATAGGTAGTCCCACACAGCTCTGAGGGGGATTATAGGTAGTCCTACACAGCTCTGAGAGGGGTTATAGGTAGTCCCACACACAGCTCTGAGGGGAATTATAGGTAGTCCCACACAGCTCTGAGGGGAATTATAGGTAGTCCCACACAGCTCTGAGGGGAATTATAGGTAGTCCCACAAAGCTCTGAGGGGGATTATAGGTAGTCCCACACAGCTCTGAGGGGGATTATAGGTAGTCCCACACAGCTCTGAGGGGAATTATAGGTAGTCCCACACAGCTCTGAGGGGAATTATAGGTAGTCCCACACAGCTCTGAGGGGGATTATAGGTAGTCCCACAAAGCTCTGAGGGGGATTATAGGTAGTCCCACACAGCTCTGAGGGGAATTATAGGTAGTCCCACACAGCTCTGAGGGGAATTATAGGTAGTCCCACACAGCTCTGGGGGGAATTATAGGTAGTCCCACACAGCTCTGAGGGGAATTATAGGTAGTCCCACACAGCTGAGGGGATTATAGGTAGTCCCACACAGCTCTGAGGGGGATTATAGGTAGTCCCACACAGCTCTGAGGGGGATTATAGGTAGTCCCACACAGCTCTGAGGGGAATTATAGGTAGTCCCACACAGCTCTGAGGGGAATTATAGGTAGTCCCACACAGCTCTGAGGGGAATTATAGGTAGTCCCACACAGCTCTGAGGGGAATTATAGGTAGTCCCACACAGCTCTGAGGGGAATTATAGGTAGTCCCACACAGCTCTGAGGGGAATTATAGGTAGTCCCACACAGCTCTGAGGGGATTATAGGTAGTCCCACACAGCTCTGAGGGGAATTATAGGTAGTCCCACACAGCTCTGAGGGGGATTATAGGTAATCCAGGGGGATTATAGGTAGTCCCACACAGCTCTGAGGGGGATTATAGGTAGTCACACACAGCTCTGAGGAGAATAGGTAATTATGAGAATTATGAAATTATGAAATTTGAAAAAAATAAATAAAAAAAAATATAATAAAAAAATAAAAAATAAAACTAAATCATTAAAAAAATCATTAAAAAAAAATCATTTAAAAAATAAAATTTTGGAAAAAATGTCATTATTGAAAAAAGAAAAATAATTTTATAAAAAAAATCAATAATTTTAGAAAAAATATTTTTTGGAAAAAAAAAATCATTAAAAAAAAACACAGCTCTGAGGGGGATTATAGGTAGTCCCACACATCTGAGGGGAATTATAGGTAATCCCACACAGCTTTGAGGGGAATTATAGGTAGTCCCACACAGCTCTGAGGGGGATTATAGGTAGTCCAGGGGGATTATAGGTAGTCCAGGGGGATTATAGGTAGTCCCACACAGCTCTGAGGGGAATTATAGGTAGTCCCACACAGCTCTGAGGGGAATTATAGGTAGTCCCACACAGCTCTGAGGGGAATTATAGGTAGTCCCACACAGCTCTGAGGGGAATTATAGGTAGTCCCACACAGCTCTGAGGGGAATTATAGGTAGTCCCACACATCTGAGGGGAATTATAGGTAATCCCACACAGCTTTGAGGGGAATTATAGGTAGTCCCACACAGCTCTGAGGGGGATTATAGGTAGTCCAGGGGGATTATAGGTAGTCCAGGGGGATTATAGGTAGTCCCACACAGCTCTGAGGGGAATTATAGGTAGTCCCACACAGCTCTGAGGGGAATTATAGGTAGTCCCACACAGCTCTGAGGGAATTATAGGTAGTCCCACACAGCTCTGAGGGAATTATAGGTAGTCCCACACAGCTCTGAGGGGGATTATAACTAGTCCCACACAGCTCTGAGGGGATTATAGGTAGTCCCACACAGCTCTGAGGGGAATTATAGGTAGTCCCACACAGCTCTGAGGGGAATTATAGGTAGTCCCACACAGCTCTGAGGGGAATTATAGGTAGTCCCACACAGCTCTGAGGGGAATTATAACTAGTCCCACACAGCTCTGAGGGGAATTATAGGTAGTCCCACACAGCTCTGAGGGGAATTATAGGTAGTCCCACACAGCTCTGAGGGGAATTATAGGTAGTCCCACACAGCTCTGAGGGGAATTATAGGTAGTCCCACACAGCTCTGAGGGGAATTATAGGTAGTCCCACACAGCTCTGAGGGGAATTATAGGTTGTCCAGGGGGATTATAGGTAGTCCCACACAGCTCTGAGGGGGATTATAGGTAGTCCAGGGGGATTATAGGTAGTCCCACACAGCTCTGAGGGGGATTATAGGTAGTCCAGGGGGATTATAGGTAGTCCCACACAGCTGAGGGGAATTATAGGTAGTCCCAAACAGCTCTGAGGGGAATTATGAAATTTTAAAAAAATAATAATAATAATTAAAAAAAATAATAAAAAAAAAATTTTTTAGAAAAAAAATAATTAGAAAAAAATAATTTTAGAAAAGTGTCATTCTTGGGGAAAAAAATAATTTTATAAAAAAAAAATCAATCATTTTAGAAAAAAAAAGAAAAATTAGGAAATTTGAAAAAAAAATCATTTTAGAAAAAAATAAAAATAAATCATTAAAAAAAAAAAACATTTAAAAAATAAAATCATTAAAATAAATAATCATTTTT